>JAMJFZ010002869.1:21987500-22572500 GCA_026225945.1 Cricetomys ansorgei
TCGGAAACGGATTGGATTGTAAAAGCAAAATAACATTTCTGGAAAGGATGAAAATTTCAACTAGATTTAGAGGAAAACTTAGGAGTCAATTTTAATAAGAACTGAGAATAAATTTACTTTATACTGCATGTTGGTTGTACAACACAATTATTTCCATGTTGCTCTTAAATTTGCCCATGTGAGAATACCAACGTGAGCATGGCAAGCACAGCTTAAGGGTGTCTGAGAGCTAGGTTAAGCAGTTCTCAAAACACTTCCAACTCAACATTTACCTCCTTTATCTGTCCTTCAAAGTGCTCCCAAACTTATTTTTAAGTTACAATTTAATTCTGAAGTAGAAATTACTTCTCTGCTAGAAAAAACTAACAACAAAAACAAAAACAAACAAACTTCACTGATGATACTTATTGAATAAATGTGGAAAGAAGAGGACGACAACAAGAAAAAACCAAACCCAACCCCAAAACAAAAACCTAGTTGTTTTGAATAACAGACAGTGAGCCTCCCAGAGGGTTTCCATGCCATGTTATTACATTCCTACAACACGCAATACTTTGTGCCATCTGTACCATTGTGGCCTCTTTAAGAAGAAGCAATGAAGATCCAAGACACTGAGCTCACAGGTCATGCCCCTGAAGCTATACCTGACAGTAAGTCAGCCAGGAGGAAGGCCTATGAGTCCCTTCGTCTATTCCACCAGACAACCTTTCACAAGGCCGTCTTTTCATTCTCTTGCATTCAATCTATACCCAAGCCCACCCAAAATGGTCACAGATTCTCTTGACATCTGTACTTTGCTCATATTTTAACTCAATTTGAGATCTTCTTCAAATAAAAGTTATCTACTCTTTATCTCAATGAAGTTAACTGACAGCCCTTGACTTTTTAAAATCATTTTGTGAGGTACCTGTCACATCAACAGGCTCTTTTGATATTGGGGTATAAAAGATGTGTTGGGGGAATTATAAATGATGTTGTGACCAGAGACAAAAGCAAACTACAACTCTGTGCCTTTGCCTCCTTCTGTCTAGAAACTCAGAGAACAGAGTTTGTGAGATTTTAATACTTAGAATGGGAAAAATAATACTTATGCATACTTAGGAAAGATAGAACCAGAAAGGTGACATCTTTAATATGGTGAGATGTCACAAAAGTGTAATTACTGAGGGAATGTCTACCCCAAACAGAAAAAGGAGACACTCTGGGACAAACCAGGAGACCTGGTATCATTTATTAAATACACTCATTGTTCTGCTCACAGTTACAGCAATGAAGATGTAACCAGAAGCAAAAAATCTCCTCCCATCTCTTGCCACCAATTCAGTTCACACAGTGCTCTTGGAAGAGACCAGAACATGTTGAAAAAGCAAAAACAAAAAACACCTGCACACCCTGCCCAAGGTTTCCCTTGTCCCGCCCACAGCTGGAGTGGCTCCTGGGTGGGAAGCCTCAGGGGATGGGGAGTGGGGAGCTGGTACGGCATGGTTCTCACTGTGTAACCAACCAGGCCTGTCCCAGATTGGAGCCCAGAGCTGGAGAGTGTGAATGAGACTCTCAGGGAGAAGCTATCAGAGGAGCATTCTCTCTTGTTTAATGCAAGAGTCCTATATTTATCAGGAGGCGAGGGAGGGTCTTTGGTACCCAGGGGTAAAGGCCATTGGTTAAGACAGGGATACTGAGATAGGCATACTGGGATAGGATAGGGACTTATGTCCCAATTGGCAATTCTGCCAATTGGAGCCCACCTTTGAAGGGGGAGGAGTTTTGCTGTGGCTTCTGGTGTCAGCACAGAGACTCCAAAGGGGAGGGGACAGGGATCCTGCCAGCTCCTCATGTCAGGGTTGGGGTTCTAGGCGCCCTCCACCCACAACTTCTGTGTGACCATTTCCACGGGGGCACCACAAGAACGTACTACCCCACACATAAGCCATTTTGACATGGTGATTATTTCAAGCTGAAAGAAATTGTACTTTTCGTATCACCAGCAAAAGAGCTGACACAGAGTCTACTCAAATTTATTTTAAAACAGTATTTATCTTCTATCATTTCCGTCCTATATTTTTCTTAACTGACTCTTCTGTTCATCAGTCCTAACCCCATTTCGTTCTCTTGTCTCCTCTCCCCAACTTGTTACCTTTTGTTGATATGGTACATTAGCTCATGCATTTAAGCACTTCTTTAGAGTCTCACTTCTTTATACAAAGACCTCTAGGCAACATAAAATATTGAAATCAAATGAAATTTACATGCTTTTCCTCTTGTTGGTCTGTCTTTTGTTAGATCACAAACATCACCCACAGAATCTAACAGGATAGGGGAAAAATGTTTCTCACCCGATGGTGCCACATCGATCCAAACTATAGCTATGTCTTCCTCCCACTGTGGGACTGTCGCAGCTGAGTGGGTCCAAGGGCACTTAAAACCCCAAGCTCTCATTCTGAAAAGCTGACAGGAATCTGGCCCCTCCCCTCTAGAGTATGTGACAGAACACAAGCTACAGCAAAACACTGCCCCCTCCAAGGTCATGCCATCTGGCAGAGTTGTTTATCTGGAGTTACAACTAAGCCATTTCATATAAGGTCTATCCCTCTGGTCCCCGGAAAATAACTAAGCCTAAGCCATAACTCCAATATGCAAGTAGGACTGCCTGCCCTGACCAATGAGCTTCCACTGATGCTCCTGAGATTCGGGGACCATTCCTCTGACTATAAATATGTAAGCCCTTCCCCATTAAATGAGTTTTAGCCCTCTGCCCTTGGCTCCTGAAGATGGATCCTTCATTCTCGTAGGCTCACAGATCTCCAATCTATGATCATATGGGTGCCTGGGTGCACGGTAGAACCCACATCGCCCTGCCAGAGGGCAGCCAAGCTACCTCTCAGAACAGGGAAGCAGCCGGTGAGATTATTTTACTTTTAATTTACAATATTCCATCTACTTTATTAGGTTTAAGTAAGAACTAAGAATAAATTTACTTTATACTGCATATTGTTTGTACAACTTAATTGTCTTAGTGCTCTTCTTAAATTTGACTATGTAAATATATCAGTATAAATAGCTTCCAAATGAATATAGTTAGAAACCAGATTTCTTTGCCCCACATGCAAGCACCTCTATGATATGCAATGGCCTCCAGTCTTAAAGAATAATTTAATAGTCTACCTTCTTTCATGTCAGACTAACTACACACTGCTTCCCTCATATACTCTGCAATTTAGTACTTCCAAACTATTATTTATCATGTGTCCTGGTGCTGCGTTTGAAGAATACTCTTTCTCATATGTGCATATATAAATTTTATCTACTTTAAAGTCTCAGACAGACTGTTCTCTTTTATATAAAGTCTGCCTTAACAGCCTGCTTTTCCACAGCTGGACATAACCACTCTTCTCTGACATCTCTCCTTCTGCGACCCTCCAATGATAGCATATATCCACGTATGTGTCAGAAATTCACTACTATAATGTTGGTACTAAAACCTGAGAATCCACATACCTCACCCAATTCTACAACACATAGGTGAACAGAAGGTCTGAATTCTTCTACCCATCCATTTATCAAACAAAACTGTGCTCCATTATCTGTTCTAGGGTGCAGGAGGTCTCTAAAATGTTCACAATATAGATGCGGAATTTTTTACTTAATAAAATTTTCTATCCTTTAAGTTTTGTGAACTAATTTTATCTGTGTACTTCTTTCAGGAAAATTTCCTTTTAATTTGATAGCCTTAGAATTCATACACGGAGAAAGAATTTTATATCTCTTCAAATAATAAAATATTTGCCATGTACAATCTGCTTTTAATGGTAAACATTGTATGACTTTGAAGTGACAAAATGCTATTTTTTAAAAGTCTGCAAACACAACTTGGTAAAAATGGGTTCACGATGACCTTACTAGACCCCTGGGCCAGAGAAAATATAGGTGATACATGAGAACAATGGGAAAATACTGTCAGGAAAAAATACTAAATGAAAACCATTTAAACTGTAAATGTGGAAAGAATATGAATAAGAACCCCTGCAAAGGAAACAGTCTGATACTTACCTCTATTACGTGCATGTCCCAGTGAAAATTCAAACATATTCAAAAGTAGAATCACAACATATATAAATGGTGCTTCCATCTGTTGGAATAAATATAAATTATTTTCATTCAATTATCTGAAAATATTGAGTTTTTAGAAATAAAAACTACACAGAGGTAAAGAAAACATCTCTTCAACTTAAATATATTTTCTATTAGGTGACAATAGCGCTCGAGGTAGAGTATGTGCACACTGCTCTGCATTTGATCCCTAGCACCCAAAAACCACAACTGGCCAACCAACAAAACTCTGAAATAGACACACAACACTTGACTAAGTTATAAATTAATCTCCCATTGAGGATTTAAAATATTTACAACTATAGTCATTAGAGAGATAGAGGGGTTGGGACTTGGGATTTTCTTCAATATAGGTAACTGTGGGAGAGGTGAGATCAATTGTATGATCCTGGATCAACTGTATGACCCAGAACCCGAATCAATAAACTCTTAGAATGATAGAGTAGGTGGCAATATCATCAGCATCAGCATCACTATTTTAACAATATTTGACTACCTGAATTTTGAGACAGATAATCTACATGGTCCCAAGGACTCTGGCATGTTCTTGCTGAATATAGCAAGATTTCAAGTCTCCAATGTTCTTTCTCTAGGGCATTTCTCAGGGTTGTGTTTGCAACTAACAGATGTGTGGGAGTTGCAACAGCAAACCAGATTCCATGGTGACTCTCCTAATGTTAGTGTTCTTCCCCTTTGATGCATCTCATTACCTGTGAAAGTATTGATTATAAGCAGACTCATTTATAACAAAATTCATATTCTAAAGTTCTAACCCCTAGAACGTAATCTCATTTTGAGATGGGGTCTTTTTAGAAGAGATTCAGAATGAGGTCACTGATGCTCTAACTGAAAGTCTAGTGTCCTTAAAAACTGATTAACTTGGCAGAGAGTTATACAAAGAAAGATGAAGGAAAGACAGGGACAAGATAGTCATCTACAACTTAATGGGATAGATTAAAACAGATCATTCTTTGTGGCCCTTAGAAGAAACTGGCATGGTAACACTTTGACTTCAGGCTTCTGGCCTCCATAATTGTGGGAAAAAATTCTGTTGCTTAACCTACTCAGTGTGTGGCACTTTGTTATGGAACCCTAGAAAATGCTGCTTGGCTTTGGAAGTGAAGGACTTGGAAAGAGCTTCATGCTGATACTCTGGCTATGTTTTTCTCTGTGAGTAATGATGGCTTTTGTCTTTAACCTAGGAATCTCCTGTCTTTTGCCAGGATTCAAGAAAACAGGCACAAGACTAACTTGTCAGCTTTAAGTAGATGGAAATCGCAGACGCTGGGGAGCTCCTGATAACTGCTAAATTAATTGTGCTTTCCCTCCCTCAAAATTTGCTTTGCTTATTTAAGAATATTTAATTAATGATAGAATGTCCAAATATTTCTAGGACTTTTGAACTTATAATTTTTATATAATCAAGGAGGTAGGTCTATTTCCTTATTTAGTTATTTTAGAGAAAGGTTCTCACTGTGCTGGCCTGAAACTCACTATGGATACCAGTCTGGTATCCACTGAGATTGACCTGCCTCTGCCTCCAAGTGTCGGGATTGAAGACATGTAGCACCATACAACCTTCAAAACTTTTAATAAGTCCATGTATTGGTGGTTCTCTACAAACTAATGGTAAGGTCCTATTGTTGAAAACAACACTTCCACATCTCACTAAACACAGTGCCTAACTAGAGCCTTCGCCCCTACTAACTAGAGTTCATGATACTGAAAGATCCTTCTGCAAGCTATCAGAAGAGAAGGGTAACCACTAACCAGCTCCAGACCCTGAGATCTAAAGATTACCTGCCTGCATGACATGCTTGTGCAATAGTGGCACATTGTGACCAATCACTCTCTGGTTGGATTTAAAGAAAACTCCTTGTGATAGAACCCTAATACTGCTCATGTCACCAAGAACCTCAGATTGGATACGTCATGGGCCTGGGGGAAAACCAAATAATATTGCTCTGCTGAAGGAGCATAGCAATAAAATCGCTCCTATCAACATTCTGCTATATCTATAGATCAGTGCCTCACTGAGCCATCATCAGAGAAACTTCCTTTTGCCATAGATGGGAACTAACACAGAAACCCGTGACTAGACAATGTCCTGATAGTGAGAGATTTTGGAATATGCAGTCGTCAATGGGAATTCTTCATCAAACCACTCCCATAAGTGGTTAGGGAGCTATGCAAAAGAGGAAATGGGAAGACTTTTAAGAGCCAGAGGGGATGGATGACTCCAAGGAAACAGTCTTCCAGACACAACAGGACTGGATCCACATATGAACTCACAAAGACAGTGGCAGCATGCAAAGGGCCTAAACAGGTTGCAAGCCAGATGGGATCCCAGCATTGAGGAGGGGAGTGAACATGAGCTCCCGTCACTAAGCAGGAAGCTGTCTCCCATTGACATCAGATTGCAAGGGAAACATTAGTTCAGTGGAGTCTCACTGGGTATATTAACCACATTTATGGGTAAGTCCCTTCCCTAGGATTAGGGGGAACATAACAACATAGACTCGATGGTATTTTTCTAGACTTTTTGTCTCATATTGTTTTGTTTGTGCATTTTGTTTTGTCCTACTGGTCTTTTGCTTGTATGTTATGGTTTCCAATTTTGTGTTTTTATGGTTTTGTGAGTTTCTCTGTGTCTGTGTCTCCTGTTTTCCTTTTTATTATTATCTTATTGTATTTGCCTGTTTGTTTCCTAAAGGGAGAGAGGCTAAAAGGGTATGGAGTTGGATGGGGAGATGAGAAGGATTTAGGAGCAGTTGCGGTAGGGGAAACTGATGAGAATGTATCGTGTGAAAACATGTTTTCAATTAAAAAAGAAGTCCACTTTTTCAGTCACTTTGAGAAACAAATTGTCACAAGAGAAAACAATTAGTAAGTTAAAATATACCAGCATGGTGCTTTCCTCAGTTATGCTTTTGTGTAAGAATAACTTAGGTTATTCTTAATTAGGTTAATTAGGCTGAGATATGGTTACTGCTTAATTTGGAAGAGTGCTTTTACCAAAAATCTTGTTTTATTTTCTTAAACATTTAGCTTAAATGATATAGCACCATTAGAACCCATCAGCTTTTCTTGCCAGTTTAATGGAAATACATTATACGCTAGGTCTCCAGATTGATTGACCTCTATTATTATTATCCTCAGAGTTGCTCTAATTCCTTTCGTTAAATAGGTATAAAATTGCTAAGTCAATTTTATTGCTTTAGGCTATGGATTATCTTGGAC
Organism: Cricetomys ansorgei; assembly: GCA_026225945.1. Taxonomy (NCBI): domain Eukaryota; kingdom Metazoa; phylum Chordata; class Mammalia; order Rodentia; family Nesomyidae; genus Cricetomys; species Cricetomys ansorgei. The sequence continues at coordinate 21,994,848 of JAMJFZ010002869.1, forward strand.
AGAAGAACTAAGAACTTACTGTGAAAGACTTTAAAAAATCATGTAGGAAAGTGACCTGAGAGTCAACTCAAGGGAGACACAGCAGCAGTGGCCTCAGGTCCCTGTGGTTTGGTTACTAAGTGCAAACCCCTTACTTCAGGAGTCAGCCTTATTTACTTATTCTTTTAGTTTAGTGACAGAATGAACTTTAGGGTTCATGGTGGTTTGAATGATTTTCGCCTTATAGCAGTGGTCCTCAACCTTCCTAATACTGTGACCCTTTAACACAGCTCCTCATGTTGCAGCAACCCCAAATGACAAAATTATTTTCACTGCCAGTTTGTAACTATAGTTTTGCTACTTTTATGAATCATAATGTAAATATCTGATTTGCAGATGGCCTTAGGCGACCCTTATGAAAGAGTCGTCTGATGCACAGAGGGGTCGTGACCCACAGGTTGAGAACCCCTACCTTATAATCTCAGAACTTTGAGCACTTGGTCCTCAACTGATGGCACTGTTTAGGTTTAGGAGGTGTCAGCTTGTGGAAGAAAGTAGGCCACTCAAGGTGTGGTTCAAGATGTGAGCCTTCAGCTTCCTGCTCCTGCCCCATGCCTTAGCGTGACAGATGAGCTTTAACTAAGATCTTTGGACTCAACAGATTTAGTCAGCACATAAAGATGCCACAAAATAAAAAATTCAAGTATATCAGGAATATGATTATATTTGACCTATCACTAAACCGGGTGACATATGTCTTTGTCTCATTTTTACTTCAATATAACATTTTTTTCTATGTTGATATTCCCTTCTTTCAACAGTCACTTCAGAGCTAGAGTGATAGTCTAGATTTTAGCTTGAGTTAATCTTGAACAATAGAAATATTTTATTTTCAGCTTAGTGGTGGTAGCACATGCCTTTAATCCCAGCACAGGGAGGCAGAGGCAGGTGGATCTGCCTGAGTTCGAGGCCAGCCTGGTCTCCAGTGTGAGTTCCAGGTCAGCCAGAGTTACAACAGATAAACCCTGTCTTGAAAAAAAGAAAAGAAAAAAGAAAATTTTTATTTTCAGTAAGTTGTTTGTCAATTTTCACTTTTTATTCAGTAAGATTAGAATCACAGCTATGCTACATTGTGCTTACTATATCTGACAGCTTCTTTATGGAGAAGTACTTGATTAATATTATCTCTACAACTTCTTTTTAGGTTATATAAATTTCAATTCATTAAATTCACATATTTTATCTTACTAGACAATTATTCCACCTCTTGCACTGATCAGATTCAAACTCAGAAGCCACATAATGGTAAATGGCAATGTCTTTTACTTTTCTTTTCAACTTATTGAACAGTTCAACTGACAACAGTTAAGCAAATATAGTTATCCACACCTTAACTATTATGGGTTACTATATAACTGTCCATGACAATCCACACACTTGGAATCTCCCTCTTCTCTGGCACTAATCACTGAATTGTACCAAAGAAGAGGCCTACCTTCTCCCCCTCTGGTTCACTTGTAACTATTCCCAATGTCATAGAAAAATGATTACATTAAATTAATATTATAGTAGGGAGTTAATTTTAGTAGTCAATACTATAATTTACTCTAATCTCTCCCTGGCTACCTTTTCTTTTTATATTTGACCCATGATTCTTCTGTGTACACTGAAGATCCAGTGTCAAGAACCAAATTTACACAACTGTCTAAGACAGACATTGTATTAGGGATTATTTCTCTTCTCTGAAACAAACAAAAATTGGGAATTCAACCAAAGAATTCCTCCTCCCAGCCTGGCTTATTTGTGTAGCTATTCCATCATCACAGAAAAGTGAATACATAAAATTAACATTGTAGCAGGAAGCTTATTTTAATATTCATTGTTATAAATACCTCTAATTGTATGTTTCCCTTGTTGTCTTTTCTTTTGTTTTTATTCCTTTATTTTTTAGCCTTGTTTCTTCTGTATAGATTGAAGACCCAACTATCAACAGCTGAGTTTTCACAGTTGACTGCCTTAGCAGCCCACTTAACTTCAGTAACAGCCAATCAGCTGCTACTAAGTCCAGAGGCCTGCTAAGAAAAATCTAAAGACAGGCAGTTGAACTTCCAACTGACTGCCAACATCAACAGTATCAGAGATTTTCTTTAAAAATCTATGAGAAATAGTAGTTTTCCAAACCTATCATCTTTAATATAATATCCAGTTTAGGGTGTTCAGATGATTATTGAGTACCTAAGAGAAACATAACAGCCTAAAGGTCATGCTCTCTTTACACGCTGAAACTTAAGGCAACCTGTCAAAGAGAGCTTCACACCTGTCTTGAAAGAAAAAAATAGGACTTAAAGGGAATTATTGGCTCATTTGCTGAAAGATAAACAAATAAGCACAAAAGGTGCAAAGATTGGAAAGAGCTGCGTGTACACAGAATTTGTCAGTTTTCTCCCATATTCATTGCATGTGGATGCTCTTTCTTGGGTGCGCAAACTCATTCAGGGTGCCCAGAACAAATCTGAATGACTTCCTCAGTACCAAATAGTCATAAATGGGCACAAGGCTGATAAGTAATGTATGATGCTAATTAATCCCATTTTATACCTACATTTTCCTTCAAAAGAGCCTTCACATGGCCACATAAAATCTGTCTTGTATACATATCACAGAAGTAAACTGGTCTCAGTTTCCTGGAAAAGCCTGTGTAAAAAATACTCTTTTCTTCTTTGCTGGTGACCCTGAATAAAAGTTAGCCCTCAACTTGGGAGAGTGGACAACTCAACAAAGTATCTCTGTTGGTAATAATTCAGTTCCCAGACACTGAGGACCCTCGATTTGTTGGGGTTTGTTTCTTTTACCAGTAGGTGGTTAAGATTTTGCATGGAAGCAAATTATAAGCTTCAGGACAGTTCTGGCAATGCACTAATAAGCTGTTTCCCCTCACAGTATCAACACAGAAATGTCTGAGCAATGCTGAAGGTGTATACTGATAACTAAAGACATACTAAATCTAAATATACTAAATAAAAGATATACTGAAGAAAATTCTGAAGCTGGTGGCATTGCCTTCTCCTGTCCTCACAGCATTCTGTTTCCCCTTCTCGGCTGCCCTGGTACATCTCCCACACCTAAGAACAAAGGGCCCGCTTCCAACAGACACTGATGAACAGCACTCTGATATGGATGAGCGCTCTGAGTGGCCCTCTAGTGGATCACCACCTGTACTAGTGCAATAAAAGATTACATTCTTCCTCGGGATAAATGCACAGACTCTGGGCATCCTGTAGGAGGTGCTGAGAGAAGGAAAGAGGCTAGAAGAAAGAAGGATGCCTTAGATTATTTTTTAAAATATTTTTGTCCTGCCTAGAAGTGTTCGCTGAAAAATGCAAACAGGTACAGAGAGATTATTTCCATATAAATCAGAAATCAGGCACAATCACTGATAACAAACCGATTGGCATTTCGTGAATCTTATTCCCTATACTGTTATATATCCACACGTAGGGTCTTTTTCTATGCGGTTCATACTTTTCAGTTACTCTCACCATTTTATCATGCAATGTGTTTTTTCCAAAGCTTAAAACAGTTATTCATACAAAATGTCTGCATGTAATTCACTCAAATACCAAACATTCTCCTGTTCCCATCTTGCATATAATGCATAATGTGAAATTGAGTAATACTAAACAAAAATGCTTTACCTGTATTTAAAAGCATGTCTTTTGCCAGAAGTAACAGAGCATACTTGTAATTCTAGTACTCGGGGGGGAAAGGGACAGGAAGATCTTAAATTCAAATCTAACGAGAGCTATATAAATGACACCTTGCTCAAAAGAAAACAAAAAACAAAAATAAAAACAAAAAGCGAACAAAAAACCCCATGGGCTGCGGGTATTAGTGGCAGATTGCACAAGAACCCGGACTCAGTCTCTAGCAACACACACACACACATACACACACACACACACAGACACATCATATTTTAGGATATGAATATACTTAAGACTCATGATAAATAATGAGAAATTTCTTTTCAGAAATCCAACATTGAAAATTATTTATATCTATAATACTTAATATTTAATTTAAATTTATTTAATACATAAAAATTAGTATCTTGCCACATACTGTAGTAAATGCCTGTGATCCCATGGAAGAAGATATAGGAGAGTAAGGTGTTAAGGCCAGTCTGGGCCACATCGTAAGAACTTGTCTCAACCACAAAAGCAGAAAGTATCTCATTGTGTCTCTTTTCAAGATGGTGTAATTAAAGATGCACCGTTGCCACCTAAGATTACACAGAACACATGTGCATGTGAAGTTAGGTCACTTGGGCTGACAATCTCCCACAAGAACTACAGACCAAAAAACCCACAGTACCAGGCAACCTCCTTCAAGCAGTTGGTCAGGGTAGTCCATGTGAGTGCTAAAACCATATATTACCAACGTAGCCCCTGGTTACCTCTCAGGGACTGAAGGTAAGTTACATATTGCTGAAGACCAGCAAACTTAGGACACAGGACTCGGATGGTTTCAGCTGGATCTAAGCTGAAAGCTGTTAGGTCCAAAAGGAACCCTAACCATTCCAAAAGGCAGTGCATAGGTCCAAGAATACAGCTTGGGCCAAGCTGGGGCTGGACAGTGGCAGGGTAAACAAAAGCACTGCTGGTGGGTATATCAAAGTTTATTCTCAGCACTCCTCAGAGACCTGTGGAACTGGTTTCTGTATGCCAAAAAGAACCACTTCCTTATCTCCCTTACCTCTGGCGACGAGGCATCTGGTTCCCTATTGACAGCTTCCTGTGATGCATACCCAAGCCCATGCTAGCCTCCAGGCTCCTCTGGTCCCTAACTGACCAAAGCCACCAGGCTCTTCTGGCCTAGACTCCTGGGCTGTTCCTGTTCCCTCCGCAGTTACCTGCTCCCTTTATAACCAATGACATTCTTCTTCCTCACCCTGCTCTTATTTCTGCTCCTCAGAGATAGGTCTGATTGTAGCTAGTCTGTTCCTCTCTGCCCCAAAGGTGCCACAGCAGCTTTGGACTTGCCCATCTGCCTCTGGCTATTCTCTCTCCCATATTTACAATAAGTCTTTTATTTCAAACGCACTCATGGAGCAGTCCAGTTCAGTAGTTTCACTGTGCCCTCACTTAAGAAAGCCTCCTTCCTGAAGTCTAACTTCCATGATTCCAGAAAATACTATGGAAGCTGTCAAGGGAGGGAAGCAATTAAACAATTCTACCCAGCTAGAAAACCTATGAAGCATGGCAAAATATGCATGCATAAAGATGAAAGAAGTGGCATTCATATGTTGGTGGCAACCAACAGCTGTCTAACTGGATTTAAGGTCCATTCAACAGATGGGAAATCATATCTGGTACTGGAAATCTTCTTGGGGCTATGCACAGAACAACAGATTATGGGGAACCCAGTACCAAAAGATACTTCTATGTCACATCTCCTTCATCTATGGCTCAGGGAACATAAAAGAAAAGAGGAGTAGAAAGATTGTTGTTAAGAGTCAGAATACCAGGATATCTGCTGTGAAATAGTCTCTTCTAGAAACGGCTGCATAAACAAGATTGGATCGATAGCAATATCAATAGACATGTTAACGTGGAAGGGCCCCACCCTTATGCAAAGAACTACAGGCAACTAATGAATGGAAGGAAAATTAGCCTCACCCCAGCATTGGCTGTCCAATGCATAGTCAGCCCCGAGACCACACACACAAAAACAACAAAATCTGATTCAGTTATATTTCTATGTATTTGTGCATGCACATCCATCCATCCATACATGCATACATGCAGATGCAAGCAACAATAATAATCCAAGAAAAGGGACTAACAACTAGATAGTGGGGAGTGTGAGAGAGATTCAAGGGAGGGTACCTTGGAGGGGCTAGAGGGAGGAAAGAGTGGGGGAGGATGTAAGGGGGTGGGGAAAAGGATGTAATTCTCTTTCAACTAAAAGCAAGTTAAAAAATTTGGACCAAAAAAAGGAATACTAAAGAAAAGTGTTCAATAACACAAAGTTTAACAAATTACACTAAATTACATTGATAAACATCTGTGTGAAGTGTTTCACAGAAAATACAATATTTAATATATATGTATAGTTAATGTAATGTTAAATTTTTCCCTTAAACATGGGAATTTCTAAAGAATCCACACTGTGAGGAACATGAGCGTGAAGGTAGAGAGTTAGATATTGGGATCATTTTAATTTAATGAAATATCACAGCAAACATGCAGAATGACACAAAGAGATGTAGCTCTCAAATGCATTAATATAAAATATGTTACGATGGCTAAACTTCCAAGTATAACATAAATATATATCATGAACATGATTCTGAGCTACTTTCTACCAATAAAAATATTGTATGTAAAAAAAAAAAAATTCAAGTGGAACCACAAAAGACTGAATAGCCAAGGCAGTCTTGAACAAGAACAAAGCTGGAAGAGTCGCACTAGTCTTTATTTTTTTCAGTTTTCTTTTGAGAGGGATTTTATATATTTATACAATGAATGCTATCATTTTTAAACCTCTTTTATTGCCTCTAACTCTCCAATAATCTTCCAAACCTGTCCCCCCTCACTTCATGTCTTTAATTTTTTTTCACTCACTAAGTGCAGTTAGTGCTGTCTATATGTATGTGGTATGGGGTCACCCCACTCAGTGTGGGAAAGCTACTAGTAGCCAAATTAAAAAAGGAATCATTCTCCCTCTCTCAGCAATTATCCAGTGTCGATAGCTCTTCAGGAAGAAATGGAACCTGCTGATCATCTACTCCATTTATGTCTGGATTTTTGGCTGGCTTGAACTATTGTACAGCTAGCCACACCTGCTAGGAGTCATGGGTGTGAAAGCCATTTCATATTCAGAGAAAAGCATTTCACAGCATTCCTTCCACTCCTCTAGATATATTATTCCTATCTCCTCTTTCACGATGTTCTGCATCTTGGTGGTTAATATAGATGCTTCATTTAGGAATGGGTAAATTTCATCCCTAGTGCTGTGGGAATCCCATGGCTGGGTAGGTCAGGACCTTAGGATAGAATTTCTATTATTGTTTTGCTAAATGCTTGTTTTGCCAAATTGTCTTCCAACTATTTATGTTTATACCCATAGACCTGTGCTGCTCTTAACCTCATTCGGAGAAGCTTCTTTTATAGTGGGCAGCAGTCAATGGAAAGATGCATAATTGCTGGTATATGTGCTGGAAAGAAGTTTTCTTTTTTTTACTGCCTACTTCTACTTCAGTCTAATTGCAATGGTCACTATCTCCAGAATGAAGACCAATTTTATGGCATAGCTATGATGCACCCAATATCATCTTTTGTAGTTTATGGTTATTTAACTCTTCAGTTGCTGATAGGTTAACATCATTCAGTCTGAAGAGACTCAGTTAATCTAACTTATAATTTGTTTTTTTTAATATAGACTCTTCAAGGAGAAAACAGTTTGCTGGAAAGTTGACAACTATGTGGATGATATGTTAAAAACAGTGAGTAAAGGTGAACATGGTGGTGAATACACGTGGCCTAGCTACTCAAGATGCTGAGGTGGGCGGATTAGGAATTTGGGGCTAGGATTAGCAGCACCATGAAATTTTGCCTCAAAAACAAAATATAACAACACAAAAATAACCTTAAGTATATCTACAAATGTAGATGACTGTAGACATTTAGAACTAGAATAAAAACAAGGTATTAGAGTAAATGAATGATAGATGGAATCACTAAAATAATGACTTGGGTTGGGGAGATGATTCAGTCATAAGAGCACTTTCTGTGCAATCATAAGGACCTGAGTTAAAATCTCCAGAACCAAGATAAAAAGCCAGGTATTGTCATATATCTACCTGTAACCCCAGCACTGTATAGAATAGAGGCAAGAGGAGAGATACCCCACTCAACATTGCAAAAACTATATATAAAAAAATCTGTAGTCAACGTCATCCTGAACAATATGGTGATCAAAAGTCAAGTTTGCTTTTAAAAAGGAGGTAAAGGGCACAGTAGTGAAAAGCATGCATATACATATATATGTATATATAGTATGTGATACATGTGCATATATCATATTATGACGCATGATATATATGATATATGTATACATCATATGTATATCATGTGTACAGGTAAATATATATGATATATAATCATGTATATATACACACAGAAATTTAGGAAAACAATGAGAACTGACATCACACACCTACACATGAAAAAGTAATAATTAAAGAAATTACATAGGGAAGGCATTATTTTCATCTGTTTTCTATTGATGTACCAAAATAGTTGAATAACTTATAAATTTATTTAGCTCAAGTTCTAGAGACTCAAACAGCATGGTGCCTACATCCCTATGATGATCTCTCTGGCTGAATCAAAATGGTGAAAAATATACAAAAGGGCATATGCATCAGTAAGGAAACAAGAAGCTGGAAAGGGCCAGGGTCACTCTTCTTATGCCAACCTACTTTGAAGACTGTTCCTGAGTAATACCTTTCTTAAAAAAAATGGAAGGAAGGAAGGAAGGAAGGAAGGAAGGAAAGAAGAAGGAAGGAAGGAAGGAAGAAGGAAGGAAGGAAGGAAGGAAGGAAGGAAGGAAGGAAGAAGGAAGGAAGGAAGGAAGGAAGAAGGAAGGAAGGAAGGAAGGAAGGAAGAAGGAAGGAAGGAAGGAAGGAAGGAAGGAAGGAAGGAAGGAAGGAAGGAGGAAGGAAGGAAGGAAGGAAGAAGGAAGGAAGGAAGGAAGGAAGGAAGGAAAGAAGAAGGAAGGAAGGAAGGAAGGAAGGAAGGAAGGAAGGAAGGAAGGGAGGGAGGGAGGGAGGGAGGAAAGAAGAAGGAAGGAAGCAAGGAAGGAAGGAAGGCAGGCAGGATAGCAGGCACTAAACTCTTTTAAAGAACCAATAATTTCCCACTAGGCTCTATCACGTAAAGGTTTTACTATCCACCAATATTGCCACACTAGTACTAAGCTTCCAGCATATAAACCACATTTAAACTATACCACCAAGCCAGATTTTATGTCTAAACTTGTAACTTGCATATATCCAATTGACATATTAAATCTATTGGGATGTCTCATCTCCAGTATAATATAATCAAAATGGAAGTTTTTTATCATGTCTCCCTTTTATAACAGATCTTCTCAGCATTTTTCAGATCATTTATCCAGTAGTATAATCTTAAAACTTGGGAATTTTCCTTCTTTCCCTTCTCTCATCCCACCAGCCTATCAGCTAATTTGCTCAGTTGGTTGTTTCTAAATTTATCTCATCTCTTCTTACTTTCCCACTGAAATACAGCAGTCTAACAAAAGCTATCACCATCGTTTTAAAAAGACTACACCAGTGTAATTTCTTTACTCCCACCCTAGAACACAGGAACAACAGTTATCTTTGAAAAATCTAAATTAGAAACTTGTTTCTTCGATGTCTTCCCATCATTTAACAGTAAAGTAATCCCCCCAGAAAGGCCATTGCTGGTAACCCGGCACACCCACTGTCCACACACCACTGGGTTTGTAACTTATCCTAGTCTCACGCCCCTTCATTGCTTCCTCTCGGTTTCTATGCTCCACCCACCCACACCAGCTTTCTTTCAATTTCTTGAATGCATCTTATGGATTTCCCATATCTTTCTATCTAGAAGGTCCTTCTAAATCAGTGCTTTTCAACCTTCCTAATGATGTGACCCTTTAATACAGTTCCTCATGTTATGGTGACTGCCAACCATAAAAGTACTTTCATTGTTACTTCATAATTGTAATTTTGCTGTTATGAATCTTAATGCAAATATCTGGTATGCAGACAGTCTTAGGCAAACCCTGTGAAAGAGACACTTGACCCCAAAAGGTTGAGAACCACTGTTCTAAATCTTCACATTATTTACTTTTTTAAGGATCAGTTCTCAGGTTACATGTAATTTCTTAGGCTTTTTTTTTTTTTTTGATCACTGTAATAATCCAAAGTATACAGCACCACTTTAAATCCTGCATTTTTCTTTGGAGTACTTATTTCATAAGTCTCTTGACATACTCTACATCCTACAGCATGGGGTTGAGACAGAAACTATAGGGAAAGATAAAATTTGCTAGTAAAGAAGAAAATATGGGTATTATATTTTCCTTAGGAGCCATCATACTACTGAGCTGCAAAGCAATATTTTGCCTGGTATTGGGAGCCAGGTGGATTTTCTTGCCCCAATGAAAGGACAAAGGGAATGATAATTCTGTGTCCTCCCAGGAGTAGTCTTGGTAAGGTCCATTCTGGGGTTAAGGCCAAATCCTTAAGGAGTTGAGGTTTCTTTCCTGGGAAGCTGACTTTACCTCCATGATGAGACTGGAGGTGTCAGTCCCAAGGCCACTCTGTGTTTGGTCTATGACTCACTTGAGTTATCCTGTGTTCCCTTTGTTCAACCTTGTTCAATTAGCTTCCTGCTGACTCTGTCCCATTTCCCCCTGAAAATCTTATTATAAGATACTGTACTTCTTAATAAACTTGCTTGACATAGACAAAGCTTGTGTAAGAACTCCTGATCCCAAATTTCCTATCTTCATTATTTTCTGATCTCCTGCTTCTCCCCATAAGGAATTTTGCTGAAAAATAACCAAATAGTCAAGGTCAGCCTGGTACACTAGAGTTCCTCAGAATTTAGACCTTACCAAGCAGAATACATCAGTGGTTTTCAATTAGGGGACAATTTTGACTCCAGGAGTAAAAATAATGAAAATATTTCATCGTAAGTGAGAAGTGTAGTATTTACCCATCTCCTCACTGTGACAAAATGCCTAACAATGCCTAAGGAAGGAAAGGTTTATTTTGGCTGATGGTTTAAAGGTTTAAAGGCAGGGAAGTCATGGCTACAAGGGCTTGAGTCAACCGGTCACATTGTATCTACAGTTTGGAAGCAAACAGCTTTGAATACTTGTGCTCAGCACACTTTCTCCCTTTTATGAATCCTATACTCTAGCTCAGGAAATGGCACCACCCATGTCTAGGGTGGGTCTCGCACCTCAATTGATCTAATCAAGACAATCCCTCACAGACATATCCAGAGGTTGTCCCTCAGGTGATTCTTGATCCCACAATCAATCTTAACTACCACAGGAAAGGAAAAGGGGTTTGGTTTGTTCATGGCATTGAGCAGGGAGAAAACAGGGATGCTGATAGACAAGCTATAGTGCACAAGACAGACTCTCACAGTCAAGAACAATGAAGTATTCTGAAACTGTCACTAATGTGGTGATTAAAAAACTGTCTCTTAAACAATGATTGATAAAAAGTATAAATTTTCCTCTTACATCTGATCTAAATGGTTATGAAATATGATCTACAGTGTCTCCAGAGCTCTCCTGTGAGACTATGTTAAAAATTAGTTGTTTGAAATTTTGCCTGACATTGTACCCTTGTTTGATTTCCTTCTCCTATTTTGTCTACTTTCCTATCAATTTTTCTTGAAAATATTTCATATTAAGCTACTTTTACATACTATTATCTCAGGGTTGTTTTTGGAAAAAACAGTCCAACTGATGTGGGCAAGTGGGTATTTAAGGAGAACTACAGTTTACATAAACACAGCATGGGTTACTAAATGATTGCTTGCTCTATAACAGAACTCAGGCGCTTACATGAATAAGCTCATAATAGATGTTCAGAGTAACTTTCTTCTTTCAATATTTACTTTATGTGTATGTGTAAGTTCCTCCATGTACACATGTACACCATGTGTATGCCTAGTGCCTGTGGAGGCAGAAAAGAGTGTCAGATCGGCTAGAACTGGTGGTACATATGGTTGTGGATCACTATGTGGGTGCATCTTAAACTAAGTATGATGTGGTAGGAAAAAGTTAAGTTGAAGTTAAGAAACCCAAGTTTCAATCTCTGTAACTAAACAATCATAAGATCTTAAGCAAGTCTCAGTCATATAAAAGAGAGGATATAAAAATTAGCTAATTTCTATGGCTTCCCTAACATTCTATTTTCTTAGAGGAATGGTAATCAAACCAATGACAATTTTGTCTGGCAATATTTGGATACATTTTTGACAAGAGGAATCTCAAATGGCTGAAAAACACCTAAAGAAGTGTTCAACATACTTATCCATTAGGGAAATGCAGAGCAAAACCACTTTGAGACTCCATCACACACCTGTCAGAATGACTAAGCTCAATAACACAAAAGACAGCCCATGCTGCCAAGAATGTGGAACAAGAAGAACACTCCTTCATTGTGGTGGGAGTGCAAACTTGCACAGCCGCTATGGAAATTGGTATGGCGATTCCTCAGAAAATTGGGAATTGATCTACCTCAAGATCCAGCTATAACCACTCTTGGGCATATACTCAAAGGACATCCCATTCTACCACAAGAACACTTGCTCACCTATGTTCATAGTGGCTTTATTCATAATAGTCAGGATCTGGAAAGAATCTAGATGTCCCTCAACAGAAGAATGGATAAAGAAAATGTATTACATTTATACAATGGATTATTACTCAGCTGATTAAAGAATGACATCGTGGTCTTTGGAGGCAAATAGATGGAACTAAAATAGTATTATCCTGAGTGAGGTTACCCAGATCCAGAAGATAAATATGGTGTGTGGATATTAACCATTAAATAAATAATTGAGATATAATCTGTAGACCCAGACAGGCTAGACATAGGGAAAGGGACTTGGGGGAACACATTGATCTCCCTGGAAGGGGAAATACAATATATAGGTTGGTTGAGATGGGAGAGACGGGGCGGGGGGGAGGGTAATGGGTTGAGCAAGGGAATTAGGGGAGAGATAGCTAGAATTGTGGGGTACTTGAGGGTTATGTGGAAACCTAGTACAATGTAAATTTCATAAAATATATGAAGATGATCCTAATGAAGTCTCCAAATAATGAAGGGTTCCATGGAAATCCCCAAACAATCCAAGCTGTTGCCAAGATAATAAGCTGTTCTCCTACAAGGCCCCATTGATGAAGACAACATCTATTCAACTCACTGAACATGGAGAGGTCAAGCTAGTACCTACAGTGAACCTTCATCCCTAAATTCTCGTGTTTTTGGTACAGGAAGGTACTCTGCAGGTTACCAAAAGAGAAACAAACACAAACCTAGCCAAAAAACCTGTAGAGTGAAGCTTTGTCAGGAAAAAGCTCCTCCCCTGTGTGGTTGTATGCCGCTTGGACTTCTGGGAACAGTTGGAGGGGATAATAGAGGGCAGTGGAAGTCAGTTAGGACAGTTTGAGAAATTGGATGCTAAGAATCAGAGCTGAGAGTTGGGGAAATTTGGTGCTAAGAATCAGGGCTAAGAGTTAACGAAATTGAAACCTTAGAGCCAGAGCTAAGAGTTGCAGCATAGAGAAGCAAGCAGAAAATAAGGATAGATAAAATGAACTAATTGGGATTTTTTTAAAGTTACAATTTAGATCTTCTTGGTAATTGCCATGTTGGGAGAAGCTAAACCATGGAGGTAGTTAGTTCAGAGCTAGTTCAGTTCCCCAGACATAGACAATTTCAGACAGCCAAGAGAAAATGACTATAAAGGTTTCTCCTTCCTTCCTGTTCTTTCCTTTTCTCCCTAACCCGATGAGCTAACTGAAGTTTTAAAAGTTACAAGTTAGAAATCTAGCAGCTTGGAACAGAGGGGTGGAGTCAAGTAGCCAGAGAGAGAAAAACTGTTACATTTTAGATACATTTTAAATACATTCTGAACCCAGATTCAAATGGCAAACAGCCAAGGAACCTATACCCCATTTTTAAAAATACCCTTTACATTTTGAAAGGCATCTACAAAAACCCAATTAAGCAACAAAACCAAATGTTTAATATCATTTAGTTACACAAACCCTTTGATCTACAATGCTATCCCAAAATATGCTAGGGCAATGGTGGCACAAAATTTGTGGGGATAAGTAATGTTTGATTTGACTTAAGGCCTATTCCATGAGAAGGAACCCATATCTGAGACCACTTGGGTGACCAAGAACCAGAAACCTAGATAGTTCAGACCTAGAGTAAACCAAATACTATCAGTCTTAAAACAAAACAAAACAAACAAACAATATAATGACTTCTAATGACATTCTGCTATACTCATAGGTCAGTGCTTTTATTCAGCCATAATCAGGTAAGTTTCCTCAAAACAGATGGGAACAAATACGGAGACCTGCAGCCAGACATGACACACGGAGAGAGACCTTTGAACACACAGCCCTAAATGGGATGTCTCCACCAAATCCTTACCCTCAGAGATCAGGGAACCTCTCACAAGAGGAAGCAGAAAGAGTGTAAGAGCCAGAGGGGATAGAGGACACCAGGAGAACAAAGCCCTCTAAATCAACTGAGCAAAGTTCATGTGAACTCACAGAGCCTGAAGCAACAAGCACATGGCTGACACAGGTCTGCAGTAGGTCTTGTGCATATATATCTTTTAGTTTTCAGTTTAGTATTTTTATGGAACTCCTGAGTGTGTGAAATCTGTGAGTTCTCTGATTCTTGTGCCTTCTCTTAGGGGTCATTTCCTTCTGTTGGTTTGCCTTGTCCAACTTTGATGTGATGGTTTTGTTTTGTCTTATTGTATTTCATTTTTGTTATGTTTTGGTGTTATCTCTTAGAAGTCTGTTCTTTTCTAATAAGAGAAAGAAAGGGAGTGGATCAGGATGAAAGGGAAGGTGGGGAGGCACTGGGAGGAGAAGAGGGTGGGGAAACTATAATCAGGATATATTGTATGAGAAAAGAATCTATTTTTAGTAAAAGTAATACTGTACAATAATAATTATTTATTAATACTATATAATAATAAGTATATATTATTATATAATAATGATTATAGTATAAAATATAATGTATATAATATTTATATTTTTTTAGATTATATTATGTTTTTATATAATATATAAAATAATGTGTAAAACAATATATAATGCTATTATATATTATATAAAATTATAATAGAAAACTATATAATAATGTATAGTAAAAGAATTTTATTACTTTAATACAAATAAAATCAATAAATATATATTGTTTTAAATTATTATATATTAAAAAAATACATAAATCTTTAAAACGCTTTTTAAAAATTGAATTAAATAGAAGGGGATAGAGCTGACATTTAAAACCATACCTTTCAGTGCTTATCAAAACTTACACATTCTGTTCTATTTTTGAATGTGCTTACTCTTATTTTGAATAGTTTTTTTCTTAACTATAGCTTTATCAGCAACAATTAAAATGCCCAAGTTCTGCCCCTTCTATTGAGGAGAACAATCTCAAAAGCTTAATATAATGGGCAATAAAAGAACTGAACCATTGTAAATTGCTTTATCCATAATCTGTATAATTCCAGAGGCTGTATGACTTTTAAGTGGCTGGAATTGGCACATATATTTTTAGGCTGTATTTTTATTTATCTTAGATTGTGTTTTTGACATGTTCATATTTTTATAACTGAAAAATAAAATAAAAATTTCAATTTTACAAAAAAATACAAATATTAGTTTTCTTTAAAATAAATTTTTAGTACCCTGGCTTCCAGAAATGGGAAGACAGCATTCTTCCTTAAATTTTAGCAAAATTATGGATCTCTTATTGAGGAAATGCTGGAAGTTACAGAAAATATTTTGACTGTATATATAGTAGCCATAAATTTTAGAATATAATACTGGAAAAACTACATTTCTTTCATCAGCTTTAGACTGGAAATTCTGTTTCTAATCATTTTCTTCCTAAAACATAAAAATGATAAAATATTAGCACGTTCAAATAAAACATTAAAATATCAGATTTTATCAAAAGTACACTTGTAACACCTTCAAATTTCCCTGCAGGTAAACTTCAAGTTTTGTTACAGTGTGAAGAACACATAAAGACAGAAATAGACTTTTCTATAAAAACAATTTTTCTGTCTTTGAAAAACAGATCACTCGATATTTGGAAACTCTCAGCTCCAGTCATCCAAACTCCAAATTAACATATTCTTGGACTGTAGATTCAAATAACTGTGATGATAATCTAAGATTTTCTTTGTCAAGGTAGAGATTGAACTTACCTTTCTTAGGGTAAGAAGCCTACCAACTAACAAAACTCTGCCTGGATTCCTTATAATGTCATACTTTCTAATCCAGAAATCTAGTAATAAAGTACACCACCACTTTGCAAAAACAACCAAAATAAACAAAAAGCAAAAAACAGTAACAACAACAAAAAAACAAGAACAACACAACTTTCTTAGGAGTGTACTAAACTGATAAGGAAAAGATAATTATATCAAACGTCAAATACTACAATAAAAAGTTAGAAACCTAGAGATTTTAGACATAATTATTAACAAAAAAGGATTTTAAATCTGCACTTAGGATGACCTAGAAAAAAGTCTGGGAATCATCATAAAACATTATTCTAACATTTCCTATAATTCCTATAAAAACAATTTCCTATAATCAAATATGGTCATGGTCAATTTTGGTTCAAAGTCACTAAGATTAAATTAATATTTATGAAACCAACTTCATCTCTACAAACTTTTAAAGCCACCAAACTCTAAATATAAAATAATCTAAATTTTAAAAAGCCGATTTGCAAGTGAGAGCTTCTTAAAACAATCATAAAACATTGTTATCAATTCTGAGGTGATTCTTTTCAATCCCTTGATATATAATTTTTTTCCTTTGTAGATCAGGTGTATATTCCTCCTCTAACTCTACCTTTATCTCCTCTTTTGTGAGCCATGCTGGCATGTAATTCCTATGTAACCAAAACTGGACTTGAACTCTGCATCCTCCTTCATTAACCTCTTATGTGCTGGAACTATAGACATGAGCTACCATGCTCAATTTCTTTTATATATATATATATATATACTATTTTTGAAGAAAAAAATCTAGTTAATAACTTAATAACATTATTGATATGAACATCTGAAGTATCAAAGGAATTAAACAATGATTGCATTTAAAATAATCATACAGAAGTAAAAACCAGGCACAAATTTTTCTGCTTTCCTGCTTGCTCATTCATTACATGAGATCTATTTACTTTTATTTGGAAGTGTTGTGTGCATACAGTCACTAAAATGTAAACTCTATGAGGGCATCATTGGGAGTATATTTTGCTTTACATTTTATCTCTGATACCTCAAATGAATAGCATTACTCTACAAAAATAAATATTTGTCCAATATACCTGTTCTAGCTAGCTGGATATGTGGCCTAGGAAGTTCTTAAGTAGCTTTTTTTTCTAGTCATGATAGACAATGGTTTTATAATCACAAACCAAACTAGTCTTCAAATTTAAAAGAGGAAGCAAAAATTGATAAAGGGTTTTTGGCTAAAAGGGAGATAAGAAGAGAGAAGGAAGGAAGGGAGGGAGGGAGGGAAGGAGGAGAGGGGAGAGGAGGAAGAGAAAGGAGAGAAAAGGAACTCCATACTTATTTTATTTTGTGTAAATTTCTGTGAAGAACATTTGAATAATGAATTTCATAATATAACAATGCATGTGTTATGTGCAGTTATACACTAATAAGCACATAAGTTCACTGCACAAATGTACCCTTATCTGCCTACTTTTCCATCCTTAACTATTTTCCAACAACTTTTACAATTTGTTTTCCCACCTTTACCTTTACTCTTTTTTTAACCTTTACAGGTCTCTTTCTGGTCAATTTGATCTGAAAAGGTTTCTTCCTCTTTCATTATGAGTTAAAGCATTATTACTAAGTCCTTCCTGACATCACTACCTATGACTTGGTCAGTTGTCCTAGATATTAAAAAAAAAAGGAAATTGTCCTTAGTCATGAAGTGTAAGTAGGTTAGCTTTGCTTTTCTTACAACCTCTGAGTTGAGTCCAAAGAACTCCAAAATTCTCATTTTGTTCCATCAGGAACAGATCTAGCATACTGATATTCTATTCACTCTTTCTCCTACAGAAGTCTTGTGAATCTTGTTTAGGCCAATAAATAACAACCATTTATTTACTAAGTTTCCTTCAACTTAAATAGGCCAATTACATCTTAGTTTCCCATGCTGTACTCAAATCTAAGTATTCATTCTACTTTGTACAGAAATCAAATTTAACTCATTCCTTGCAAAATATAAGTGTTTTCAATAAATTAATAAGGTTTTGTTCTTGGAAATAATACATATTAAGCTGATAACAAAGAATAAGGTAAAATCTGATGACTATCTCATCAATATACTAAATAGCATTGTAGCATAAATACTTTAGAATTTTAAGCATTATTTTTCTTTAAGTCTTGTAATTTGAGTTTAAAAGATGAAGCAATTATCATTCTCCTTTTTATAATTAAGAAATGTAACAGTAAAATGTCTTAAGTAACTATAATAATAATATATAATTTAGCATTTTCACTCTTAAGATACTGGTCTTTTCACTCACAAAATCTGACTCAATGTATTTGTTCATTTTTCTTCTGCTTGCTCATTGTTATAGCCTCAACATCCCAAAGATTACCTATCAGTTAAATGAGGAAATACATATTGACTCTGTACCTTTTATGGTCAGGTACTGTACAAGGCTCAGAAACGCAGCAAAGAATTCCCTACTTTCATGGAAATGCAGGAGAGAGATTAGACAAAAGCTTTGCAAATAAATATTTGTTTTATTACTTTTCTGTTGTAGTAAGCTGCTGTGTGTTCAGCAAGGAAGACAAGGAGGCACTTTCATAGGTGTAAACTCTGCCAGACCTCAGCAGAGGGAACCAACATCCTAGCCAGCACCATACTCCCAGTAGAACCCCAAGCATCTGAGCTCAGGTGTATTCATTCTTTCAGAACTCAAGTATTCTACTGATTGCACATGCGGATCCCCTACAGAAATCCAACACCTGCAGACAATACAAAATGCCAAGGCCTATGCATCCCTTTTTCCAACCATGCACTAAATAATTATTTTAAACATAACTAAAAATAAACTTCCACACTTTTCTGTTGCTATGACAAAATACCATGACTAAAGCAACTTAAGGAAGAGTTTGTTTTGGCTTACAATTCCAGAGGGCTAGATTCCATAATGACAGGGAAGGTATGTTATTGCCATGCCAGTAGGAACAAGAAGCTGTCTGACCACATTTTACCACATAGAGAAAGAATAGGAAGTGAAGAAGATCAAAGCCTTCCCACAGAGATGTACTTCATCCAGCAAGGGTGTACCTCCTAAAGGTTCCATAAGCTCCTCAAACAGCACCACTAACTGAGGACCATTTCTCACTCAAACTACAATTGTAATAAGAGCAACAGAGAAAAGCAATAAAACACATTAAAACAGGACCAAACATTATGTGAAAGTAAAAAAAAAAAAAAAAAAAAAAAAGAAAGAAAGAAAGATTTTTTCTGAGGGACAGAATTAAGTGGCACCTGAAAAAGAAGAAACAGGAGTGAATCGAGCAAAGGGAAAAGTAAAGAGGGAAAACATTCCACATAGATGAAACCAGCACTCATAAAGATGTCAGTTCTAGGTTTTTAGTGTGTTCCAAGTGCTGAAAGAGAAGAGACTGGGGGAAGAATAGTTTAAAATGGAATGGGAACAGAAAGCAGAACTAGATTATGTGTAGTTATTGTAAATGTTGGAAATTTTCCTATTTTCCTGTTGCCTCAAGCCCCAGAGTGTGAATAGTCTGCATAGGCAATGAAATGCTACCGATGGCAGGTGTCTCCCATAAACCTTCTATTTGCCATCCTGTGACCTAGTTATATGTAAATATGCCAATGAAATCCTATTATACCTTTTACTTGTGTACTCTTTGATCCCCAATAAAAAGCCTACCACTCCTCTTCCAACATTTACTCCCCATCTGCCTCTTACCTTATATAAAGCTATGTGGTATAACGTGCCTCCTTATCTCAGGACCTTCAAGTGTAAGTTTCACTTTCATAAGCTTCTCTGTGGTTTATTTCACACCATATAATTGATCATTAAAAACAAACAACATCCTTCTTACAATTCTAAGAACACAATAATTCCTTATAGCATGGCATGCTAAAGGGGATCAGATTTGGAACCTGACAATAAGCCACTTTGGCATAAGTATTATTGAGCTGAAGGTAGTTGAGAATCGATATAGGAAGAGTTCTTGTGGTTTGAATGACTGTCCCCCATAGATTCAGATGTTTTAATATTTGGTCCCAGTTGGTGATGTTTTGGTAAATTTAGGAGGTATGGCCTTGCTGGAGGAAATATGCCACTGATGGGTTTTGAGGTTTAAAAGCACTATTCACAGTTCATGTTGTCTGCTTCCTGTTCAGTTTAAGATGTGAGCTCTCAGCTTGCTGCTACAGCCATAATGCATGTTTCCCCACTAAGATGGTGAATCTTATCCCTCTGGAACTGTAAGCTCAAATAAACTCATCCTTCTATAAGTTGCCTTGGTTATGGTGCTTCATCACAGCAACAGAAGCAACAGAAAATAACTAATACAGTTCTCTTCCCTCCTCTTATCCAGAAAAAAAGAAAAGAAATTACCTTCTATAATGTTGTCCCCACTACCATATGTCCCCACAACACCCAATTGGTGCCCAAAGATCTGGAGAATTATAATACTTCTTATGAAAAATACATATTTGGTGTCACAAATGTTTAGAATAGATAAATTTTGTTTGTTTTCTGTTCAGAATGTGATCCCTAGGTTGCATGACCAACTAGAAAGATAATTCCTTTTACCCAGATCAGGGAAAGTGAAGAGCAAATTTGTGAAACAATCGGGAATGGAGTCTAGTTTACAAGTTTCAAAAAGAAGTGCACATTAGTTAATAGTGGGAACTGAAAACAAGATTTGAATAAAGATGTAAATTTGGAAGCTTTCAACCCATAAACAGCTGTCCGTGGAAGTGGACGAGGTCGCTCAGAGTCAATGCAGAGAACAACAACAAAAACAACAAAGCTTAGAGCTGAGTCCTGACAGCTAAATTTTAAGTCAGGTACACGAAGGTAGTCAACAGAAAAGGGAGGGTATAAAAAGGTGGTAAGAAGATAAGCAGAACATAACAGTATTAAAGGTAAGGGAGGAGATGATTCCAAAGCAGGAGATAGCTACTGTTTAAAGTTTACAGGGAATGAGGGGTAAAACGTTGAAAGGCATTTGATAAGACCAGTAGAAGCTGGGCATGGTGGTGCATGTAAACCCTAGCACTCAAGAGGCAAGACAGAAGCATCTCTGTGGTTTCTAGGGCAGCGAGGGCTACATAGTGAAACCCTGACTCAAAAGCAAGCAAACAAGGAAACAAATACCAGCAGAACAGTGAGGTAAAAACAATGCCACTGCTTAAAAATAGACTGCGGACAGACAAAAGTTATCTGTGAAACCAGGTAAGGCAGAACTTAACATGGTGGGAAATAACTCTAATGTGAGTGAAGATTTTTCCTATTTACAGACTCACCCATAAAGCATGCCTCGGAGAATTTCAGGATAACTGAGATAACACACTTTTGAGGAGCACACTGAGTTCTTTCCTGTTTTATATAGTGTTTTTCCTAGTCTATTGGACTTATATAACAAAATAAATGGTGTAGGCAGAACTCCATCTGTAGGGATTCACAAACAACCTCCTTACAAGTTCTCCAAAACAAACCAAAGTCCACCAAAATTCAACCAGGGAAACCAATGAATTTATTGGGCTCACAGAGCATGCTCAGGGTTGTTTACAGGTCTATGGGTGGCCCCAAGGCTGCTGTACTGGAAAATCTTCATCCAGCACTTATGACAGTTTCACTATAGTCATGAGGATGGAGCCGCCAGTTAATCTTCTCCAGCCTGTATATATGCTTAGCACCTCTTCTGCCACTCCATGCAATTAACACAGAATTGCACAAAAAAGTGGCTGATGGGAGGACCTGGAATCTCAGATGAGAGTCCAGTGACCTCTCACTCATTCCTTTCAAAGAATGTCAACAGTCAACAGGTCCAAACATGATGCTCTGTCAAAAGTAGGCAGAGCTGATCTGAAGAAGACTGTGGCTATTTTGCTTGGAGGACTATGGTTTGTAACAACCTGGTAGGTTGCTTACAAACAGTTTTGGAGGCTAAGAAGCCTGATACCAAAGTGCTGCCAGATTGGTCTCTGGTGAAGGCATCTCATGTAAATCTTCCATGACAAAAAGGCAAGGGAGCACTCTTGGCTCTCTTTTAAAAGAGCACTAATTCCATTCATGGGGGTTCCATTCTAAAGACCTAAGCACCTCCCAAAGGTCTACTTTCCATTACCATCTATCTCATAGGATTTGGATTTCCAATATGAGAATATGGACATTCCTTCTACTGCAATTTTCATAAGTTCCTTTGTCAATACTGAAACCTAAACTACAAAATTATGTCTATACAATTCAAGGAATCCAGTAGGAAAGGCACAGCAAATGGGGGACTGAGCCTAATAAATAGAATGTGAGCCTTAAAAAAGGCTGAGAGGAATGGATTCAGAATTTATAAGATCTGGCTTTGGTTATAGGCAAATATCCAAGTAAACTTATAGATATGGTAGTAGGTAGCTGAAGGAATTCAACCATGTTTCCTTTGCAATCTGGAATTAAGACCTACTAAGTAATAAAAGAGGCACGTTAATGATTGAAACAATCATTTGATTGTTGGGCAATGATTGATGGGCAGTCAGTAATGATGAGTTAAATGCTATCAGACTGCTTGGGCATGTACCTGTCAGGCAAGGGAGAAACCAAATCTTTCCTACTTCCTTCATTTGCATTTAATTCTCCCTTTATTAAACACTCCAAAGCATTTTACCCAAACCGCCAATCTTCTATTATTATAGCCCTGCTTTCTAAGATTTTATTTCACAAATAAAATACATACAATATAAAATCTCAGCATAAACAATTATGGCTTATTGTGTATACTTATTAAGCATATATGATGACTCATTCACAATTTTAGTCATTTCATGGCCAAAACTCCATACATTATATAATCAAGGAGTTGAAAAACCCGGAAATTAAACTGAAGGTCAACATAGTGCCACAATCAATTTAACTTACTTTTGCTGAAATAAATCATTATATCATAAGATGATCTTTAAAAAAATCACCTTCCAGCCTCAAAAACTAAATAAAGATGACCTTAAAATTCCATGACATGAGAATATTTTAAAAGCAATACTGAATAATTATCAACACCATTTAAAAGAATAGCTTATTTGGTTTAGCATGGATTAGTTACTCTTTGCCATCTAAGAAAGCACAAAGAAACTTGTTACTACTGCCTTTACCAAAGTCCTATTGATTTAATGGAAATATTGACTGTCATCGTTTGTTTAAAGATCAGACTTTTAATAGATGACAATATTAAAATGATGATCAAGAAAAAAATTTACTAAGAAATCACTAAAAGTAGCCAACATTCACTTCTGTCCATAACAAGATCAAATCTAGTTTTAAAGGGCTATAATAGTTCTTTTAATAGCTTTAAAATCATAAATCTATATTTTAAAACAGACATGATACTTCATAGTTCAAAATTCTTTTAATTAAGTGTTTCAGCTAAAACTGAAAGCATTTGAATTTTAATTCTGAATAAGACAGATTATATAGCAATAAAAAATTAGAAAAGCATCCTCTTAACCATCAAAGACACAGACATTAGTTCTTTTCTTGATATGGCCTGAAAAAACACTAAATAAATTTCCAAATAATGAAAAGAGATGCATTTGAAATATTCATTACTACCATGATAAGAAAACGTTGGATTTGCTCCAAGTTCCTAAAATATTTCATACATGTGCAAATATTTGATCATATAAACAATGAAATTTTTGCTAGAAAACATTTTCCAACTGACTTATGAGTTTATTAGTATCAAAGAAATTTGCAAAAATATATTCAAACAGAACTTCAGGTTAGTTTATCTTTTTAACCATAATTGCGTATGTTTAAAAATCCCAATGGTTTCTTCCCAACAGTCTGGTAAGAGGTGGAATTAATATACTTGGGTGGTCATTTTCATGATTCCTGCTTTAGAAATCATGCAAAACTAAATAAATGCCAAATAATGATATTATATTTTGACATGGGCTTTTTGTGTTATCTGAGATACACTGTTGTAAATACATTGTTGACTAATCTCCCTCCTGTTGAAGAAAGCAGCTGTAATCTGGCAGAAGTTATTCCTTCTATTGCTCCAGAATGTGTAGGGGAAACTTACAAAGTTCCTATGAGATCAAAGTAGAATTTATGATAACATAATGGCTGGAGAAGAAAATTTATGGTGACTATGAAGGCCTTAATGCCATACATACCAAATTAATTCCTTCAGGTGGTCATGAATTCATTGTAAAAATAAAACGTGCACTAACATCACAGAAAATAAAGGCCATGTTGAGTAGGCCAGGTTAGTTTGCCGGAATGAAAACAATGAGGACAGTTTTAGAGAGATCCCTTCACATGTGCTATTGAAAGACACATATATTTTACCTACAAGGTTTGCTACACTAACAGCTCCATCGAGATCCCTGAATTCCCAACTGCACCTAAAATTGCCACTGGAACTGCTGATGGCTTTGAACTTCCTAGATTAAATGGAATAAATCATAATAAGCTGTTAAATTGTTTATTATTTAATATATAACATGTTGCTTGCATGCGACTGAGCAAATTAATTGCAGAAGAAATTACTTCTGTTATTCTACATAGCAATGAAAGTTACTATTTGAATTAAAATGTTGTTTGTTATGCCAACAAATTAAGGACATTTGCACAAGCTGCAAAGTAAACAAGTATGCCAATTCATGAATAGGAAGTAGAGGAGAAGGGGGAGGAAGACGAGGAGGAGGAAGAGGACACAATAAACATACATGTTTACATTTATTACATCTTCAGCTGAAAAATGCTTAAGGAAATACTGATTAAAACGTGAAATATTCAGCTACCAATACTCTCCTACCTGAAAGCTGTTAAGTAAAGGATAATCATGCTACAATTCAGACACAGGCTAGGGAACAAGGAGGGCTAGGTAACTCGAGAGGAACACACAGACTCCCAGAGAACAGGGAATAAGAGATTTTGCAGGTGAATTAGGGGTGGGTGGAGACAGAAGCAGGTGGGATCAAGTGAGGAGGAGATAGCTGGAATTTGGGGGCATTTGCAGGACAAAGTGGAAACCTAGTCAGTGGAAACTTCCTGGAATCTATGAGAGTGACCCTAGTGAGGACCCCTAGTAATAAAGACATGGAGTCTGACTGGCCATCTCCCATAACCAAGCAAGGCTCACAGTGGTGGGACTGGAACACCAACCCACCTACAAAACCTTCGACCTACAATCTGTCCTGCTTGCAAGACGTGCTGTTTCTAATGTGACCATTAGAAAGGGAGCCCATACCCAACACTGCCTGGGTGGCCAGGAACAGGGGACTGGATAACTCAAAAGGCCTAGGGACTTAGCATAGAACCAAACAGGACTGGCAAAAAAAAAAAAAAAAATCTATGAAATGATTTCTAACGATACTCTGTTATATTCATACATGGGTTCCTAGTTTAATCATCATCGGAGAGCCTTCTTCCAACAGCAGATGGGAGCAGCCCCCTCAACTCGGTGAACCCTGAGGAAGGGGAGGAGAAAAGACTGTAGGAGCCAGAGGGGATCAAGACCAGGGGAAACATGGCCCACTGAATCAACCAAGTAGAGCTCAAATGGGCTCACAGAGACTGAAGCAGCAAGCACAGAGGACCTGTAGCAGGTCCTCTGCATTATGTCAGGGTTGTTAAGTTTGGTGTTTTTGTGGGACTCCGAACAATGGTAGTGGAGGTGTCTCTGACTCTTTCGTCAGCTCTTAGGACCCTTTTCTCCCTACTGGGCTTTCTCATGCAACCTTGATATGAGGGCTTGTGCCTTGTTTTACTGTATCTTGTGTGGTGTTTGGCTCCTATCTCTAGGAGGCCTTTTCTCTTCTTTTCTGAAGGAAAATGGAGGAGATAGATCTAAGGAAGAAGGAATGGGGAGCTAGGAGGGGTGGAGGAAGGGGAAACTGTGGTTGGGATACATTTATGAGAGAAGAACCTATTTTCAATTAAAAAAAAGAAAAAAAATCATTTGAAATGTTCAGCTATCAATACTTTCCTACCCGAAAGTTCTTTTAAATGAAGTTTTCTTTGTATTGATTTATCTAGGATATCTAGGAGTCCGAAAAACCAAGAAAGCGTATCTTTTCCTGAAATTTTATACTATACATATGCTTAAAATATTAGATTAAATTATTTATTTTATACAATGCTTTATTTATTAATTCATTAATTATTTGTTTGAATCAATTAAGATTAATTGCTAATATAGATTAAATTAAAGTGAATTAAATTATTACATGTATTAAATTTAGGAATTAAAAGTAGGAGAATACATAAAATGGTGAAAATAAAATTCTAATTTTTAAAAATAACAAAGCTTGTGACATGTCGATGTAGGTTTATTAATTATGACAAATGTCTTATTTTGGTGTAGGATGTTGACAGCTGAGAATGAAAGATTACATGAAGGAAATTTCTGTGCCTATTTTAAAAAGTAAAATCTTTTAAACAAACTAAACTAAAAGAAAGTTGAAGTCTCAAAGTTCAAACTACTATCACAAAGGATGGTTTCTCCTAAAGACCAGGTGAGTCCTGACCAGCATTCCATTTCTCACAAGTCTAAAAACATTACTTCAAAATTCACAGTGGCAAAGAATTCTGGTCAATACCACTGGTAACATAAAATCTAGGCAATAGGAACAAAGAGAATGTAAAATACATATATTTGTAGCTTGAGAAGATATCTAGTTAACAGTTCAATCTAGATTATAATGAGATATCTAGATTGTAAAGAATTGGAATTAAAAACTTTATAGTCCTACATTTTTAAAAAAAAGGTATTTCTTCGGCCTAAAATGTGTGAGGGAAAGAGGGGGGGCAGGCAGGCAGGCAGGCAGGTAGAGAGGGAGGGAGGAAGATTGGGAACATAGAATTCATTATTTACTTATTGGCAAAAATAAAGTCATTATTTCTAAGATTAGAAAGTGTTGCTTGTCTCTTTCCAAAATTGTTTTGTTTTAGCCACAACTTTTGTGGCCATCCAAGCAGAAATAATCTCCATATTCTAAATTCTAATACATAACTGAAATAAACCTGAAGTAGAAAAATATTTACTTGTTATATATTATTACCAAATATGATTATTAAAAATGGGAAAATAACATTGTAGACTCTGTACACAACAAGTACCTTACATGAAAAACTAAAAGAAGTAATGATCATAAAACACTAAATTTGCTATTTAAGCTCATTTAATTCTGCTAAATTAAGTTGGTACAGATGTAAAATATTTTAATTCCAATGAAAATAAAGAATAAAAAAGAGGAAGACACCAAAATGTATATATGTTTGGCTTTCAATTAAACTTCATGTATTTGTTTTTAAGACATTTAGTGTGTGTGTGTGTGTGTGTGTGTGTGTGTGTGTGTGTGTGTGTGTGTGTGTGTCTACATATGTGTGTACACATGGTTTACAGGTGGATGTCAGAAAACAACAGAGGGAATCAGTTTTCTCCTTCCATCATGTTGAGTTCCAGGGGCGAAACTCAAATTGTCAGGCTTAGCAACAAGCTCCTTTATCCACTGAGCCATCCTGCTAGCTCCAAGCTTTATTCTTGGAAAATGTTAATGATTCTCCAGGGGATAAGCAGCTTGTAATATGGTCATGCAATAACTTATAGATAAGAAATTCTAAGTACAGGGTACCAACTTTCCTCAAATACAAAAAAAAAAAAAATTAGTTGAAATGGTTCTATTCATTTTTACTGTGAGACAAAATACATGCAAAGATATAAACAGTGTAGCCAAGATCTAATCAATCATGCCTAGCATTGGAAACATGGTAAAGTCTTATAAATGTCTAATAGTACTAAGAGGGATTGGTGTGCTGGGTTTTGAATATTTTAAAAACAAGAGGAAAACTAATACATAAATACCTATCCAACATTGATATTTCATAGATTTTATAATCTATTTAGTTGGCCTAATAATACTACCCTTTTATTTTATTATCAGTTTTGGCACCATTTTAAAACATTTCATTCACTTTGTGTATCTTTGACAGAACCCACTGTAAGTCTTAGAAAATTGAAATCATGTTTCTTCTAAAAGAATGTTAAGTTGTTTCTTTACTAAGTTAATGTGTGAAGTCTTCAAGATGGATTTAACTTTTGCCACTTGATAACAACCTTTTCAGGATTTGTAATTGTCTCTTTCCATTGGTTCACTGCTTCAATATTATTACTGTCTTCACTGATCCAGAGCTGAAAAGGAACAGTATAATCATTCAATTTGACATGATATTAGTAACTGAGTTCAGACAATTACTCTTATTGTTAAAAGATATGGATGAGTTTGAAGAACATACTTTTTAAATAAATATCATTCCATTTTTTTCAAAGTTGCTAATGATTTAACACTTAAATGTTAAAATATTTAACCTACTGAATCATTCTGGATTATGTGATTCAATTCAATTTAAGAATTCAAAATGAAATATTATTTTTAAAAATTCATTTTGCAAGTATTCTTTCTTGTTCAATTAATCTAGGAGACCACAACTAAAATTTATCCTTATTACTCAAAAATATTTTTGCCAAGATTTCTAAACTGAGGCAATGATCTAGCTTAGAAAGAAATGTGCACTTTTAAGCATCTATTACATTAAGTGAAATTATAATCTTAGTTGAAATCAAATAGTCATCTTAATCCATAATAATTTCATAGTACTTACCACTTATACATAATACATGTAAATGATCTTGGGAAAATTGTAGTATTATGCAACTACAAGACATTACAATGACTACATAACATGGAGACAATGTGGACAGACAATTAAAAAACCTGAATCTTCATCTTGTCTGTAAAACTAACAAATGCTGTTACCTTGGAATTAACTTACCTGAGACCTAGTTTCTAATTCTATTAAGTAATTCTTATTAATTAATTCTATTAAGTAATTCTATTAAGTAAAGAGATTTGAGTAAGTCATTGGTTTTCAATTCTTTTTCTATCTTGGCCTAAACAAAGTTTCCTTCAAATAACATCTTACACGCACCCCAACACATACATAACACAGATGATGTTAGAGTATTTGGGTGGACAGAATGGGAGAGCCCACATATGATTCCCTCATGGTGACTTTACACCTGAGGCCACCAGAGAAGAGATTTTTCAGATTTATTAACCTGGAAATCATCCCTCAAATTAAATTTACATGAATCTTGAATTCAAATTCCTTTCCAAATAAGAATACAGAAAACTGCAACATTTTAAATTAACAATCTAATTATTTGAAGTGAGAGTTGATATCAATCTTTGAAAATTCATATATACAATCTGAAAATCCCACATAGACTGCTAATAGCAGCTTTTTGTCAAGTGAAACCTTTTACATCAGTTAAAGACTTCAAGATTTAAATGTGGCACAAACAGTTGTAATTAAGATAAAAAGATAACTAATAACTACCACAGAGTAAGGAAAAAAAACAAAAAAAAATCTATAGGACTGAAATGTAAAGCAATGTTATATAGCCTTATACAAATTACTTAGAAATTTTTAATTAATCCAGACAGCAGAACTGGCTATCTAAATAATATAATAACCACTATTAAAAATTGATATTTTCTACAGAAATTCAAAAAGATAACTAAGTTAATACAATATATAAAAGGCTTATTTTAAATAAGAAATTAAAGATGAAACAGAATAAAATAAATGTAATGCTCAAAGCCTTAAGTTTGATTTACATTTTTAGGTTTCCCATTCTCCTGATTTTATATATTAAAGTTGAAAAGTTCAGAAAACTCAAAAAAACAAGCCTGACTACTCAGAAATGTTATATATTTGCACTAAAGCAAAACAACTAACAAAATTTGATTCTGAACAACACTGAATTTTAATTTAGAATGTTGAAAAATCTTCCTATATTCATTTTTAATTTTATCTTGTTTTCTTTGCTAATTAACTACATAGTTAATGCACAGAGATATATCAAGAAGAAATCCAAGGTAACACCTACTAACCTGGCCTACAAAATGTTTTCTTCTTACAGAGCTCCTACTGTAAAGTTTAATGAGGAAAACAATTTCTTTTTGAGTCTGTGTAAGTGGAAAAATCATAGTTTCTCCCCACTTTACTCTTCCACTGGAGGCCTTCAGTAAGCGTGTCTTCTTCTTATAAATCAGTTCTCCCGAGCTAAACATCCCCACCTTCACAAAAAAACCTACAAAACAATAAACTCTAGTTTATAAAATTTTATATGAAATACTACTATATATAATATATACTATATATTTATGTAAAGTACATAGATATTTTTCTATATATTATTATAAAATATAAATAGGCAACTTTAAAGGGTTATTGTTTTGACACTAGAACCCACCGAACTTTTACCACACTTTACAAATAACTATTGTGGTCTCAAATCAATCAGAATAACAATCATCAGCAAAGGAAAACATTGAAGAGAATACTTCAGGAAAGGTGCCAATTCTCTGACAGCCAGAGGTATTAGTTTCACAATTTTATAGGTAAATTTCTTTGCTTGTGATGCCACTACGTGCACTAGAAGGAAACAAGTAAATATTAAGTAAATTTGAGATACAGCACTTTCAACAATGATAAAACAGTTTTATGAACTATACCCAAGCATAACAATTATATACTTTAAGAAAAATACAAAAAGCAGTAAAGATTCCTCCAAATCAACTCTGCTGGTCTTAATATTGGACTGTTCAGTCTTTAGAATTGAAAAAATAAACTTTTGTTATTTAAGAAGGGGGTACTACAGAAGTTGGGAGTAGGAATATCATCTTGGGAACTTCCCTGGATAAAAATTCTTGGTAATGTATCTTTTCACATAAGCAAACCTTCCAATGTGATACACAATGACTATAGCTTAAGCACAAGTGTTGTCTGGCTACTGTGAGGAGACAGCTACTATAACTCGGGCAGCAAGAAAATCAAGATAGAACTCCCAGAAAGGAGGGAGTCGCAGGATGAGGACTGAGATCTGACTCTTAGGTTATAAAATAACGATCATTAGTAATCCTGAGTAGTAGTATTGTTTAAATAAAGCCATCCATTTATATATTACATCTCATAGACTTCCACTATTATTCTATTTCATATAAGTAACTAGAGATAATCTTGGTGACTTTTCTAACTTGGATTTTATTTGCTTACTTTTATTTTAGAATTCTCTACTTAGCTACATAAGTGGTATTAACTTACAGTTGCTTTTTATAGGCTATTCATTATGTTTTAATATTAAGAGTACTAACATTATAAAATTATTTTTCCATGCTTCAGAATAGCTTATGTTGAGTAGAAATTACATGTTTTTCAATGGTTTGGTAGAATCTACCAGTAAAATTCTCTTAGCCTTAGTGCTATAAAGTACTAAAATGTTATCTGTCTTAATTTTGGTTCCTACTGCTGTGATAAAACACTATGACCAAAGCAACCTGGGGAGGAAAATGTTTATTTCAGCTTACAACTCTCAGGTCACACTCCATCACTGAGGAAAGTCAATGCAGGAACCTAAAGGCAGGAACCTGAAGGTAGGAACCTGGAGGCAGGAAATGAAGCAGAAGCCATGGAGGAGTGCTGCTTACTGGCTTGCTTCCCACAGCCTGCTCAGCCTGCTTTCTTATATACTTCAGGACCACCTGTCCAGGAGTGGTCCCTACCACAGTGAGCTGGCTTCTCCCTCCTACATCAACCGCTAATTAAAAAAAAAAAATACCCACAGGCTTTATTGACTACAAGCAAATCTTATGGAGGTATTTTTCTCTCTTGTGTCTTGTGTCAAGTCAACAACAACAACAAAAAAAAAAACAAGGACAATATTTTTTTTGTGTGTAGGTTATTGTGTATATGTAGGTGTGTGTGTGTACATGCATGTGGAGGCCAGAGGTAGACACTGACTGGGCATTATCTTCTTCAGTCATTCTCTATCTTATCTTTTGATCAGGGTCTCTCACTGAATATGGCACTTACTATTGGCTAGACAAGCTAGTCAGCAAACTCTCGTCCATCACCTCAAGGTTATAAGCATGCATGACCATCTCCAGATTTTTATATGGGTCCTAGGGATCAGAACTCAGATCCTAATGTTTGTATAGAAGGCTCTTTGCCAACTGAGCCATCTTCTCAGCCCTGCTTAGTCCTTTTTACAAGGAGTTCTTCACTTTTTCACAGCTATTATTCTTTTCAGATCCTTCCTCTTCTTGAATGAACTTTTAAGAAATCATTTGCTTTCTGTACATGTGCAAATGAATTAGTACAGTTGGTACATGGGATTATCTTACATATTATTAAATTTCTGACTTAGAAATTTCTTCTGAACTTAAAATTATATAATCTTCATTGTTAAGAATACCAATCATGTTTTCTCTACTTTGCTTCATCCAAAATCCTACAAATTTTTCTATTTTAATGGTCTTTTCAAAGAAAAAATCTTCTGGTTTTATTGTCTTTTGTTATCTTGCATTTACCAACTTTGGCTTTCCTAATATTTGTTATTTTTCTAACTTCTTAAATTGAATGCTCACTTTTATATGTTGTTAGTCTTTCTTAGTTAAGGTGCTTTTGCTTGCCCAGATAATTCCTTCCCAGACTTGAAGTAAGGATGATCTCAAGCATTCAGCTCTAAGGGTAGCCAGGTTAACTAAGTATAGCCCACCAACATACCACAATCCCTAGCTATACATCTAGAAAAGGACATAGTCCTTAATGCACTGGTCCCTTAATTCTTACCCTACTAGAACCTCTTCACATAGGGTGTACTTTGAACCACTGATACACTTACTCAAAGTCAGAGGTGTTGATGAACTTGGAAGGTATTGGGCCTCAAGAATTTGCAGCTGAATCCTGCTATTTACTGCTTGAAAACAAGTTCCCAGTTCAAGTTCTGTATGGCAAACCTATATATTAAAAAGTGTCATTTAGTAGTTCATAATAGAGTTTGGAGATATTTCAAAAGTTCTAACATAAAAAGCTAGAATATAAAATTTTCAAAGTATTATTTTCTAGACACTCAAAACCACAAGTTACAAGAGGTTTTAAGGATAAATATGATGGATTCTAAAAATGTATTCACTTGCATGGAATCTGAAAATACAAGGTGTCTTTATCTATCAAGCTTCAAAAACTACTAAAAGATAATTTGACTAAAACCTAAA
This sequence comes from Cricetomys ansorgei, assembly GCA_026225945.1. Lineage (NCBI taxonomy): Eukaryota > Metazoa > Chordata > Mammalia > Rodentia > Nesomyidae > Cricetomys > Cricetomys ansorgei. The sequence continues at coordinate 22,028,037 of JAMJFZ010002869.1, forward strand.
ATACAAACTAAGTTCTAAGCATTATTGGAGAAACTGCTTAGCCAAAAGGAACACACCTTCAAAAGAATTAAAAATATTCTAATTGAATTATTTTAAGAACATATGAAATAGGATTTTTTAAGTAACAGAAGAATTTTTTTCTAATTTTAGAAATCAGAATAGTAGCTACCAAAGTCAGAAGGCAAGGATTACCATGATAAACATATTTGTGTGCTAAGAGTTGCATTACTATTCCGAATGGAAGTAAGTCAAGGAAAGCTGGCAAGAAAGAAATCAAAGCAATGAGGTAATAAATAATAGGGAAAAGGACAAAGAAAGCCTGAGGCAAACAATAAAATAAAGAATACTTATGGGAAGAAAATATATTCCACATTATTGCTGAGAAATATTAAAAACAAGCAAAACAAAACAAAAAACCTGGTAGTTTGTGAAATATAACATGAGACAGCTCACTTTTATGGATCCTAAGGTCCCTGGAGTGCAAAACACAGTTTTCCAAATACAAAAAATATTACTACTAATGATCTGAAAGAATAAGAATAGTATATAAGGAGGAACGTGGCATTGCAGATCTTGCTGGGGCTGAGCACAGACAGCTACAGGAGTGGTTCCAATAAAGTTACTGAACAATTAACACTTCTCAAAGAGTGTTATACAGTATTTGATAAATTGCCAAATAACCTTGAATAACAGGACCATTGAGAAGAAACAAAAGAAAAACAACTTTCTATAAACATGTCATTTACTGAAGTGTAGGCATTTTCTTAAAACATAATTCTGTGTTTTAAATTACTATACAATTAAGAAACTGAAAAATTCAGTGAAAAATTAGTTGCTTAAAAAAATTAAACTGAGGTCATTTCCCTACTTTAAAAGTTTTACTATCATGATAAAAACATGTTTACTTTAACATCAAAATTTTACTACTAATAAGTAAGCAAATCTAGTGCTTAAGGATGAAGAATGAGAATTCAAATGCTATGTACAAAATAAAACCTTTACTGATTAAAACAAAAGTGTCTATGAAGGTAGAAGGGTAGTGAACTTGGGACAAATCTGAACCATATAATGAGATCCTATCCGAAAAGTAAATGTTTCTGCTCATGATATTTTTTAAATTAGTACATTTAAAAAACATAAATGGACCTGGTAATGTAGACCTGGTCTGTAACGCAGTGGCACTGCAAGTTCATATCAGCCTAGGCAACTTACTGAGAGTCGATCTTTAAAAAAAAATGGGAGCATAGTTGAGGATAAAGTGTTGCCTAGGCATGCTCAAGGCCCTAAATTTAATCACTATCATTTTATATTTATGATTAAACACTTACGAGAATATGTAGAGTTTGCAAAACTTCTCGTTGTTACACTATTAATAAACCACTCTCATAAAACACAGTAGACTACTAGGCAGAGGAATTATCACCTACTAATTACTAAGATTACGTCACAAATTCAAGTTATTTTTCAGGACATTAATTCAGATCTTGAAAAGCTATTCATACAGCGTGATTTGATAAAACCTCCAAACCTAAAATTCTAACCAATTATCAGTTATATATTTACTATATTTAATGAGCATAAAATTATGGAAGATCTCTGCTTCTGAACAGTGTTTCATGTTTTAAGAATACTTTGTTAGCTTCCTATTATTGTCAAAACTCAAAAAAGTAAAAGAATACTAGAGAAAACCATGACCAGGTGATGTTTGAGAATATTTTTGTGTAGAAGAAAGTATTAAATACATGGTAAAACTTAAAGAGCTGGCTTTGGAAACAAATCCTATTCTCCAACTGCTGGCTCCATGAACTCAAGAAAGTTTCACTATTTCCACTATTTTGAGGGATAAGTGAGCACATGTTTATAAGCATAATATTTTATGTATGTAATTTATATGTATGTAATTTATAAGCATAATATATTATGTACTTAGCAACAATTGAACTGCATAGGTGAATCTCTGTAAAGATCAGAAATTTCTTTCATTAGTGTTTTTATTCAGCTCATACAGAAATGGTAACGGGCACTGTAATTCAGGAGCTGAGGAACAACACAGCTCTGACACGGGGAAGGTGTCCCCAATGGAGATCTGAGAGGAAAAGTGCCCTGGCAGTTGGGAGCCAAGGTACCACACAGCTCTGACGTGGGGAAAATGTCCCCAGCTGAGCTGCAGTGTTTCAGTGTTAACAGCTCTACTCAGCTCTGTTCCAAGGAGAGAAGTTTCCCTGATGTTGAGCTCTGAAGGAAAATATCCTCAGCTGAGCTAAGGTGTTCTTCAGTTCTTCACTTTACTTCCACCCTACAACAAAGACATCTTCATGCAGCAAATCACCAAAGAGATTTATTGGGCATGGCTGCCTCCACTTGGGAGGAAGGCAGCAGCCAAAGCAAACAAATTTCTAATAAATATATAAACTCATGAAGATTAAGCAACTCATGAATGATTCAAAGGAGAAATCAAGAAAGAAAGAAAAAAATTTCCTGGAACTAAATGAAAATGAAAACACTACACAAAACTTCTGAGATACATTGAAAGCAGTTCTACAGGAAAAATTTACAGCTGTAAGTGCCTATATTTTAAAAAATCAGAAAGAGCAAACATTAATGACTTAATGATGCAACTCGAAAATAAGAACAAATCAAACCCAAATTTGACAGATGGCAATAAATAATAAGAAACAAAGCAAAAATTAATGAAATAGAAACAAAGAAACCAATACAAAGAATAACAAATCTAAGGGCTAATCCTTTTAGAAAAAAATAAAAAACAAAATTGACAAACCATTGGTCCAACTAACCAAAAGAGAGATGTCCCAAATGAACAGGGCACTATCACAATATACAATGAAGAAATTCAGGATATTATAAGGGTTAACTTTTCTTCATTAAGATGGAAAATCTAAAAGAAATGAAAGAATTTTTTGATTTATCCAAACCACCAAAATTAAAACATTCAGATCAGCAACCTAAACAAAGTTATAAATCAGTGGGAAGATTCAAATAATAATAAAAAGCCTTCCAACTAAAAAAAATGCCCATCCCAGATAGATTCATAGCAGAATTCTACCAGGCTTTCACAGAAGATATACAGCCAGTCCTTCTTAAATTTTTCAAAGAAACAGGAGTGCTCTCAAATTTGTTCAATGAAGCCAGTATTACTATAATATCCAAACCAGGTAAAAACACAACAACAAAAGAAAACTAGAGTGCAATAGTGTTGATGAACACAGATTCAAAACTCCTCAGTAAAATACTTGCTAACTAAATATAGACACATTTCAAAAAGATTATCTACCATAACTAAGTTGATTACCTCAGAGATACAAGGATGGTTCAATACACACAAATTAGTAAATGTAATAAATCACATAAAGGGACTTACAGACAAAAAAGCACATCATCATCATCTCAACAGATGCATAAAGAGCCTTTGACAAAATCCAACATGTCTTCATGATAAAAATCTTAGAGAGACTAGAACTCTAGAGAGCATGTATCAACACAATAAAGGCTATACGTGTAAAAAACCACATCATCATATATGAAAAAAACTTGAATCAATTCCACTGAAATCATGAACGAGAGGGTTGTCCACTATCCTCACTCCATTTCAACATAGTGCTCAAAACATGAGCTGGAATAATCAGACAAGAGAAGGAAATTAAAGGTATACAAATAGGAAAAGAAGGGTCAAATGACCCTTATTTACAGATGACATGATTTTTTTTAAATAAAGAGAGAGATGCCAAAAATTCTACAACAAAACTTCTAAAAATGGTTAATAATTTCAACCAATTAGCAGGATATGGAATCAACTTGCAAAAGTCAAGTAGCCTTTCTATATACCAACAACAAACAGAGAAAAAGATCATGAACACACTCCCTTTCATAATGGCCTCAAAGAAAATAAAATAAAATATCTTGTAATAAACCTAACCAAACAGGTGAAATACCCCTGCAAAGAAAACTCTAAATCTCTTGAAGAAAGAGATTGAGAAAGACACTAGAAATTGGAAAGACATCCCATGCTCATAAATTGGTAGAATTAATATTTTACCAAAAGATACTTACTTATATACAATCTCAACCAAAATTCCCATCTCATTCTTCACAGAAATAGAAAAGGCTCTACTAAAATTCATTTGAAATCATAAAGACCCAGGGTAGCCAAAGCAACCCTGAACAAAAACAACAATGCTGGATGGATTATCAATCCAGATGTCATGGCAAGTTTTATATCAATTTGACACAAGTTAGAATCTTTTTGAAAAGCAGTCTCAATTGAGAAAATGCCTCCAAAAGATTTGCAAGTCTGTAGTGTATTTTCTTAATTACTGATTTATGTGGGAAGGTGTAGTAGATCGATAATGTAACAGATTCCTAACTTGTAACTGATTCCCACTGTGCCTTTTTACTCTCTAAATATAAAAGAGAAAGGAAAGATAGAAAAAAAGAAATTAATCTTTATCACTTTTGCAGATTGCCTTGAAAGAAAAAGATTTGAAAGGAAGAAATATTCACAGCCCTTTTTTGGGGTCTCCAAAGCTGTCTGAAGCTTGGAGATCAGGAGCTGCTTGAGAACAGGACTAGCTTGTAACAAACCAACCCACCAACTGCCAACTTTGCCCCGCCTCCATTCTCTTTTATATTCTAAGAAAAGTTCCCAGAAGTCCAAGCAGCATGCAACCATAAGGCGGCGCAGGACAAAAAAATTTCTTCAAAACGCCCTGTTACAGGAATGTGGGTGGTGCTATCCCTGGAGAACTAGTCCTGGGGTGTATCAAAACGCAGACTGAGCAAGCCACAGGGAGCTTCTTCCCAGAAAAATCAAAGTTGGTTCAATATATGTAAATAAATAAATGTAATACACCATAAAAATAAACTTAAGGGCAGAATCCACATATTTATTTCAATTGATGTTAAAAAGATATTTGGCAACATTTAATATGCCTTGGTGTTAAAAATTCTAGAGATTCTAGAAATAGATGGAAAATACCTAAAAATAACAAAGGCTATATACAACCAAACCAAAGTCAACATTATATTAAAGGAAACAAGACTATTTCCTCTGATAGCAAGATTAAGAAAAGTATATCCACTCTCCTCTCTCTTATTTAAGAGTGCTTGAAGTCTTAGAGGAAAGAAATCAAACTGTCTGAATTTACAGACAATATGATTCTTTGCTTGAAAGACCCTATTAGCTTTCCTAGAAAACTCTTGGACTTACTATATAAACACTTAAAGTTATACTATTAAAAAAATCAATATTAAAAATGTAGCTCTCATTTAAACTAGCAACATGCTATCAGAGAAAGAAATTAAGGAAAACACTCCATTCAAAATAGCCAAAGAATCAACAACAACAACAAAAATCTTAGGAATATATCTAACCAAAGAAGTAAAAGACCTTTCTAACATTAAAATTTCAAGATATCAAAAAAAGGATATCACAGAAAATACTAGATGACAGAAAGACATTCTATGCTCCTGTACTGGTAGAGTTAATATTGTGAAAATGACTATATTACCAAAATTAATTTACATATTTAATACAATAACCTATCAAAATTCTGATGCCATACTTTATAGATTTAGGAAAAAAGACAATATAAGAATTCATAGGAATCACAAAAGACCACAAATAGCCAAAGTAATCCTAAGGAGTAAGAAATGATGGAGGTATTACAATACCAGATCTTAAATTATACTTTTGAGCTTATAGTGATATAGACAGCCTGGTACTGGCATAAAAATTGGCAGGTGGAACAATGGAATAGAGTACCCAGAAACAAAACAGTAAAGCAACGTCCACTTAATTTTTTTAAGAAAGCAAAAACACGCATTAGAAAAAATGATAGACCGATAGCTGGGCATGGTGGTGCAGGCCTTTAATCCCAGCACTTAGGAGGCAGAGAAATGCAGATATATGAGTTGAAAACCAGCCTAGTATACAGAGAGAGTTCCAGGACAGCTAGGGTTACACGAGGAAACCCTATCTGGAAAAAAAAAAAAAAAAAGAGAAAAAGATAGCCTAGTCAACAAATGGTGCTGACTAAACTGGATTTCTACCAACAGAAGAATAAAATAAGATTCTTATCTTTCACCTTGCACAAAAAGCATCAAAATGCATCAAAGATCTTAATTTAAAACCAGAAACACTAAAACTTCTAGAAGAAAATACAGAGACTACTTGAAAATGCTGGAGTAGGCAAGAACTTCATAAAAAAAGTTTTAGATTGATTTATTTTATTTGTACATGTATAAGTCTTTGCCTAAATGCATGTATATGCACCGTGTGAATATATGGATGGCTGTGAGCTACCATATGGGTGCTGGGAACCAAACCTGAGTCCTCTGCAAGAACAGCAAATGTCCAGCCCTATCAAGCACATTTTAAATTAAATACCAATAGCATAGGAACTAACACCAAATATCAATGATGAGAAAAGAAATTTAAAGTTTCTATACAACAAAGGAAACAATCAGCAGAGCAAATAGCCCAAAGAAAAGGAGAAAATCTTTAGCAGGATTTACCAAGAATGCAGAAATTAAATACCAAGGAAATAAACCTGCCAAACAAGAAACAATGAACTGAAATGAACTGAAGAGACATGTTTCAAAAAAAAAAAAAAAGAAAGAAAGAAACACAAATGGCCAATAACTATTTTTAAAATTGTTTAATAACTAAGGCCATCAGGGAAATTAAAATTACTTTGAGGTACCATCTCACAACAGTCAGAATAACTATCGTCAACAAATCTGACAACAAATCTTGGAGAGGACATGCAGAAATAGAAATATTTATTCACTATTGGTGGGCATGTGAATTAATACAGTCATTGTAGAATTCAGTTTGGAGAATTCTCAAGAAAATAAAAATAAAAATTACCAAATGACCCAGCTATCTCACTGCTAGGCATATAGCCACTGCGTATATATATACACACACATACATACATATATGCATATATGTGTATGTATATATATGTGAGTATATATATACATATATGCATATATGTGTGCATATACATATGTATATATGTTATACATGTGCCATATGTATACACTATATATAGTATATACTACCACAGAGATATTTGCATCCTCATTTATTGCTGCTTAATTCACTATAACAGCGTTGGAATCAACCTAGTTGTCTACAAACAGATGAATGTATAAAAATTTCATATATGTAGAAACGGAATATTATTCAGCTCTAAATAAAAAATGTAATCATAAAAATTTCAGGAAAATGCATAGGTTTATAATACGTAATATTAAGCTGTACAGGAATATTTAATCTTTTAATCCAGCAACATGGCTGTTCTGGGAAAGGATCACATTCAAGGCCTGTGTGATACGGCTGGAATGCAGCACATGCCTTTAAGTAACCCAATTCAGAAGGTAGTGGTGGCATATGCCTTTAATATCAACTCGATGTAAAAGGAGGCTGTCACTTCGGGTCATGGTTCAGTTCAGAGTTTATCGTAAAGTTAAGAGTTAAGAGAGAAACGGTAGAGATTGAGAGAACAGAAGGAGATTGAGTCAGAGCGTGCTAGTCAACTGAGGAGCAGAAAGTCAGAGGCAGAGTGAAGTACAGAGTGAGTCCATGCCTTTAATCCTTTAATTCTAAATCTGAGACTGAATCAGAGTGAAGACTTGGCAGAGTGACATCTGAGATGAATCAGAGTGAAGAGCAAAGAGATGAATCAGAGAAAGAGTTAGCAGAGTGAGCCAGAGTGAGGTCACACCCAACTCTCATGATATAAAAGTAGGCACTCAGCTCTCACAGAGTCAGGCAGTCAGAGAATCAATCAGGTAAGACTCAGAGGCAGTTCAGCATGAGAGTGAGCTTGGGAGAAAGAATCAGTTTGAAGCCAAGCAGAACAGTTCAGTCAGAGAAGTTGTGGGAGTCAGCCAGAGTTAGAAGAGTTCAGCTAGCTCAGGTCAGTTTGAACCAGTCAACTTGAAGAGGAGTTTCAGCCAGAACAGTGCTTGAGTTGAATCAGCCGACCAGAAGAATCAATTGAATTCTATATACCTCTGAGTTCAGAAGGAGCTAATCAAAATGAGTAAGTCAGTAGTAAGTCTCAGAGGCTGAAACATTCTAGGATTAAATTTGAGGATTAGATTGTACAATACCTACATTAAGCAAGACCAATAATCTCAGAAAGAAAGAAATTGTATGGTCTGCCTCATATGCAGAACCTAGGCAGTAATATACATATACATGTAAACAAATGTACTTGTGGGGTTACAGTATAACATGTAGAAAAGAGAACAAGAAAGGCTAAATATTGGGTGATGAACAAGGACTGACTGCAAGTAATGAACATGAGTTATGGAAGACAATGTAAAGCTAATTGTTTTTCTAGTTCTAACTCTGCCATTGATTGGGGGTGGTGACGGTAGATAAGTGCATTAGAACATACTTGATAGTGAAAACGTAAAATCCAAAGAGAAGTTCCACAGCTTCATAATGGATATTCTAACTACATAAAAGCTCACTGATATATATAGACTTTGAGTCTGGTTAATTTTAGTGTGTGGTGTTTTTATTTGAATTTTTATAAGTTTACTTTTAATAAATAAGAATATAGCTATAACCAGACCTTCAAATTCTTCAAAGAAAATAACTTCTCAATTTCCTTCACAGAATTATCTTCTGACATACCCTATCTTTAGCATTTAATAAATAAAATATCTATTTGATGTTTCTTTTGTAAAATATGACTAAGATTACTATCTACCACGCTATTATAAATGACGCCTGTGACAAACTCCTGTCACAATTACTGTGTTTTATCAGCAAAAATAAGTAACTTAAATAATTTTTTAAATGGTGCAACAAATGCAACAAAACACTGGGGACTGAGATTGAAAATATAGTCAAGAAACAACTAGAAAGAAATTTTAATTCTTCTGAGCACGTTAGTAATTTTTTATTTTTTAGTATTTTAATCCCTAATGTCTCCCTTCCCATTTCGTGGTTCTCAAGCCAGGTAACACATTAGACTCACTACTGGGAAATGCTTCTGTCCTGACCCCTAAGAAAATTTAATTTTATTGGTTTAGGAGTGAGCATGCTTTTAAAGTTCCCAAATGATACCAATGTGTATCTTAGGGTTCTTTCAGTTAGTACTTCAAATCATCCTAAATTTTTAAAGAAGTAAAATATGAATCCTAAATAAATTTAAAATTACACATAAATTTGATCTTAGAAAGCTTAAGAATGATTTCTACAAATGTTCCCAACAGAAAAACTATATAGTCAAATAATTAGGAACTTCTAAATACTTTAAATGGCAGTTTTTGACAGGTTAGTTGAGAGAAGCAAATATCCAGTCTCAAAAATCAACTAACCACCTTTGCTATAAAGTAATAACAACCACCCCCCAAAAAGAAAACAACTTCAAAAACTTTAATTCTTGGCCAAAGAGATGGCTTAGTCTGAGGGCACTTGTTGCTAAACTTGAGACCTAGAGTTTGATCCCCAGGACCTATATAGTGAAGAAAACCAAGTCCCACAAATTTTCCTCTGACCTCCATACACATCCTCCTCCCTGAATTAAATATTTAAAAGGTTTTGATGTAAAAGCAAAAATATATTAAAATGAAAAAAATTTTAATTCTGTGATGGGGTGGGGTGTAGTTCAGCATCAGAACACGTGTTCACTATGTGTATAATCCTGGACTCCATCCCTACCCCTGGGGGGAGAGAAGGGGGGGCGATGACACGTGACCCAACTTCCATTCTAACCAATTTGTGGACAGATATATAGTGTACTCATGATTAAAATTATTTTCTTAGTCTACTTTACAGTAATCTCAGATTGCATACAGATTTTGTGATTAATTTAATTAATTATTATTTTATTGAGTCCTTAGCTAACTAAAAACTCTTAAAAATTAATAATACAGAGCAAATCATACTTCATGGTTATTGCCTTCAGGGTTGTTACTCCTACAGTATAAACGTTAATAGAAAATGTGCTAGGAAAGGGTAGCTTGATGTTATTTTGGAGAAAATGGAGAAAGAAAAATGGTTATGTTACTGTTTTATAAATTATTTCTAAAATATTATTTAAAAATGATATTGCTTCTTGAGAGCTTTCATGGTCTTCCAACATATACTGCTCAAATTATTCCCCAATAAATAAAAGTCATTCATTAAACCATTTTAAGGTGTGAACTGCTTTCAGCATTGGATACTATTATTACTTACAGAAATTTTTGAAGGTGGTATTATTTCCAACGAGTAATCCATTTCCTGTGTACTAAGAGTTCTGAGTGATAAAGAACATTCTCCAATGGTTTTCTTCCTGGGAGTCTGGGTTTGAATCTTAAAAACAAGCCTAACAGTTTGTAGATTTTGTAGCTTAATAGCAAATACAAAAGTTTCCATAAATTCAATAACCTAAAAACCAAGAAAATATTAAATATAAATACTAAAAAAGGTTGATATGCCATTATAAAATAAAATTTTATACCTATGGTACATAAAATATTTTTACAACTATATATTTTTAAAAATGAAAATGGATGTGTCTTGTTTTATTATCTTTCTTACCTTCACAAATCACTCTGATAGTCACTTAAGAATTAAGATCAATATTAACAACTTCACCAGAATACAGCTCTCACTTTTTGAAAATTAGACCTTTCCTGCTATTCACCATAATTCTTCAAAAGTTAATGATTGTGGTTCAAGAATTTCATATCTATGTTTACTAAACTTCTAGAATCTAAGCTGTTCACATAGAGACTTGAATTCTCTCTTTAAAAGAGACTGAACACTAGATTGTTCTTTGCTATATACTTTCTTCATTACATCTTTTGTGTAGCTTTTTGGAAAGTCAAGATAGCCAGCCAAAACCAAATAATGAGCATTGTTTCCAAACTTTCACTCATATTATAATAATTTATATCTCATCAGACAGAATTATGTTCCCATTGGCTGCCAACCATAGAGCTTTTTCTTTAAAATTATGAATCTGTAGAACTATATAAATAAATTAAAATATTACACATAAACTATTTATGTGTAATAGTCTTACACAGCGCAAGCGTGCTAATATATTTCACATTTTCCATACCACTTGATATGTGAGGATAAGTTTTGAAAATGAAGAACTAATAAAAGTGTCTTTTCTAACTTTTCGTAATTTAACTTTTATTTGACAACCATGAAGTAAAACTGTTTAGGTCAGAATGCGCTCACCCTCGAGTGAACCACTTCTCCATGGAGACATCTAGATTTTTTTTCAATTTCCTACTATGTACAAAACTACCACATTTTATATATGTTTTTGCTTGAATTTTTGATTACTTTCATGGAACAGACTTCACATAAAATAGCTATGTTAATAGCTCAATATTTTACGGTTTTGATGTATGTTGTCAAGATAGTTTTCAAAAAAGTGTATGTTTTAGAAAAATTTAAAAATATTTCCTGTTTGGAAATGGGGGGTTCAAAGGATCTCGGAGGAGTTGGGGAAGGGGAAAGTGTGATTAGAATATACTGTATCAAAAAATTTTTCAATAAAAAAATTTTCTAATCATATTAAGTAAAAATATCAATATGTATTTTATGATTGATTAAAATAAATTTTCTTGAATTCTTAGACACTCCAATTCTATTATTTTAAAATGATATGTTCTTTTAATAGACATCTTTTTAGGACTAGAGTGATGGCTTAGTTGTTAAGAGTGCACACTGTTTTTGCAGTGGACCTGAGTTCAGTTCTCAGCACCCACACTTACCTACAACTACCTGTTAACTCCAGCTCCAGGAGATTCAATCTTCTGGCCTCGGTGTGCACTACGACTTATGTGCACAAACCAACACATGCACTCACGCACATGCACACACACACACACACACACAATTAAAGATAAAAGATTTTAAGTATTTTTTAAAATATTTTTTCATTTACATATAAAAACTTAACTTTTAGCTATGTCTAAAGATAATAATGAGCATGTATTAAAATTAATGTGAAAATAATTTATAAAACAAAACTCAATAATAAACCTCCTAGTTATAATAACTGGAAGATTTTGAAAGAGATTCACCGCAACTGCACAATTACTTCTTAAAGCTGAAGAGTGTTAGAAGCAAGAAAAGTAAAGAAGTTTCTTACTTATTGTTAATCCTCTATATATTCTGACAATTAAGATTTTTTAATACATCTGAATATTGGACAAGGAAGTAGCAAATACTCTTAGGATTTAAAATTATCTTTAAAAAGCTTTATAATTTATAAAGTTTATTATTATTATTATTTATTGTAAAGTTTATAAATTTGGCTTCTCCAAAAAACCTCTTATTCTCATATTTTACATAAATAAAAGTGACAAATATGAGAAAAATGAAAAAAAAACAAAACAAACAAACACAAATAGCCACTTACACTGGAACCTTCTTTGGCTGAAGATTTGAAATGCACTGGTTTGGACAACGTTAAAATTCCTTTTATAGAAATTGTGGGAGTGTCTCCATAACTAGAGGGCCAACTTACATCTCTGCACTAAATAAAAAAAAAAAAACAAAACATAATTTAAGATTTTACAAAGGACTCTAACAATACAAATATCTGGTGTATTTATTGAGTTAGTAACTTTTGAAACAAGGTCTCTCTACATATCCCTGGTTGTCTTGGGACTCACTATGTAGATCAGGCTGGCCTTGAAGATCCCACCTGCTGGGATTAAAGGTATGTGCCACCATGCCCTACTGAGTTAATGACTTTTGATTAATAATTTTTTTAGTAAATTTTAGGATATCAAGATTCCATGTTTCATCCACATTAATATTTCGATATTATTCTAGAATCCTATTAGTTTCCTTCATAACATTTACATATATTTTTGGTTTGGTTGATTACTCTTCCTCTACTCCTCTCCTTGCCATGCCTCTCACTTGCATCCAGTTGTCTTCTTCCAGCTTTCAAGTAACATCTATTCCTTTATCATTCCTAACCCCCTTCCTTAAAAATTATTCTCCATAACAATAAATGAAGTCATAAAAGTCATAAAAGTTCCCCTTCCCTTTTTATTGCCCTCTTCCTAATTTCCTGACTTATATCCATATAAGTACAAATATACAAATTAAAGGCAAGATCCACAAATAAAAGAGAACATGTAATATTTATCTTCTGAGTCTTGTTTATCTCACTTGTAAATCTCCAGATCTATCCATTTTTCTGAAACTTTTATAATTTCATTTATATGGCTGAATAAAATTCCATTGTGTATATATAATATATTTTCATCAATTCATATGTTGATAGATAGCTAGGCTGACTTAATTTCCTTGCTATTGCAAATAGAAAAGCAACAAACATGAATGTGCAAGTATTTCTATAGTAAGATTTATAGTCCTTGGATATATGCCTAAGAGTCTTGTCCTATGGTAGTTTTTTTGTTTCGGGTTTTTGTTTTTTTGTTTTGTTTTGTTTTGAGACATCTCCACAATGATTTCCATAGTGGTTATACCCGTTTACATTCCCACAAAGGGTTCCTTTTCCCCAGCATCCTCACCAGTATTTGCTGTCATTTGTTTTTTGATAGCCATTCTGACTGGGATGAGATAGAACCTCAAAGAAGTTTTAAATTGCATTTCTCTGATGGCTGAGGATACTGAACATTCAAGAATGTATCATCATTTTGTATTTTTTCTTTCAAGGGTTATCTGTTCAGTTTTTTAGCTCATTTATTGTTTGGCAGTTTGGAAGTTTTGGTGTGAATGCTTTCAGTTTTTTATACATTCTAGGTATTAACTCCTTGTCTAAAGTATAATTGGCAAATGTTTTCTCCCATCTGTTCACTCTGCTAATAGTTTTCTCTGTTGTTAAGAAACTTCTAAATTTCATGAAATTCTATTTGTTAATCTCTGGAGTTATTTCCTGTGCTATCAGAGTCCTAATCAGAAAGTTCTTACCTATGCCTGTATCTTGAAGTGCTTTTTCTGTTTTTTTCTAGCAGTTTCAGAGTTAAATGCTATATTAAACACTCTGTTTTGAAAAATGTGATAGAACTCTAAATTCTGAAGATAATTACTGACTCCTTCTCTAGGAGGAAGCAACACTAGGTACCTGTAGGTTATAAGTATTTGATTTTATAATAAAAATCAGTATTAACTATACTAATTTACCTGTAAAACTGTGATCCAGATCTGCTCTGCTGAAGGATTATAAAATAACTTCACATTCAATCTCCCCAAATCTCTTTCATCTCCTGATAGGGTAATTGTATCTAAATTATAAAGAACAAAGAATAAAAATTCCATGCAATCTTTTTAATCCAACTAAGCTCTGATATAAACCAATATTTAAGGCACAAATAAAAAAATATATATATGTTTTGGTTTTTTGAGTGACACAAGATCTTACTATTGTAGCTCTGGCTATCCTGAAACTCATTATGTAGACCAGGTTGGCCTTGAATTCTACCTGCCTCTGCCTCCAAAGTGCTGAGATTAAAGTGTACCACCAGGCCTAGCAAAAACTGATATATTTATTTTTTTAAGTTTTCAATGTAGTAAGACAAAATCACACTTCTGTGTTTTTTAGTTAAGTTCTGGGGATAAAATACACTAAGAATGCACATAATTTAGGAATTTAACAAAATTGCAACATGAAAAATCCAGTTAAAACTCTGAAAACCCCTTTGCAAACAGCACTTAATAAGCCCTATGTGCTTCTGAGAGTTCCTTAACTCAAAAGAGATATGTAACAGCGTTCTTTAAAAAAAAAAAAAAAAAAAAATTCCTGCATAAACACTAAGCCATGGGGGCCTATCTGATCTGTGTTTGTGACAATACTGTCAACATAGGTACAATAACCAGCATATTAAGTGTATAGAACACTTTTCTTTATCCAATTATAATACTGTCAAACTATCACTGAGTAGAAATAACCTGCTGAACAGTATAAAGAGGATACTGCATTCCTTACCTAGGCTTCTGTTACTGCCTTGAGAATTTTTCCTTGAAGAAGAACTACTAAGCACACTGGACAATGAATCATGTCTCTGCAACAAAAAATGGTTAAGTCAGAAACTGTATATCAAACTTTAAAGACTTTCATACTTTTACCTCAATAAACACTTTGATATCAAACTCCATGTTAATCACTTTATCAGTGTTATTGGTCAGAATTTCCCACTTTTGTAGGAAAAGGAAGAAACTCTCTAACATGTATTGAGAAATACCTTAATAGGTAACATTGGAAAGCCTTTATTATTTCTGGCTTGGTCTTAATTTTCATAAAATATTCATTAAAATCAGAATATTGGAGGTATCCAATAACCTATAAAATAAAAAATGTCCAAGGTAACCTATAAAAGTGTAAAGCAGGATTATCAAATCATAGTCCTTCTAGACCAGGAGCATATGCATGATGCAAACTTCATACAAATAAAAAAATTCAGAACCCATCACAGGATCACTGAGTCAAAAATTCTGTCGGGGGTGTCAGAGGGTGAAGCCTGACAGTTTGTATTTTACAAAATCATTGAACAACTCAGGCATATGTTAAATGACTGCTATTATAAAGAATTGCACATTTAAAAATTAATGATACAATTATTAAGGCTAATTTAAAATACAAACCCATTTTATAAAGCATGCCTTCTATGGAAAGAAATCTATAAGTTTATATAAAAAGATGGTCAGTGTTGCTTTTACTTTCACTTACAGGAAGACAAGATGACTTGTCTTTAAACTTTTCATATCTCCATCACTATTTCTTTTTTATTTTTTGGTGTTTTCAGACACAGTTTTACTACATGGCCCAGGCTGGCTTCATATTCTTAGATGATCCTTCTGCCTTCTAAGTGCTAGGATTAGAAACATGAGGCACACTTTCTGGCTTATTATCTATTTTTTTGTTTGTTTTTGTTTTTTTGAGACAGGGTTTCTCTGTTGTAACACTGGCTGTCTTGGAACTCACTCTGTAGACCAGGCTGGCCTCAAACTCACAGTAATATGCCTGCCTCTGCCTTCTGAGTGCTTAAGGTGTGTGCCACCACCACCAGGCTATTTCCTAATTTTAGACAACTTAGCTAAACTAAGATTGAAGCATTTTAAACTATCAAAGAATGCTATACTAATATCATTGAAAAATTAAAATCTTATACTCCAGTAGAAATACTAATTCTTAGTAACTGCTTATGTTCAATAAGCAAAGTTAAATAAGTACTTTGAACTATACAATTACAAATTCCTATTGCCTCAAGACCCTTAAGAACATACCAACTAAGAGATTCAAAGTTATGCAAAATTAAAGAAATATATCTTTTATAAATCACTGACATTTTCCTAAAATAAAAAGAAATGTCAAGTATTTATTCTTCAGACGTAATACACATAGCCACAGAAACACATGTGATTCTAATATAATTCCCACAGTTCTGATTTTTTTTATTTGAAAAAGTTCACATATAATGAAATTTATATAATTATTATACCTGGATGAATCGCTGAGGTGAAGTTGTAAGATCAAACATAGATTTGCTTATCCCAGGGGAACCAGGAAGCTTACTGGTCCTTAAATCACAAACTACAAAAGAAGAAAAAAGTACTTTTTTTAGCTAAAACAAATACTGTCCATTTATCTGTCCATTTTTATACTAATTATAACACCAGAGAGAAGTCATAACATTTATCACACACTTGGGAAGTTTGCTTTGTTCTTATTTTAAAACTGTTCTTAACAGTAATTATTTCTGGTAGGGTCTTAGATTTAATTTCTAAACTTGTTAAAGATAAGTCCAGAAGAAAAGCACAAAAATGATTTCTTACCAGATCCATATAATTTTTTTGTTTCAAAATGAGGAGGAAAGCGCCTACTTAAATCAGGTGAAAAGTGCTGATACATATAGCATGGATTATACACATCATAGCTGGGTCCATGGTAGAATGAACTGGAAAGTTCTGCCTTTTGATCTCCGAAAGAGGCTCTGGCAGAACCTGAAAGCAAGTGTTTCTATAAGTCAACAGCTGATACGATGAAGGGAAAAGTTAAAAATACTTTGTCACAAATGATACTAAAACATATGCCTTAACCAGCACACATTTATAGGATTCTAATTGCATGATGTATATAAGGAATGAGCCAAAAATCCTGCTTCTAAGACAGCCTGGATACCTGTGGGAGGCCCAAGTGACTTGCGGAGGACCAGGTGCTTATGTGATTGCCATGTGCCTGTAGGATATCTTGGGTGCCTACGGGATAGCCGGGTCTGGTGTCTGCAGGTTGGCCCAGTTGTCTGGGCCTGAGGGATGTCCTGGTGCCTGTGGGATGTCCAGGCTCCTGTGGGATGCCCTGGTGCCTGCATGATGCCTGTGGGAATTCAAGATGTCAGTTGGAGGCCTTAGTGCCTGCTGGAAGCCCAGGTGACTGTAAGATGACTGGGTGCCTGATGGATGTCTGGGATCCTGAGGTATGCCCTGGTGCCTGCAGGTGGCTCTGATACCTGTAGGATATTCGGGTGCTGGCAGGATAACCAGATGCTCACAGTTGCCTGTGGGAAGACTGGGTACTTATGTGATAGCTAGGTGTCTGTGTGTTTACTGGGTGCCTGCATGATGCCTGGGTGTCTGTGGAATATACCCTGATGCCTGTGGAATGTCTGGGTGCCTGCGGGAGGCACTGATGCATGTGGGAAGTCCTGGTGACTGCTGGATGACCAGGTGCCTGTGTGAGGTCCTGATCTCTGAGAAATGACCAGTAGCCTGCGGGAGGCCCTGGCCCCTATGGTATGTTGGGGGGACTGTGGGATGCCCCATGCTTGCAAGACACCAAGGAGTCTGTTTGGTGTCCAGGTCCAACTTCAGGTCAAACTCTGTCATGCTTCATCTCCGGCTAGTATGGACCAGGTCAAAGTACACAATCACAGCAGCCTTCTGCCTCCAAAGACCATGGTGAAGCCTGTCATCAATGCTCCTACCATACAAGCTTGACTTAATTTTCTCTTTTTTTTGGGGGGGGGTGCCTTTTTTTTTTAAGAACACAGGGTTGGGAGGGTGGGACAGGGAGGAATGGGAAGAGGTATTATTGAGATACATTGTATGAAACTCAAATTATTAACAAAAGTATTATGAAAAAAAAGACAACCTGGCAAATTTTTGGAATTTTTCTTTCCCCTATAGACAATTATATATTTCATGACCTGGATTTTATATATATATATATCTTTTAAATAAAATAATTTTAGATACTTTTAAGAATATGACATTTGAAAAATTGACCACATGCAATGAGATCCACTAAGCAGATTTTTTATTTGAAAGAACTCAAGTCAAAGTATTTTTTGACCACAGTACAATTAAGCTTGAAATCAAGGAACAACAACAAAATGAATAGAAAATATTTATAGAAATACTAAGAAACAAGAATTTTTAATGTAGTCTTTAAGAAGAAAATCAAGGGACTTGAGAGATGGCTCAGTTGTTAAGAGCCTTTGCTGCTCTTCTAGAGGACGGGAGTTCAGAATGGAGCAGCCACACAGGCAGCACACAACTGCCTGTAACTCTAGCTCCAGGGTATCTGACTTTCTCTTTTGGATTCCTCAAGCACCCACACACCCATGGCAAACACAGACAGACATAAATACATACACACAAATAAAAATAAATCTTCAGAAAGCAAAGAACAAAAAGAAAAACAAAAACAAAAAATATGTTTTACTGGGTATAAAGAATTGAATTTTGTTACAATGATAGAAAAACAGATTAATTGGAACAGAATACAAGGTCCTGAAATAGTTATTATTTTATGGCCATCTGATATACAACCAGCATGACCTCATCTAGCAGAGAAGAAAGGGTGTTAATGTTAAGTTAACTGCATACTGATGTGGGAGAAAAATAATTTAATCATATTTATTTTAAAAATTATACATAGGTCACAATTAAACATCAAAAACAAATAAACCTTCTATAGTTATTTGTAAGAAAGTTTTGGGGTGCAGAACATTAATCATGAAAGTATTTAACTACATTAAAAATTTAAAAGACTTTTGTCAGAAGTCTACTTAAGAAAGTACACAGGTAACCCAGAGAGAAGACACATGCAACAAAATATAACTGGCACATTATGTGAAAAACTTTTAAGAGTCACAAAAAGGACAGATAAACCTCTATACAAATTGGTTTACAGCTTAAATAGGTATTTAGAAGGAAGGCTATAAATCTTGTTAGTCATAAAGGAAACATGACTTAAAACTCCAGAGATATACACAAGTAAGCAAAACAGTTAAAACTAAAAAGACTGACAATGGGTGTTAGCAAAAAAGTAGAGTAATATAAATTGTTGTATTCTGCTGGTGGTAATGTAAATCTATAAAGTCATTGTGAAAAAGTTTGGTAATCTCTACTAAAGCTGAAGATACTTATACTCTATTACCCAACAATGCCATCCCAAACATATGATGAAATTGATGTATATGAGCAAGACATATATACAAGAGGGTTCACAAGTATTGTTATCCCTACTGGCTAAAACATTAGAAAAGATTCCAATGTCCACCAACACTAAAATAGAAAAAAAGCCTATATTTGCCACAAAAATACTTTAAGTAGTATTCTATATAGGCATACAACAATATTTAATGTCATTCAGAACAAATAATAGATTATAAGGCATACTCATGTTTGGATGAGAAAACACTAAGATTACTAGCTACTTGAATGAAATCTCATAAGCATGATATAGAATAAAAAAAGAAGATATCAAGAAAAGAATATATGCTGACTAAGTCATTTCATTTAAATACAGGCCAGAACAAGAAGACTTTTGAACAGAACACCAATAACACAGACATTAAGAACAACAATTTAAAAAATGGGTCTTTGAGAAACAGAAAGGATTCTGTACAACAAAGTACACTGTCATTTTGACAAAGCAGTACGCTACAGAATGGGAAAAGATTTCTTTTTTTACCAACTACACATCCAATAGAGGCTAATATCCAAAATACTTAAAGAACTCAAAAAATGGACATCAAGAAAACAAAGAACCCAATTAAGAGATGGAGTACATGCCAGGCGGTAGTGGCACATATTTTTAATCCCAGCACTTGGGAGGCAGAGGCAGGTAGATCTCTGTGAGTTCGAAGCCAGCCTGGTCTATAGAGTGAGTTCCATGACAGAGTTACAATAGAGAAACCATGTCTCAAACAAAAAAGAAAAGAAAAGAAAAGAAAAGAAAAGAAAAGAAAAGAAAAGAAAAGAAAAGAAAAGAAAAGAAAAGAAAAGAAAAGAAAAGAAAAAAGAGAGAAATGAAGTACATATCTAAACAGAAAAATTTTAAGAGAGGAAACTAAAATGGCTGCAAAGCACTTAAAGAAATGTTCAACATCTTTAGTTATCCAGAAAATGCAAATCAAAACTACTTTGAGATTTCATCTTACACCAATCAGAATGGCCAAGATCAATAAAACTAATGACAGCTCATGCTGGCAAGAATGTGAATATAGAAAACACACATCTATTGCTAGTGGGAGTGAGAACCTGTACAGGCATTATGGAAATCAGCGTGGCAGTTCTTCAGAAAGACTGGAATCTATTTCAAGATCCAACTGTTCCACTGTTGGGACATATATACAAAGGATACTTCATCCTACTACAAGGACACTTGCTCAACCAAGCCAGGTTAGATGTCCATCAACAGATGAATGGATAAAGAGAATGTGGTACATTTACACAATGAATATTACTCAGCCATTAAGGAAGGAAGGAAGGAAGGAAGGAAGGAAGGAAGGAAGGAAGGAAGGAAGGAAGGAAGGAAGGAAGAAAGGGAGGGAGGGAGGGAGGGAGGGAGGGAAGGAAGAAAGGAAGGAAGAAATCATGAAACTCGCAGATAAATGGGTGGAACTAAAAAAAAATCATCTGGAGTGAGGTAACTCAGACCCACAAAGATAAATAGGTACAAATATAGTATGTATTCATTTATATGTGGGTGTTAGCTGTTAAGCCATTGGTAAGCAAGCTACAATCTGTATAAATCACAGATGTTAGGTAGAGAGAGTAAGGGACTAGGCAGGAGGGATGAATCTCTCGAAGAAGGGGAAATAAAATAGATAGTTATGGATAGATGAGGTGGGGGGCTAGAGGGCCTGGAATGGGAGTATCAAACAGGGAGGGAAGGGGAGGTGAGAGAAGGAATACAGAAAGGGACAGATAACACTAAGGGCCATTTGAGGGGTCATATGGGAATCTGAGACAGTAGAAGCTCCCTAAAATATACACATATATGAAGATGATCTAAATGAAATTGCCAAATAATGGGAAGACAAAGCCCAATTTGACATTTCTTGTTACCAAATGAAGTTTTCAGTACCAGGAATAAGTTATATCTAATCAAGTTGTTGGCCAAAGATCCCATGGCAACCCCGAAACAACCCAGGCTATTATCATGGCTATTAGTTGCTCTCTACAAACTAATGGTAAGGCCACATTGCTGAAGACAATACACCTACACAACTTGTTGAACATGGTTACCTCGAAATTGTGACTATATAGAGCCTTCACACCTGTGGACTAGTATTCATGGTACTGGAAAGTATTCTGCATGCCACCAAAGGAGATGTGAAACACCAATCCAGCTACAAATCCTGTGATCTACAATGGTGACCTACCCACAAGATACATTGATATAATAATGGTACAAAGCCTGTGGGAATAACCAACCAATATCTGTTGTGATTTGAGATCCACTCCATGAGATAAAACCCATACCTGACTCTGCTTATGTTATCAAGAACCTGAGAAGAAATAGTCCAGGGACCTAGGGGAAAACCAAATATTATTGTTCTGTTAAAGGAACACAGCAATAAACGACTCCTAATGACATTCTGTTATACTGACAGATCTGTGCATTGCTCAGTCATCATCCGAGAAGCTCTCTCTTGCAGCAGATGGGAACAAATAGAGATCCACAGCCAGAAAATGTGCAGAAAGTGAGAGATCTTGGAACATTCAGCCTTAAATGGGATACCCTAACAAATTCCTCCCATCATGGCTTGGGGAATTCTGAAGAACAGAAGGCAGAATGAGTGTAAGAGCCAGAGAAGATGGAAGACACCAAGAAAAAAAGGCCTTCTAAACAGACCATGACCAATACACATATGAACAAAGACTGTGGCAGCATGTACAGGGCCTCCATAGGTCTGTGTGTGTGTGTGTGTGTGTGTGTAAACGTACATGCATATATATGTATGTATATATGTGTGTGTATGTATATATAATATATATAACATATATATTAAAATTAGATTATTTCCAACACCTTCAATGAGACTATAATTTAAGCGTTAAGACATTTTTTTACCAATGTAATTCAAAATTCAATTTCTTTTCTAGTAAGAACAAAAGAAAATCTGTCATATATTGCTATATATTTCCTACTTTTGTTTAATTATGAAAATAATACTAAAACACTGTTGTAATTTGAATGAAAAATGTCCCCCACTGGTTCATGTATTTGAATACTTGGTCCCCTGAAGGTAGCATTGGTTGGGAGGTTATGAAACCTTTAAAATAGTGGTTCTCAACCTTCCTAATGCTGTGACCCTTTAATACAGTTCCTCATATTGTGGTGACCCCAACCATAAAATTATTTTCGTTGCTACTTCATAACTGTTATTATTTTTATATGCTATTGTTATGAATCCTAGTATAAATATCTGATATGCAGATGGTATTAGGCGACCCCTGTGAAAGAGTCCTTTAATCCTCCTAAAGTGGTAGTGACCTACAGGTTGAGAACTGCTGCTTTAAGAGCTATAGGCTTGCTGGAGGAATTCTTGCAGGAGAGAGATTTGAGGTTTGTAACCTTGCCCCACTTCCTATCCTGCATGTGGTTAAAATGTTATTAGCAAACTTCTACTATGGCCACCATTATGATGTCTCTCTCTTTCTGCCTCCCCTACCATAATGGTCAGTTAGTCAGTCTCTCTCTCTCTGCAAAAAAATAGTTCTTCCTCTTTTTTGCCATGGTATTTATCACAGCAACAGAAAAGTAACTAATACCTCATGTGTCTAAAAATATATTTTAAATAAATTATGGAACATCCATATGATAAGATACTATAGAGCCATTAAAGGCAATAAACATGAAAATATGGTCACAACACAAAAAAATATTACAAGACTGCAAGTACAGTTTAATTTCAATATTTTTAACATATATAAAAGAAAACTACAGGCTTGACAAGAAAGAAAAGCAGTTCCCCACACCTGACAGCACTAGTTTATTCCCTAAAATCTATATGGTGAAAGGAGAGAATTGAATCCTGCAAGTGTCTTCTGACTTCCACATGAGTAAACACACACACACACACACACACACACACACACACACACACACACCACAAATAAATAAATAAAAGGGGGGAGTAAATCGATCAACTGATTTGCATCCTCTGTGAGTCACAGTTTTTAACAATATTTTTGATAGACACTTGATATGTGCAAAGTAAAATGACAGGGCCATGAACTGGGTTCATTTTTCTTCCTTAAAGAAAAAAATTATTTCCATTTCAACAAACCTAAAATGTCCTACAGACAACAATAAGTTCTAAAATTAAAACCAACCAAACAAGTAAAATTTCCAAAAGTACTGCAGTATAAAGAAAAGTAGTGCAGATTTGGGACAGGGTTTAACACTAGGAGAAAAGTGTTATCTGTTTCAAATGGTTTTCAAGATTCAGTGTGAGCCGAAGCCAGCACTATGCAGAGTATACAAAACTTCAAAAGCAAACTGGCAAACAAACTAGAAGGCATTATTCCAGGCAACCAGCGATGTTGAAAAGAAAGGTTGGAATCCTGGAAAGGAGAACATCTCAAATTTGATAAAGTTCACTCAAATATCTGGCTAATCCCTGAACTAAAAATCAAGGGTCACCACCCAAGGAAGCATTTGTAGTCCAAGTTCAACCAAGTTACAAATCTGAGGGAGACAGGAAGGGATGGAAAAGGGAAATAGGACTTGTCAGATCAATATAACCAAATCTAAAGTCGCCACAATATTATTAAATACCCAAAATATAACCCAAAATTAGTTCACATACAAAATAACTAAAACGTATGATCCATTTTCAAGGGAAAAAGGGTAACTGACAGAACCTAAATCTAGACAGATGATCCTAAATATAAAATTAACATAGATATACCACTATAAATAACTAAAAGACATAAAGGAAAATACTTTTACAATAATATAATGGTAAATTACAAGTGAGAAATTAAATATACAAAAAAGAACCAAATACAAATTCTAATGTTCAATGTCTAAAATAAAATATTCAGAAAAGAGACTTAAGAGCAGAATGAAGACAACAAATGAGAGAGACCATGAACCTGAAAATGAGCTAATTATTCTCAAACTAAAAAAAACAATCATTGAGGAAAAAATAAGTAGCAGAGACCCACAGAACAATATCCAAAGGTTAAAATGCATATAATCAGAATCTCAAAAGAGAAAAGAGAGGACAGAACAGAAAAAAAATTTGTGGACAAGTATTATATTCCTTGACATGGGTTTGAACTATACTATTATACATATTTGTCAATATTCAACAAATAACATATTTGAAACTCAGAAAATGCACACAAAATTCAGAAGTATTTTTAGAAAGTACACTGTAAATTATATTAAAATAAAAATGTAAATCACTAAACTTCAGTAAATGATATACATAAGTATTTAGAAAGAGTGGATTCATGGGTTCAATTTATTCTTAAATGCTTCATCCATTCCCTGCTAAAAAAAAGAGGATGAATATTGGATAGGAGGATGGAGTTATATAGATTAATTATAAAAACAAGTATAGTAAAACGTTAATGGGACAATTTAAGTGTTAGAGGTATTACTGTTAAGTTCTTTCACCTCTTTTATATGCTTTCAATTTTTCTAATAAAATTTTGAGGTGAAAAAGTCCATTGAAATAACACAAGTTATTTAAAAAAAATAAGACCTATATGTTGTTTCATTTTATCTTTATTAACCGCTACAACATAAGCCAAATTTCAGCCAATGAATCTACCATATTCATGTACCTACTCAGACTGGGAAGTATAGTCTGAGGAAGAATGGCAGGGAGGAAGGGAGGGAGGAGGAGAAGAGCAGGGGGAGGAAGAAAGATAGACAGACAGGCATGAAACAGGAAAGCAGGCAGATCACTTGACTGTTCCTATGTCTTACCATACCAAATTTTAGAAAATAGTAGGCAAACTATTTCTGTTTACTCATTAAATTCCTTTACTTTTTTTTCCTTTCTAGTGCATAAAGGATAATGTGACCATCTTTTTTAAAGTCAAACTGGAGGAGCTGGAAAGATGGCTCAACAGTTAAAAGCACTTGTTGCTCTTCCAGAGGACTCACGTTCAGTTCCCAGCTCCCACACTGGGCAGCTTATAACCACTTGTAACAGCCGCTTGGCTCCAGGAGATCTGATACCCCTCTTCTGGCCTAAACAGGTATTCAAAAACATGTGCTATACACAGATATAAAACACATACACATATAAATAAAAATATATCCTTTTAAAGCCAAATTATATATAAATGTCCCATGCTATACTGTGATCAGTTTCTACAATGGGACATTTCAAAAATACTGTTCATCAAGCTGTTCTACAGAAAAGAACTTATAAAAACCAAAATGTAAATATTTGTATAAATTTTGTCAAATGGCCCATGTTGACTTTTTTTTGGGGGGGCAGGGGGAGACAGGGTTTTTCTGTTGCAAGTTTGGCTGTTCTGGAACTCACTCTGTAGACCAGGCTGGCCTTGAACTCACAGAGAACTGCCTGCCTCTGCCTCCTGAGTGCTGGGAATAAAAGCAGGTGCCACCACTGCTCAGCCCATGTTGACTTTTAAATCTTGCTATTTTATTGTTTACCTTCCAGTTCATCCAGATGTGAAGGAGTTCCTTGTATCTTGGGCTGAATATAAGATAATTTAAACCGGGGCACCACAAATGGTACTTCTTTACCATCACATGGTAATCTGGAAAGTAAATAATCTTCACTGCAGCCAACTTGGGGCCTTACTGAAACAGAAGTCAATGGAGGTATACAGATGGCAGTTTGACTATTTGAGACTTTTGCTTTTAAGTCTCTTTCCACAGAAACTGCATTCAAAAGAAGAAACAAAGCAGAAAGAAGTCCCAATTTAGCATATAGATTACATATAATAATCCAAACCCAGAAATTTTAAAATGCCTTTTAAAAATAAAAACAGTTGATACTTTTTAAATCACTTTTATTTTCATCATTTTTATTATTTTGTTTTATTTTGAAACAAGGTCTTACTATTTAGCCCTAGCTGGCCTGGAACTTGCTATGGAGACCATACTTGCCTGGAATTCACAGAGATCTGCTAGCTTCTGCCACTTGCTTCTGCTTCTTGAATACTAGAGCTAACAGTGTATGCCACTATGTCTTGCCTTTTAAAAGTAACTTAAGAACAAATCCTGATACAAGCCACTCTTGAGTTCTGATGAGCACTTTTGGAATCTACATTGATCTCAGCCAACCAACACTCAATCAATTAGTATGTTATTTTCAAAGCACATTATCCAATTAGAATGGGAAAAGTAGTTTTTAAGAGTCATTCCCACAAGTGCTCATTGATGGAAAGTAAGTTTGTTTCATAGTTAGATTAATAATTCTTCAAGTAAAAATCTAGTCATTTTAAAATGCTCTAAACAAAGCAACTTTTGTTGTCAATGCTGTCAATGTCAAAAGTAAACCTCAGTCTCAAATATATAAGTCAATTCTGAGAAGCCAAAAATCTTCAAGTCTACAAAACTCTCCACCAGTTCACAATATATACTGATTAAATATTTATCATATTAGAAACCCCCCATTCCAGCTTCTATAGACCACTTATTTATTATTTATTTATTTATATTTAATTTCTAAAAATAGTCTATACATAAGCTGTGTAACCTAAGATAGGGTGGGAAATGACAGTTAATCTTTATGCATAGTTAGAATTACCTATAGAACGAATGAAAGTACAACTACTATAGTACAGGAATTTATGGAATATTTTAATGTAAAACAGAAACTTTCTGCTATGGACTGGATATGGTTTAAGTGTATCCCCATGTGTTGATGTTTAATCCCTATTGTAAGGGTATTAACCAACAATCCTTATTATAAAGAAAGTAAAACCCTCTATGGAAACTTAAACAAAATCATGTGTTTAGATGTGGGGACTTTGAGATTAGTCTCCTTTGAGAAGATAAAGAATTCATAGTTGAATGCTGGTGGCTTTGTAAGAGACCAAGAGAGGCCAAGTTACACGTGTTCATTCCCTGCCTTCCTATCAAGTGATACTTCTGCACTGCCTCAGGATACTGCCAGCAAGAAAACTAATGTTACCTTTGACCTACAGAATTTTGGGCCAAAATAACCTCTTATCCAGTCTTTCATAAGCAGAAGTACTGTATTAATGACTTCATAAAATGGATTAATAAAACTTCATATCCAAATATATACTAAGAAGCTCTATCCTGCAAGAAATAAAGAAAGAGCCAGAGGAAAAAAGTTTTAATCTTAGCCCCAAAAAGATAAGGAACCACAACATAAAAGGAAATAGCTAGTCTAGGAATTCATAAATTAGGTCTTGATAAAGTTATGAGTTTCTTCTTTAGTGACTGTCTTAATTAGAGTTTCTACCTTTGTGATAAAACACCATAACCAAAATCAACTTAGGAAGGAAAGGGTTTATTTCAGCTTACAACTTGCGGTCCATTATCCAGGGAAGTAAGGACAGGTATTCGAGGGAGGAACTAAAGTGGAAACCGTGGAGAAGTGCTGTTTCTGCTTTATTATGGTACCCAAGACTACCAGCCTGGGGTGACATCACCCACAGTGAGCTGCCATGCCCCTCCACTCAACCCCCAATCAATAATTAGTTAAGAAAATACACTACAGGCTTGTCCACAGGCAAATCTGATGGCGGCAATTTCTCAATTGAGGTTCCCTCTTCCCAAATGACTCTAGCTTGAATCAAATTAGCATAAAACTAGCCACCACAGTAGCTACAAGATATATTTAATGTACTGTACAAACATTTGTCAGAGTTTATTGCTTCTCAAGTATACTTCTCTCTTTCCCTTGACTATATTATTTCATTCACCTGCCTATGTCCAACTCTTACATTTTCATATTTTCTTCTTCCCACCAGCTTGCTAAATCCTAAAATCCTAAAATACTAAATCAGGCATCCACGGCAAATGCATGGCAAATTTCCTTATAGTGATGTCCAAGTTGTCTCATGGATTGAATTACTCAGTCTCTCGACTATACTTCAGGGTCCCTGGTCGTTCTGAAATAACAACCTAGTAAGTCTTCCCTTTTGCCCTCCCACTCAAAATCAGAAAACAAAATTCCTATTTATTCATAGATTTTAAAATGCCACAAAGAAATAACTGTTTACCAAAATCAAAATAATACTCACTTTTGTGCTTTTCTGCTTTACCATAGAAACACCCTCTACAGCAACCTTTTATAAATTCTACTGCCATTTCATTCAACTAATTCATTGATAATTCATTCAATTATCAATTCTAATGACCAGAAAAATTCCAATTTTAAAATCAACCTGTTGGGAAAAGAGAAAGCATAAAATTATCATGGTTAATGCTACTGATTATCACTGAACAAATCATACTATCTGTTTTTCTAATGCATAATAATGGCTCTGAAAAAAATATTTAAAAGGAAGATATATTTTTATTCTTCTTTATGATTTTATATAACCTAAGAGCTCTATAATTTATTTTAACAGCATATTTGAAATTATTACATGAATAATTTCAATGCTACAATTTCCCTTTTCAATATTCTTTTACATCTGATATATCCAGGTTTATGTCTAAGCAAAATTTGAAAGAAAATATGGTTCTCATAAAAAGTATTGATAGAAAAATTTCACTTCCTCTAAATAATTATTTTCATAATCCAAAATCCTTGTTATTTTGACCTAGTAAGCAAATCACTATAAACTTTGTAAGCTATCTTAATCCTCAGAAGTAAACTTACAGAAAATATATCTTAAATCTTATATTATCAACATATCAACATATACACAGTGGGGGGAGCAAGCACACAAAAAAGATATAGTGCAAATAGAGTATGTATTATATTTATCAGGAACATGGTACACTTCTGTCCAGTTTTCCGTCCTAATGTCAATGTATTTGTTCCAAAGGAACTCTCTTCATTTACACCTACTTAAATTCTATACATTTTTGTGGTAACTTTAAACACACACAAGAGAACCTAAAACAACAAAATCACCCAAACTGAACAATTTTCAACTCATGGAAAATCTTATTTCATTTCTACCTTGCCCTATACTTTTGGCTTACTTTGAAATAAATTCCAATTAAATAATTTAATCTAAAATACTTAAATAGTAGTCACTAAGAAATGTGACAGAAGGCCTCAGGAGTTAACTTTTGCGATGCTCTCACTAACTGAAGTATTAAAACAAACAATATCTGAAATGGATGTAATGTAACATTTCTAAAAGGTACTTTTTAAAAATAACTATAATAGCATTATCATATATAAAAATTTAACATCAGCAACATGAAAAAATTAATATATTTTGTATCAAGTTTCACCTACAATTTCTAGTTTTTGGAGTTCTTTTGTTGAATTTACAATAAAATTTAGATTGTTGTATCTTTTGCTGTTAGAAATAGTAATAGTTTTGTGTACATATATTACTCTGATATTTCTCAGTATATATCTATATATACAGAATATATCTGTATATATCTGTAAGATATAGGACTATTAGGTCAAAAAGTATGTATGTGTAATTTTACTTGTAGTGCTAAAATTTCTCTCTGAATCATTACCACTTCAAATCTACAACAGAAGTATATAAAATCACATTGTCACCAACAAAAGGTTATTCAAATGCTGAATTTTTGGTGGTGTGAGAGGACGAAATGATTGCCCTTTGTTGTTTTAATGTATATCTCTCTTATTTAAATGATGTTGGGAAGGGCTGGAGAGATGGCTGTGTGATTAAGAACACTGGCTGCTTTTTCAGAGGATTGGCATTCAACTCCCAACACCCACAACGCAGTTAACAGTCTATTAACTCTGACACCCTCTTCTGGCCTTTGTTGGCACTGCAGTCATGTAGTACACAGACATACATGCAGGCAAAACACTAATACACATAAAATAAAAATAAATAAATCTTTACAATATAATTCTACATAAGGCTAAACTACAGTTATTTCTATAAATTATTTGTGTTTATAAGCTCCCATTTATCTAGTTTTAGAAGTTTTTTATGTATTTCGGAGATTAACTCATGTCCATCATATAAGTAGGAAAAGTTCTTTTAACCTATCATTTGCTTCTTGCTTTGATTACTATTTTCTGTTATGAAAAAGTGTTCATATAAACTTGGAATGTAGCTCAGTAGCAGAGCAATTGCCTAGCATGTGCACAGTCCTGAATTGATCTCTAGCACCAAACACCAAATATGCATGCATATATACATAGATATATATAGATAGATATATCTATATGTATGTACACACATACACACACACACACACACAAATACTACATACATATATACAGATTGAGTAGCTGTTGTCTACAGTGCTTTAGGTCAGAAGTATTTTGGATTTTGCAAGATTTACACATACATGAAATACCCAGGGAGGAAACCAGATCTAAATATGAAACTTATTTTTTTATATATACCTTATCTATCCAAAAGTAATTCTATATATGAAACAATGTTTTATGATGTGAAAATTTCTACTTACAGCATTATTAGCACTGAAGTTTCAGATTCTGAAGTATTTGGGGTATATAAACATAAATATATATATTTACTTATATATATTTATATTTATTTATACCAATGATTTTTCACTTTTGAAGTTAGACTAAATTAAAGTGTCTCCATATCTAGGTCATAAATAACTAATCCATCTTTTCTTCCAATTATTTTAATTGATGTGGACATTCTGGTGCATGGTAAGAGGAATGTACCCACAACTATCTCTTCCCAGTTAGTTACCCAGTATTGCAAACATCGCACATCCAGAGTTCCGTGTGCTCACCTCAGCACCACACGCATTAACACTAGAGTGAGATGGGGATGAGCACGGCCCTGATTTAAGAGTAACATGCAAACTGGTGGAGCGTTCCATGTTTTCACCTCCACAGCTGGAACTCGCACATGCACAAACACTAGCAATATAGCAAGTATAATAAAATACAACTTTTTAAAACTTTCTTATTTTCTTTGCTACCATTAGAATGTTTCCTTTATTAAAAAACTAAATTTCTGTATGTAATCGGGTGTGTTTATGAATTTTCTACCTCTCCCATTAGTCAGTCAATGTACTCCTACATCAACGCCATGTGATTTGGTTTTAGAGGGTGAAACAGTATGGGGCAGCCATACTTACTGTTCTTCACTTTCAGCTTTTTTAGCTATTCGTCTTGGTCTGATCTTTTGTTTGTTTTGTTTTCTCTGAGACAGGGTTTCTCTGTGTAACTCTGGCTGTCCTGAACCTCTCTGTAGACCAGGCTGGCCTTGAGCTCACAGAGTTCCTCCTGCCTCTGCCTCCCCAGTGCTGGGATTAATGGAGGGCACCACCACTGCCCAGGTTGCTTATCTGATCTTAACTTTGTAGTCTGGTCTAGCTCCATGAGAAAAAAAGAAAAAAAGCTGATGGCATTTTCATTGAGAACACAGTAAAATTCTATTCTATAAAAACTAACGTATTTAAGGATAAATATTTGTAATTGCTTACTTACTTCATGACTTGACAACTAAATCAATCCAAATAGGCAAAGAACTTGGTATTTCTCCAAGGTAGCAAATGGCCAACAAACATGAAAAGGCAATTAACTTCAATAACTATAAGGGAAATACAAATAAAATTAAAATGAAATATCATTTTGCAAATAGTAACTGAAAACACGCAGACTATATGAAGAAAACCTGGAGCTATCACATATTGCTGCTAAGAATGTAAAATAGTGTAGATGCTTTCTTTGTTAAACTATATCATGGTATTCTCAAAAACTTCACAAAAATTTACCATATGACCCAGGAATTCCATTTCTGGTTTAATATACCTATGAGAATAAAAGCCATATTTTCATGCAAAAAAAAAAAACTTTAACATAAATATAGTGGCCTTATCCAGAAGAGTAAAGAAATAGAAACAGTCAACCATCCATCAATGAAAAGATAAAATGTGACATATATTTATCTATCGAGTGTGTATTATTCAACCAAAAAAAACAAACAAACAAACAAACAAAACAGAAAGACAAAGTACTAATTCATGCTATCTCATGGATAAACCTTGACGATAATAAGCCAAGTAAATGAATCAAGAAACAAAGATCACATTATATGCTTCTATTCATAGGCAAATTCATAGACACAAGATAAATTAGTGGTTGCCAGGAATAGAGGAGAGAAAATAAGTTGTAGGCCTGGAGAAAAGGCTCAGCAGTTAAAGAGCACGAGTTCTTCTTGCAGAGGTCCTACTCCCAGCACCCACATGAAGGCTCACAATTATCTTTAACTTTAGTAGCAGGAAATTTATTATCCTCTTCTGGTTTCTTGGTCTCCAAGGGCATCAGGCACACACGTGGTACACAGACATACATGAAGGCAAATAGCTATCCATATATAATAAAATAAATTTTAAAAGAAAACAGGAAGTTACTATAATACAAATGGATACAAGGTTCTTTTTTAGAGGAATCACAAGATTGTTCCTAAATGGTATACTTTAACAAGGTGAATTTAATTTTAAAAAATCTTTTTTAAGTTTATCAAGGATAACTACCTCCCCACCCTACCTCCCTACTCCACCTAGTTGATTTGGTAGTCACATTTTAAAGCTTCTTAGTAAAAAACATAAGATTATATTTTTATAAGATGAAGGAAGGAGAAAATTAAACATGACACCAAATGTAGAAACCAAAAAGAAGTTGACACAGCCAGCTAAATTAAAAAATACATGGTACATTCTTCAAAGGCTACTACAAACTAAGGAGACAAGCTGTTTACTGAAAAAAGACACCTGCGTAGCCAATAAAAGATCAATTTCAAAAATAGATAAAGAACTTCTAGAAGAAGACAAAAAAGATATAGATATAAACAAACATCCCATAGAACTACATAAAGTTCAACATTATCAATAATTAAAAAAATGTAAACTAACCCCCACAATGAGATATTATTTTTCACTCACTAAATCATCAAAAGGAGAAATTCATGCAATTACAAATGTACAAATGTCTCATATGGTAATAAAAATATTGAGAACACTTACATGTGATGGTATAACTGACAGAAGTATCATATAAAATAATTCAGTATTATCTAGCAAAAATAAAGACCCATAACTTCTCTTAGATTTTAGAAGCCAAAGAAATTCATACATATGAATATAAAGAAACAGACTGGAAGAGTATCACAAAATAACTTTTAATGTCAAAAAGTAAATAAAATAAAGAATGACAATGTACCCTAAACATGATCAACAAGAGAGTATGGGCAAACAGTGGAAAAATCATATAATGGATAATACACAGTAACAAAAAGTAAATGATCTTTATCATGTGAACATGAAAGAATATCACAAATGTAAAGTGTTAAAGTCATAGAGCAGGATGTGGTGGTGAGCACCTATAATCCCTGCACTTGGAAGGCTCAAACAGAAGAGTAGCAAGTTTGAGGCCAGTCTGAGCTACACAATGACACCCTGTATAAAAAACAAGTCACAGAAATCATACTATAATTTCATTTATATTGCACTACAAAACAGGCAAAACTAAAAAACACATTTTTTAGAAACGCATAGACATGTAATGAAATTATACAGAAAATCAAGAAAAGAAAAAGAAATAGAATGCACAGGATAGCTTTAAATATATTGTCCTATTTCTTAAATATATGAGTATTCTTTAAATATATGGATGTGTTTAATGTCATTTTGCATATATTAAATCATTTCTCAATTATATAACAATACAGTATAAAATATGCAGAAAATTAGAAGTATTCACAATCTTACCACCCTAACATAACCACAGTAACTATGCCCAAATGATGTAATTTCTTCCTCTTTTCATTTACTTTCTTACTTAATCAATGTACAACTGTCCTAAAATAAAGTACACATTTTAAAAATGTACAATTAAATAAGTCATATATGAATATTGTACTATCAATATACTATCACAATCCAGTAAATTAATACTTACAGCATCCTTAAAAGTTACCACGTTCCCCCTTTTAATCCAGTCCACTTCCTTTCTTTTAACGTATCCCCCAGTAACAAATTAATATGTTTTATGTCAGCTTACATTTTCTAGAATTTTGTTGGGTAACTGTTCGCATACAGTTTATGCATGTTTCAACTTATTATATACTTCAAAAAAAGTTTTTAAATGATTACATAAAATTAAACTCCCACCAGCACAAGTATTAGAGCTTCATATGCCATACTTGGTAGTCAGACTTTCTCTCTGAACCACCCTTTCATACTCTTAAGTAATATACTCATTAAAGTACTAGTCTGAACCTTAGAATAACAAAAAAACTTCCAATAGAGATCAAAATGAAATTCCTTTATACAGAAATTTTAATCCAAGAGCATTTTCCTTTAAATGTGTTTTAAACCCAAGACTCTAACTAGTGTATGTAGCAATTGTGATTTAATAAAAACATCTGATTTCCACAAAGACATCTAGGAGAATCATTAGGACATACCTGAAGAAGTCAAATGACTTAAGAATATATTGGAAGTATCAAAGTACTAGACTTCGGTGAAATACAGTCTAACACAGTTCATATCCGTAACTTAAACACTAATAGCAACTGCTGAACCCAATATACAAAATGCAGTACTAAATTGTACTCACAATTTATAAATAGTGGTGTTAATTGATCAGCTACTTATTCTCAGCTTCCACAATTTGGGAGAGAACGATGAATTTTAACAAAAAGCTCTTCTATAGTTCTTACATTCTTTCCAATTTCACAATAAGCACCTCTCTAATAACCACTGTTCTCACCATGTCCTAACCTTTCTCAGAATACAGATTATCTTTACTTCTCTATCCTCTACTCACAACTCGAATTCATTCAAATTTGGCTTCTGCCCTTACTATCTTGCTCAAATTGCGTTTGTTGAAGGCGAAGTCAATAGGCACTTTATTTCCTGATTCTTTTGACTCACGTCACTTGAAGACTTCACGAAAACTCTCCCCTGCAGACTCCTTGAGCCCCACGGTTTCCTAGAATCCCTCCTTCGTTCCCAAGGCTCCTCAGTGTCCTTTGGCTGTCCTGACACATCACTTAAGTATTCATCTCTCTCACCGTCTTCGTCTCTTCTAATTCTGTACTTACTTGAATAATCTCCCGTATCCTTTGAGGATTTCTGAGCCTGACTTCGGAAAAACCTTACACCAATCAAGCTAGCTGCCTAGTAGACAACGCGGCCAGATGTCCTACAAGAATCTGAGCTTCGTTTTCTTTCAACCCGAGTTAACTTTTCTTTTCATCAGTAAGTTCTATTCGTGAATACTTACAATTCAAATAAAGCAAACTTTAAGACCCAGTTAAGTTTTCGTGAAGGATAAATTAAAGAATTGTTTTTCTCTCCTAGTTGCCCAAAGGCGAAATGTTCATTAGCAACCTACCCCTCGCACACACACAAACCACAGAGGCAACAGGTAGGAAACAACCGGGAGGTGCACCTTCTGTTGGAGTCAGCAGGCCCCACTGACCGCCCACCTGCAGCGAGAACCAAGATATCTTAGAGAACAGCGAAATCTCAGGCGCTCCCTTCCAAACACCCTAAGGACTGTCTGACTCGGCGTCTCGTCCACAGCGTCGCTCCTCCACTCCCCGTACGGAAGGGAAATCGCGGTAGAGGAAAAGAAGAAAAGCACGGCAGAGCAGACACCCTATCGCGACATTCTCCACAACCTTCGGCGGCTCGGGCTCCGAACTCCCAGCCGCTCGGGTCGCACAGCCCGGGGCGCACCTGGGGCTCCCGAGCGGGCGCGGAGGCGGGCGGGCCCGGGCCCGGCCTCTCCCCTCGCCCCTCGCGCCCGCAGGCCTCCGCGCCGCAGGCCTCCCGAGGGGCCTGGGGACTGGCCGCGCGGCGCGCCCGGGCCACCGCGACCCTCCGCAGAAAGCTAAAGCCTCAAAGACGGAAACAGCGCCGCTCCGCGGAGACCAGCGCGCGCGCCTCGCGGCCCCCCGGAACCCTGCCCGCGGGGGGAAGCGCACCGGCGGACAGCTCCCCGTCGAGGACGGGCGCTCCTCCAGGCTCGTCGCCCGCGGCTCCCGAGGCGCGCGCCGCACCCCACCGCCCCGCCGGCTACCTGTAACTGACACGGCGCCTTCCTTCGGCCGCCACGGCGCTCGGCTCCTCCCAGCACCGCCCGCGGCCGCACCCCGCGCCCCGCCCCTCACAGCTCCCTCAGATGCCCCACCCCCTCACCTGAGGCTTCCCCGCCTCCCAGGATAGCCCCGCCCCTCCTCTTCAGTCACCCCGCCCCCTCTCCTCAGGCTTCCCCGCCTCCCAGAATAGCCCCGCCCCCTCATGTGGGTCTCGCCCCCCGGCGTGGGAAGGGCAGCACCCACCCCACCCGCCGCCATCTGAGTGGAGCCGCGCTGCCTTCTTGGCTACCGGGCGCCTCGCCGCATGCCTTGCCTGCCTCCTCCTGAAAGCTCTAACTCAGCGAAGCAGAGCCTCGAGTGAGCTGAGTGAGAAAAAGAGCGAGAAAGCCACTGGCCTGATGGACTCTAAAAATTGGGCCAAAAGAATCAGTCTTTCTTGCCAGAGGTGTTTCTGTACATTTTTGTTCGAAGGACTGTGTGGTTTTTTTGTGACTTTGAATGTTTTCTAAAAAGTTCAATTATAAGCTGAAAAGATGGTTCAGTGGCTGTCTTACCGAGGGCCCGGGTAGCAGCTCACGTCCCTCTGTAACTCCAGTCCCAGGGAATCCAGCACCCTCTTCTGACATCTACAGGCAGATGTACGTGCAGGCAAAATACCTATACATATACAGTAATAAAATAAAACCTTTCAGATTCAGTTCAAGTCTCTTTCGTTGCTTTCTGTCTTCTACTGCTCTGCTATCAGGGAGTGTTCTGGAAGGAAATATTAACACCATGTATGACCCAGTTTTATGGAGAAATCATCTTATTATAATCCTGGTAATTGTGATGTAGCTGAAAATATCTTCATTTTTACAGTGAAAATTATAGGTCAACCAGTTACTGGCTGCCCGAGTATAGATAGCCAATCTGGACTTTGGACTTGAAGACCTGTGTATGTGCATGAATGTATACATTATATATTATATAATAATAATCTATATTGTATATGTATATATCTTTGGATCCTTAATAGAGAATATGCTTAGTTACAAGCTTGTCGGTCCCCGTGATAGCTGTAACTTCTTAAGGGCAAGAGCATATCTTTACCTATCTTCTACCTTCCTGAAACACTTGATGTAATTCGGAATACAAAAGTGTCATTCGCATACGCCAGATGTGTGCGTGGACGTTCAAACAGATAGCAACTGAACGAGACTGAACAAGTTTAGCATCTTCAATGATGCAGAAATTGCTCCTGGAATTGTTTATGGTGTTTTCCCCATAGTCCGTCTGAAAACACATTTTAGAGGCAATTATTTTGTGGATAAATAGAATTCTTACAAAACCGTGAATCACTTCTCTTGTTTTATTTCAAAAGGGTTGCTTACCTTCACTATTCTCAAAGGCAAGATTGTGTGGCGATGAATGGATGCTATTAAACTTGTTTCGTCACTTGGATTTAACCTCCTCCCATAAGAAGATTGCCATTTGTCTTAGTTAAGGTTTCTATTGCGGCGATGAAACACCATGACCAAAAAACAAGCTGGGGAGGAAAGGGTTATCTTCAAGAGACCATGGCCCTTGTGAAATGACTTCACTAATATAAATGATCACATGACTCCAACAGGGGTAATAGACAATTTTCTGCTTCTTCTGGAAATATTTTTCCCCATTTCCCCCTCTTAAAAAAAAAAAAAAAAACCACAACAGCAGAAGCCTACAGATTCACTCGTTCATTTACTTGTTCAGTGAACACTTTTAAGAGCTTAGAGTACAACGGGTGCATCCTGGACATTTCCACAGTGTCGCCTTTGCTTACCAAACGTCAAGTTCCCTTCCTGGGCACAGAGCTAAACTGTTCTGCCCATTCCCTTTGTATCTAGGTGATATCGTGTGACTAGTTCAGTGGCATTTCAGCCAAAGAAATTTCCATTCTAGATCAAGACAACTAAAACCAAGGAAGCCTTAACTCTGCTCTACTTCGTACGCCTTGACAACCTTGCGACATTACTGGCCGTGTCGTTAATGAGATGGGAGAAGATGAGAATACCCTAGACTGACGTAGTGGAGCTTCCCACCACCCACAAGACTTCAATTCGACTATTAATGTGAGCGAGAAGTATATCTGGCAGCCCTGAACCAACATGTGCAGACATTTTTCTAGTATCTAGCATGACTCACTCTGATTAGCCTTGTCATGAATGATGGTATGTAAACTACATAGAACATCAGAAGACTTATCTCCTGCTCTGGATGTTGTAGAGGAAGCATGGCATACGGGAATGTACCAAAGAAAGTATTAAGGTTTGTCCCCAATATATAGATAAAAGTCTTTATGGATATACAAGCCTTTTGTTCTTTCTCAGTTG
The DNA here is from genome assembly GCA_026225945.1 of Cricetomys ansorgei. Classification (NCBI taxonomy): domain Eukaryota; kingdom Metazoa; phylum Chordata; class Mammalia; order Rodentia; family Nesomyidae; genus Cricetomys; species Cricetomys ansorgei. The sequence goes on from JAMJFZ010002869.1 coordinate 22,066,830, forward strand.
GCCACCTGATCATCATGCTGCCATCTTAATCTGAAAGCGTCAGAGTGCCCCTATCCATCATCTTTGTCAGTCTTTCTCAGACTTTCTCATGAATGTTGGAAGATTTCCCTGGGTGAGCGTCAGAGGCTCAACTGTTATGCAAAATCAAATTTATCCTGGGGAATGAGAGAAGACAGGAATTAGGAGGTAGGCTTTGAGAGGTCTTAAATATTTTATTAAATATTTTGCATAGTAATCAGCAGGACACATAATTAAATAAATGACTACTGATGGTAGCTGAGTTTCTTTTTTCTTTCTTTCCCCTGTCATCTTTCTGAATTTCTGGATCACACTGAGCAAATGTAACAGCGGGAAAATGGATGGGCATCAGTTTTTCACCAAGAAAGCTAATCATGATGAGGCTTCTTCTACCCATATCCTCCCAATAAAACCACTTCCTCTCTAGTATGACACCACCCTCCTCCAAACCCATAAGTCAGAGAAACTTTATACCTCTATGAAGCTGATAGTTTCACTGAAGACCTAATTAAAAAGTATTTTGTATTTAAGGTGAGATGTAGTAGTGCTGACAGGATCAAATGAAGTCTGTGACCCTGAATAAAAGAGGGTTCCTACCAGCACCTTGATCACTTCATGGGGTTGAAAAGCTGGTCAAACGAGGTGTGAGAACTCGGAGTAGGCCTGTAGAGGAACACTTGGAAGAAGTTTTTGTTATTTTGGTTTCTGTAAAAACACAAAATGGCGTTTGGATTAGGGTTGTGTGCCCGCCCCAGCTGTAGTAGAGTTGTTTACGAGTTGGGTTTGGAATGCTTGATGCAGGTGGCTATGATTTGGTTGGGTGCAGTCGTTCTGGCACCTGTAGCTTGTTTTGGGGATTGTGTGCTGCATGGCTATATAGGAACCTTTGGTTTAGGGAATAAAATGTCTGAAGCTCCGAGAGCTGAGGTGGGTGGGTTTTGGTTGGTGATTCGTTGGTTGGGTCAAGATGAGAAATTTGGCCAAACTTTGGATGGTAGAAGTGACAGAGAGCTTCCAATCGCTAACAACCACCATGTTTAGACAGTAGAAGATATCTACAAAGAGGCTGGCAAGGTCTTGTCCTTGATTCCAATCTTCTTTCCAACTTCTGGTGCTTTTGACCACCAGAGGTCCTAGGTCTGTCTAAAGAACTTGATGGAAGCCCCTTAGGAGTGACAACTACCTGCAGTCCTCTCCATAGCTCCCTTTGAAGATATTCCAGCAGGTAGGTATCTCTGGCATTTAGATTCATTGTAAGTTCTAGTCTATCAAGTTCACCTGTACTTTCTTCTAGTACTGAATGCATGCACACACACTCAAACACCCCCACATACTAATGTAATTTTTAAAAAGATATTCAACATCCATACATCCATGTTTAGTCTCCTAACATAAAACTATACAGCTTCTATCACTCTTCCTTACCACTCTTAACTGCAAACTTCTGGGGCCATAGAGGAACTGTAGAAATTTGGGTAAAGTATTACACCAGGCAATGGTCTCCTATACTCCTATACTCCTATACTCCTATACTGCCCTTAAATTATGAGTTTATCATAAGAGAACAGCTTTTCAAACTGAAAAAAAAGTATGTTATGTTTCCCCCACCCCCTGTCAGAAAATTAAGTATCTCTCTGTCTTGAAGAAAGCTCTGTCCAGCTCACTGGGAGTAGATGATAATGTGCTTGTCTATTAGTACATGATAAGAAATGGAATTGTGGTTGTGCTCAAATATTTTCATCTTATGGCTCAAACACTACGTCACAAACATCAAGAAGCCAATGAAATCAAAGCAATGGCTAGAAAGGAACGTAGAACCCAAACTCAGAGAATTAGGAGGAAAATGAGTGCTTAATAGCATCAAGTCATAATATCTGTTGGACATTGGAATTGGATATTGGATATTGGAATCTATTGGAATTGGAATCTCCAATTCCAAAGAAGGGACTCACCTACCATGGTTGCAGACAAGTTGTGTAGACCCACTCTCTGGAGGCACAGTCCTAAACCTAAGCCTTCCCTCTGAAGATCACAAAATTAGCCCAGGACTTTATCCTGAACTATATCCATGCCCTTTGCAATGACTCCAAAGTTCTTCCACTGAAAGAGTGTGGTGCAGTTTCTTATCCTTGAGACTTGGGTTCAGCTATGTAATTGTTTTTCTCAAGAGAATGAGAAGCAGAAGTAACATTTATGAGCTTGAGCTTTAAGTAACTGTGTTTTCTGGTTCTTGTGCTCCTTCTACCAATGATAGAAGATATGCCCAGGTCAGTCACTAGAAAGTGAGAGGCCCAGCCTGGATCAGCTAAGCCCAGCCAAACAACAGACGTTTCGACATATCCTTCAACCATAAATTTTCTGGTATGGGGTAATAGACATGTGCCAGAATCCAGACTGGTATACCCAGAAACTGCAAGTTACTAGAGAAACCTATTGAGCCAATGGCAATTTAAGGGATTTAACTTCTCATCCTTAGTAAAATTCCATTCAGTGGTTTCAGTCATTTGGGTTTGGATATAAAATCTGTGTTAATCACAAAAGAAGAAGTATTTGAAAACTGTTCAGAAGACAACTTCAGACTATTAGTAATTGTAATTTGCCTTTAAATTAAATTCATTATCTGGAGTCATAAAACACAGAGGAATTAAGTGGTGCTAACTTGGAAATGTCATCTCTACTGGATAGCTTTTATAGTGCTAGGGAAGTGCCTGTGCACACTAGCAAAAGAAAACAGTAATATCAATCTTACACAGCTATGAATCTATGAGGTACAGTGTCCTGGCAAGATATGCCCACCGGTACAATAGTAGCACAAATGTTATATAGGTAACCAATCACTCTCTGGTTTATTTAAGGTTCATGCCACAAAATGGAACCCATGTCTGACACAATTATTGGGGTCAAGAACCTGTGGCTAGATAAGTCATAAGCCCAAGGAAAGAATCTGCTACTATTATTCTGCTAATGGACATGGGATTAAAAAGTCTCCTAATGACTTATTGATACAGTCCGTGGAGTAATGCGTCTCTCAGTCCTCGTTATAGACACTTCGTCTTGCAGTAGATGGCAATTAGTACGGAGAATAAGTGGTCAACAGGTTGAGAATAAGAGACTTCAGAGTGTTAGCCCTAAATGGGAGATCTGCATAACACTCTTTCTCACAAAGCTCAGGGATCTTCACGGGAGAGTGGGCAGAAAGATTGGAAGGGCCAGAGGTGGCAGATGACTACCTGGAAACAGTGTTTTCCAGACACAACAGGGCAGTTACACATATGAATGTGACAGCATGGACAACAGCTCAAACCAGACAAACTCCTGGCATGAGAGTTGGGGAGGGATGTGGGCACAGAGTCCTAGGCCTAGCTGAGGAACCATTAGCATTTGATAACTGCTGGGAGAGGGGGAGTCAGTTTTCTTTCAGGGTGTAAGGGTGGGGCTCCTAGTAGGCTGACCGCAATCCAGGGCTGGCCTCACACCAAGAAGTATATAGGCAACACAAATTGAACTCAGTGGGTTTTGAGAGAGAGGAGGGGGAAGGGAGAAAGAGAGAAGCAGAGAGAGAGAGAGAGAGAACAGTATTAAGTTAGGTGGGTAGGAAGATGGATCTGGGAGGAGTTGGGGGAAAAGCGAACATGATCAAAATATATTGAATGAAATTCTCAAAGAATGAATAAAAACGCTCTTTAAAAATTGAATTACTATCTGACATAAAAGTTGAGACCTATTGTTTGTAATTTTTGCTTTCAGCAGAGTTAGGACTGCCAAGAAAAATCCTTAGGCAGTTAAGAATGCCAAGGCTTTCTCCCTATTACTTTAAATCTATTCTAAGGCCATAAGGAAAATTCATGAATACATGTGGTTGACACATGAACCAAAAATCCACAGACTTTTTTTCAGGCACTTGTGTGTTTAGTTTGTTCATTTAAAGTTCACATTAGTTTCTGAATGAATTAGAAGCCCAGGGAGAGTCACCAGAACTTTATAATCCTGCTTTTTCAGACATTCTTTCTTTATTTAATATTCCCAGCTTTTCACTAGCTTCCATAATTCCAACTTATGAAAGGATTGCTATATTTTTTGAGGAAGTGTGGGAGGTCTGCAATCCATCTCCTACTTGATTCAGATTCCATTTACCAGAAGAAATAAACAATTTAATGCATTTCTAGTGCAGCTGGATAGCAGCTCCATAAAGTTACTTCTAAAGAGCTATCATACTGGCCTATAAGGTCACTGTGCTCGTGGGAGGGCACAAGGTCTTTGAGGATCAGTGAAGCAAGCCCTTCCATTCCTGAAAAACATCTCCGCAGGAAACAATTTGATGTTGCCTGCAAAGCATGAACTTGCTTGGCAGCACAGGCAACTCATCACCCCTGTCCATTTCATACCACGCGCCTGATTAATAACAATAGCTCTTCTGAGAATAGAGTGACTACAACTCCCATAGCAAGTGGGGTAAGGGAAGCCAAACAACACCCTTACCAAATAAACATGTATGTACACACACCCAAACACAAGTCTTAAAACACTGCAAAGTATAAACGCTTCCATCAAAACCACCTTTATGCAACTGGGAACAAAGTTGAAAATTACTTCCCTTCTTCATCCAAATTTATACATAAACATACATTGGAATGATAATATACGCAAGGTGCCAAACAGTGTGCTTTTAGTTCATGTGAGTCTTGCAACCACCAGAGAAAAATTAGTGGGTACTATTGTCTAGACTTTATGGATAAGAAACTTTGCAAGGTCACAAAGATTGTTAAAGGAGCTGTTACATTAACTTTATGTCGCTTAACGGAGAATCCAGACGTTGAAATTTCCAATGCTCTTTATTAATCACAAACCATGTCAAATCTCAGGGAATCCCATACCCGGGAGGCTAAGCAGAGACTTCATTTCTTTTTCCCCCTCTCCCTGCTTCTCCTCAGCCCTTCTTTAACTTTTTTCCCTAGCCCCCTCTCCACATCCAGCCTTCGTTACAATCCAATAGTCCCTTAGCATAGGGACTTAGCTAGGGGTGATCAGAGTCTTCTTTGATCACCTGCCTGCAGTTCTTTCATGTCATGGGTCACCTTCAACTGTAAACAGTTAGTTCTATCTGTGGAGATCCCAGCAAGGCTATCACAAGGGTGTGAATAGGTAGGAATCAAGGCCTGCATCTGCTGCAAGGCATCTGGCTTTCCAGCTACAAGGGATCAAAGCCCTTTTGCAAACCAAAACAGCACACAGGAGTAAAATATCCCACAAGAAGCCAAAATTTGAACCAAAAGCATATATTTGACTAAGACTCAAGATCTTTTTCCACTGCAAAATAGTGGTATACACCTATAATTCTAACACTTAAGTAGGCAGAGGTGAGAGGAGTAGTCTGTAAGTTTGAGGCCATCCTTATCTTCATAGCAAGTGAAAACTTTCTTTTCCCTAAATCACAGACTTGGTTTGGGAAACCATAAAGACGTCTTTACATAAACCCAATTTATCACTTAAAGTCCACAAAGGCCACCATCTGGTCCACTTACTGATCTGTGACTATTCTAGACAGAGTTCTGATGCTTTCAATAAGCAAAAGCTCATTTGAATTAGCTCTCGTAAGAGAGAGAATGGGCTTTTAATCCTAGCCCCAGTTTGAATGGTAGAGACTTATTCAGGAGTCTAAACAAGAGGAGATGAGAAAGGGTAAGGCTTGGTGTGGCTCACAGTGTTTATCCTCTCATCTTGTGAACACTGAGCCTTCTGTGTTATAAATATTCTAGCAAGCATCTTTTGAGTCTCTAAACTATTAGACCTTGGGCTCAGAGTCCACCGTTTAAGAAGTTACTACTTCTCCATGATCAGATGCATGGGAAAGGAATCTGATTGGCTTTGTTCCTGATTCTTAGCCAGCCTATACCCAAGGCGCAGGTTATAGATGCTCTAGAGTTAGGCACCACTGGGTCAGATGTTCACTCTGATCTAATCATCAAGGGTTCTGCTGTTGTACCTTCTAAATGGAGAGTCTTCCAGAAATATAAGATATACTTAGCACTTCTTTGCTCCCCTTTCCCTTAACAGACTGCAACCCTTGGTTTCACATTTAAATTTTAATGAATTCCCTATTGCTCTCCAACTTGTCTTCTGTTTGTTTTTTGGTTATTGCAGACCCACATCTCATTGATGTATCTGCAATGCCTAGCAGAGTATTAAGAAGACAGCAGACAATTCCAAGCAATTTCTTGGATGTGAATTGTCTTTGACTCTTTTGCCTGCTCTGAGGACCCTTTTCCTCTGACTGGGTTGCCTCATCCAGCCTTGATCGGAGGGTTTGTGCCTGCTCTTATTGTATCTTGTTATGCTGTGTTTGGTTGATATCCCTGGAAGACCTGATCTTTTCTAAAGGGAAACAGAGGAAGAATGGATCTGGGGGAGACAGAAGGTGTGGGGTGTGTGTGGAAGGGGTGAAAGGAGGAAAAACTGCCGTCGGGATGTATTGTATGAGAGTAGAATAATTTTAAAATATTTAATAATTCAGCAGTTCTCTACCTGTGGGTGGGAACCCACTGGGAGTCAAATGACACTTTCACAGGAGTTGCCTGGTTTGGGGGGGGTCACCACAACATGAGGAACTGTATTAAGGGGTTACAGCATTTGGAAAGTTGAGAACCACTGGATTCAATAGAGTTTATTGTGGGGCAGGACAATGTGAAAATCATGAAGAAATTACTTTTGCCCTCATATGCATAACTAGGTAGATCGTCAGAGTTAGAGAATGTGAAGTGTCTTCAGCCTTGCTAACTTAAACAGAATACATACTGGGAAGAAAAAGAATTTGACCCAAGCAAAAGAACACTAAAGAATCTCTTACTCTCTTACCACAGAAGGAATCCGAGCCAACAGCTTTCAAACTGGAGCTCAGCTCCTAGACACCATATTGGACTCCTTGTTTTAATCCCATCCTTTCACCTTCTGTTCAGAGAATTCTATAAGAAATATGAAGGGAATGTAAATTAGTACAGCCAATGTGAAAAATAATATGAAGATTTTCCAAAATGTTTAAAAAGAACTATCATATGATCTAGAAACTTTACTACTGGTTATATAAAAATTAGGGTGTTAAAGAAACATCTGTGCTCCCATGTTTATTGTAACGCTAGCTACAATTGCCAAGACATGAGATCATCCTGGGTGTTCTTCAATAGGTGAATGAATTAAAGAAAATGTGGTGTATATACACAATAGAATGTTATTCTGCTATATTAAAAAAATATCTAATCATTTACAACAGCAAAGGTGAATCTGGAAAAGTTATACTAAGCAAAATATGCCAGATGCAAAAAGACAAATATTTCATGATCTCAATCCTTAAAAGCTGATGTCTTAGGACAGAGAGAATCACAGTTTCCAGAGCTTTAAGTTGTCAGTGGAGGCAGGAAGGTTACTCAACAGATATCTAAGTACATTTGCATAAGAGAGGGGGAAAGCCCGGAGCAGGGAAAAATGTAGAGATATATTGGGGTAAATATGTAGAGGTATATTGGGCTCAGGTAAGGAACAAGAATGTGAGGGAAAAAATGGAAATGACTGTCGGTCTTTAAAGAGCTTCTTTCTTGGGTATCTAAAATGTTGCAAAAAGTGATTGCGATGATGGTTATAGAACGCTGTAAACACACTAGATCATACGGTTAAAGTGGGTGAATTGCTCTGTAAAGTCTGTCTCAATAAAACTGTTCTTATTTTCTTTTAACTCTTACTAGAATTAAATGACAAGATATTATAGGGGTAGGCTCAATTCTACTCTAATTTAAAGTTAAATTAATTAATAATTTGTTTATTTATTTATTTAATTAATTTTAATGTACTTATTTAATTAATTTTAATTAATTTATTAAATTAATTAATAAAAGTAAATAATTCCAAAACCTTAGTGTTAAATAATGGATAATTATGCTAATTGATTCTGCAATTGAGAGTTATCTGGGACATTCTGCTGGGAGATCGGTGGGCTTGTGGGATGGCAATAACTATGTTAATAAGGGTGCTTTCAGTTACAAATAATGGAAATCCCCAGAGGAGTGGGGCTGGGTAGGGCAGGGGGTAGAGACAGGGGAGATGGGGGAGGTGGGAGTTATGGAGAAAGAGAGAAGGAGTGTTGGGACATGTTCTATGAAAGAAGAAAGAAAGATAGATGGATAGGTAGGTAGGTAGATAGATAGATAGATGATAGATAGATGATTGATAGATAGATGATAGATAGATGATAGGTAGATAGATAGGTAGATAGATAGATAGATAGATAGATAGATAGATAGATAGATAGATAGATAGATGATAGATAGATAGATGATAGATAGATAGACAGACAGACAGACAGACAATGGAAAGCCTAAGTCATATGGCTATGAGAATAAAGGGACACTGTAGCTGTTCAATTCATGTTCACACTTATTAAATGCCTATCAACAAAAGTTGGACTTTATGGCTTCTTAACTTTGTCTAGGCTGGCCACAGTGACTGTCCAACAGGGAAGTAAAATGGAAATGACGTAGGACAGCCAAGACACGTGGTACAAGAAGAGGCAATTTCTGCATATTTCGTCCTCTCTGCATCTTATGTGTGGAATGCAACTGCCACAATTTCATGAGGCCATTGTGGTTGGTAGAGAGAACCATGTAGGTTCATGGAAAAGCCCATGTCAGAAAGAATGAGGCTGATGACTGTCCAGTCTGTCCATCTACATGAGGGACGCTTGATGGAAGTGGGTCCTCTAGGCCCCAGCTGAACTGCCCTGCCAACACCTTGTGAAGGACATCCGAGCCTTCTCCAGAGAGATGAAACATCTTAATTGATCGGCCTTACCTCTAAATTAAGATCAATACCCAATCCATATGCTGACTTAATAAGATGTTATGGTGCTAGGAAAGCCACTTTGCCAATCAAAGACACTAGAAAAAGGGGGTACAATAAATGAGAGACCCTCAGGTGTGGCCATCCCACACATACAACAGCTAGGAGAAAACTCACGGGATTTGAACCACCTCGAGGAAGCCAATGGGATCTGCTTTGTGTGGACTATCTACTGCCAAAGGCTTCAAAGGGTTTTGTTTTCGGATCCCACCTCCTGAATTCTCCCCCTTTCTGGAATCTTCCTTTTATCATCTGTTCCACATCTCTGAATCTCCTATTCTGAATATACTTGCTCTCTTGCAATGGTCACCCCATTCCAATGCTGGTAACTTTATGTAGCTCCCACTGAAGAAAAACCTCACGACATATGCAAGGGAACAACCAATATTTCTTCTAGCTCTTGCCAATGAAATAGCTGTCATAGTCTGAGGAAGATAGCTTTTCCTCCCTGAATATCATGTCATAAGAAAAATGAAATGAATAGAGTAGGTTAATGAGCTTCCTGGATCCAGAAGTTTCTTCAGGAACAGAGAAGTCTTTGCTGTTCCTCCAGCTTCTCAGAGGCGATCACAGCCCACCCTGAAAGTCCACAGCTCTGCTGCAGCTGTGCTACATGCTTAGCTACTTCCACACAGTTGATATCTCGCCTGCCTCGTAGGGTTGGTCGCCTGCCCTGGGCCACCTCCAAATTCTGTCCACCCTCTCCACGCCTTAGACTCACCACCATGAAAAGCAATAAGGATCCCTTCTCCAAATGGCTTTTCCTGTTTTTACCTTTTAACATTGGGCTGACTTCTAACTGTTGTTTTGTTTTTGTGATGCTGGGGATCAAACACAGGACCGCATTCACACTGGGCAAATGCTCTCTTTAGGCTGGCTCCTAAAAACAGAACAGCATAGTTTGGTAAGATGGCTAGGCAAGTAAAGAGCCTGCAGCCCAAGCCAGATGACCCACACTAGGAGATGAGTTCAATCCCTGGCACCCATTCTGGAAGGAGAGAGCAAACTCCTGAAAAGTTGTCAGCTAAGCTCTGTACACGCACTGCATGTGCCCATCTGCACACCACAATGCACAAACAAGATTTACGTTTGGGAAAAAAATGATATGCAATGATGAGTTCAGAAAATATTTCATTTCTAAAACCTGGGTTGGTTATTTCTTGTGAGAAACACTTATAGATCAATGGGATTTTATAAACCAGTGGGATGCTCAGAATATAAATCTCTGTTATAAGGGTTGAAAAGATGGCTCAGGTTTAAGAACATTGACTGCTCTTCCAGAGGACCTGAGTTCAATTCTCACTTCCCACATGGCAGCTCACAGCCATCTATAACCCCAGTGCTGGGGCTTCTAATCCCCTCTCCTGGCCCCTGCAGGCACTAGGCATGTGGTGCACATGTGTGCAAAAACACCTATACACATTTTTAAAGTAATTTTTAAATTTTTGAAAAGAAATCTCTGTTTAATCTGCTTGCGAGACATCGGCTCTTCCTTCATACTAAAACGTATGTGGCTTCTGCACTTTTGCTCACCTAGTCAAAAGTGATTCGTTAATGAGAATGCATCCAACTCAAGATAGATCAACCAGAATCTTCCTCTAGAGTTTTTGTTTTTATTTTTCAAACTGTAACTCAGAAAAAATAGGCATCCAGTTTGTTCAACCATTGGGCCAGCTAGCTGCATAGTAGAAGCCAATCAGTTATAAGTCCTAAATTTGTCTGTTGTGGAAGTTTAGTTATCTATAAAATGTTTTATGCACTGTTGGCGGAGGGGCTAGCCTAGGTCTTGGCGTTCTGTATTGTTTGCAGGTGTTAGACTTCGGTGGGGGATGTGTGATTGCTTATGATCTGCACCTGAAGAGTTATGAATCAATAAGAACACCTGAGCTCAGACGCTTGGGTTCCACTGTGGAGTATGGTGTTGGCCAGGATGGTGGTTCCCTCCGCTGAGTCTGGCAGGGTTTGAACCTATGAATATGCCTCCATCTCTTCCTTGCTGAGTCTACACAGTGGCTTTCTACTACGTTTCTGCTTTTGCTTGAGTTAATATACAGTTTCTGATGCTTAAATATAAGAGATTAGCATGAATTTTGAATGCTGTGTTCCTAAGAGATTCTTCAGAACTGGAATTTTTATGGTTTTATTTCATTCTAATTCACATACATTTTATTTGCTTTAAGTGCCTGCCACTCTATATTTGTTTATGGCATAGAACACTGGAGAGGGATGGGATTTAGAGGCAGAAAGAAATCCTGAGTTCTCACTTGAATATCTTTTGTGTGCGACTGTGTAAAAGACTCCCTGGACCTCAGTTTCTTGCCTCTGAAATGTAGGAAAACAGTCAGCTTTGCCCTAGTATCTACTTGGTATCATGGTAATGATCAAAATAAGAAAATGGGAGAGACAGGGTTGATTCCATCTCTGTGTTTCTAATGTTTACTGTCAGGCATGGCACAGTGGTGTAGACAGTAAACAAATATTTAATAAACATAAGATAAAGAAACACAGGAGCACCATTAAAATGTGAGTTCTATCATGAAGATTGTTTTATGATAAATGTGTGTGTGTATAAAGGCTCATGACGGCAAGTCTTGTCTGTCAAGCTAAATAACAATGTCAGAGTCATGAGCAGAACTTCCTAGAAACAAGCTATAAAAGAAAATAATTTGTATTCCATAGCTCTTTATCTTTTTGTTTGTCCTCCCCTATTTGGTCCAAGCACTGTGTTAAAGTGTCTCTGGCCCCAAGTTCTTCTCGTCGCCAGTGCTCCGGAGCTGGAGGTGTCACTGTGAAAGCAACACAGTTGGACGAAGGGAGGTTAAAACCCACCTATGGTCCTTTCACTGACAAACACCTCTCCTTTTTAAAAACTTTATTTTATTTTATGTGTAGGAATGTCTTGCCTGCATGTATGTCAGGTGTTCATGGAGTCCAAAAGACGGAGTTACAGATGGTTGTGAGCCACTGTGTTAGTGCTGGGAATCAAACCCAGGTCCTCTGGAAGAACAGCCAGTGCTCTTAACTGATGAGCCATCTCTCAGTCTCCTTGCCTCTCCTTTTAAAGCATTGCCATTCTAAGGATTCTACAAAACTCCAGAGATACAAAATACCATCTCAATCTGTGCAAAGGCCCCAAGAAGTGTGGTAGTCTGCAGTGTAGTAGTAAACACACCTATTTCTACTCAGTATTATGATTTAACAAGGTTAATCATTGATATTCATAATTATAATCCTGACTTTACACATAGTATATTCTTGCTACTAAGACAAAACGTCATCAATACTATGTGATAGTGAGTGTGTGTGTGTGTGTGTGTGTGTGTGTGTGTGTGTGTTGTTCATGAGTGGGAGGCCAGAAATAAACTTGAATGTCCTTCATCAGGTGCTGTCCACCTTGGTTTAGAGCTGAGTTCTCTCTCAGGCCTGGAACTCACCAACTGGGCTTGGCTGGCTGGTCAGCGAGCCCCAGGGGTCTACCTGTCTCTGCTTCTTTAGTGTTGGGATAACAGATGCATACCACTACACTGTGCCTGCCCCCCCTTTTGTATACTTCAGGTTAAACTCAATATTCGTGTTTGTGTAGCAAATGCTTTACTGATGGAAGTATCTCCTCTACTCTATACTTTACTTCTAATATCTGTTAAATTAACAAATCATTTTTAAAGATTTGATGATTTTAAAAAATATTTTCTGAGCTGGGTATGATGGTGCACACCTTTGATCCCAGCACTTGGGAGGCCAAGAAGCAGGAAGATCTCCTTAAGTTCCAGGCCAATAAGAGCTACATAGTGAGACTTTGTCTCAATATAGAAATTAATTTTTCTGAATTACCGGAAACATAGTTCCCTAAATACACCCTTTTCCAACCATGCAAAACAGTGTTGGGTTTCAGGTATCATTGGCTCACGTAATGGTACAAGTTAATCACAGCTACTGGATGTCCACAAAGTAAAGATCACACAGTGGATAAAAATGAACAATCTCTCCACAACAGGCCTTCCCATTTTCATTTTATAAGGGAAATCTGTTTGGGCCAATTTTGCTACAACAAAGATTACTAGGGGAAAATAGAATATCACGTACCTTAGAGGTTTTGTTGTTGCTAATTATTTGAAACAAAATATCTTCAACCTTTCTTACCTGTAGAGAGATAGCGGGTGTGCTTGCCTGATGAGTGAACCATGCCAAAAAAAAAAAAAAAAAAAAGAAAAGAAAAGAATAATTAGTAGTAGTAGTAGCAGTATTAGTATTATTCCTGGCGTGTTTAAGAAGTAGCAAGAGTTATAATAAGAGAAAGACAGGAAGAAAGATAAACATTGAGGTCAAATGAGCATGAGCTGATATTTGTAGCACAGGACAGAGTGTAAGCTATTTCACAGCATTTGCCTTTACTTTGACTAGGCTGAGAAGTCACTGGAGAGTCTGGAGGAGGATAATATGAAGTGATTTGATGTTTATGCAGATCATTCCAGCTATTGGATGATAATAGATTGCTAGAAATAGAAGCAGGCAGATCATATATCTTAACAACCATCATCGAGGTGTGAGAGGAAGACGTTCAGGATAGCATTGGAAGCAGTGAAAGCAACAGGTCTGAGGAACCGCAATGATGTACCGGAGACACGGGAGTGTGACCACTGCAGTCAGTTCCCGGGGGATAGCCGATAATATCACAACATTCTGAACCCAACACTAGACATTGGACTAAAAGCGTGTTTTGTTTTGTTTTTTTAACAATTCTGTATATACTAATTGAACTAAGGCGGAACTGGACCAAATCTAGAAATCTTATATTTCCTCCTATTGTACTCTCTGCTTTAGCTGTTTTAAAATTACACACACACACACACACACACACACACACACACACACACACAAATCTGGGATAAGAACATTTGTTGAAGCGCTGTACTTGCCCAGAACTAAGCCTGACCCCGCAGCACTCCTGCTTATTAAAAATCATTTCTATGGGCTCACATATTTTGGTTTAATAAGCACAAGAGGCCATGAACTCTAATATCTCGAGCAAATGTGTTAGACATCTGGGATCTGGCGTAAGTTTCTCCTGTGGGATGCATTGTTTGTGCAAACTTTTATTGAATTAAAAAAAAAATAAAGACAGAATTTCAAAATACTAACGTAACCTACTAAGACTATTTTTTCTGTTGCCAGAGTCAACATACAGAGTTCCTCAAACTGATTAAAAACCTTGATTTTTTAAAGACAGAGCTAGAAATCTGTTTAAACAGGGTATGCTTTCAGAACAGAGACAAGTTTGCATACTCAGATCTCTGGTTCAAACCAGGAGAGGGCTAGCATAAATGACACGGCTATTCCAGGCTAATGCCAGCAGCTCTCCTTTGAGAAAACCATGGATTTGCAGGAAGGGAACATTGTGGGGTTAAGGCCAGCTCTGCTGTGTAAGTACAGATGGTGTTGGGCAACTTAGTTTATCCCTGGGCTTCATTTTCCTTAAGTCTTATAAAAAAATTGGAAGGAAAAATTCTGCCCCACAGGTTTTAGAAATAAGCGTGCATTGAGAAAATAAAATAACAAATATGGTCAAATTTAAAACGAAATCTCAGCCGGGCAATGGTAGCGCACACCTTTAATCCCAGCACTTGGGAGGCAGAGGCAGGCAGATCTCTGTGAGTTCGAGGCCAGCCTGGTCTACAGAGTGAGTTCCAGGACAGCCAGAGTTACAACAGAGAAACCCTGTCTCAAAAAACAAAACAGAAAAGAAAAAAAGTGAATAAATAAAAGGAAAAAAAGAGAAAGAAATCTCTATACATATAGACACAGCGAGATCAAATACAGAGGAGACAAAGGAGGAAATAGAACATAAAAGACTCTCGTTCAACAGTGGGGGGAAAAACAAGCTAACTAAAAATCTCAAAGAAGAAAGCTAAGTGTAGTCTAGAGAGTTCTTCCCAGGCAGGGCAACCTCTTAAAATTCCCTTAGCATCTTCCCAAAGAACCCAGGGCAGCATCCAGACACAAGAAATGGTCCAGTTAGCCTTGACTAACAGACTCTTCCCTTTTGACTGCCACTCTATGTACATTGAGCCCACCACAGGATAGGAGAAGGCTACCCCACTGCTTCTGCAGGGCTGAAGAACAGACAATGGAGAATGGTTATATCTTCCACAAGGTGATAAATGATATGAACAGCTTTTAAAGCCCCTGTCTCCCTCCTGAGAAGGGGCTGCTATTCTTTGCACAGGATCTTGGTGCAGCCTAGCACCCTGTGGGACTTTAACCTGGATGGTATGTCAGGAGCTCTTGTCCTTTGGAGTAGACTTAGATGAATCCGAAGCCTAGGGACCTCAGAGGAAGGAGGAAGGAAGGAGCACCTTGAGTAGGAAAGAGGAAGGATGGGTGGCAGAAGAGAAAGCCAATAGAAAATAGGAGTGGAAAGCTGAAATGTCATTGCCTTCTGCCCCACCCTCCAACTCCTCAGGGAAGCTGATCACACACCCAGATGAGCGTGCTGTGTGTTTGTTTCCTGGGGTTGTCATGACAGTGACACAAGCTGGGCAGCTTAAAACAACAAAAATTTAATCTCTTATCGCTCTGAGGGCTGAAAGTCCCCCAGTCGAGAAGGCCGTGAGGCAACATTCCTCTGAAGCCTTGAGAATTCCTCCTTGCCTCTTCCTAGCTTCTGGTGACTCCCAGAAATCCTTGATGCTCTTGGCAGATAGCTGTCACTCCAGCTCTGCCAAGCCTTCACACTGTGCCCCCCCAAAACCCCTTCACCTCCTCCAGTCCCTGAGTATCTCTGGATGTCTCTTCTCTTCCTGCAGGCACTTCAGGACTGGATTTAAGGCTCATCCTACACAGTAGACATTTGTCTTCATTTAACTAATCACGCGTACAAACATCCCATTTCCAATAGGGTCACATCCCCGCGTTCCAAGTAGAAACATGAGTCTACGGGAGGACACCATTAGTATGGAAGGACACTGTTCATTCTGTCTTTGTAGAAGTCAGGCAAGTAGTGTCATGTCACATCAGGGTCCATGGTAAGGGTCTCTCGGTAGGTGGTGGGCTCATGAAAGGAAGGAATTCAAGAAAAGCTGAGGATTTGGAGTCAGAGATGAGCATAAAAATGATAGCCTCCCTGCCCCTCCAATGGAGGCTTTAGAACTACAAAAGGTCTCCATTCCCACAGGACAAAGAGATCACAGCGACATTCTCTAGGTCTCATAGTGCTTAGGGGTCCGCAGCTGACTTCTGGGTTACAAGTAACAGAGACATGGAGGAGGGCAAATGGAGAGGAGACGGAGAGGGCAGGACAAGAGGTGGGAGGTGAGCTGCTGAGTTCTAAAAGGGAGACCAAGGATGAAATAGCACCAGCCCTTTGGGTTGAGGTGAAGCACCAAGCGCAGTCCTGGTTCAGGTGCCCAATACAAGTTGGGGAAAGAAAGTAGAGCAGAGAAGTCAAGGGGTGAGGGGAGGAGCTATGCCTGTGATGTCACCAGCTGCCCTGACCGCCCTCAGAGCTGCCCACACTTAGGTTGTGGCTATAGTCGTGATGAACTTCAGGACTCAGAGTGTCCCTTGAGGTGCTCTCTGCATCACTAAGCTATAGCAGAGGAGGCACCGAAGGCTTCTGAAACCTTCTGGTCCTTGGCCCCAAGGTCCATGCTCTGTGTGAGTTCTGAATTGCCACACACTTCTAGCTACCCTGTGGCTCAGCTGTCTCTTACGATGCCCACTTACCTCGCTAGATCCTCAAGAAAAGTCACTAATGTGATCTAAATTGGTGACTACACCTCTCCTTGCCCCACCCTACAGACTGAATAAATGACTCTTAGATCCCTTGATATATAAGCTAGCAAATGACTTTAGACGGGAGCATGTTGTGGTTAGGAGAAGGACACTAGACCAAAAACAATAGCAAGAGGTCTGTGGGGTCACACTGCCATGTGCTGTTTGCTGAGGGGACATGAATGTCTGTGCACCCCAGATAAGACACTGATGATGGAGGAAAGAAACAGCTCCCCACTCCTCCAGCTCTGGGAACTAACTTGTTTCTTGAGGTCACTTTCAGGAGCTGTGTGACTTCAAGGTTGCATCATCGACCTTGACGATGCTGGTGACATCACACTGAGATGCTGTATCGTCTCAGCGTGGGTGACAATTCACAGAAACTGCACCCCTGCGACTCCCAGCCCAACTTGTAGGCAGTTCCACTGGAGAGTTTCTTCTCCTCAGTGATTGTTTACTTGGGGGGGCTCTCGTGAATCTTGTCATTTTCTGAGCTTTCTGAGATGCCTTTTCTTTTAAGCTTCCTTGAGTCTTTTGAGCCTCCCTCATCCTTCCAAATGAGGTTCCGAGTGAATAAAAAGGGAAGGAAGAGATCTGAGCACTAGTACTCACCTCCGTTTCTGGACTGCAGCTACAATGTGACCAGTTCCTTCAAGGCTATGCTGCCATGATTTCCCTTCCTTGACCAACTGTACCCTCAAATTACAAGCTAAAATGAAACCTCCCTTCTTTCCATTGCTTCTGCCAAATGTTTTGTCACAGCAAGAAGAAGAGTAACGAATGTCCTGGATGACCAGTCCTGCTGACAGATCACCAACGGGTAAAGTTGAGACTCCAATCCACTAGTCAGCTCTAGTCCCGGCATCTGCTACATCTCACTGGCATGTCCCTGCCGTGAGGCCAGCCACCTGCCTAGAGCACAGCTAACGGCCTTGTGTGGTGATCAGTGAATATTTGCATCCTTTGGTACAAAGAATGAAACCAGACAGAGCCAGGACACAAGTGTGCTTTTGAAATAAGAGTGATCGATGGCCATGGGGATTCATTTATGCAATCCCAGCACGTGGGAGGCTGACGCAATAGTTGCAGGCTAGTAGCCTGGGCTAGAAAATGATACTGTCAAGGAAGAAAGGAAGAAAGAGAGAAAGAAAGGGGGAGGGAGGGAGGGAAGGGAGGAAGAGGGAAGGGAGAGAAGGGAGGGAGGGAGGAAGGAAGGAGGGAGGGAGGGAAAGAGAGAGAGAAAGAAAGGGGGAGGGAATGAGGGAAGGGAGAGAAGGGGAGGGAGGGAGGAAGGAAGGAGGGAGGGAGGGAAAGAGAGAGAGAGAGAGAGAGAGAGAGAGAGAGAGAGAAAGAAAGAAAGAAAGAAAGAAAGAAAGAAAGAAAGAAAGGGAGGGAGAGAGGGAAGGGAGAGAAGGGGAGGGAGGGAAGGGAGAGAAGGGGAGGGAGGGAGGAAGGAAGGAGGGAGGGAGGGAAAGAGAGAGAGAAAGAAAGAAAGAAAGAGAGAGAGAGGGAGGGAGGGAGAGAGGGAAGGGAGAGGGAGAAGGGAGAGAAGGGGAGGGAGGGAGGAAGGAAGGAGGGAGGGAGGGAAAGAGAGAGAGAAAGAAAGAAAGAAAGAGAAAAGGACAAAAAGGAAGGAAGAAAGAAGGAGTGAGAGAGAGGAGGAAGGAAGGAAGGAAGGAAGGAAGGAAGGAAGGAAGGAAGGAAGGGAGGGAGGGAAATGGCTTCTGGAAACAGCAGTGTTTTTCCCCTTTGAGTTTGTGGCACATGCACGGGTGTGCAGAGGCCAGAGCAAGACATTGATTGCCTCTTCTATCATAACTCAACTTACTGCCTTCAAACAGGGTCTCCCAGCGAATTAGAAACTCACCATTTTGGCTAGGTTGCCTGGCTATGAGCTCTGGATAGTCACCTATCTCTGCTACCCAATCTTGGGTTTATAGGTGCACACATGGCCATGCCTGGCTTTTTACCTGAATGTCAGGTATTAAACTCAAGTGATCATGCTTACAGAACATGCACTCTTACCACTGAGCCCTCGCTCCTGCCCCCCATAGCAAGGATTTTTAAATCAGCCAGTATCAGGAATAGAGTGGAAGCTGAATATTTGCTAAGAAGTTAGGTGAATACAGGGCTCAGGTTCAACATTTTCTGAAAATACAAAGAATGATTTGAGGCTCAGAGAGGCCAAGGGACTTGTCTTAGGTCACAGATAAGAAAGAACTAGAAAAAAATCTATTTAAAAAGGAAAGAGAAAAGAGAGAGAGAGAGAGAGTTGGCTCAACAAGTAAAGGCAATTACCACCAGTCTCGATGACCTGAGCTCAGGCCCCAGAATCAATATGGTAGAAGAATAAAACTAACTTCAGAAATTTCCCTCTGTCATCTAGACCCATGCCACAGAACATAGGAGTGTGCATGTACACACACACACACACACACACACACACACACACACACACACAATTGTGAAGATTTATTTTTAATTAGGTGTGTGTGTGCATGTGCATGAGCATGTACACTAATGCAGGTGCCCATGGAGGCCAGAAGAAGCTGTTGGAGTCCCTGGAGCCAGAGTTGCAGGTGCTTATCTGCCACCTGATGGAGGCATAGGAACCAAACTCAGCTCCTCTGCAGGAGCAGTACAAGTACTTAACTGCTTAGTCCTCTCTCTAGCCTGTCATGAAAACAGTTTAAAATCTAAAGCTTTCTAAAACTTTCCAACTAGGAGTCTTCTTTTCCATCATGCTGCAACTCCTCTGGCCAAGAAAATTTCCCCATGTATTTAAATAAATGCAGCTGTGATTCCAGGAGAACATGGCTGAAGAACATTTGTTTCTCTAAATTGCTAGCAAGCGATGCTTCAGGAAGCTAACGGGTGGCTTGGTTAATGCGATTTTCAGTTTTCACATTTGGCTGCTAATCGCTGTTGCTCATTTCAGAATCCTTTGTTTTTGTGAGTGTGGGAGATGTAGACACTAAAATCCCTAGGGATGGGAGCCTCGTCGCTCGCTCCGGAAGCCATTGCCTGCCCAGCTGTGAGAGGGGATGGAGAAACTCTGCTTTCATGAGTGTATGTGGCTGGGTAGATCAAAGAATGGTCCCCGTGAACTCCGAGCATCTCAGTCTACACGCTGCCTCCACTCTCCCACACACTCTTCAAGCCATTCAAGTCGTAAACAAACAGTAACAGGTTCAAACCAGCCAAAAGTAGAAGGAAATATTCTGGTTGCCATGGAGAGGGTCCAGATGTGCAAGCATCATGGGCTTCAGATGTTTATCTGCACCGTTTCCTTCCCAAAAGCTGCCACCACTCATGTCCCCAGCAAGCTGCCCTCCAGTGCACAATCTTTAACACCTCTACCTGGGGCTCATGCTGACGCCTTTATTTATTTTCTGTCCACTGTATTGTCAAGCTTCATACTTTCTACTCTATATAAAATTTACCTCTACAAAAAAGTTTGAAAGAATGAAAAGAAATGTGTTTAAGGTCAGATACATGACGCCCTGTCTCAAAATAGCAACGCTTGCTATGATGCTGAAGATGACCTCGGATGTCTGATCCTCCTACCTCCACCACCGGAGCGCTAGGATTGCAAGGACGTGTCACCACTCCCAGATTATGTGGTTCTGGGGCCAAACTGAGGACTTAGTGCATGCTTAGGCATGGACCAACTAAACTACATTTCCAGCCCCAGAAAGATCAGGGTCTTTTGTTTGTTTCTGTCTGGTTTGGTTTGATTTTTTGAGACAGCATTTCTCTATATAGCCCTGATTGTCCTGGAACTCGCTATATAAATCAGGCTGGCCTTGAACTCAGAAGATTCACCTGCCTCTGCTTCCTCAGCACTGGGATTAAAGGTCCATGCCACTGTGCCCAGCCTGTAAGATGAGTTTTGAGGTAAAGAATCTTACAGGAACATTTTCTTAGCTCTCACTTCCCATACCTCCATGCACCATTCCAAATAATCTTTCTAAAAACAAGTGCATGGAACTCGGGAGATGGCTGATCAGGTAAAGAGCCTGCCTCACAAGCATGAGGGCCTAAGTTCAGATTCCCTGAACCTGCACAGACTTACCAGCCTGTGTCCATAAGCGGGGGAGAAGAGAGGAAGAGAGACAGAGAGATCACTGAAGTTCATTGGCTAAACAGCCAAGCCAAATCAAAGGTTCAGTGAAAGACTGTCTCAAAAATGCATAAATAGATAGATGATAGATAGATAGATAGATAGATAGATAGATAGATAGATAGATAGATAGATAATTAAATAAATGTGAAGGACTCAAGGTAGAGACTTGATATAAATCTTGAGCCTACACACATACACATACATACAGAGGAATGCACACACATACACATACACACGCCATACATAAAACACCACACACAAAAATAAATGTAAAACATCATGTTCCTTCCCCAGTTAAAAAGCAAAGCAAAACAAATACTGCTGAACCCAGGTCCTCTGAAAGAACAGGAAGTGCTCTTAACCCCTGAGCCAACTCCCCAGTCCTCTAAAACTTGGATTGGAATTTGGTTCCAGTTGTAACAGCATTGAGAGGTGCTTTAAGGGGGTGTTTGGATCATGGGGCCTTCTGAAGGCTTGATGCCTGCTCACAGGTGTGAGTTCTTGCAAAGCTCATTATCTCAAGAGTAACAGCAGAGCAGCCCGCCCTTGTGTTTCAGCTCTTCCTCGTGCACCATCTTGCCCATTAGCTTTCCTCAACATGTTTTAACAGCAAGAGGCCCTTGTCTGCTACTGGTGTCACGTCCTTGGACTTTGCAGTTTCAAAGCCATGAAACAAAACATATCTTTTTCCTGTTAAGTTGCCAATTTCAGATATTCTGCTTTAACAGCAGAAAGGCAGCTGTAGAGCTGAGGTTCAGCCACTCTGTGTCCCGGCCCTCAGAATAGGTTGGACCAGCAGTTCTACAATCTGAATTTGCAAAGTGCTGGACTGGGCCTTACAAAGAAAGTTAAGGGTCATTTGTTACTATCAGAGAGACCCTCATCTTTGGGCACCGTGCACTGTCCTGTATTTAAAGGGACTACAGTGTTCCCAGACTTCCTGCAAATAAAGATGTCAAGTCATTAGACATTTTGATGAACTGGAGTCAAAGGGAATGCTTCAAGCAGATAAGGGGCTGTGAAGAAATCTTTCTTTCTCTCTTTCCCTTCCTAACTGTTTAGAAGCAGGTGGATTAAAAGGCTCCAAATTAAGAATCTGCCTCATTAGCAGCCGGGCAGGAGATCCTGGAGGCAGAGTTCAGTTGTGCGTGAAAAAGTAACAGTTAACAATGGCCCCCAACAAATACAGCTCCAGAACTCAAATAAAGCGTAAGAAAACAGTTACAGTGTCCTTTGCCTTACAGAAGCTTTTCAGTTTCATGAGGTCCCATTTACTAATCATTGATTTTAATGCCTGAGCTACTGGTGTTCTTTTCAGGAAGTTGTCTCCTGTGCCAATGTGTTCAAGGCTATTCCCCACTTCTATCAGGTTCAGTGTCTCTGGTTTTATGTTGAGGTCTTTGATCCACTTGGACTTGAGTTTTGTGCAGGATGATAAATATGGATCTATTTGCATTCTCCACATGTGGACATCCAATTAGACCAGCACCATTTGTTGAAGATGCTTTCTATTTTCCATTGTATATTTCTGGCTTCTTTATAGAAAATCTGGTGTCTATAAGTGTGTAGATTTATGTCTGGATCTTCAGTTCAGTTCCACTGATCAACATGCCCATTCTTATGCCAACACCAGGCGATTTTTATTACAATAGCTCTGGAGTACAGCTTGAGATCAGGAATGGTGATACCTCCAGAAGTTGTTTTATTTTTCAGGATTATTTTAACTCTCCTGGGTTTTTTGTTTTTCCATATGAGGTTGAGTGTTGTCTTTTCAAGGTCTGTAAAGAATTGTTCTGGGATTTTGATAGGGATTTCGTTGAATCTGTGCATTGCTTTTGGTAAGATGGCCATTTTTACTGTGTTAATCCTGCCAATCCAGGAGCACAGGAGATCTTCCCATCTTCTGAGATCTTCAGTTTCTTTGTTAAATACTTGATGTTTTTGTCGTACAAGTCTTTCACTTGCTTGGTTAGAGCACCACAAGATAATTTATGTTATTTGTGGCTGTTTGTGAAGTGTGTCATTTCCCTGATGGTTCTCTCAGTCCATCTGTTGTTTGTATGCAGGAGGGCTACTGATTTTTTTTGAGTTGATCTTGTAGCCAGCCACTTCACTGAAGCTGTTTATCAGCTGTAGGAGTTGCCTGGTAGAATTTTTGGGATTGCTTATATACACTATCATATCATCTGCAAATAAGGAAACTTTGACTTCTTCCTTTCCATTTTGCATCCCCTTGATCTCCTTAAGTTGTCTTACTGCTCTGGCTAGAACTTCAAGTACTGTATTGAATAGGTATGGGGAGAGGAGACAACCTTGTCTTTTTCCTGATTTTAGTGGAGTTGTTTGAGTTTCTCTCCATTTAATTTGATGTTGGCTGTGGGCTTGCTGTAAATTGCCTTTTTTATGTTTAGATACGTCCCTTGTATCCGTACTCTCTCCAAGACTTTTATCATGAAGGTGTGTTGGATTTGTCAAAAGCTTTCTTGGCATCTAGTGAGATGATCGTATGATTCTTTTTCTTTCAGTTTGTTCATGTGGTGGATACATTGGCTGATTTTCATATGTTGAACTATCCCTGCATCTCTAGGATGAAGCCTACTCGAAATACACACACACACACACACACACACACACACACACACACACACACACGCCGTTTTCGGCACAGGGCACGACACTCATGAACTTAGTCACTGATGTTACCCACGCAAGACCTGCACAGCCAAGCCAGTGAAAATTTGGGCATGGCTACTGGAAGTACTCTCCAGACTCTGGACTCTGCCTTTACTGAAGAGCTATTGGCAGTTGATAGATGCTGGGGAGCCGGAGGAGGAGTTATTCTTTTTTTTGAGGGTGTGGCTGCTGGTAGATTTCCCATGCTCCAATGGATGGCCCCACACTGTGCACATATGGGCAATACTAATGGGACTTTTGGATTATCAAAAAATAAAAATTTTACAAAGACATAAAACTGGGAGGAGGACGTTTTAGATGAACAAGAAAGCTAGAGGGGGAAATGGGGGGAATATGATCATATATCATTGTATACATGTATTCTCAAGAATAAGGAAAATTATTTTTAAATAGTAAAATAATGTTTAGTGTTTTCTTAAATAAAGACCTTTACTGTTCAGATTTTATCTGGCAAGGCAAGAGGACAGGATAGTCACTCCTTTGTCATGTTGTTTCTTTCTGGGTGACCTTTTTGGCTCAGAATGAACAATTTGAGCTCATTGCAGTTAACACCCAAGCCACAAAAACACATTTAAACCATTGAAAAATGAAGTAATCAGAGACCCTTAAACATTTCACCATCTGGGCAAATAACACTTGGAGGGCCAAGGCTGTCACCTGAGAAAATTTCTGAGTGTGTTACCCGAGCCTGCAAGGCAATAGGTAGACAGATTTTGTGCCAGTTAGAAAGTGTTGTGATTGGCATGCTTCTGGGAAACTCTAAAACTGCACTTTAATGGAAATGCTGGCTGTCAGTCCCCCAAAGTACCTTGTGGGGCCTCTCAGAATTTTAGAATTAGAAGCAACTGAATGGAAGTACTCGACTGCAGGGACCGCAGACGGTCAGGTGGTAGGGAACACAAGGGTTCTGGCTGGTGTCTTGGATCTTACTCTGATGCCCTGTTTTCACAGCCCCCTTTATTCTTCAGGATCTGATGGAACCACAGCTAGCTTGGCAGACACAACCTCAGTTCTAGGATGGGGCCACCCTGACAAGAGACAAGCCTAAAGAGCCCAGATATATTAGAGCCCCCAAAATAGCCAGTCCACTAGGCTCCATATTAGAGCACAACGCTGGAATTCTGCCAGCTGCCACCCCTCTAAAACACAGGCCCAGCCATGGGAGGGAAAAAACCCCCCACAACATCCAATTATTCCCAACGAGCAGGTGAAGCAAGCAGCCTTTTGGGTTCTGGGAGCCTCTCGAACCATTCTGAATGTTTTAGGTTTGGCCCTACAGTACACGCTCTGCCCTAGGCCTTTCTTCCCTTGAATTTTTAGGCCCAGGTGTATTTTAAGATAAATTGATCCCCCCCAAGCTGAACTCATCAGCGACGTTTTGAAAGGCTGACCCGAGGGCCAAGAGGCCCTGCGAGCCCGCTTTTGTGAAGCCTCTCGGCGCCTTTCTTCTTAGAAGCAGGAAGCTACATTTAGACAGTGGCAACTCAAATGCAAGCCCTAGGGACGTGGGTCTGGTTCCAAAGGCGGCACCCTGGAAACCAGGGGGTTCAGAAGCCACAAGGCAACGCGTCTCAGCCTTCTGTGTCACATGGGGAGCTGAGGCCATGCTGTGCTGAGCCTGGGCCAGCGGTTCTGACTGCATCCTCAGCGGAGACGATCGGCATCTCTAACTGCCCCGTCTCTGACTCCTAAGCCTCCTCACAATCAGGGCCTCTGGCCATCAGTACCTTCTGGCCTTGTTCTGCAGAGGAGAAGGCTGAAGGAAAGTATCCTTTTCTCCATGCTTGCATTCTGAAGCCTCTGTGCCACTTGGGTGGGTGTCATTAATGTTGCCTGAGCATGCCAGAAGGCACACTACTGGATACGGTTTGGATGGACGAGTAGGGGTGAGACACGGTCTCTGGGTAAGAGAACAGCTGCTCAGATGTGAGTGGTCATGCTTTTTGTCTCTGCTGAAGAATTGAGAACCCATGAATTTGGTGGTGGTGCATGCCTTTATTCCCAGTACTAGGACAGAGACAATCAAATCTCTGTGAGTGTGAGGCCAGCCTAGTCTACATAGTGAGTTTGAGGTCAGCCAGGGCTACAAAATCTTCTCAAAATCCTGTCTCAAAAAATTTAAAAAACACAAAAAAAGAACCTACGAATTGCCTGCTAACCTTGCGGTCCGGGGCACAGCTCCAGGCAACTTGTAGGAATTTAAACACATCGCCAAGGGGTGGAATAGGAACCTCCACAGCCTGGTGCTGCAGGCGTTGCCTTTGGGTCTCAAGGAGAACATTTTCTCCTTCTGTGGCCTCCTCTCTATTCCTGGGACTGGCCATGAAGCAGCCGAATAATCGTGTATCTTCTCTGTGCCTTGTGTTCTCTATCTCTGCCTGGGGCAAAACCCAGAGCTCCTAATCAAGGAAGGGATGGCAAGATGAAGGTTCTGGAAGGAACTGTGCAGGTGCTGCAGGCAAGGCGGCCAGCAGTCAGGCCACACTTGTCCCCCTCCCTCTAACACTGGATCCTCAACTCTGTCGTTTACTCCTTTTTAACAAATCCCGATGCCCAGGCCCTACCCAGGGCCAACAGCATCGGTCTCTGGGGGATGGGTACTGCCTAATCAGTTTTCCTTCTACACAGGGTCAAGGACCACTTGCTGGTTTACAGGGATTTTGATACATTCTGCCCCTCTGCCCCCTGCCCTCTGCCCTTTGCTCCCTCTGTCCTTAGAAAGTACCCACAACAGACCACATAAAAGAGCAACTGTGAGAAGACTCGGGATTGATGCTGACCCTCACTTCTCCACCACCCCCAGTTCAGTCCCCCCCCCATTTTGCCAGCTACGGAGGGGGTTTCGGTTCCCCAGAGACCTGCCCCATTGTACAGAATGAGAACTAGCCTCGAGCACCAAATCATCCATGGTGTCAAAATCAACCAAACACAAGATCTCTTGGAATATTTAATCAATCTGGATACCTCTGTCTTCCAACTCAGTTGGGTAAAAATGCTAAAGAAAGCGTGAATAAGGGATCTTCATAAAAATTGGGCTAAGGTGAAGGGAAGCCTGAGGTTAGGAAGACAGAACATGTGTCCGAGGCCTTGTGAAGGAATCCTACCACTTTAAAAACTCAAAACGAACAAGAAAAGGTTAAACAGTCATACAAGATTTAAGGACAACTAAAACTTCTTTTATGCTGAAAATACCAGACGTGGTTTTAAAATAAACTCTTTAAAAACCTTAGATACTGCTGTGGTGTGTTTCCATAGCTCTCTCAGCACACGCAAGAAGCAAACTAGCTATACCCAGCATTCCCCATGGGCTCATGGGGGCTTTGCAAAGCAGCAGTGCAGCAAGAGATGGAGGAAGGAGTGGAAGAGATGAGAGCAAGCCGCTCAGTCTTTGAACACAGACTCACACCCCAGCAAATCTACTCTATTTTTTTTTTAAAAGAGATGGAACAAATGGAAGGCCCCAAAAGAGTCACTGGCAACCTCACATCAGGGGGCCAAGGAGAATACTTTTGGGTAACTGCATCGTGGGAACTGGGGGCAGATGTCCTTCAGAGTGACAGTCTGCAATAGTACAGGTAGGGGTCAGTACACTGG
Organism: Cricetomys ansorgei; assembly: GCA_026225945.1. Lineage (NCBI taxonomy): Eukaryota > Metazoa > Chordata > Mammalia > Rodentia > Nesomyidae > Cricetomys > Cricetomys ansorgei. The sequence goes on from JAMJFZ010002869.1 coordinate 22,093,915, forward strand.
GCTGATACCCCAGGGAGATGTTCAGCAGGAAGTGCAATGTCTGTCTCCCTCTCGTTCTTGCTGGTTTCCTCTCTCCTCCTGTCCCTTGGTGCTGGTGAAAGACAGTGTCAGAGGCCTTAGCCCGAGGAGGCTCAGAACGGGTACTGAGACACATATATCCGCAGCCGGATGACGGAGCTGCCTCTGAAGTTAATGACAGTGTTGACGGTGATCATCTCCAAGTCCAGCTGGATGTCCCGAGGCCCTTTGATGGGACGTGTCATCACCAGGGTGGCACTGATAGGCCCTGTTTGCTGTGAACAGAACCAGGGGGCATTAGTTAGAAAGAATATGATGTTAACAAAACGGATGGCTGTTGGCACTGCAGGTTGAGTCAGGAAGCTCAGTCTAGCCTGCTTCAGTGAAGCTGGCGTCACCCGGGAGCCTCAGTGGTGCTGCGCTCTTTCCCAGCTTTCCCACTCTTTACCTGGCAGGTCTCACCTGAAAGGCCATTTCCTAAGGTAAGCCTTCTCTGTTTCCCCAGTCTAAGTCAGATGGGAACCCCCCAACTCTCCAGGGACCTTTAACTTTGCACATGAGAGAAGAATGTATTACTGTATACAACGGTGCATGCTGCAGCCTCGGGCCGTGTCTGCTGTCAAGGCCCTCGTTAGGCAGTGTAACACCCCAGCGCACACCATGGTACCATTGTTTAGAAAGTGCCTTCCCGTCTACGGGTTCTGCATCCTGAGACTGAACCAACCACAGACTTAAAATATACAGGGGAAAACCCTGCGTCTTTACTGAGCAAGTGCAGTTCCCTGAACAAGACAGTCTAACAAGTACTTGTATCGTAATTTCCAAATAAATGACATCTAAACCACCTGAGACAGTTAAACAAAACAGCGTAAGGATGATGATGATGATGATGATGGTGATGATGGTGATAATGATGAAGAATTCCAAGAGCTTGCTTTCTAGGATTTTCTAGCTCAGAACTGTGGTAGTTTAAATGAGACTGGCCCCTATAGGCTCATACATTTGAAGGTCTGGTCCTCGGTTGGTGGAACTGTCTGGGAAGGATGGCGAGCTATGACCCTGTTAGAGGAGGTGTGTCACTGGGAGGGTGGCCTCTGAGACTCCGAAAGCCGTTCCATTCCCCGTTAGCTCCTTTGCCTCGTATTTGTGGGTCAAGTTGTAAGCTCTCAGCTACGGCTCCAGCACCGTGCCCGCCCGCCTGCCGCCGTGCCTCCCCCTTTGATGTTCATAGACTCTAACTCTCTGCAAGTGCGAGCCCCAAATTAAACACTTTTTAAAAATCAGTTGGTTAGGGTGTCTTATCACAGTAATAGAAAAATAAATAAGACAAGGGCATTTTTTGAGAAAAAGGAAATTTGTTAAAAGCCTACACCTGGGCACCCTTGCCGTCCCCTCCAAAGTCGCTGCTCTATGGCCCATCAAAGAGATCCTGATACATGCCTGTGAAGTTTTTCTCTACCATGGAAACTTTCCGGAACTTTCAGTGCGGCACACTGGCACACTGGCATCGACTGGGTACCAAAGGAGAGTATGCTTCCATTCTCCTTTATATGGATCTACTTACTCAGTTCTCATAGAACCCTCAAAGGCCTTGGGTTAGCAGCATCAGTGTCTATAAAATCCGTCAGAAACGTGAACTCTCAGGCTTTCCCAAAGATCTACTGGGCCAGGATCTATAGCTTAGCAGGACCCCAGGCGATTCATAGACACATGAACAACTAAAATGTGCTGACCTGAAAGCACAGGATCCTGTGGGAGTAGAAGGGCAGCTGCCCTTACTTAAGGGCGATTCTGAAGGTACGTCTTACCTAAACAGCCTGACCCAGGCCTGTTGGGTTAAATAATTGCTTGGAGCCGTCCAGGCATAGAGCTGGGACTTTCATTTGCGTTTTCTGCCTGGTTGCAAATCTCAGTCCCCTTTTCATTATTCAACGATTATCAGAAGGTTTTGAGTCTTCTCTCCCCAGCGATGCCCTACATAGACGCGCCCAGGGCCAGATAGATCCAGGATGTTTGCAGAGGAAATAGCATGAGGGAGAACATGGATGGGCTGGATAATCACTTCCCAGAAGCTGCAGTACCCAGAAAATGAAAGGAACAAGCTCTGTGGCATCAAGGAACTTGGCCTGAATAAAAGTGCACTAGACATTGACCTCATCTCCATAAAGGGAGGGCGCCCCATAAAGTTCGGAACCTCCTCCCAGGGTGGTCACTGGTTTAACAGAGGTGGGGCTGGCAGACAGGTGTGGGCCAAGCACGAGGCCTGCCTTGTCCATCTGGCTTTCAGCAGTTACAGCCATGCAATTGCCTCCTGGCACTTCCTGTATTTCCATCAGCATCCACGTAATCAGTACCTCCTTGTGCCGACCTCTCTGACTTCCTTCTCAGCCCTTTCAAAAGCCCAGAGCCCAGAGCCAGGATTTCAGCAAGGACAAGCACACAGGGAAATGGCCACAATGTTCACACATTCATTCGTTCCGTCAGTGAGGAGAGCGAGCCGCAGAGATGCGTGTCTGGATGGGACACGGGGAAGCTGTCAGGCCATTCTTCTGAACGATGTCTTGAGTGTATGAAGTCGTGCTCAGACCTCCATCTAGAAGGAGCCTTGGAAGTCACTGAGTCCAGACTCTGGCATGTCCCGAGCCCTTGAACCCTGGCACAGGCTAGTCCACAGCACCTGAGAGTACTCAAGTGCCTGCCAGGACTGATAGCCACCTCCCCACCAAATTCAACCTTTAGGGCACTGCTGAGACACTTGCCCTGAGAAGCCTAGTCATTGGTGGCTTTGGTGACCACTGATTCGAAACAGTGGTGCCAAGGCTGGGGACGTATCTCAGTGGCAGGACATTTGCCTAGCACGCATGAGGCTCTGGGTTTGATCCCTAAGATCTTACACACGCCAAAATGATGATCCTTAGAAGCCAGGCATTTGGCTACAACTTTTACCTGTTTCTTATTTAACCCTATGCTGCAAATAGGTTAAGGGTTATGACCCTTATGACCCATGAGGTCATAAGACTAGTACAAGTCTGGAATATCGGACTCTAAAAGGCTTGTTTATAATCACTGGGTTCTCTGCCTTCCTGTTTCCTACCATTACACAGCACACATTTGGCTTTGTTAGTTTGTCCCCCATGTCTACCTCAGAGTGTGTGCTTGGGCAGAAGCCATTTCCTGTTTGTGTTTGAACTCAGTGCCTGACTCAGATCTGCACATGACAGTGCAAGGAGGAATGCAAGTGAGGAACTGAGAAAAACTGGAATTAACCCAAAGGACAGTGAACTCAGCCCACCTGGTCCCTATCACCATGGACTAAATGCAATTTGGCACAATCTAAATTCGATGATCTTCTTTTTCTTCTAGTTCTAAATGCCTTCAAGGCCCCAGGGTAGCCAATCGCCAGGCTTCTGTCCGAGGCTCAGCTCTAGACAGACTGCCCACAGGGCTTGTGAAAGGGCTATGCCTGTGGACATATATGTGTATGCATCCTGTACGTGTGACACACGTGTGACACATGTATATGTGTGTACGCATGCACCTGTGAGAAAGTATGCGTGTGTCTGACTGTGGACCAGTGTGAGCATGTGTAATCAGAGGGGACATGGCTTGACTGATGACTGAGATAATGCTGCTTCCAAGTGTTTCGAATAAAAACTGATGATCCTCAGTGCCTGAGAACCTGAATGGCCATATGATGCCCCAACTCCCAACTTTTCCAAGGCCTGGGAGGTCACGGCTCTGCTGACTAGCAGTAGCAGTGGCAATAGCAGTGTCTAAATGATTATACTTATTGAATGCTTTCTGCGATAACAGATGCTAGACTTTTCTTATTATCTGTTTCTTCTGAGACCCTAATGGTAGAAGAGGAAGTTAACATACTCCACATTCCAGAGAGAACGGTGCAGGTCCTGAGTAAGGACTCACGTCGAGGGGGGAACCCCGCTACCCTTACCACGGAACGTCTGTGTGGTCCAGAATGAGAAGCTTGACGTGGCAAGTGACCAACCAGAGACCCTGTTGCCCACACTGGGAAGTGGTCCGTGGGACACCCCCAGGCAAAAAAAAATTTTTTTAATTCAAAATGATATAGCAAGAGCTTGAATGTGCACCCCAGAAAGGGCATAACCCCTGGCTACAGTGACAGGACTATGGACTCCAGTTGTCTGTCTCATCCCTTGCACTATCGATGCACCCCATTCCTAACCCCAAAGGGTCCAGAGAGAAGTGCTATCCTTGCTGAGAAGGGAAGGAAAAGGCTGGAAGGACAGGCACACCAGGGCAGGCAGAAACTTGGCACTGAAAGAGACTGGAGGTTGTGGCTGCCGTGGAAGTCGGTAGGGACTTTGGGGAGAACGAGCGAGACAGTAGGACAGTAGGACGGTAGGACGGTAGGCAAAGGAGTTTCTGGAGTATTGCAGAAGCAAAGCTGAGACGCCACCTATGTGAGCACAGGTTTGGAGCAGCAGGGGAGAGAACGGGCGAAGCGCTTGACAGCTTCGTGCCCTTCAGCCCTGTACATACGTCAAAAAGCCGTTCTATGGGCCAGATGTTGCGCTAAGTGAATGACTTCAGCTAATCCCGAAGTAAACAGCATTCGGATCTTCCCTAGACATCAGGAAATTGAGACTCAGAGCAGTCAGACAACATGTCCAAGATCTCTGGGTTGGGAAAAACTGGAGAAGACCAAGGGACAGGACTTGGCCCCGCCACAATAAACACGAGCGAGTGGCCTCCTGGAGAGGGCCCTGAGCTCTGGACGGCCTTATGTTCAGAAGCTCATACTATCCTTCCAGTTTCAGTGTCCTACTCTCAGAGACCTGTGGCTTCCCCAAGTCTCACCTCAAACCTTTGTTCTGGTCCCAGGTACAGTCTCGGGGACCTTGGCCACCTCCCCATCCCTAAGTTCCCTTGGTCATTTTCATGACAAGCATCTGTCCCTTTGCTCCTCATCTGTCTCTTCTGAATAAGAATGGTAAAGCTTGCAGATCCTTCTTAGCTTTCTCGGAGAGATAAGAGCTCCGTGAAGCTTTGAGTTCAGTGTCCAGTGTCCATTAGCTGCTGTAACAAGTCTGGGCCCAGAGGAAGTTCTGAGGAATGAGGTCTCCCTCCTGTTCATTCCAGCTATAGGACAGCCTCCATTTCCCACCATCCCTGGGCACCTCTCAGGATGGTCACCAGAGTGACTGTGGGGCCTGAGGGGTTTCAGTGGGTGGTGTTCAGAGGAATGACATGTTGCTTAGACAGAATGACCTCTACAGAGCTCCCGACCTGCTTGGAGCTGGAAGAGAACTGAGGCAAGAAAAATCACCGATGGGGTCTTAAATCCCTAAACAGGGAGGGCCATCTCTTTACCCTATTACTGTGACTCCTGTGTCTCTAGATGAAGAACACTGAGGGGCTGGGCTTATCTTCAGAGGACAGTTAGCTCACCAAGACTCGGCACATGTGCACGCACTTACGCATGCTCAGGCACATGCGTGTGTGTGTGTGTGTGTGTGTGTGTGTGTGTGTGCGCGCGCACACACCCCACTCCATCTTTTTCACCTTGCTGAAGGTCCTCCCACTACTCATGTTAACGTCTCCCCAAGCCTTTGATCCTTCTGCCTTGTTCTACTGAGCCAGCTCTAAACCGGCTCCACAAGTCAGGTAGTCACACATGACCTTATTGTGCTAGGAAATCACTGATAGTAGATAACATTAGGAAGAATGCACTAGTCCCTGAGACTGACAGCCCCAGAGGTAAGGATTAAAAGATTCTTTCAAGGGGTGGAGGAAGGGCATGAAGTTCGGATATATGGTTCTGCCATGGGCCCTCGGATGGGCCTCAGGTCAAGTGCGTGAATGCCCATAAGCCCGTCCTTCTGAGTCTAACTCCTTGTGGTGACTCTAGAGGATCGCATACAGGCTCCTGGGTTCAGTGGGCCAAATGGTGACCCTAAAGACAGCTAGGCCCCAGTCCCGGCAAGGTGTAAGTATTGTAGGAAAAGAATGGGTTTTGAAGATGAGATTAATGGTCTGGACCCAGGGAAATGTGTGTTCCTAAGTCAGTCACAGGAGTCTCTGTAAGAGCATGGCAGAGGGCAATCTGCTATAAGCAGAAGGGGAGGCAAGAATGAAATGAGGACCAAGACTGGTTTTATATCAACTTGACACAAGCAAGACTCACTGGAGAGAAGGGAGCCTCAACTGAGAAAATGTCTCCATAGGATTGGGCTGCAGGCAACCTTGTAGGGCATTTTCTTAATTAGTGATTGATGCGGGAGGGCCCAGCCCATTGTGGGTGGGGCCACCCTTAGGCTGATGGTCCTCGGATCTATAAGAAAGCAGCCGGAGCAAGCCATGAGGACTAAGTCAGTAAGCAGCACCCCTCCATGGCCTCTGCATCAGTTCCTGCCTCCAGGTTCCTGCCTTGTTTGAGTTTCCTGCCCTGACTTTCTTCAGTGATGGACTATGAAGTGGAAATTAAGTTAAACAAACCCTTCCCTCCCCAACTTGGCTTTAGTCATGGTGTTTCATCACAGCAATAGAAATCCTAACTGAGACACAGGACATGTGGCAGTCACTGGAAGCTGGAAGACACAGGAAATGCTTCTCCTCTAGACATGGGATATACAGCCCTGCAGTGTTTTGGTACAGATGCGGAGAAATAATTTCTGACATTTTGGTTTGCAAAACTATGAAGAGATATATTTCTTCTGTCTTAAGCCACCAGGTCTGTGGCCATTTGCTGCAACAGTCACAGAAAGGACTATACTGGGCCCTTCTGTTTATCGTGTGTGTGTGTGTGTGTGTGTGTGTGTGTGTTCATGTGCGTGTAGGTGAATGTGTATGTATGTACATGCATGTAAAAACCAGAAGTCAACAGCAAGTATCTTTCTCAAACTCTAGAACTCTTTTTTTTTTTTTTTTGATACAAGGTTTCAATATAGCCCTGGTTGGCCTGAAACTTGCTATGTAGACCAGGCTAGCCTTAACCCACAGAGATTCACCTGCTTCTGTGTCTCCACCATGCTGAGTTCTGGGATTAAAGATATATGTCACCATGCCTGGCTCTACTTTTTTTTTTTAGATAGGGTCTTTCACTGAGTCAGAAGCTTACCATTCAGCTAGGCTGGCTAGCCAGCAAGTCCCAGGGATCCTCCTGTCTCCACCCTCCAGCACTGGGATCTCATGCACACATCACCCTGACCTCACCATCTGAAACAGGTCATCTAGAGATGAAGCTCCAGAACCTACCCCCTGGACAAGTGCCTACATGCACTCTACAATTTGACAAAGTTGGTTCTAGCCCAGTGGAATGTAAAGAGGTACAGTGACTTCAGAGACTGAAGATATGAGAAGTCCAGTCATATACATGGCATAGTATAAATGTATATCTGTGCCGTGGGACTAAAGGTATATACATGGCATGGTATTGAAGGTATATAATTCATTGTTAAAAGTAAATGCATTTTAGTGTGTGTGCTCTAATACTTTCTACTGTGTAACTAAGCCAACCAAACTTTCCACCGTGTTCTATATCTGAGCTATTCCATATCATAGCCACAAGTGCTACACAGCCCTTGGAATATGACCAGTCACAGGAAAGACATTCTTATTTCATTTTAATTAGTTTAGATTTTAAGAGTGTCGGTGCCTACTGTATAGGTGAAGCTAGGAGAGCCCACATCTGAGAACTATACTTCTTTTCTTTTCTGATAGCATGGAAGCACTATGAGAGTGAAGATTTGGGGTGTTTTTAAATGCTGTATTCTCAGCTTCTAAATATGCACAGTAGGTATGTAATGTGCTTCTTGATTTAGTAAATGAATGAATGTCTAAGAGGAGGTGTGAGTCTCTACCATAGTATTAAAACCAAGACGTTGTCATGGCCTAACCTCTGGTTCCATAGAGGAAAATCCTGAGACAGATGAGGGGAAAGCCCCTTTCACAAGACGGAGCAGAAAGTGACAGAAGCAAGGCCGTGAGATAGGGCCTCCCGCCTCCTCTCCTCTTTCCACACTTGCCCCTCTAATCTATCGTCTTCCCCGTTCCCGTGAGACACGGTTGTACACTAGACCACACTAAGTAGGGAGTGATAGAGAAAGAAAAAGGAAAGCAATAGAATGAAGACAGTCAGCATCAACCTCTGGGCTTGACATGCACACAAATACACACACATGCACACATGCACACATACACACATGCACACATGCACACATACACATATACACACACATGCACACATACACACACAACACACGCATACACATACACATATACACACACATACACACATGCACACACACACACACATGCACACAAACACATGTACACACACATGCACACATACACATATACACACACATGCACACATGCACATATACACACACATGCACACATAAGCACACAAACACATGCACACACATATACACACTCATGCACACATACACACACAAACACACACACACATACACATATACACACACATGCACACGCACACATACACACACGCACACAAACATATGTACACACACATACAAACACACACAGACACACATGTACACATACACACACAAACACACACATACACATATACACACACATGCACACATACACGCACACAAACACATGTACACACACATGCACACATACACATGTACACACACATGCACACATACACATGTACACACACATGCACACATCACATACACACACATACACACATGCACACATACACATACACACACATACACACATGTACACATACACCCATTTTACACACACACCCCACAAAAACAATAGTGGCGTTTGTTAAAGACGGCAGTCAATGTTAAAGGTGGCGGCCATGGTCCACACTCCCTCTTACCCGCATATAGAACTCTCGACCCTCATTGCCAGATTTGATCTGGAAAATATAATAGGCGCCAGGGTAGCGGGTTGTTGCTTGCATCTGGAAGATGTCAGCAGGAACAGAGCGTCCTGATACCACATCCATGTCCCGAAATAAGATGGTAAAGGGCTGGTCTCTGCAGCCTGTGTTCTCAGCAGGACACATACAGCGGCTGGTAAGAGAGAAGGCATGTGAGTGCTTAGTAAATCCTTTCCAGGCACTGCCTGTGCCTAGTCCCTCGCTTTTGAACCCTGGAAACGAAGCCAAGTTATTCTTACCAGCCAGTAGAGTAACTGGAGAACATCTCTGCTCCCAGTTCTAATCTGAAGGCTCTCTAGGATGTAGATGAGATCTGCTTCCTAGACAGCAGCCTTCCCTGGCATCAGATATTCTGGCATTAAATCTTCTAATAAGAAGATTTAAATTGGATCTCTGGTCTTCAGAACACTGTAACATTCTCCAGTGTACCTCACCTGTGTCATGTATTTAGACATGTGCTAATGATGATGATCACATACTCTTCATTTCCCAGTCAAAGATACTCATTTAAGATTATTGAAAAGTGGGGGCTCAGCAGTTAAGGGGACCCAGGTTCGATTCCCAGCAACCAGAGGGCAGCTCACAATTATTTGTACTCCATTCCTGGGGCGATCTGATGCTCTCCTCTGGCTTCCTCAGGTACCAGGTATGCACATGGTGGGTAGACATCCATGTAGGCAAAATACCCATCATGTTTTTTAGTTTAGGAATATGCGAGAATGAACATTATACTAGACGGATGGTTCTCGAGGGCCCTTTTGTACTCTCTATTCCACTCACCTCAGTATCATGGGCTATAATTGAGTCTTTTTATCCAATACACAAGAGCTACGAACCCAATGGACACTTCAGAAATTCAATATCAAGTAACAGCATGACCTCAAGCAGTTTACCTCCCAACGGGAGAAATACAAGTATTTAAACGCAAATATTTCTAATACAAAGCAGATCATTTCAAAGCCTAGTTACATTGCCTGATAGAAAACCATCAGCATCTGTTGCCGAGAGACACCTTCTAGAGACACCTGCTGACTTCTCCGTCTCTCTTTTCTGCCTTCACCCATTCCTGAGGCTCCCCTGACGGTGCCGAAGTGGAATTGAGGAGGCATCTGGACTTGGGATTTTGTTTGGAAGTAGAACCAACAGATTTTGCAGGTAGGTTGGAAGTTGGGGGACAATGACCTAAAGACAGCGGTGTTGACCCCCTCCCCAGTGATGGCCACTGTGTTTCACATCTCCTTCTCTCACCTGGATCTCTATGATGGCCGCCTAACAGATCACCCTTTGTCAAACTAAGTCAGATTACATCCGTGCCCTGCACACTCTTCAGTGATCCCTCAGGGACGCTTGAATGAAAACTGAACACAAGTGTTAGCCTCTCTGGGCCTGCTGGCGCCCACCCAGCCCCCAGCTACACTGAAGCTTTCTCAGGCCACCTTCTTCACACTCCCCGTGCTGCAGAAGCTCAACTTCTTGTGATCCCTGCAGGCTGAAAGGCCACCCTGACTTTCACTGCCTTTGTACATGCTGTTCCCTCTCTCTTCCAGTCTCTGTTTAGTTAACATGAACTCCACTTCCCACCCTACCCAAAGGTCATTTTCTCTGTGGGGCCTTCAGATACCCAGGACAAGTTTAAACTTCCTTTCTTTCTCTATAAACTTACTCGGTCTGCTGTTGCACACTCACTCACATGCCAGTTTGTTTAACACCTTTCTCCTCTGCTAGACTTTTGCTAGGTCTCAAGAAGTCCATGTATCCAGAAATGAGCTCAAGCTAGACGATAGAAGGGTTTCTAGTGATTAGATAAAAGCCAGCGTTCCCCAGGAACTTGTGGAACGGGTTTTCCATCCCCAGTGGGAGTCCCTCCGGGCAGCTACTTGTCCTCCTTGTGCTTCACGAGATGTGCCTTGCCCACCCCTGCTCTCTCCCGCTTTCTCAGCCTCTCTTACGTTTGCTCCCACACTTTCACTTGCTCTTGCTGTCTCCACTCTTCTCTCCTGCTCTATGGCTTCCCTAGGCCTGGCCATGTCCGGTCTGTTTCTCACTTCTCTCTGCGCTGGACTCTTCCAGATGTCTCCGGATAGATACATTTTCTCTCTTGTGATAAAAACCTTCTGCCTAATGGAGCAGTCATGTCGGCAGTATCTTTACTGTTCCCCTCCCCGTACAACATTAAGCTCAAAGAGAGCAAAGCCACAACACCTAGCGCAATAAAGGGGTACCACGGCATCACTAACAGTTAACAAGCAAAAAAAAAAAAAAAAAGAAAAAGAAAAAACCTACAAAGAGTCAACAAAGTATCATTTTGTCACAGTGCTGTATCAAAACAGCCAAGTCAAAATATTCCTGGTGCCAAAAGGTTAGCATTAAAATGTCACATGTCAGAGAGAAAAATAATTATTTCCTAAAAGAAATTTGGAAGAGGGGGTGATGGCTCCCAGCTGAAGAGGATCATGCACAGCTGGGAGAGGGGGGCACTGAGCAGAGATCTGAAAGATGGGGTGGGTTTGGCCACAAGGAGAAGGAAGAAATGCCTTCCATCTGGCAGGAAGCGTATGAACAAAAGCTGGGAGGCTGGGCCTGCAGGGTGTGGGTCAGGGCGAGAGCAAGTCCAGCTGGCAGGAGCACAGGACACCTGAGCAGGCAAGGAGCTGGGAGGGGGTGGCCATCACGTGTGCCTGGGGCTTGGAAGGAGGAAGTCACCAATCTTTTCCAGGGCAAAGACCTCACTGGTAAAGTCCGCTCAAGGCTGCCAGTTGGATGGGATCAGTTCCCAGCCAAACAAACCCAGAGAGACCCAAGTCTGGAGAGTAGCCTAACGCTCTGTCGGACTACTACAGTACTCAGAATCAGAAACTGGAAGGTCCCCATTCTAAAGAATTACCTGGAAGCACAGCTCATAGTAACGGGTGACAACACCTCTGAAGGAGCCCCAGTCCTGACTTTGTCATCTTCTTTTGTCCATTTTTTTTTTTAATCACAGCAGGAATCACATTGGTAAGCCCTGAATCCTCTTTGAGAGAAGAATGGGATGGGTGTGGCTGACCAGGCCATTCATCTCCAGTGTGAGGGTTTGCAGTTGCTGGGGGAAGGGGGTGCAGCTGATTGTGTGCGTGCCATGTGCTGTGTATGTATCCTGTGAGTGCAGCATGAGGCCATCAGAGGGTGGAGGTGGGGTGGGGCTTAAGGGAAAGAAAAGGAACACAGAGGACTCCAGGGCTGGGAAATACACCCCAGGGCCAGCATCTCTTTGAAGCTGTCTTCTCAACATTATTGCTCCCCATGTGATGATCTAGTAATTGATCTGCCTTTAGGACTTCTTCAGAAACTTGACTAGGACAAGCTTGTTACCCTTGGGTAAAGAGAACTCTAGAATTCTCCAGAAGCTTACCACTCACAGACAGAACAGTACCCTAGCCAGGAAATCTTCCTTTCTCCCGAGGCTTGCCAGAAAGGCAAAATCCTAACCTTCTCCCAGCATGCCACTCGTGCATCTGCGCAAGCTAACAAGGGCCTCAGGGGAGGAGGCCTGCATGCCACTTTGAGACGCTCATCTCTGAAAGACTCCATGTAGCTAGAATGTTCATTGGTTGGAGAATCAGGTTCATGGGCAGGCACGCACCTGCATAAGGTAGGAAACAGTCCATATTTCCTAACTCCTTGACTTGAGTAACCTCCTTTATAAGCTACTGGCAGCCTCCTGAGACAGGGCTCCATTTCCTTCCACATCCCAAGGACTAATCTTGACTTACTTATCACCAATCAGCAGATAAGGCTCTTCACAGCGAATAGGGTCAATACATTTGAAACCTCCTTGTAAATTGTAGCAAGACTGCAGTGGGGTGCACGTGTGGTTTCGGTGTTCACATTCATTGATATCTAAAATGCAGGGTAGAAAAGAAGCATGATGTTATCCCTGGACTGGGTGTTGGGGGTGGTGTGGGGGTGAGAGTCACCAGCATCTTAATATCCAATGTGGGAGCCACTGGCCCCACACGTGCTTGCAACAGGAAACCAGATCTCTGTGATTTAGTGAAAGGAAAGAATTTATAGTATCTTATCAGTGACTTATATTTAGTATATATTAAAACTATAAAATGTTTGGATCTGTTGCATTAAATAAAATGTAACTTCATCTGTTTGGTATTTATTATCTTTAATGTGGCCATTAGATGAGGTAAGTCAAATGGCTCATGTTTATAGTAATTCACATGACATTGCTAATGCCCAACACCACCATGGATAATTCTTGCTTGGTGTTGGAATAAGATTAATAATGTGACAGTCATTCTGCAAGATCCCCAGTAGCCAGAGTGTAGGGCTACTAATCTGGAGAAGACTTGGCCGTTTTGATATTCAGGGTCTGAACCTTGAGAGGGACCTAGCCGTCAGGTGCCTGAGGCCCTTCAGTACTCAATCTCTAGGAAGTTAGAGAAGGCTGGCTAGGCAAGCTGCCCTCAAGGCAACATGAGAAAGCCAACATGGTTTCTTCGTAGGGCCCAGTTACAAGAAGCCTTAGTTAGGTCCGAAGCAGTCATTATCGGGGGCTGCAAATAGTTCTATCCTCCGGGCAAGACAGAAGCCAGCCTTCAGTCCATCTACCTCTACAGAGTTCGTTACACACATGTAAATAGCCCATGCCCCGGCCAAAGGGCAGGTTACTCTGGGAATAAAAGAAGATTCCCAGTCAGATATCCTGCCCATAGCTGCCAGGCAGCACCACACACTCAACCCTGCCATCTTCCTGAAGCAATGCGATTCTGCAGGAGGAGCCATCTCGATGACCATCCCAGTCGGCCCCACGCAGGCCCACTGGACAGCTTACCCTGGCAGCTTCGGTTGTCATCCAGCAGGATGTAGCCTGGAGGGCATGAGCAGAAGTATGAGCCCGGCTGGTTCACACACTCGTGTTGACAAAGGAACTCAGAGAAGCTGCACTCATCCATATCTGAGGGTGACAAGGTAGAGCTGGTGTTTATTTTCACACATTTCCCCCAACGCCCAAGCCAACTTTTCCCAATAGAGACAAAGACTCTGATGCTATGAGGTTGCCAATCTTACTCCCTATGAGGACACTCGGTGATGTTTAGATAGCTCTACTGGGGTCACAGTGAGGAGCAGAGCAGGCGCAATGTCTCTCTGGTGGCCTGACTGTCTGAGATGTTCCCTGGGACAAGAGACCTAGCAGCCTCTAGGCAGCCTGGAACCATCCTGCAGAGTGGAGCTGGGGGCCACACTGTCACGGGGATTGCTACCATTAGTCCTCATATTCCTTGGCAGCTGACACAGGAGCAGGCGTTCTGGAAAAGCCAACTCTTCATCGCGCACAGAATTTGGCAACACGGCCTCCATTTGCGCCTCATTCGACAGGCATGCCAAAGAAAACATGTTTTTCTAGCATTTGTTGTTTCCCGAAAACTTGCTTTCACTGGTTTCCCCATGTGACATGTCCTTGGATTACTCTGTAACTCACAGGCCACTGGTGGCTCAGATCACCCAGAGAGGGTGTCGGCATGAAGGAGACTGTTGCTTTGTCCTTGGAGAGCCCATGTGGCACATGGCTAATGCACTCTGTAGCCGAGAAGGGAATCTCTCCCCATCCTTCTGAGCTGTCTCCTGGCCATGGGTGAAGAGTCAGTGGAGTGAGGGTGTGATCCACTCCCTGGAGTTAGCATACTTTAGCATTAGCCCATCCTCCACCAGCTTGGCAGGGATATCTTCGGGCTCTGGTCCTAGCCCGTCATGACCCGATGTCATCGTTTGTTTCTGTGTAGTTTGCAGGTTCAATTCATTCCTTTACTAGGTGTTAGCAGTGATGTCTGTCATTCCAAGGCCTACTGTGGGTCAACCACCATGTTAAAGTTTCAACAGGTCTCGTCCTATTTAACTCCCACCTCAATCCTGAGGATAAGGTTCTAAAACTATGAGAAATGAGAATCACAGGGCTCAGGCAACTAGACCAAGTTCACAGCTCAAATGACTTAATAGCAAAGCACAGGTCTGAGTGTGGCATCTCAGTGCTACTCTGGTGAGCATGACAAGGTAACATCCCCCGGGAACTGTTCAGGACCTAAAGCCATCAGATCTGGGAGTGCCGAGGCGGGAGAAATACTCCAGCAGAGTTAGTTCCAGGGTAGAGGGGGAGGGGAAAGCGCACCCCACCTACTGGGTGAAAGAGGGTCCCCAACTCACTACACTCTGGTTTGTCTTAGTGTCTGCAATTCCAGAAATCCCAGAAAGTTTCTCTTTTCTTCCCTCCACAAAAGGCTGTGACTCCGCCCTCCACTGAAAAGCTGGAATAGAAGCCAGGTGTCTGGCAGGGAGCAAGCATTAGGCCATTCTCATTCATCTGTGTGAAACCTCATCTCACTTCTAGGATCAGTATGACTTAGCAAGTCCCTGAAGGATGGGAGACGAGGCTTGGGAGGGTCTGGTGCTGCAAAGAGGGGCTAGCCGGGTGTTGAGAACCAAGTGAAGATCACAGGATCTAGAGAAGTGTGAGAAACGAATTCCCTAGGTCACGTCTAGCTGTCTGCAAGACCTGCAGCAGCCACAGCTCCCATTAAAGGCAGTAAAAAGGTGGTGTCCAGTGACCATGAAGGAGATGTAGCTCATTGAGAGTCAAGTCAGGAAATCCTGCCAAACTAGAAAGGATTTGAGCTCCTCGTGAAGCCCAAAGTTACGAACACTTCCAGAAGATTCGTTAGGCAATCACTGTTGCGAAAGTGTATTTTTAGTTATGTTTAAAACGGTTGTTTTGTGCACTGTTGGGAAAAGGGCTGCCTAGGCCTTGGCGTTCGTACTGCTTGCGGGTGTTTGGCCTTATGTAAAAGGTGTTTGGTTCCTCATGATCTGCACATGGCACCAATAGAACACCTAAGCAGCTTAGGTATCGATAAAAAAGAAACTCTGAGATGAGACACCCAGAGTTCCACTGTCTAGGACGGCACTTGCCATGGTACGGCTCCCTCTGCTGAAGTCTGGCAGGCTTTGCACCTATGAAAGCGCCTCCTTGTCTTCTTGCTGAGCCGCCCCAGTAGGTGGACTGCTACAAGTGAGCCTGTCCTTGTGATTATTCCTCTTGTAAATAGTTTCGCTGATGTAGGGTTAAATTGGGTTATAGAGGTGAAGCAACTTTTTGATTGTCTTATACAGAAAGTGGGAACTTACATTTACAAAAATGCTTCCTTCCGTGCCTTCCTTACTGAGTGACACAGCGGCGTGTCACTACAGGTCACGGCATGAGGACCACCTTTGTCTAATCATTGTGACCGCTCCGTGAAGATGGTTCCTCCAACAGGGAGGAAGCTAAGACCTGGAAAGCACCTCGGCCATGGAAAGTAGTGACTAACAGAGGCAGGGTTTGAACCCAGCTCCATCTGGCTCCAGAGTCCCTATCTCAATGCCCTGACAGTGGTCAGTAAATGTCTCTGGGATTGCAGGTAATTCTGGGAAAAGTACAAATTCATCCCATCATGCAAAGCTTTCCACACCTCTCAGTTCTTTGGCCTAGATTCCCTGAGGAGTGCCTTGAGGGGAATTGGAACCTAAGAAGAAAGGGGCCTTTCATGCCTTTGGGTTTTTTATTTCTGTGTCTAGGGCTGGTGTTTAATCAGGCTGAGGCTCTATAACTGCTTGCTATGGCTCTGGGGACCTTGGCCCTGGAAAGAGGTGACCATTTGTTTCTGAGAACTCTGTCCCTAGAGCACTCCCAAGGGAAACTAGTAAACAGGTCTCATTCACAGCCTCCGTGGGTTTCTGTTACGGTAAAACCCAAGGTTGGGGCTCTTTCCGTTCTGCTGGATAATTGTCACGCCTACAGCACCGCCTGCTTTTATTTTGAAAATCACAGGAAGCATTATTAATGTGGACTGAGCTAATTCACAGCTGCAGAGGACATTCAAACTGGTGGCATGGCTTTACGTTAACAAAACACAGAGAACAGAGAGAGACACAGACACAGAGACAGAGACATACACGTCAGCCCGTGGCTCTGCGTTGAATGGGGTGCCACAGACTAAATATAAGTAAAATATGTTTCCTAGCTTCAAAAAGTTCTTATTTTCATAATAGTTTCCTAACTATCTAGGACCCTAACATTTTGTGGGGGAGGCAGAGTTGGGAGAGGAGGTTAACAAATAGAACAGACTCAAGAAACTAGCCTGAGCGGGGAATGAGAGTAACTGGGACTTGGATGGAATTTGTCGTGTTGTTTTTTCTTTTCTAAGTCAGCTACACCGTCACATCTGTGCTCTCGAAACAAATTGCTAAGATGTCCCTCACTCCACAGTCACGCTTCAACTCACTGACTCGAGCCCTGTTCACTTCGTGCTCCCTGAGTGCCAGGCCTAGAGCTGGGCTGTGGCTATTCGGTGACATTTCCAAAGTATAAAAGCATATGCACTTCTATGTGTGATTT
The DNA here is from genome assembly GCA_026225945.1 of Cricetomys ansorgei. Lineage (NCBI taxonomy): Eukaryota > Metazoa > Chordata > Mammalia > Rodentia > Nesomyidae > Cricetomys > Cricetomys ansorgei. The sequence continues at coordinate 22,111,263 of JAMJFZ010002869.1, forward strand.
ACTTACTGTGTCCTCCTAACCTAGCGATCACTAGATCACTGTCCTCTGCAAATATACCATTTTCAGGTCTTGGGTCAGTGCAACCAAAGGACAGATACCTCTCATACCAACAGGCAAACTGGGTGGGCTCCCCCTCTCAGCAACGCCATCTCACATCCGGACAGTGGCTTACCGCCTTGACATTAAAGGAAAGTAGGACCAGACTCCACATGTGACACTGGGAAATGTCTCCAATAGACACACATCCGGGAAATGAGAGGAAACACCTGAGAAGAAGCCTTGCCCCAGCCCCGCTCCCTGGACAGGTGGTCAGCTCCGACGCCAAGCCCGTTACCGCTGCAGCGAATGCCATCTTCCTCAAGTTCATATCCTGGGTCACAGCGGCAGATGAAAGAGCCGTAGGTGTTGACACAGGTTTGAACGCAGGGGTTCTCAGTTTCACACTCGTTCACATCTATACAAAGCCGAAGCACATCACTATTAGCGTGACAGAAAAACAAACAAACAAGGCAGAAACACGAATCAACAGCAGAATCTATTAGCACCAAGAGATGGGATTCCCAGGTACCAAGGATCACCACCTAGGACCCACCAGATGGTGATCTCATGCTCGAGACTATGTTAACTGCCAATCACAGAACCCAGACGAGCCTTCAGGCACACCTGTGAGGGACTACTTAGCCTCTAGTCATGCCTATGAGGGTTATGTTGAGTAAGTTCATTGAAGTGGACAGCACCATTCCCTGGGCTTGGATCCCAGGATGAATTAACAGAGAAAGTGATCGGGAACTAGTATTCATGGCTCTCTCCTTCTTAACTCTGGATACCATGCGGCCTGCTGCCTCCAGCTGCTGCTGCTGTGATCTTCCCATCATGATGGACTGTAACCTTGAACTGTAAGCCAGAATATGTCTTTTCTCTCCTAAGTGGCTTTGACAGGGCACTTCACAATAACTATGGGAAAGGGAACTAAGATAGTCTCATGTGTAACGTGAAGAGCTGCAGCCTCCATGTGCTTGCCCCTTCTGGAGTGGCAAGCCAGAAAGGCGATGAAAGAAAAGGAGATGCTGTGTATCGTACACAGCATCTATGTGCGTGTACACGTTCACCTTCGGGGAAGTCTGCTCTCCCAGACTCACCCACAGGCCTTCCAGGCAGAACCCACCCTTTCCCACCTCCGATTGGCTCATCTCTCATCCTCACTGACTTGGAATTTTCAGATAGATAATCACGGCAATTCTGAGAGTATGCGTATTGTGAATGCACAGACTCGCTGGTTATTCTTACAATTCTGCGTCTGGACCATTGCCCTCCCTTCTCCACGTTACACAGTTAGAGGAGAGGGTTATGAAGAGCACAGAGAGTGGCAGAGATGCCTCCTTCTGAGTGTGCTGGCGGTTTCACGCCAGTGTTAATGGAACTGGGTACCTATAGCAGTGCACTGTACTCTGTCGGTTACACACCAGCAGAGCTAGTTTGATGTTTCTGAAGATCGAGAGGTGTGTCCCAATTTGCAGGCCAGCAAAGGCCTGGTTAGAACTACAGCCCGAGTCAAGGATCTCTTCATAAGCCACGGGATTCACTCTGGCCAGCTCATCGTGGTGGGGGTCGGAGAGGAGACCCTTCCCACACTGCACCAGCTGACCTTTGCAAGCACCTCCTCCGACGCTTCATGCGTCCGTGGTGGTAGTTCTAGTTGAGAGGTGTTTTCTCCCCCCTCAGAAGTCCAGTTAAACCTCTTAAGGCTCTGAAAAGAGCTTTGAATGTTCTCAGAAATAAAGGCCTTTGTGGTAAGCGGCTTTTGAGGGGCCTTGCAGAGGGGAAGGCTAATCCCATGCCCACGAAGTGCCTGCTTCCTGCCAACTCTGGAGCCCTCAGAGGAAAAACAAACAAATGAAGAGCGGTGAAGGAAGCCATGAGATACCAGCCTGCCCTGGTGCCCATGTACCCAGCACTCACGGGAGGCTGGCATTTCTCCATCCAGACTGGGGCAGGGCTGGGAAGGAACATGTCCCTGGTGTATTAAACCACACACCAGTTTAGACAGGCCAGCATTGCTGTGCATTAGGGTTGGCGTCCTCACGTTCTGGCCAGACGCTTGCCACGTAATGCTGAATGAGCTCAGTACCTCTTCCACAGCTCAAAGCTACTTTTGACAGGCCAGAAAGAGTTATGCCCTGTGAGCCCTAACTGCCTCTGTCTGCCAGGTTTTCCAATGGGTACTTCGGACTCCTGAGGGCAGGGGACCGAGGAGACAGTTGAATCAGTGAAGTGCTTGCTGTATAAGGGTGAGGATCTGGGTTCCTATCCCAGCACCCACATGCTCATGTTGCATGAGCACCAAGCAGGATGACATGACTATAACCCCAGTGTTTGAGTACAGATAAGTGGACCCATGGGGCTTACTGCCCAGTCATCTGAGTCCTGGGGCACCGTGCCCCGTCTGACTCACTGAGCTCTGCGGCCACCAAGCCACCTGACTCTGACCAAGTGACTTCACCTTTGTGAGATTCAACTTCTTTACCTGTGGGTCATGCCCACAAACACTGTCTACCTTGTGAGATTGTTGCTGGGGTCAGTGAGGTTAACAGACATAAGGGCTTTGAGGAGTGGTGCTCCTTCTGCAAAAGCTTGGCAGGCTCCGTCACAGCCTGTGTGACCTGTGGGCCCTGCTGATGCAATATCCTGGTGGCCGAGTGCCCACGTCCAAATCTAAGTGCTTCCTGAGTGCACAGCGCCAGCCTCTGAGGGAAAACCTGCGCAGGCACCTTCAGCCCCAACCGTGGCCTCAAGAAATCGTCATCAGCCCTAAGCTGATGGCAGCAGCAAGGGAGCCAGGCGCCTGCTCCCTGCTTCGGTGGGAGGGAAGGGACCTGCTTTATTTAGTCCCTCAACCTCCTGGCCCAGCTCTGCTCTCAGACAAAAAATTACCACTCCTTGCAAAAGGAACCCAGGCAGTTCTTGGAACAATGAGCCTGACCAGCTTTAGACGAGAGCCTCACAAAGAATCCAGGATTAAACCCATGAATGCTGATGCCTTCCTGTTTATCCAGTGATTTAGATATGATTAAACTAATGGAGACATAATATCCTCTGAATAGCTGGCCAGGAGCCTGCACACCAGAACTCGCTCAAATGGTGTGTCAAGGAAATGCGCCCTGGGAAACCTGGTGGCAGACTCCAACAAAGGCTTCATTCTGTGTCTTCATCCAGACCAGACCACTGCTAGGGACTGGAGGCTGGAGCCAGAGGTAGAACCCAGGCCAAATCATGACTTACATTAATTCTTTGGATCTAAGGCCTTCGCTGACTTCCTGAGCAGAAGCAGCTTTCCAATAGCAACCACAATAGACATATAGCTTGCTTTTCTTACTGGTTGTGTGCAAACCAGAAAGTACCTTTATTTTATTCTGTTTTTGTGGAGCCTTCAGAGAAGCCAGGGAAGGTAACCCACCCTTGACAACTGTGCTGAGCAATAGGTACTCCTAACATAGACCGAAGAAAAAAATCCCTGAGAGAGACCTGGCAATGGCCCACAAAACGTTTGCATAGTGTGTTTGTGTTTGTTCTGTGATTCATCAGGGTCAGGAACTCTGAAAGCAGCTCTCCAGGCCTCTGTGAAGCCACACCTGCTAGCAGTCACCGAATGGCAGGCAGATCACAAACCCATAAGGTGATTTTCTGATGGATGACTATGGTTCTACGCCTTTGCAATACTCAGAGCACCTTTTGAGCTGTTTCATACACATCACCAGCTCTGGCGTCGGGTTTCTATAATCAATGGGGATGAGCAGGCAGCGACTAGGAACGAGGACCCGCTTTAATGGCAAGTGTTTGGCAGACATCAACAGTGTCCGAGTTTTCACGCGTGTCATATACCTTGGCAAGATCTTCCATCCTCGTTGAGAGTGAAACCGGGATTGCATGTACAGGAATAGGATCCGGGAACATTTGCACAGAGCTGCTGGCAGTAACCGTAGCGACATTCATCAATGTCTGGAAACAAATGCAGGCAAGGTGAGACAGGGCTCCTTCTGAGGTCACGGTCAGCACAGTGTCACTGCCCCTTCCTCTCAGATGGAACCAGAATGGGCTATGAAAAGGGGCAGCTGCTAAGACAGTGCCTACTAAGTGTCACAGTGCTCAGCTTCCGTGTAATGTAATTCCCTAAACGACGTCTGTTCCGTAAACACCTGAACCTAATCTTGAAATCTGTAGCAAAAGTTATCTGCTTTGATTGGGATATTGCCCAAGATGGTTCCTCAGAACTTATCCAACTCAACTTTATCTAAGACTTATGCAATTCTTATGATTCTGTATGATCTTTCCATTATCCTGAACATAAACCAATTAGCTTAGTATGTAAAAAAAAAATCAACAGAAGCACTCCAGGGGACTGTCTGCCAGCTCCATGGACACTATGTCCAGCTGGTAGGAACAAGATCCCGGGGCCATGAGGAAGAGCTGGGCAGTGAGGCCTATGAATGTGACAATGCTAGGTTGCCTGTGCTCACCTTGGCTCTTACCCTTACACTGGAGTGGACATAAATCTCCAGATAAACACACTTCTGAGCCATGGAAAGCAGCAAGACGGTAGGGAGCGTGTCCTGCCAGCAGAGCTGCGCCAGATGACCTCCCTGTAACATGTGCCAGCCCACGAGGAGCCTGATGTCATGGGAAAGCACTCTATAACATCCCGGGCTCAAAGAGCGATGGGCTGGACAACTCACTCCTATTGGGCAGAGTGGTCCAATGAAACTACCACTCTCCAGGAGAAGTGTGTCCTTACTTACACAGGCTCAACTGGGACCGGCTGACTGAAGCAGTCGCTGACCCTTACATCATCCCTACGGTGCTATAAAATCCTAGTGTCCCCTCCCTGGGACCTCAGTTCTTAGAAAGCTATAGGTAGCACTCTCTGTGCCTTGATCCCTGTGCCTAGTTTCTACTACCTACCCCGAGCCCGGCCCAACACCTTACCCATTTTCAGCCCTCACCAGATTCTGTGCCTTGCCTTGCAGTTCTGCTTTATCTCGGTCCCATTTGCTTCTAACATGGCCCAATCGAACCTCCCTGACATGGGCACCTCCTACTTAGGAAGCCCTTGGGCTTGCACAGTTGCTAATCCTGACCTCTTCCCAGGACACAGCTGGGAGATTCACCAATGCCTGGAGAGGCTTCAGAGGCAAAGAAGGGTGCTTGGAAGGAAGGCAGCCCTATCCTTCATTAAAAAAAAAAAAAAAAGCAAGGTCTCCAACAGTGGACGGTAGGGATAGTATGTGGCCATGGGACGAACTCACACACTGAAAGAGAAAGGAGAGTTTGGCCAAGGGAAGGCATGGGATCAGCCAAAATTAAAAAGGTCTCTGTGTCAGGTGTGAACACTGACAGGCCATGCCGTGTAGGCACGTTATGCGCCGAGGAGCAACCCTCCACGCTGCTCTGTGGAAGGAACAGCCTTCGCAAGCAGAGGAGCAGCATCTTCTGGCATCTCTCAGATGGAGAGATCAATCCTCTGGGTGTCTCTGATGGACCCATGTACCCTGGCCCACATCTTTCTAGTGCCCTTTGTGGTAAGGAAAACCTGGCTTCCCCGCCAGAGACGTCAGTGTTAGACCCAACTTGTTTTAAGTTTATCCAGAATCTTCCTCCTCTTTGAGTTTGTCTCCAACTCTATAAAAGTCAGATGACACAACATCCAACATCCTTTCCAGCTCTGACGTTCTACATAAGAAGTTCCTGTGCAGATAACTCCCTCTTGCTGGTCTGCTTACATTCACATTTTCCATTAGCGCAGAGGTTGGTTTAAATGCATCGGGACTATCGTATCCCCAGACGCCCACATGCATCAGCTGCTCCGGGCCTGCCTGGGAAGGAGAACACGACCAAGACCAGACGGCTTTTCGTGCCTCGAAGACGCACCAGATGAGTCACAGAATAAACCCAAATTCAGCCTCAATCCAGAGACCAGGAAGGAAAGGTTATCATTTGGGTTTTTTCTGAGGGGGGGTTGTTTTGTTTCCTTTCATATGTGTATTTTTCCATAATGTTGTTTGAATCTGACTTTTAGGCAACAACTCGTCTAAACACGAATCTAGAGGATAGGAAAACATAGCCCCAGCCAATGCCAACTGCAAGGGACGTCCACCGGTGATGCTTGGCAGCTCTGGAGTAAACAGAAAAGGCACAGCTGTGGGTGGGCAGAGGGGCGTGGCGGGGTATCGGTGCCGGCGCCGGGAAGAGATGACATGGAACTCCTGGTCTACCTTTGAGATTTGGAACATTTCCGTAACTAGGCACAAGAATTCCCTTGGCTTAGGACTATTTCTAACTAGGGTAGAATAACTCTCCCTTCGATCATTTCCTGGCTTAGCTATAAGCTTCTCAAAGGCTGGAAGATCTAGGCAAACTTATGCCCAAGCCCTTAAAATGTAGTTTCAAAAAAATGTGAAATACTAGTGATGGTGAGAACTTATTTTAATGGATGGAGACACGTGTTAGATCATATAACAGCTTTCCATACATACAGCTAAAGAAAAGCTGACGTGGACGTCCCGACTGTGCCCACATTGCATTGTATCCCTGATAATCATCAGTTCCCCGAGTTCCCAGGAGCCATGGAGCGCTCTTACCTAGGCACTGGCCTTCCAGAAGCCAGTACCCATCAGTGCAGGAACAGGTGTACCCTCCTTCCGTGTTGATACAGATCTGGGTAGGGTTGCACTGGTGTGAGTCTGTTGCACACTCGTCGATATCTGTAACACAAAAATTATTGCAGAAAGTGTCACCCACATCTAACGGCCCCGGAGCCACCAGAGGTGCAAGCTGCTTTTTGTCTCAGCTGGGAGGCTGCTGGTTACATCACCGGGTTACACCAAGAGACAGAAGCAACTCCCTGAGAGGCCTCTAAGAGACACTGGCCTCTAATTAGAATGGGCAGAGCTGATCTTGCTCAGAGAAATACATGAAGGGGGAAGAACCAAAGCCCTATGCACCGTTCATCAGCCTTTGCCGACCCTTTCTGAACATACCCTACACCAACAGTGACTCCTCCTTGCCGATCCTGCCCTCTCCTGCTTACCCCTTCCCGGCGTCCCCTCTTCTGTGACTGTGCTGGGATTTGCTCATTCACATCTTCTCCCCACCTCTGCCAAAGGGACCATCGGGTGGTCAGAAGTATCATTAACAGCTGCCATTCACTGTGTGGCGTGCCTGACCCCACATTTATCCTCACGGGACTCCATGATCCCACTTTACAGCTGGGTGAACACGGCCGAGGGAGAAGTAAGCATCAGGGCCCAAGCTTAGCCCACACCTTCTGTCTGAAGCAAGTCTTCTCTGTGTGGAGACAGCAGAGAGCGCAGCAGAGACCCGGCAGACACAGGAGGGGCCGGCCAAGAGGACTGAGCTCTTATTTTCTGTGTCCCTCTTCACATACCTGCCCGTTGGCGCTGTAGACTGCAGGCCTTCTCCCGGTGCACTCACATGGCGTGTTAGCCTACCCGCCGTGCGTGCCTGCGGGCCTGGATTCACTCACAGATTCGCATGTGTAAGATGGAGGGAAGGGATCCTAGAACCTAGAAATGTGAGATCCCTAAGACAAGCCTTTGCATAGGACTGGGTTTGGCAAACCGTGTGCTCAGGAAGCCAGCGCAGCTGTGTGTGACATTCAACCAGGTAAGCAGCGGTGTTTGGGGGTTAAATGACACTGCCACCACCTACTATCCACAACAACTCAACACTAAGAGAATTGATGAACCCCTGCCAGACTCCAAAGTGGCAAGAGGTCTGGGTCCCCTGGGGAGCCATCATGGATATGCTCCAAGAGTCTGGATCCAAGGTGATGGCGCCTCCAGTCCACCCTAACACGGTAGCAACATGCAAAGCCCCATCCCAGTCCTCTGCTGCAGACTCCTGCCTCTGCCCTTTGCCTCCCATCCTCCCAGGCTCTGCCCACACACCCTAGCCTCCCAGGAGAGCCAGGGAATAATGCTTGGCCAGTGGCCACTCCTGTCCCAATCCACATCCAAGCTTATGACAACAAATAATGTCACCATCAGCTAGGGCATATTTACATTTTCCCAGCAGAGAGTGATGGATGGTGATTATGCCCTGGGAACAACACTCTGCTCTTGTTCCTCAGTTGAGAATGAGAAGGGAGACTAGCCAAGGTGACAAGTCTCCAGGCCTCTGCCTTTGTGTGACATGTAACATAAGCAACATGCATGCAGAAAAGTCTGCAGAAACCAAGCACACACAGCAAGAGTGATCTCAGAGAGACATGTAGGGCCTCAACAAGGGCCTACTGTACATGCACAAGAGCATGTGTGCACACCCATGCACACACACACACACACACACACACAAAGCATTCAAGCCCAGAAATACAAATCTTTGAAGTTTGAATTTTTTCAGTGCTCTACTGCTTTTACCAAACTAAAGACTTTACCCCGTATATACACACATATATATATGTATATGTATATAAGTATATGCATATATGCATGTGTGTATATATACAGTGTGTATACATATATATGTGTGTACATATATGTATGCACATGTATATTCATACATGTATATATGTATATATAAAGTGTATACAAAGCATATACATATACACATATACATATATATATATACACACACACACACACACAGACATATATATATATGGGCCAGTTAAGTAAAGAAAGGTACCTGCCACCAAGCCTGACAACTTGAGTTCAGTTCCTGGAACCCAGATGGTGGACGGAGAGAACCGACTCACACAGTTTGTCCTCTGAGTGCCACATGCATGCAATAGCATCTACACGCCTATGCACAATTAATTCATTTAAGTGTTTCTAGATTTAATTTTCACTTGATTTATTTAGCTTTCACTACATTCCTTAACAGAATTGTCCACATGAAGCCTGTTTTGAGAACCCAGTGGGTCAGGAGATCCCTGGACCAAGAGGGTCACCAAGCCCCAGACAGGCTTTCTCAGCCAAGGAACTGACCACGGGATTTTGAAATGTGGGATTTAGAGGCAGCCACCCCCAAAACCACTATCAGCTGACACACCTGCTGGGGGGGCCCGAACTGCAAATGTCTTGCTATGTTTCCACAAGGGGGTGAATGAGGCATCTCGGATTCCAGCTCACAGCTGAATTGCTTACATTAAATACATCTGACTTAAACAGCAGGAGAAGAAACACACAGAAGAGCTCCAAGGACATTCTTTGGCAGGGCGTCCTTTTCTGCATCAGCAGAAAAGCACGAGTCGCCGCAACCTGAGCAGGTGTTGTTATCCTTGTGTGCAAACATGTCTATTTCCTTTCCTGTGTGATGACCAGGAATGGCCTCCTCAGAGAAAAGAATGCTGAGTACAATCGCTCATTCATCCACTCACTCATTCGTTCTTTATGCTGTGTGTGTGTGTGTGTGTGTGTGTGTGTGTGTGTGTGTGTGTGTGTGTGTACACCTCCAAACCATATGGAAGAGCTGGCATCAGGCCTAGCCCTCTCCACCCTGCTTCCCCCCAGGACCTGCAGCCCCAATCTGCCCCAGGTGGGACAGTGTCTGCCTGCTGTCCAGGGGATCTGCCCCTTAGCAACTGGAAGAAAGTGCTCACACTTTCTGCAGCCTAGAAAAGCCCAGTGTTGCTCCTGCGCAAGAAGAAATCCTCATCTGCATCTCACATCTTTATTATCCTGCGAGGCACTGACCAAGCTGTTACTGTGCCCATCACTCATCCCCGGTGTGGTCATCTCAGTACTGTTCACTCAGGAAAGCCATCAAACCAGCCGCTGCTGTGCTATGATGCCTTTTGAGGAAGCCACAGGCAGAGTGCAAAGTACTCTACCTGAGATCGGCAGCAAGCACTTCATGCCACCATGTCTATAGGAGTAGACTTCTAATGGTAGACATCTGGTAGACATCTTCTCAGCCAGACGACGAGCTGATGTCAGGTGAGTCAGAAAGTATGCAGAAAGGAAGGCCCTGAGTCTAGTGGAGGTCTTACAAAGGCATCAGATGGAGGTACCAGCTTCTCCCAACACTGCACACTGTCAATCTTCCCAGGGAAAACAAAACATTATCCCACCCTGACTCAAGAGGCAGCACGAGAGGGGCTGCCTCCCACAAACCACCTCAGGCCGTAGACCCTGAGCAAAAGTGTGCGCCAGAAGCCAGGAATGACTGGCACCCCTCTCTTAGAGTTCTCTGAAGACTTTGTGGGTATCCTGCTGCTAGCTTGCGTCCAGTTGGTGTCCCTTCTCGGAAAGCATCACACGACACTCTTGTCCCATATGAAATGGTTTTAAGAACAACCTTAGCACTGGTTCTCAGTTAAGGAGCGAATGATTCCCGTACGTGAGCACGATACCATGTGCCGTCACGGATGCGCGGCAGTGTGAACAGCGTGCGAACGTATGTCCGCTGTGCTATATGGCGTGTTCATATAAAGACACAAATCTATGTTTCAGCATCGACCCCAAAGTTAACAGGAAAGGATTTAGGCCACTGTAATATCACAAATTCTAACCAAAAGAAAATGTTTAAAACTTGGGCTGGAAAGCTGGCTCAGTAGTTAAGAGTGCGTGCTCTCTCTCCAGAGGACCTGAGTTTGGTCCCCAGAACCTATATCAGCTGCCTCACAGGCACCTGTAACTCTAGCTCTAAGGAATTTGACCCCTCTTCTGGCCTCTGTGGGTACCCACACACGTGTGACATATGCTTTCACAGACACGTATGCATAAGTAAAAATGAAACTTTTAAAAATTTTCTGTAAGCTGCATGCAGTGGCACATGTCTGAAATCCCAGCACCTGGGAGACTGAGGCAGGAGGATTAACAAAAGTTCAAGGCCATCCTGGGCTACATACTGAGTACCAGGCCAACCAGGGCTACAGAACAAAACACTGTGAGAAAAAAACAAAAAACAAAAGACAAAAAAGACAACAATGAGTTAAAAATTAAAAATATAAGTGACAATATTGGCAAGATGGCTCTGTAGGCAAAAGTCCTTGCTCCCAAGCCTGATGGCCTGGGTGTGATTCCCAGGACCCATGTTAGAAGAAGAGCCTGGACTCATGTAAGACATTCTCTGACCTCTACATAGTCATCATAACATGAGGAAGTGAGAGAATACATACATACATGCATGCATACATACATATACACATGCATGCATGTAATTTTAAGAAAATTAAAACTATAAAACAGAACACTCATGGTTCCCCCATGCCACAGGGAGAACATTTTCTGAGACAGTCTCTCAGCACCAGTGTTTAAGAGGGGAAATAAAACCACCCATGGGCTGAGACCTCTTCAGAAAAGGCTGTTGTATAAAAGAATAAGAACTCAGAAGCGGAGTCGACACCGATGAGTGTAGACCCAGGTTCCTGCACTGTTACCTGAATGTACCCAACTCCCTCAACTGCCTCAGGGCTGCTAGAAGATTCTTACATTGCCGAGGGTACTCAACCCATCACCACTGTCTGCCACAGGGTGGGCACTCAGACATTCCAGTTCATGTCCCAGTGACATGTCCCTACCAACTGTGGAAAATGGGGAAATCTGGCATCTGTCTCCTGCAAGTCATGCTCTAGAACTTACCAAGATCTGAGCACTGAGACTCAGCGGGCTGTGCGGGCATGGCCAGGGACTCACTCACACGCACACACGCACGCGCGCGCACGCGCGCGCGCACACAACACACACACACACACACACAGTAGGAGATTAGGGCAAAAGGGGGAAATGACACAGTCCTTCAACAACATGTGACTTTCCACCTCTGCATCCCAGCATCTGTGGGTCCTTCTAGAAGGACTGGTAACTGAAACATGAAGAGACACATCTTACAGAAGAATCCCACAACCATTCCTCAACCCTGCGAGATCTGATTTTTCCCTTTCAGCACCCAAGACCCAGTTCTGTGAACAAGCAAAGCTGATTTAGGGAGCCTCTGCGGAACGTGCCTGCTCTAGTGTGAGAAAAGCCATCAGCCACGAGGAAACGCGGGCGGCGGGGGAAGAAGCTGTCTGGAGTACTTCCGGTCCACACCTCTCCAAGGGCTCCACTCTTCCTCTTTGGACATGGAAGAAATCATTTTTTTTTTTGGTAGTAAATTTTCAGCCAGTGAAACAACATGTTTTCCCAGCCCATTTTTGCTCCTTCCTTGCCCTAGTTAGTGGGGTTTGATAAGAAAGGAGAACAGCACCGCCGCATTCCTGAGCCTCTGCGTGAAGGCTATTTCAGCCCTGCTGCTGGGCTGGGCCACTGCCATATTTCAGGCAGCCCAGCCCAGCCAAAGCTGGAAGCCACACAGGACCTACTTCCCAAACACCTGCTTAATTAAAGACCTCAGCGTTTGAGAACTCGCTTGCTAAGTTCCTAGCACATCTGCACTCCATGTGTCCGATGGTCATGCACGATCGTTAGAAGCCAAATCCTTCTGTGTTTACGGCCCTCTTCTCAATGCTCAGTATTAAGCATGGTACCACTAATTAGGCAACAAATATGTAGTCCATTTTCCAAACAACAAAAAGAACCCTTCAATCTTGGAAGGAGCCCGCTGGAATCTGAGACGCAGACCCTCCCTGGATGCTATTCATCTGTCCATAAAGTGAGCTGGGAGGAGAGTTCTCAGTTGGCCTTCGCTCTGATCTTCCACAGAGACTAAGTATGTAAGTAACGAGGATCACATTGGTTGGTGGGTAATTACTCTCATCCACAGGATGCATGGTAAACAACAGCTGGCTGTGCTTGCTTTCAAACTGGACAGTGAATCGGCCAAGTCCATTCAACTTGTTCCAAAGTATGGGTGGCCGCTGAAGTGGAGAAGAGACAGCACGGTCTTCGTGAGCATCATGAGTCAAGATGTTCTCAAAGGAAGAGGACAGGCCTGCTGATTGGCAATCTGGACATGTTTTTTAAGGGCTTTAAGGCTTAGGCCTCATTGTGACTATAAAGCAAACAGCATAGCGCTCAAATTAGATTTCCATTTATTAAAGTCTTGCCATGTGTCCGTCAACAGAGAAGAGTTTTGGATGTATACCAGGCAGCATTTTCCAAACCTAGCTGTCTGCAAGAATCATTGACTGTATAAGAATGTCTGGGGTTGAGGCTTGGCAAGCTGTATTATTCTGAAGTGATCTAAACGAGTCTGGGGCACAGGAATCTGTTCGAGAGCAATGCTTTTCAACCTTCAAGTGTATACGAATCAGTGTGGATCTTGTTAAAATGGGATTCTGAGATTCTGGATGCCTAACAGCTCCCAGGTGACACTAATGCTTCTGGCTCGGGGACTGGACTCTGCATAAGGAGATGCTAGACTCCTCTGAGTAATGCTGAGTTCTGTGCCTGTGCAATATGCTTAGATTTTCAGAGCGCGCTAAAGATAATACAGGGGGGATTTAAGCATCTAAAACTCACCTCCTTTAAGATAAAGCCTGCTGGCTACAACAGCTCACTCAGTCCTGGGTATGCGTGGGTTCTGCAGCCACAGACTCAGCCAGCTGCGTCTCTATGGAAACTAGAAGTGTACCACTTATTTCTTTCTTTCCCACCACCACCAGTTTCAAGGGGTCTTACTATGTAGCCGCAGCTATGGCAGGCCTCACAGGCATAATCCTTCTGCCTCTGTCTCTTCCCAAGTGCTAGGATGACATACATGCACCAATCAGCTTTCTGTTTTGTCATCATTTCCTGCCCAAGCAACACAATATCGTCACTATTTACACAGCATTTATATTGCACTGGGTGTCGTGAACAGTCTAGAGAGACAGTTTAGAGTCTTGTGGTTGATGAGCAGATTATGCACAAATACTAGGCAAGTTTGTAATAAGAGACATGAGGAGGGTTCTCATGCACTGAGGATTTGGACTCTTATTAGAACCCCTGGGGGGCGGGGTTTGCAAAAGACCCAAATGTAGGTCCTAAGTCCAAAGGTTTCTGCACCCACATCCAGCAACTCACAACCACCTATGACTCCAGCTCTGTGGCATCTGATGTCTTCTTTTGGCTATCCTGGACACCAGCACTCACACAGACACATACACATAGACATAATTGAAAATAAATAGATCTTTAAAAATAAATAAATAAGCCAAGTTGTGGTGGCACGCACCTGTAATCCCAGCACTCGGGAGGCAGAGACAGGCGGGTCTCAGTGAGTTCGAGGCCAGCCTGGTCTACAGAATGAGTTCCAGGACAGCCATAGCTACAGCTGAGAAACCCTGTCTCAAAAACACCAAACCAAAATTAATAAATAAAATTCCTAGTGTATGGCCCACACAGATTGCTGTTCTGGACACGCCCACCTCTAGGATTCAGTCCTGACCCACAAAGGTGAGCCTCCTGTGCTCCTGTGCACCAAGGCTCTGACCTACAGCCTCACCTGTCTTGCCCTCCCTCCTCTCAGTTCACTGGTGTTGTTAAGTTTCCCATGAGCAACTCAATTCCCCAAGTTTTAAACTAAGTTCTTAGAACCACTGCCCCCAAGGTGATGGCCAGAGCACAGAGACCCCACGTAGCAGAAAGGTCAAGACTTTCCTACAGCGCACGTCACTATTTTCCACCAGCTCTGTAAGATCGCAGCTCATAAACGCGTGGATCTTGTATCCCGAATTGTTCCTGGCTCCCTGCATGCACTGTTTCCTGGTCCTCTCTGAGCCAATCCCTCCACCCCATTCTTCTTATATTTCATTTCGAGACAGGGTCTCACTATATAACCTTGGCTGGCCCGGAGCCCACAGAGATCTGGCTGCCTCTGCCTCCAGAGGGCTGGCATTAAAATCAGGTGCCACCATGCCCAGTATCCTTCTGTTTTCTTTTTCTCAGTGTTGCCACACACACACACACACACACACACACACACACACACGCACACTCCCCACCCCCAGTACTCTGTCTGGGGAGGATCCTCATATGGCGAAGACCTCAGGCTCTTGTCCCATCTAAGTCCCAGCAAAACGTCCCACCCTCATGACCTTATCCAAACACCATTACCTCCTAAAACCTCACTTCCTCTTCCCTCACACTGGGGATCAACTATTAATTAGGCAAGGCGCAGACTTTCACAGCAGTGCCTGATATATAGCTTCCTCTTTCTTCCTCAGAAGGCTTGACATCCCAGAGAAAAGTTTACTCTAAGAAGTGTCTGAGAAAGAAAATGATGGACCTCCCTGCCCTCAAAACAGACATCGGCTTAAGACATAAGAATCTAGTCTATTTTTCCATCCGGAACCCTCATGAGGTCTGGGGGGTGTGAAAATACACAGGTGTACAAATCCACCCCAAGGAATTAATCAGTGTAGCAGCAGCAACTAACATTCCCTCCTGGGCCAGCTTCAGAGCTCGGCTGGTAAGGAAATCTACAGGTGTGCCCTTCCCACCCCTGAGGTGAGAGGGCCCCTGATCAAACTCTGACGCCCTCACTCATTGGCCAGGACAAACCTGTACATACCGCTGACCTTCTGTATCTCAGCCTTCTTGTCTCTAATAGGAGTTACCTCACCTGCCCTCCTAGCTCTTGCACTAAGTGCAGAAGAAGGGCATATAAACATATATGTATCAGATGGATAGATAGAGAGAGAGAGAGATGGCTGGGGCATGGCTCAGTTGGCAACGTACTTGCCTTGCAAACACAAGGACCTGAGTTCAATCCCCAGAACCTACATAAAATGCTGGGCATGGTGGCACAGGCTTGAATCCCAGTGCTGGAGAGATAGATTGAGAGATTCCTGGGACTTTCTGGCCAGCTAGTCTGCCTAATGGTCAGCGCCAAACCAAGGAGAGAACCTGTCTCGAAGGAAAGGAACACGCTGCTGAATATGATATTCAAGGTTATCCTCCAGCCTCCAGCCTCCATACACAGATTCACACGTGCACAGCACAGACATGAAAATGCGCATACAAAATGTATTCTTCAATTTTTAATTTTTTTAAAAAAAAGAGTATGAGCAGAACACATAACAAGGAGTGTCTCAACTCCTGGGGGCGGGGCAGGTCTGGATGCTGAATGATGTGGGAGAGTCTTCCTCACCTACATCCATTCCGCAAGCCAGTCTCCCAGGGCACAGGGGAAGAGGTGACAGACAGCTCTTCAAGAAGCGGGCAAACCAGTGGCTAAGAGTTCACATACTTCATCCAGGGACCGGCCCACTCATTCTCTCCTGCTGCTGCCCCTCTACCCTAGAAGGGGCCAGTGATCTTTCTCTCCTTTCTAGTAGATCAGAAAGAAACTTTCCTATGACCAAAAGGTGGCAAAACCTTATGGGTGGGGGGAGGAGGTGAGGGTGCGTAGGAATCATGGGAGCAGAACAAGGATGTCATAGGCAGGAAGAGTCCAGAGAGACACTGGCTCGGGGTGAGGAGTGGCCACGTGCCCTAACCTAGAGCAAGGGCCATTCTCAAAGCCCAGGCCTGAAGCCTCACCCCGCTTCTCCCCACCCTCTGGACTTATTAAGAACTGCATTGTATTGCTGAAAACTGAAATAAATGTTGGCACTGCGTAAACACTTTACAGGATTGAATGACCTGGAGAATGGGTATCACCCCCTCATATTTACCCCCACTGAGGTCAGCAGCAGCCTGGGTGTCTCCAGTGAGGAACACAGGAAGGCAAGGGAGCTGCATCGGGGCAGTCAGACAGCTGGCCTTCCAGCCCTCACCAGCCCCGCCTCCTGCCACTGAGGGCATGGTTCCTGGAGCCTAAAACCCACTGTGCATCTGCGCCACATGCATTTCCCATGAGTCAGGACTATCTACGCCACATGCATTTCCCATGAGTCAACAGTGTGGAAGGTCTATGGATCCTAAGGCAAACAACAAGTGGGCTTATCTTTGAAAATACATAGGGGTCTGACAACTCACATTTATACAGCAAAGGGATGCTGGGGAAAACACAGGGCATCCCCAGGAGGGACAGGTGGGAGGCTGCTGTGACAGAGACGGTGGGCATCCTTTAGAAGCCATTTTCCCAACCAAAGTCTTCCAGCTGGGAGGAAACAGTGTCTAATCGGAACTTCTCCACCTTGGCTGCAGGTTAGAAACATCTGGGAGGCTCTAGATTAGAAGATGAGTCAGAAGCCCATCCTGGGCCAATTATGTGGGAACCCCAGCAAGATTTAATATGTAACCCAATAAAGAGCTACTGACTTTGCCAGTGGTACATATAAGGATCTCCTTGCAGTTTTTTTTTTTAATAGAGCACCTATCTCAGAACATCTGGAGAGAGTCCCCGTAGTCGGTATTTTGAACAGACGTCCTAAGTGATAAAAGTGTTCACATATTCAGAAACATGGTGTCTCGCCGGCAGACCAGCTTTTAACATTGCCTTTGTAGACTGTCCCCATGGCCATGAACAGGACCTGGCTCAGAATGTTCATTTAAAAGCTAATTGCCTCATAACCACTAAGATGGCTACTATTATAAATAAATAAATAAATAAATAAATAAATAAATAAATAAATAAATAAATAAATAAACAAGTTCTCTCCTGCAGAACAGGAGCTCCTGAGAACACCAGGACCTTTCTGAATCCTCAGTACAGCGCCTGACACATCCAGCTGCTGACAACCCTGGACAGGACATTACTGTCTCAGTAACAATGAATTTGTGAAGGGCTTGCGTGTGCTGACTTCTTCACCACAATATCTTACTGCATCTTCCCAACTGCTCTCTGAAGTCTGCACTGGTAGCTCAGTATAACAAATGAGTTAAGGTGCATGCCCCAGGCAGAAGAGCAAATTATCAGTGGAGCAAGGATTGGGTGCTGTGGTCCACACTTACCCATCTTCAGGTCAATAAACCCTTTGGGGACATAAGTAGACTGAGCCTCTTTGTCTTAGGGCTGCTGGGAGAGCCAACTAGAGCTACTTTCTTCCGTTACATGTAACAACAACCTGGGGAAATCCTGATGACAGTCTGTTAAGCAAAATAGGCCAGTTTGCAAAGGACAGATACTCCCTGACTCCTCCTCTGTGACATGCCCACAGGAGCCAAATAGAGACACGGAGGAAAATGATGGTTTCTAGGGAAAGAGACAGTTGTTCAATAGGTGCAGAGTTTTCAGATTGAGCAATGAAGTTCTATGATCGGGGAGGTCTGTTTCACATCAGTGTAAACACACTCAACATGATGAGCTGTCCCCTGGGGACGGTCAAGGCAGTGCATTTTATATTGTGTGTCTGGCTGAGAGTCAAAGCCTATTTCTTCACTGGGCTTCATTCCAAATTTTACAAACTGTTCCTAATCAGAGAGATAAGCAAGTGACCTGGGATCTACAACTAAACCTCAGAAGGAAGACCACAGCAGCCATGCTGTGCTCTGGGGAATCCCAGCTCTGTGCTCAAAAAGCCGACATCTCTTCTGCACCCTAGTGTTACAAAATGGGATCCGAGAACCAGAGACAAAGAGCTGGAGATGAAAACCATGAAGCGGAGGGGCGGTAGGAGGAAAGTAGGTACAAAGAGCTCTGAATTATGATGGCGGGTGGGGGTGAATCCAGCCTTTAACGTCTGGGTTCAAAGAGCAACAGGAAGGTGGCCACAGGGGAGCTGGGGGCCAGACCTAGTTCAAACCCTCCTGCCCGCACTCTTTAACTACATACTGTAAAAACAAATTCTAAGGGGTTCTTTTTGTCAGTTCCTAAAACCCCAATCTTCTCCTGTATATAGAGAATGCGAACTCATAGGGTGATCAAGCGTAAGCCAAGTCCTTACCACAACGCCAGTCAGGGAACTGGTCTTCTCAGTCAGGGACTGGTCTTTAGACAAGAAAATTGGAGTTTCGCTAGCAGAGGAAGAGGAGAGGCAGGAGGATCTATCTTCTAAAAGAAAGAGAGAAAGGAAGGTTTGAAAGCCAGGTTCAAATCCCAAACTGGCTCCACGGTGGTCTTCAGGGCCATCTTCCTACACTGCCACTACCTCCTCTAAGAAAACAGGTCTCCTGACTCCTGTGTCTAGGGAGGTTGACGAACCAGAATCCTCTGAGGCCCAGGTGCCTACCTGAGCTGAGGCAGGCAGAGGAGGCCCCCTGGAGGACACAAGGTGAAGGGACACCAATACCGAGGTGGCAGGTGTTCCTACTTCACCATAGCCAGGAGGGGGGAAAGTTAAGGTCAGAGGCAGCCTGATGGGGGAGACTTGCCTGGTGTCCCCTTAGAAAGGCCGTGGGAGCATAGTGTGCTGTTCTCTACTTTTTGATCACCCAGGCACGCCTCGATCACAAACACTGTTTCTACAAACATTGTTATAATTGCTGTTATACAATGTATCTAGAGAGGCTTCAATTATGTGAGCATGTTACTGCATCGGAAGGTTGTTACAATATAGAAACACTGCAGTGTTTAAACAATTGTATAAACACTGCCATGCTTCCTAGGACTTGCTCTGAAATCAGAATGCTCTGGTATATCCCTGTGGACCCCTCTCTGGATCTGTTTGACAGGCATATCAAAAGAAGCTCCTGGAAAGATAGAGCAGTAGCGATTTATTCTTCCCAGTTTAACATACTACCGTAGTTTGACTCAAAAAGGGGGTGTTCCGGTCAGAGCCGGGGCTCTGTGTTCCTTCCTTCATTTAGTCGACTGTCGTGACTGGTGCTGAACAGGTTGGAAGTTTACATTCTTTGTCTATTGTTCTTCACAAGCAGAGCTAAGTCTGGTTTTCACTCCTTTATATCCTCTTAGGCAAGTCGAAAACATTACCGCCTTGTTATACACGATAAAAGAAGGCAGAGGTGAGCAGTAGGCATCGTCAGGACTTAAGCAGCTTACTGCCAACAAGGTTAATATCAATCTCCCATTTAAAAAATAAGAAAAGCATTATGACTGAGTTTGGGGGACTTTGTAAGGTAAGAGAGCCCCTCAAGGGGCTGGGGTGATGGCCCAGTTGGCAAAGGGCCTGCTGTGTAAACATGAGACCCTGAGTTTAGATGCCCAGCATCCGTGTAAAAGGCACGCAAGATATGTGTCGGTAGCCCCAACACTGGACAGACAGAAGGAGAATCCCTGGGGCTCGCTGGCCAGCCAGTCTGGACCAGTCAACTCCAGGTTCAGTGAGAAAACCTGTCCCCAAAAATGAGGCAGAGGACAATCGAGGGAGGCACCTGATGTCAGCCTTCAGCTTCTGCATGCATGTGCACTCATGCATGCCCACAGGTACCCACGCACACGTCCATGTAAACATGCACGTATTGCAGACAGGTGCACACAAAGAGGGAGAGAAAGACTCACTGGAGGACATGTCCTCTGCAATAAGTTTATAGAATTATGGCCATTATGGAAAAATTAACTCTCTGCAGGTCATACAATACATAAATGGGAAGGTCATTATCTAAAAGAGTTTATGACAGGGGTAGAGTCTCAAGTCACACGTTTTGCAAGTCACAAACCCCCTGTGTCTGCTTCTGACACCACAGAACAAGGAAGTGAGCAGGACGGAGGATGGTTCTTCCGGTTATCATGTTTCTGAACGTGTAGCCTACTCTGCAACACGATCTGGCTAACAGATGGGACGGTCTGACTTCAGGAAGTCAACTCCTGTGGTAAATGGCCAACAGACATCCATTCATTCATCATTCACTGTCTCTGTCAATGTTCGCCAAGCAAATTCTAGATTCTTGGCACTGGGCTGGACACTACAAACACTGAAATAACAAAACATATTCCAAATTAACTTCACAGAACCTGTATCAGGCAGGCCATGTTTCCTAATGAGAATGCAATTAAATGGAAATCAAAATGAAAAGATAAATCCCAATAACTGTGGGCTTTTAAGAACTCACCACTACGTGCACTCTGCAGTGATGGCACCGATTTAACACCATCCACTCCAGATCCTGCAGAAGCAGAGGACCAGAGTTCTTCAGATTCTTCAGGTTCCACCCACCCCCTGTGTTTTTATAGTACCTTTATAGTACCTTTAGATACACAAACGCCTACAGCCTCTCTCAAACCCCTCTCACCTAGAGGATATAAATAAATACTTATTGCTACAGTTGCCTACAGCATTCAGTACTGTAATATACTATGTGGTCTGTGGCCTGGGAACAAGCCTGTACCATGTAGTTCAGATGTGGAGGAGGTCATCTGTGGTGGCTTGAATGAGAATAGCCACCAAAAGCTCATATATCTGAACACTTGGTCCCCAGTTGGCGAACTCTTTGGGAAGGATTAGAAAATGTGGTCTTGTTGAAAGAGGTGTGTCACTGGATGTGGGCTTTGAGATTTCAAAAGCCCACGCCATTCCCAGTTAGCGCTCTCTCTCTCTTTCTCTCTCTCTCTCTCTCTCTCTCTGTTTCATGCTTGCATACCAAGATTTAAGCTGTCTGCTGTTCCAGTGCTGTGCCTGTTTGCCTGCCAGCTACCATGCTTGCTCCCCACCATGATGGTCATAGGCTCTATTTCCTCCGAAACTGTAAGCTCCAAATAAACTCTTTCTTCTATAAGTTGTCTTGGTCATGATGTATTATCACAGCAATAGAAAAGTAACTAAGACATCATTCCATCTTGGTTTGTATATAGACACTCTGAGATGTGCACAGAAAGACAAAATTTTCTGATAACACATTTCTCAGGAAATAATTCAGTTTTTTAATAACACATAACTATATATTCAAACTTGTAGAACACATGGGGAGTGTGTGTGTGTGTGTGTGTGTGTGTGTGTGTGTGTGTGTGTCTATTCTCAAGTGCTGATATCAAGAAAATTTTAACATTAAATTTAATATTAAATTTAACATTTAAAATTAATGAATTATGCACAAAGCCTAAGGAATTGTAAAAGGGAAAAAAGAAATCTCACACTTAAAAAGAAGATGATGAAGATCACAACTGAGGGCTGGACAGATGGGTCAGCAGTGGAGAATGTGTGCTGCTTTTGCGGAGGACGTGAGCTCGGTTCCCAGCACCAGCAGATGGCTGGCGACTGCCTATGCCTCCAGCACCAGGGGCCCCAATGCTCTCTTCTCTGGGGGCATGTATACACCAATCTATACCAGACATACACATGCACATAATTTATAAATAGTCACATCTACATTACATAATTTAAAGTAATATTTTTGAAAGAAAAAAAATAAGCAGGGAAAACAAGAAATGAGATTAACAATGCCAAAGATTGGTTCTTTAAAATTGTTAAATGTTTCTATGACTTGGCAATATTTGTCATTTAAAAAAAAATTAGAGGGCTGGAGAGGCGGCTCAGTGGCTGAGAGCGTGTGCTGCTCTTGGAGAGGACCCAAGTGTAGTTCCCAGCACCATCCGGCAGCTCGCAAACACCTGTACCTCCAGTCCAGGTCATCTGATGGCTCCGGCCTCAGCAGGTTCTGGTACTCACACTCTCATACATACAATTTAAAATAATAAAAATAAATCTTTAAGAAAAAACTAAGGTAGTACAAAAATATTAGAAATGGAAACAGAAACTATGGATACAGCTGAAAATAAAAAAGATCATTCAGAGAATACAAGGGGAAAAAGTTCATTCAAATAAATATAAAAACATAAACGATGTGCTCTTAAGAAAAACATAACATTGCAAAACTACTGCAGAAGGAATTGAGAGCTGGAGAGGCGGCTCAGTGGTTAAGAGCACTGGCTGCTCTTCCAGAGGTTCTGAGATTCCCAGCAACCACACGGTGGCTCGCAACCATCTATAATGGGATCAGATGCCCTCTTCTGGTGTGCAGGTGTACCCGCAGATAGAGCACTCATACAAATAAAATAAATAAATCTTAGGGGGGGGTGCGGGGTGCACCAGATGTAGTGCTGGAATGCCAGCACCCAGGTGGGGGCAGGAGCATTGCCAGTTTGTGGACAGCGTGGGCACAGAGTGGGTTTGAGCCAAGCCTACACAGCATAGTAAGACCATGCCTGAAAAAGAGAGAGAGAGAGAGAGAGAGAAAGTCCAAATAGTCAAATTGCCCCATAATTGTAAAGAATTTATATTGGCAGCTGAAAACCTTCCCATTCACACACACACAAGAAATACCAGACCTCGGAGATCTTACAGGCAAATTCTAATGAAGTTTCCATGAAGCAGTCCATGAATAGATCAGTTTAGCTTTCCAGCGAATAAGAAGGAAAAAACATCTCACTCTATCAAGATATGATACCAGAGCCAGCCAGCATAATTCAAAACAGGAATGTGAGAGGCCACTTTAATTTGTAGATACCGCTGCCCAAAATGCTAGCCAAACAAATCAGACTGATATTTTAAACAAATTACGCTATGTCATGACCAAGGTGATTATTTTAGAAATGAATATGCAAAGCGGACAGTAAAAACTCACACATGGGGTCGGAGAGATAGTTCTTTCAGTAAAGCCCTTGATGTGTAAACACTAGGACGCATGTAAAAGAGCCAGGGATGGCAGTTCGTGTCTGCAACCCCAACACTGGGGTGGTATAGACAGGCAGATCCCAGAGTTCACTACCCTGCCGTGCAGATTAACTGATGAGCTCTAGATTCAGAGAAAGACTCTATCTCAGAAAATAAGGTGAAGAATGACTGTAGATTACACCAGATGCCAACCTCTGGAAATCCGAAAATTAATACATACACATGTACACACCTACACACAATATAACACACACACACACACACACACAAGCCTAACAATGTAAGTAATCATATAAGCACATTTCAAAGCATAGAATTATCTCAATACTTGCTTCAAAAGCATTTGATACGTTTAACACATTATTATTATTATTATTATTATTATTATTATTATTATTATTGCTATGAAGCTGAAGCTAGAGCCTGCGGGCTTGCATTTTCAAGGTAAGTACTCTATCACTGAAAGATGCAATGATTTTTTTGCATGTGTATATGTGTGTGATATGCATGCTTGCATACATGTATATGGGGTGCATGTATGTATATACACGTGGAGGCCAGAGGCTGGCACCGGATATCTTCCTAACTCGCTCCGCACCTTATGCACTGAGGCAGTCTCTCACTTAAAGACAGAGACTGCTGATTCAGCTAGTCTAACCAGGCCACTTGCTCCAGGGATCCCCTATCCGTGCGTCTGTGTGTTACGGGGGGCTATCATCCCTGCATTTATAGGACTGTTGGAAATCCAAACTTCTGTCTTCCTAATTGTCATATTTTTAAGCAAAAGAAAGACAACTCAGCAAGTATTCTTCTTCACAATGAAGCGTTAGACGTGACCTTTTCCTACCCAGAGACAGACAATGCCCACTGTTACCACTTACTCTACATTA
This sequence comes from Cricetomys ansorgei, assembly GCA_026225945.1. Classification (NCBI taxonomy): domain Eukaryota; kingdom Metazoa; phylum Chordata; class Mammalia; order Rodentia; family Nesomyidae; genus Cricetomys; species Cricetomys ansorgei. Next base: position 22,135,488 of record JAMJFZ010002869.1, read on the forward strand.
TGCTAAAAATCTCAACCAGTGCAGAAAATCTGAGACAGAATGAGAAACCATACGGATTAGAAAATAAGAAGGGAAAAAACACTCCCATTACTCTTGGATAGTGTGATTGTCAGAACAGCCAAAGGATTCTACCAAATCTTAGGCATGATGACAGAATTTCACCAGCCATCCCGACATAAGACCAACACTTAGAAAATCAGTTGTATTTCTATACATTTGCAACAAAGAGACTATTGATATTTTTAAGTACCGTTTATAAAGAAACCACAAGGTTGGCAGAAATCAAGAAGTCTATCAGTAACAAGCGTTGGTGAGCTTTTGGGTCAAAATATATTCTGTGCACTGTGGTTAGAGTGTGATCTGGTGTAGCTGGCTAGGAAAACAGTAAGGCATTGTTGTGTGAAGTTGAAAGCGCTGTGCCTTGTAGCCTCGCAGTGTGCTGGCCCCCACCCGGAAAAATGCCCCCAGCATCGTTCTTTTCAATAGCAAAGAGCTAGAAGCAACTCAAAGGACTTTTGATGCAGGAATGTCAGTGAGCTGTGGTGCAGTCTAGTCTCTCAGTGGAGCAGTTTACACAAGTGAAAAACGACAGCCACAGACAACAGCACGGAGGAGATTCTTGGAAGACCTTGGGAGGAGAGGGAGGGTGTCACGGTGGGAAACTCACAATAGCCTGGTTGCTAACTTCTCGTGGAACACATGTACATGGAACACAGCCTTCCAGCGTATGTGCGAGTTACAAATGATTTGCGTATGTATCAAACATTGTGTGCCTTTTCCACTGTTCAGCTCAGTTTCCTGAGAAAGTGATGAGCAAACGCCAGCCACCACCAACTCTGATAAACATACCAGAGCAATTATTCCAATGCCCGGTGAGCACTGAGTCCTGCAGATCACATAGGAGCAAGGAACGCCACTGCCTCATTACCACCCTCTGAGGATGGTGGGTCAGGAATGGTTACCCCTACTTTACAGAACAGAAAACTGAGTCCTAGGAGCTTAAGACTTGCCCACGTTCACCAGCTAGAGAGGAGCAGAGCTGAGAGTCAGACCCAGACAGCCTGTGCCTGTTGTCTCTCTGGTTGCTGCCCTTTAACCATTTGCAGAGAAGATCCCAGTCCTTCTGATGCCTCATTACTGAGTTTCCACCTTGATTCCGGGCCACTTTCAGCAAAGCTTTATTCAATTGCTCAATAATTCTTTCTCTCAGGGGTCAGTGGCACGCCCCACCACTGCTCCAGATGAAAAGCCTCAGAAGCCATATTCCACTTTGTAAGTGAACAACAGAGTTTTTCTTTCTCCTGGGGCAGAAATTATCCTAATAAAACTTGCCATAGGGAACGTCTAGCTTCAGAAATCCAAACAGCGCACTTAATGAACACTACCCAGTACTGCGTGATTCACACTTTATCTTGTCTAGCCAGTGCAGAAAAACCTACAAGGTAAGCTTTACCCCCGTTCTAAGATATACAACCAAAGCGGCTCCCAGGCCGCTTTATCATGTGATCAAGAAGGACGCTTGGCTCTTGTATGTGAGTGGAGGGAACGAGAAAACATGGCCGGAGGTTATTAGCACATTAAAATGAGACCAGGGACTGGAGAGATGGTTCAGTGGGTGAAGCACTTGCTAGGCAAACATGAGGACTAGAGTCTGGATCCCCAGAGCCCACATAAATGCCAGGTTGGGGGAACGGCTCACCTGTAACTCCCACACTCAGGAGGCAGAGACAAAGGATCCTTTAGGGCAAGCCAGCTAGCTGGACTAGCTGAATCTGCAAACTCTGGGTTCAAATGAGAGACCCTGCCTTAATAGACAAGGTGAGTGACTGAGGAAGATATCTAAGGTCAGTCTTTGGCCTACACACCCAGATCAAGCAGGGAACTGGTCTGTTGACTCTGAGCATGGTAACTGCCTGATATTTATATAAAGAAGATTCATGGCTTGTTTTGGGGGTTTCTCTGTTGTAGCTCTGGCTGTCCTGGAACTCACTCTGTAGACCAGGCTGGCCTTGAACTCACAGAGATCCACCTGCCTCTGCCTCCTGAGTTCTGGGATTAAAGGCATGCACCACCACCATCCAGCTGATTCATGAGCTTTTATTTCTGATTATTTCCCATAGCTGTCTTCTTCCCTAAGGTCAGATGAATGTACAAGCGGCTGCAGGCCGCTTCCCTCTTTACTGGTAACCATGCCGCAAAGTCACAGAAGGGTATGTGCAGGTGACTGAACCCGGCAGTGAATACGTCGCTTCTCACTTTATTGAAGCCTGGATCCCAGGCCCCGCTCCTGCCTCTGTAGCATCCAAAACCCCCCCCCATGTAGTAATAGCACCCCAATTTGCTCAAGGAAACTTTGCATAGTCTTAGCCATCCATGTGTGGCAGGTGGCCTTAGACAGGACTTGCTTAGTCCCAGCCCCACAGGTAGCTGATCTTAGCATGAGTTCTGGGATGGCCAGAGGCCCAAGCTGGCTAGCAGACCCTGCCAATGTCCTCTCACTGATGTGCTAGAGATCAGAGGTGATCTCTCTGGGTTAACACATAAGCTTGGATGTTTTCAGACTGCCAGACACAGACTTCTTGGAGAATGCAGAAGCTTATGGACCTGAGACAAGAAAGGGCCAAAGCCAAGGCTCTTAGATCCAGCCATGTCTGGAATGGATATTCCTAGGCTTTCTTAGTATTAAAACACACGTTTGGTGTGCCATATTTCACACCAAGTTTTCTTATGTCATTTTGTTGCTCTGTGTTCTTTTGTTGTTTTGCTTAGTAAGCCAGGATGCATTGGGTTTCTGTTACTGGCAGCACAGAACACAGCTTTCTCTAGCAGGGACCTTCTGAGGTCAGAGAACATTGAGACCCATTCTTTCTTCTTGTCCTTAAAGACCAGACCAGCTGTAATCCTCTAGGAGGCCTTGTAAGGTCTTTCCTGTCCTCACTGAAGCTCTCCTTTTTGAATTTCCCAAATGGTTTGTTCTAAAGTTCTAATCAGAGTTTACTTCAATTTTCCTACAGCATCAATGGACCAATGAGTTTTAGTGCTGATGTTTGCTTTGTCAAAACACAAAGAAGGTGGGCTCGGTGGCACACACCTTTAATCCCAGAGTTTAGGAGGCAGAAGCAGACGGATCTCTGTGGGTTCAAGGACAGCTTGGTCTACATAGTGAGTTCCAGGACAGGCAGGGCTACTTAGAGAGACCCTGTCTCAGAAGACAAAAATAAACAAACAAAAAGCCAAAGACATCAATGGTATCTAGGTAATCATTTAAGGGTAACCCCCGAGAAACCTGCTGAGTTGCCAGAAATCTCCATAGAATACAACAGTCTAAATAAAGCTCTCATCTTGCCTTTTGTCACTCGGGCACACAGGGAGCACCGCAAAGGTGCCAAGAGCACACAGTTAGCAGGTGTGGATAGCCCAAGGACTCAGGCATCTGAAGTCCCTGCCAACTGTCACAGGAAACCAAAGAGAAGGACACTTTGGGCACCTTGTTGCTGTCTGCCAGTGGAGACATTTGGGACTGCAGGAAGTTGGGAGTAAGGAAGGATCTCCTGAGCCAATCAGGTGAGTGTTCTCGTAGTGAGACAGCTGACCTGCCGCAGACACACCGCACTCTTCCACTTCTCATGCGTTCTGGAACAACGTGCCATTAAGTCATACACATTTTTGAAACCCGCCTGCCGAACCCAGCTGTTTGTGCAGAGTCAGGCTTTCCAGGGAGTGTGGCTCTGCCTCCGTGGGAAGGACCCCGCGTGCTGCTGAAACTGCTTTTGCTCTCTCCAGAAGACCCAGACGTTCAGCCAAGAAACAAGAGGCCAGAAGGTCACTGGGTTGGGGGTGGAAGGAGGAGTCTTCGTAGAGTCCAGCCAGAAGAATGCCATTATTTAAGAAATGATTGAAGACTTTCTTTAAAACTGGCCTAAAGAGCCAGAACTCTGGGGTTTCAAGAATGTTAAGCACCCAGTTTGCAGATTCTTTCGTTGACCTGCTGTGGTCAAGCCATGAGGGGAGAAAGGAAAGAGTCCCCTTTCTTTATAAATTCAGTAGCTCAGCTTTGTCAGCGAGGGCAAAGACTTGAAGCAAAGGTTTGTTGTGTGGCTGTTTGCTAATGGCCTCGTCTTCCTGTTTATTCAGTACTTATTACAAAACATTCTTGTCTTGGACCAGGGGCCCATCCACAGGCCAACAAACATAACTGGCCCCCCTCTATGCTAGACAGGGGTTCAAGAGATCCAAAGACAACCAAGATGGAGACTTTAGCATGGGGAGTGCGGGTGTGACTGTGTCTAGAGGAAATAGTGAGAAATGTCCCGGTAAAGAGTCAAGCAAAGTATTTTGGGAGCTCAAAAGAGGAGGTTCTGAAGGGCTCAGAATAGGAACAGTAAAGACCCAAGAAGGCCTCCTAGAGGAATCGCATAGGGAGTGATCACAGACAAGAAGAAATGGATTCTCAGTGGTCTCTGGCCTCAGAAGGTCTCTGTTAGAAGAAAAGGCCATGCTCTGTGTTTTCCTCCTACTCAAATTCATATGTTGAAGCCCTGACCTCAGAAAGTGACTGCATTTGGAGAGGGGATCTTTGAAAACACAACTGAAGCAAAATAAGGCCCTAATCCTCAATGACTGCTGCCTTCTAAGAAGAGAAAACTGGACAGAGACATGGACATAGGAAAGAGGAAGCGCAGACTCAGGGAAAAGTACCTGGCTACAGTCAAGAAGAGAGGCATGCAGCAGAGCCACATCCTATGGTCCTCAGGAGGACCCAGCCCTTCTGGCACCTGGATCTCTGGCCTCCAGAACTGTGATGTGGTATACTCTGCTCACTAAGATACTCTGTGGCACTGTGTTATGGACACACTAGCAAACAAACATTCTGCAAGCTACACACACACACACACACACACACACACATACACATCACACATACTATCACACACATATACACATACATATCACACACACATACACATAAATACCCACATATACACGCACACACACACACACACACACACACACAATCACACACACACCGCACACTGGAGGCTACTCCCCGACTTCAGGAAGGATGAACTACCTCGCCCTCCCTTCTCTCTGTTCTGAACACCCTTGTTGATGGGACCCTAGTAGTCTGCGTGTAGTTCTAAGTCTGATTTGGAATTCCACATCCTCTTCGCCATGGTCAGAAGGCTGCCCTGGAATGTGACCCTGGCAAGCCTTCCCTGTTCAAGAGAGCCAAGGCCAAGTCCACACTGTCTCCTGTAGTCCTGATGACTTTGTTTCTATTAACTCATTCGTGACTAGTCCACATGTAGCGGCGCCAGAGTTTCCTACCCCATGTCTTTGGTTGTCGCTGTTGTTTGTTTGTGTGTTTGTTGCTTTGTATCTTTGGAGGGATAGAAGGTTAACGGTCACATTTACTCAATTTGCAACTATTCACTGAGCTTATATGAGGGTAAAATGAGCTCTATGGCTTACAGAGAGGGCCAAGCTTGTATCCATATAGTGGTTTGGGAAAGAATTTTGAAAATCTAGACTCTCAAGAAAGGAACTGATGTTAAGAGCCTACTTTAAGGAGATCGCTGTTTTGTCTTGGCTTACTGCAACTTAACCAAAGTCCTTATAAAAGCTAACAAGGGACAAGAAGATTAGACATCCCATACCGTCAGCCCGAGTGTCTGATTGCTCCCTGGTTCTCGCTCCTTCCTTGGCCACGTGCCTCTACACTCACCTCAGATCATCCTCAGCCCACATTCGTGCAGTAACTTGCCCACGGTCGCTGGGTTTCTGGATCCTATCTTTCCACAACACTACGTTTGTCTTGATGAAGAGTCCAAAGACTTTAAGTGAACTTTAGGCACAAAACAGGAGTCCTCGGACACTGAGAGCTTTCAAAGTGCCACTTCAGGAATTATGAGAAGTGTTCTCTGTGAGCAAGTCATGGAATGCTAATTCTCTTACCTAGAAAGTTCCCAAGAGGCTTACGATGGCTGACAACTGAGCCGGGTTGCTCCAGTTTTCTCTTAGAACAGGGGGCTGGCACACCCAGAGTCATGACTTCTCTGGGTGCTAATCTGCTTGACTCAAAGGAAAGCCCTCACCACAGTGAAGTTTCCTGTCCCCATACAGTTCTCCTGGAACCCCTTCCCTCTGTCCAGAGGGTGGGAAGGCACCTGCTCCTCCCGCCTCCTTGCTGGGGAGGGAAGTGGACACATCAAGGTTTAAGCACACCACTGCACCATGACACACAGACTTAAGCATCTGTTCTGAGTACTTGGTTGGGGTTCAGTCTGCTTTATGGAGCTGTAAAGGATTGAGATATTCTGGACTGGGGGTGTGGCTCAGATAATGACAATGTTTAGCTAGTACCAAGCACCCAGTTCCACATGACTGGTTGTGGTGGTACACACAACGTAATTCCACCATTCCGAAGGAGAATCACACATTTAAGGTCATCCTTGACTACACAAGCAAATTCAAAGCAGTCTAGGTAAGTGAGCTCCTCTTTAAAGAAAATAATAAAAAAGAGTAAGCTATCCAGAAAAGGAAACATGCCCAGGAAGTCTGAGTTGGGGCATTTTCTAGAAACCCCTGCCACTGTAGACCTCATGTACTCTTAAAATCCTGGTCAATCTCCAAGGGGCTGTGTTCTACGTGGCTGTCTGCAGTCTCTCCTCACACTATACACAGGCAGTGCCAGAGCTGTGCAGAACTGTGCTCTTTACCCCCAGAGCTGGGTTCATGGCCACCCACAGACACCCCTTCCTGGAGGGGCTTTGCAAGGGCACGGCTCTGCTCTAGTTTAAAGGACAGTTCTGATAAGCGGCCTGAGAACTTCGAGGTTCTAAAGTGGCCTGTCACTAGCCACGAGGACTAAGACTTCAAGCCGTGCTTCACCTGCTGTCACGGCACAGCACACAGCGCACAGCACACAGTGCACAGCACATGCCGCACACCGCACACCGCACACCGCACACCACACACCGCACACCGCACAGCAAAGTTAATGGGATGTTCGAGGACGCTAGTGAAAGCCAGCTTTGGCTTTGAGGGAGCTGGAGGGACCCTTAGCGACAATCCAGTTCCTCTCACACGAATGAAAGGATTGAGTACCCCATCTTGCAATCTTGCTGGAGCGCTATGACTAGATTCAGACCCCCATCGGCCTCAAAAACAGAAAGCTTGAAACCAATGTTAAAGTAACTTTTAATTCTCTGTTCACAGAATAAAGCCCAAGTCAATTGTGTGGCTCCTGACGCCAGACAGTCTAGTCTCAGCCAATATTCGAAGTCTCACCTCACTCTATCTGATCGTAGTCTGTGCCAATGTGCACACTGGGTAACACAAGCAGGCAGGTGACCAGTGTGCTCACAGCCAAGGCTGGCCCCGACTAGCGGCCCTGAGCGTGCCATGAACGTCCTCTGCTCTGTACCTTTCTTCATGCTGTTCTCAGTCTATTACTTTTCCCTACCCTCTTCCAACATGAAAATCCTGCTCAAACCTCCAATGGTCCCCCAAAGGCCGGCAGATCCCTTCCCAGTGTGAAGTTCACACAGAGCACGCCTTTAGGTCTCATTGGTCACCTTGGAGAGCTTCTGATTGTTTATGGGCCTGTGTCCCTCCCAGTCTCCTCACAAAGGCTCAGCTGGAAGAGTCCAAGGTTAGGGGTTGTATATCATCCATCCCTCAAACTTGGCAGAGTCTAATGCGGAGTAGGGATCCATGGGTGTCTAATTAAATAGGTGCAGATGGGTAGCGCCTATCCTGGAAAGCTGCGACTACCCCAGCCAGGGCCACCCAGTGCCTGGTACCTCTGTTGTAGGTCCATTGCTGAGCTCTGATTGCTATGCGTCAGATTTCACAGTTCCCACCAACCCGCCTGACTCCTGCCAAGCACTCAAGGAATGAACGAATTCATCAGCAGTAACAAGCCGGGCCTTGGCGGGCAGCTCTACCTACGATGCTATCAGTTCCTCTTCCTCATTTGAACCCTACTCACTCCCATTCCCCGTGTGTGCCTCATCCACTCAATCAGCAAATGCTCATCAGGCACTAAAAACACAGTGCTGAGCGAGACAGAAAGCTCCTGCCGGGCCGTGAAATGTTAAATAACCAGGAATGTCTATTTATCGCTGTTAAGGGACGCTTGCCGGAGGATAAGGACCATGTGATGGTGGCACACTAGCAGCCCTGCCCCCAGCATCCTGCATCCTGGTAACAGTGGCCCCAGAGGACATGGCTACTTCTCACTAGACTCAGATATGGAAAACACAGATCTTCTCTTTGTTCCCAACAGGAATGAAGCAGAGGCTGGAACGTTTTGTGTCTTTGCGTAGCTCCATATAGCTTCCCTCAAATTATTATCCCCCCTCCACCAGGAACTATGGGAGATGCCAATTTCATACTGATTCCGGATGTGAAGTCTGTTCTGTCTGACCTCGCTGATTCCTGGGGGATGTGTAAAGACCTGTGAAATATGCAGAACTCATAAATTAGGTCTGGCCACATTTCTGCGAATGTTCTCGTTTGAGGGAGCGTCAGACAGCACTGAAAAGCCCCCAGGCATCAGTGCCTCCCCGGCACTTTCCACGTCAGATGTCTCCAGAGCCTGCCCCAGATGCTGGCTGTCTAGGGCAGGACCAGCTCAGGCTGTCCCCATCTCCCCTCTGGCCCTGCTCCAACAAGCTGGAGGGAAATGGAAGGTCAGTCCTTGACTTCTTGTCTGCTGTCTAAAGCGCGCTGGAGGGAAAGAATTCTGTGAATGTCCTTCCCTGGACAGCTCCTAAGGAGATGGGCCGAGACCCTTCCCCAGACACACTCTTCTGTGTCCAAGACAAGCAGAAGCCTCTGTGTGACTGCAGGTTCCCAGGCCCCTCAGCATGAGATACAGCTGTGGGACACTCTCTGGGATGATATGAGGAGGGGCTCTAGCTGCTGGTGGATGTGTGGGATCCAGTCTCTCCCATTAGAGCCCCCCCCCCCAAAAAAAAGAATTCCCTTAAGGAAAGGCCGGTGGATACAGCGGTCTGCAGGTCCGTCTAACCCAAAGGCCCTCACTGGCACATCTCCCCATCGGTCCTCAGCGTCTGCGCACATCCAGCTCTATTCACCACTCAGTACACCCATATGCCAGCACCAGGCTGAGCGCGGAGTATACGCAGTGCCCATCATGGTTATCGTGGCCTCTCCTGACACCCAGTTCAGTGTGAGAAATCACAGAGAGTGGGATTTACGTGAAGGATGAGCGATCACGTGTGGGGGGAGCCTCACTTCCCTGGGTTGTCAGCACCAACACTCCTTCCGTGCATTCATTCCATTTATTCCTGTAGTTATAGCCTATTGAGAGATCACGCTACCACAGGCTGTGGACACATAGCAGGAGCTGGGGCAGTGCCTTCGTCCCAGGAATGCCCCAACCAGGAATCCAACCCACTTCCTGAGCCCTATATCATGCCCTCAATATGAAAGATATAAACAAGGCACATATCCTAGGTTATAGGGGGCCCTGGCCTTTCTGATTCCAGCTTGAGGTCCGGGGAAGCTGGTGTAGAGAGGGAGTCTGAGGAGCAGCCCAGCCCACAATCCCCACAGCCTGACAGGCCAGAACACTGTGCAACCCATGTGTCCAGAGAGACTAGCAGTCCACAAGAGAAGAGGACAAGGGTATCTGAGTTGCTCTGGCACCAGAGGCTTAGTCATGGGGGTCTTGGAGAATGTACGAGAGCCACATTAGTGGGGACTGAGCAGACAGATGGAAGAGAAGTATCAGTAGCACGCTGGCTTACGGAGTCAGTGACAGCCTATGTATGCAGAGTCCGATGTGAGCATATATGTCTCCTGGAGAAGCTAGAGTGAGTAGAGGCGATACCATCCACGTAATGACAAACCCTCCAACGGTGTGCCTCTCAGAACATATCCCACTTTAAACAACACACAGCTGTATCTGTATGTGATCCCAACTGAAGGGAGACCCACCTCCCTTCTTTCCTTTGCCACTCCCTCTCCAAGCCTCCCAGCCTGTGCTAAGAAGCCACCAAGTACTAAGCGTATAGTTTTGAAACTAGTGAGGGAGGTGTTAGAGTCACCAAGTGGGACTGGACAGCTGCTGCTAAGCCACAAAGCAGAAGTATTGCTCTTACAACGAAAAGAACCACAGCCCGAAGATGCCATCCACTGCAGAGGAGAGCCACACAGGGCATGCGCAGAAACCGCTAGGTTACATTCTGAACCTACCTGGGAAATGGGCTTCTACAGTTCACCAATTGGTATATTTGATCTATTTTCAGGGAAAGGGTTTCTGAAAGGATGTCTACCGCTAGCCTTGATGATGAGCGAGAAGGTACAAGCACCATCTCCCGCTTTAGCCTGTTGATACTCGTGATAGCCCCGACCAAGCTCGGAGGCTGAGGTAGAAAAAGTGCTTGAGCCCTGAAGCTTGAGACTGGGCAGGACAGCACAGAGAGACTGCCGGTCTCTGCCACACCCACCTACTAATCTCAAAACGATACGCTTAGTGCTTTCTCTGGCCCTGGCAGGTGATTTGAACTCATGGTCCTCCAGCAGGTGCTCTCTGGAGACCTGGTAGCACGGACACTTTGGTCAGAGCCGAGTGAGCCCGCTCTGCTGTAAAGTCCTAACTCCATCCATCCTCTTACAAAATTGCTTTCTTTTCACACACCACAGCCGGCTACTTCCAGAATGAAACACAATGAAAAGAAACGACCAGACCAAAGAACCTGAGCTGAAAGCCAAGAAAAGCATACCGCTTGCTAAGGAACCTGCCATGCCGGGCCCTAGGGAAGTGACCGACTGCACACAGACACCAGAGGCTGGTCCCGTCCCAACAGTGGGGTTTCCCCAGCCCGTGAGGCCAGTCGGTGCCCTGTGCCCCCACCAACGAACCAGTGCTGACTTGTAGAGTTGTGGCTACAAAGGGAAGGGCTGCACTCTCCGCTGACTGCAGAATTAGCACCGTCCTGGCAGAAGAGGTCACTGTTTGAAACACATAAGTAGACCAGAGTCACATCATCGGAGCAATGCAGGTAAGAAAGAGTTTCCAAAAAATCCAGAGTCTGTATGCACGCGCGCACACACTCACACACACACACCCCACTGGAAAGATTTAAAAGGGTAGAACATTCTGGAGCTGGAGGGGACTTGACAAATCACATGACCCAGAGAATTGTGGATGTGTGTGCCCCAAACCTGTCTTCAATGGAAAGACTTCCCTTCTCAAAACGATGCTTTTAAACTGCATAAAACAAAATTCATAGTATTACAAAGGAAACCTCTACATCGAAAGACAGCCATCAAAACATTTTAAAAGACAAATGTGCGATAGAGTTCTATATACGTTTCAATTTTTATTTCTTTAGTGTGGCAGAGAGACAGAGAGAGAGGGAGGGAGGGAGGGAGAGAGAGAGGGATGGAGAAAGAGAGGGAGGGAGGGAGAGAGGGAGGGAGAGAGGGAGGGAGGGAGGGAGGGAGAGAGAGAGGGATGGAGAAAGAGAGAGAGGGAGGGAGAGAGGGAGGGAGAGAGGGAGGGAGAGAGAAAGTGAGAGAGAGAGAGAAAGAGGGAGGGAGAGAGGGAGAGAGAGAGAGTGAGAGAGGGAGAGAGGGAGAGAGACAGAGACATCTGGAAGCCAGAGATCAATGTCAGATGTCTTCCTCGGTTGCTCATCACCTACTTCGAGACAGTTTCTCACTGAGCCTGGAACTCACTGAGTCAGCTGGACAGGCTGGTGAGTGAGCTCCAGAGGTCCTGTCTCTGTCCCACCTGTGCTGGTGAAAGCACGAGCTGCCACCATGCCCAGTTTTTCACGTGGGAGCTATGATCAATTTGGGTCCTCGTGCTTGATGAGGGAGCCGTGCACATACCTATGTGCTTATTGCTGCGCTAAACAGAAAGGTTGAGCAACAGATCTGACGTCTTTCACTAAATTCTGGAGTAGTGACAAGCATGAGTAAGATTTCAAAAGCAGTCCAAAGTAACTGCCCCAGCTGTGCTGTGATCTGCAAACACCTGGCTTTATGCAGTCAGGGTCCTACTAAGAGGCCCATGACAAGTTACCAGCATACTCAATGGGAATACTAGCTTTCAATTATACATTAACCAGGAGCCATGGGGTATAAGACTAGAGCAGTTGGTTTAAGTACACTGGCCCCAGACTAAGAGCCCTAATCCAATACTGACTCTTTTTACAGCTAACAGCACTTAGATCAGAGAGGCCAACTGACTTCCTTAATGCCCTCAGCCAACAAATAGTAAATCTGGAGTCAAAGTCCAGCTCTCTTAATCATCCCTTTACCGAAACATGGTCCCTCAGTTTAGGCTTTAATATAATTTGGGAAGTTTCTGTTTTTAAATAAATTAATACATTTTAATAAAGCCAAGCAATTTGGTGATTACAATTTTTAAAATGTTTTGTCTTTCCTTGACTGAACAGATGGATGGACAAGCCTTGTAGCTTCAGGGGTGATCCTAGACTAACCACATTGCAACACATGGGAGCTTGTGAGCCGTGAAGAACTACAGGGTCCTCCCTGACCTCTTGAGGTATGTCTGTCTTTCCTACCAGCTGACTTCATAGAGTCCCTTCTCTGCTGAGAGCTCAGTGGGAGTCCAAGCTCACTCCAATTGCTGCAGACAAAACGTGGCAGTAACTCAACCCTCGGCCTCCAGATCATGCGGTGTTCGAGCTCTTTTCCAAGGGAAAGAACAAACAATAACAGAAACAGCTAGGGATTGTGAGGCTGTGGAAACACAGAAACAGGGGTGGGCGATGTCAACAGACATGGTGAGGTTCGAAATCACAATAGTGACGTCAGAAGCCCCTGTCCCGAGCCAGTCTCCAGATTAGACGATCTGCATGCATTATCCGATAAAATTCTCAAAATAATCCTTGAAAGTTGGTAGTGTGGCCCCTGTTTCCAGTTAGGAGAATGAAGATCTAGAGAAGGTGAGTGGCCTGTCCCATTCCCAGCCTACGACAGGAAAAGACAGAAGCAGACGTAGGACCACTGAGCAGGGGCCTCCACTGCACACGCTTGCTGGAGTGGCCCAGGGCTCTGACCAGAGCCAACTGCAGAGCCCCTGCTTCTGTGGAGGTGCCGTTTCCTCCCCAAGCGCAGCTGGTCCCAAACCCCTCAGCTGCGAAGGAACCCTCTGCTCTACACATTTTCTGAGCCTGGGTTTCAAGTTACAGCCCAAGCCAGAGGCCTGCAGAGAAAACACAGAAAGAAGTGGGGGCCTCCAGCCCCTCCCTCATCTGTGCTAACCACAGACCTGCCACACTGTGGCTGAGGTTTCTACGTGTTCTTGGCCTTGTCTTGGGCCTGGGAACAAATGCCACATTCGGCTGACTTCCCATGGCTTTGTCTCACGACTTAAACAAACCAAGCTTTTCTGGCACCTTGAAGCAGATTCTGAGAAAAGTCTCCTCAAGGCTTTGAAGGCCTGAAAAGTGGGTGTGGTCGAGCTCAGCTTTGAGTCATTTTTAAGGTTTCTAAAGAATTAGACCTTCAGTACGTTTCATACTCCATGAATCCTGGCATAGTTACTCTTCTAAGACCCTAGCAGCCTCCTCCACGAACCACGACCAATTAACACTCAGTGTACAACACTGCGCAGACTCTAAGCAGGGCGTCCTCATGCGCACAGCATGCCATACTACTTTACATTTTATAGGCAAAGGCATAGAACTCCAGGCCTCAGTGGTAAGAAGGAGCCAATGAAGAAGAAATTCAGGGCCTGGCTGACTTCCGAGCTTCAGCCTCACCATTCCTAGAGTCTTCCTGGCCTCTCTGTCCCACGTTAGCAACTCCAAGACCCCCTTGTCTTTCAGCTGCTTGCATGGTATCTGATCTCCCTTCCTCGGCCACAGATCCCTGGCTGTTCCCCTTCGTGCCTAAACCAGAGAGCCCGGCAGGAAGGAGGCACTCTGAGAACTAAATTAGTTGACTGAATACTGGCTAGCTGTCAGGAAAAATAACTCCCGAGCATCTTAGGCCAACGCCATGCATCTTCCAGAAGGATCTGTTATTTGTTGCCCTCTGCTTGCTTGGGTACCCTGGTCACTAACAACAACAAAGCCTTGGACCCACTAGGGAGTAAAAGGCGTTGCCTGTAATCTCAGGAATGGCCAGGAATTTACCTGACGTCCCTGGGTTGCACAGCTCTAGAGAAACAGCTTTCTCAGCTGCAGAGCACATCACCCATCTGTGTTACTGGTGGAGTCTCTAACTTGCTACTGAGCCAAGATGGTTAGCAAAACCAGGCTTATGTAGAATGTCACCCAGAGAGATGACACGTGAAGCCCATAAGGGATAAACATGCAGAGACTGGTGGCAACTGCATGCAAGGATTGGTTCTCAGAGGCAATACATCATGAGGAGAAGATTCCAGAATGGCAGTCTGCATCTAGGAAGCCTTTCATTGAGCCACACCACTCTCTGCTTTTAGTCCAACATATCCAGTCCCTACTTCTCCCAGATGGCTGGCTTTGAACTCTTTGTGTGTTGTTTGATCTCTGCACTATGCCTGGGTTCCGGTCAGTGACCTCAGCTCTGACAGCCTTTCTTCCTTGCCAGTTAGCTATGTCTGACTGCCCTCAGCCCCATCTAGAGAAGCTGGTTACAAGCTGGCTCCTTCCAAGGGAGGAAGATCTGGGTGACACACTGCATCCAGTATGAGTGCCAGCAGACTTGTGGAGCTGGGCACCCTTAAGCCAAACTGTCATTTTTCTCATTATAAAACATTCCTGGCTCAGGGACTGAAATCCTTGGGTCACTATGCCCCTGTCTACAGAAGTGCCCCAAGTGATCTAGACTTCTAGCCGGGGACTCAGGGACTCAAACCTGAGGCCACATTGTCCAGAACAAACAGAGCTTAGTCACCACTGAAGTGGAACCCGAAATAGAGAAGACAAGAAGGAAGCTCAGAGGCACTGAGGGTAGGCTCTGGGGGTGGCCTCTGGGGAAGAGGGCACGGGCTAACTGAAGTATGATGAAGATGGCTTCATTGAAAGTAGGTCTGAAATGCAGCAAAGCTGAGTTTCGGGGGGCAGCCATTAGCTTGTTAAAGGCAACTCTCACACTTTATTAGAGGAAGCCAGGGAATGAATGGAGGGGCAGAAACCAAAGGCATCGCCTATGAAGAGGGCATCCAGATCATTACACCAGAATTGGGCCAAGCCCAGTTGAGGGGTACTCAAGCTGTGGGCCATGACCCTTTTGGGGGTCAAACGACCGACCCTTTCACAGAGGTCGCCCGAGACCATCTGCCCATCAGATAGTTACGTTACGATTCGTAAGAGAAGCAAACCGGCAATTATGAAGTCGCAATGAAAATAATTTTGCGGTTGGGGCGGGGGGGGGGGGGTCACCACAACATGAGGAACTCTATCAAAGGTCCCAGCATCAGGAAAGCTGAGAACCGCTGATCTAGGCCTGTTTCCAGCTTCCAGAACATCCACGGAAAAGGAGCGGGCTACGCACGGCACTCCCGGCGAACACCTCTGTGTCCACCGGGACGCGGCAAGGCAAAGAGAAGAAGTCAGCAGCTGAGGCGGTTAGGGAAGCTGTCCAGATCTGACGCCAGGAAAGCAATGGGGAAAGGCATTTGTGAAGGCTGGGGAGGTGTGTGTGTGTGTGTGTGTGTGCACAGGCGTGTGTGAGAGTGTGCATGTAGAGTCTGACATCAGGAAAGCCCTTCTTTCATATTTTATTTCATGTTTGTGCACATACACATGCCGCCATGCCTATGTGGTGTCAGAGGACAATTTGATGGAGTCTGCCCTCTCCTTACCCGGTGTGTCAATGAGGCATTGCGGATCCCGCGGATCAGTCTGGGTAGCAAACGCCCCTACCCACTGAGCCACCTCACTGGCCCTCACTGGCCCTCACTGGCCCTCACTTTTTTTTTTTTTTTTTTTGAGACAGTCCCTCACTGAACTCAGAACTCATTGATTAGGCTAGACTGGCTGGCCACCAAGCCCCTGGGATCTGTCCAGCTCCACCTCCCCGGTGCTGGAGTTAGAGAATGTGCAGTCATGCCTGGCTTCTCTATGTTGGTGCTGGGGATCCAAACTCAGGTCCTTGCGCCTGCCAGGGCCCTGGGAAAAGGGCATGATGAGACAGTCGGTCTAAACACCATGCAGATATTTCATGGTAAAAATGAATTCTTGCTGACATTTATAAGTTTGATAATTCATTGTAAGTTTTTAAGTTTGTTTTGTTTTGTCTTCTTATAAGAAGTTCTACCTTTATTAGATAATTCTGTAATACTTAAGCTGATTTGGCATCTGGCATTCGCTTCAAATCACACGGCTAAGTGGAAGCTAAAGAAGAGATGGCACCTGTGCCAATACCACGAACCTTAATGACGAGTAGAAAACCACTCATATGTTCTCTCAACTCTTGTCCAGTGCAAAATTTAACAGAAAAAAAATTTCATTTAAAAAGAAAGTGAGAAGGACTTTGCTGTCAACACTGACTTCTTCATTGACTCTCTAAGAGCCCATCCACAAACCTTACACCCCAAGCACCAGGTTGCTCATCCAGAGCCTGAACCATTCAAACTGGAACTCAACCCGACACACAGTGTGGCCACAGACAGGTCTCTTAACTTCTCTGTGCCTTGAATTACTTGCAGGTACAACAAAAATACCAGTTCTACCTGCTAATGATCCATGACCCAGATACACAAACCCTAACCGGAGCCTGGTGTCCTTCCTGTGGCTGCTGCTAGTGATGCTTTAGGCTTGTGCCGATGGGGAGGAGATGCGCTTTCCTCTCCACGAGCCCCGGAAGCTTCCGAAGCGTCTCGGTTCTCCCTGAATTCTCATCACTCATCACCGTCTCCTCCTCAGAGAGGAAGAAGCCCACTGCTCCAGGATACTCGTTCTTCTTCGAAGGCCTATCTCCCTGCACAAGCCTGCCTGTCTCTTCCCTACTGCCTTGCTCCCCTTCCTCTGCTCCCAGGCCCCTGACTCCTGCCCCAGTCCCCTGGAGCACCAGTTATAGAGCTGCCTTTCCCAGTCCTGCCTCTGCTCTGGCCCCCTGCCACCACCTCTCACAATGCCCACAGGGGCCTCGGTCCTGGTAAGCCAGGAAACGGTGGGGTGGAGTGAAGGGAAATCAGAAGAACTCAGGGCTTATGAATGCATAATGCTGGACATTTTGGAAATGGATGGGCCTGGTGCCAGTCCTTGCTGGGGTTCCCAGATTGTGTTAGACTTACAAAGGGCCATTCTTAAAGGCTCCACATGTCTATGTAACAGGTTCAGAACCACAAGTGGTATGACGTCATAGGGATCACAAGATGAATAGGCTTCCCAGCCATGTCCTTAGTGCCAAGAGCCTTGAGTCCCAGGAAGGAGGTTGTGGGAGGAAGGAGGGCACCCAGGGAGCAGGACCCAGATGTTCTAGGGAAGGGGTTGGTGAGGTGGCCCAAGAACTGTCTACACTAGGACCAGATGAGAGCCCTTCCCAACAGCCTGCAGTGTCTCCAAACTGTCATCAGTATCCCTTCCTCATGCCATGTGTGCACATGTGGTCACTCACGCAGCTCATCTGCCACCCAGGTGTCTCCTGAGACAGCATTGCCTCTGTCTTCTCTCTCTCTCTCTCTCCTCTCTCTACTCTCTCTTCTCTCTACTCTCTCTTTTCTCTCTCCTCTCTTTTCTCTCTCTCTTTTCTCTCTTCTCTTTCTCTCCATACTTACATATATTCACACACACACACACACACACACACACACACACACACACTTCTTTGAAGTCTTTTCCTTTCTATTAGATGGGAGCAGTCAGCTGGTCTCGTATCCTAACCGTGCAGTGACCTAACTTGCTGAAGGCCACTTTCACCTTTCCAAAATGTGAGAGGTTGTAGCTCGAGAGTGTCCCCGAAGCTCCTCCTGGTTACGATGCCTATTGCTCTGCTGTGTGTCATAGACAGCATGATGCTGTCTTCTCACGAAAGCTGTAAAGCCTGTGGCTCGACTGAGTGCCACAATTCCCCTTGGCATGTTCTTAGTTAAGGTAAATGTCACTCAGGGCTTGCACATGTGTCCTGACACACACCGGATCCTCTGAGACCAGTAAGAAAGCAGAACTCTAAGCTCAGGTATGTCCACTTTTCCCTGGAGTGTTGAATGGCATATATTTGCATAGTGTTTGCATATATTTAAAGGTAAATGCACACTCATTCACATGATCATAATTATATATTATAACCAGCATAGTCATTCTAGCTGTTGGTTACAGATCAATACTCCAGAGCCCTGAAATATAAAAAGATCTTACTAGGTAGACTAACGAGCTCCCACACTTTTAAGGCCACAGGAAGAAAATATTAGAATTTCAATTTTTAAAAATTTTTTACTGCGTTCTTTTAAATTTCCTATTTCTTATGTGTGCTTTATATTCTTCAAACCACAGGGGTATAACAGGACACGTGCGTTACATATAAATATGCCTGAAATGGAGACCCAATTCCATAGGAATTTGGCAGAGGGGGTACATAGTCAAAAAAAGTTTGAGCCTTCTCTGTAGATCTCTCTTCACTGTAACTGTCCCAAAACTGGAGTTCAACTACTGCAAAAGGACAGGGCAGGACCCAGGCAACCCTCTCCAAGGCATCACTGGCCAATGGAACCCAAAGCTCTCTAGGGTGCTCTCAGTTTCTCTGGGGTTCATGGCATATGGTATCTACTTTCCACAGAGTCCCCATCAGCAAGGTTCCTTTAGCTATAAGAACACTGGCTCCCAAATAAGAAACCTACTCTCTTTTCCCAATTAGCTTGTGTTGGCCTCAAGCCTTTTCTTCAGTGATCAATCCATTCAAACATAGAAGGCAGAACACTGGCCCAGAGGCTGTTATTTAATTAAGAAAACATGAGGTTGATCATCAGTGAGATCAAAGAAAGGGATGGATGGAGGGATGGATGGATGGATGGATAGATGGATGGATAGATGGATGGATGGATGGATGGATGATGGATGGATGGATGATGGATGGATGGATGGATGGATAGATGGATGGATGGATGGATGGATGATGGGATGGATGGATTAACTGGTAGAAAGAAAGAACAAATTGGACTTCTGGAGAACTGTAAAGTAAAGGGCACAACTCAATTCCTGGGTCAGAAGAAGACTCAGAAATGTATCTGGAAGAGAACATTATGTCATCTGTAGACAGCAGACTGAGGCCTGATGGTCAGATTTCACAGCAGCTAGCTCCATGTGGGAAGACAGCACTCTTGAGAAAGAGCACCACGTGGGAGGACAGGCGCCAGGCTACTCACCCACACACTGGTTGCCCTCATCCATCTGATACCCAAAGCGGCAGACAAGGGGCCTTGAAATCGTGGGGTAGTTGGAAGCTGGTACTGGCGGGGCAGCTGCTGGGTATGGGCCCGAGTAGGGATTCGAGTAGGGTCCTCGATACACTGGGTTGGTTCGAGGGATGCACAAATATCCGCCATTCTGGTTGACACACATCATGTCCCCACGACAAGCCTCAGGGATGGTCTGGCATTCATCGATATCTGCAGAGGCCACAGGAAGGGCAGGTGTCAGTGGTCCCCTCCACCACACTGAGAAAGTGCATATTACAGCAGAGCAGATGAATGGGAATGACCCTCCAACACTTGGCCGGACTCATTACAATCTGAGGCTCCCCGATATCAGCTAAATTGACTCAAAGTGACCCGTGTTTCTGACATTAGCTCTTCAGGCCCTCCCACCACAAGTGACCCCCACCCACAGAAACCTGGACTATTGTTGACTTCATATTTTCCCTTAAAAAACACCACATCTGAAAACCAGACAAATGTATTCTTTAACATACAGAAACATAGCATTAAAAACACCCCTAATTTAATAAATAAGGCAACAGTAGAAATAAATTGGCAGGAGTGTTTGTCTGTGTGCAAAAGCATGTCAGGCTCTCTTCTGTGTGTTTTCTAGACTCTGAAAGCATGAGAGCAGGCCTAAGAGTCATTTCCATTTCTACTCAAAGTAATAACTGGACAAGAAAGAAAGAGACTTTTACGCCCAGAAAGACAAGGCTTGGCTCAGAACTAGTAACTTGCTGAGAAAGCAGAGCATCGCTTTCAAGTCAGCTCTCTCTGTGCCAGCAATCAGGACCACATCTAGCTCCCCTTGGGATCAGCTCACTCGGGACGGAGAGTGGGGGTCTGTCTAGAAAAGTCAGCCTTGTTAGGGTGGAGTCAAGGGCGGCTCCAGTGGGCGGCAGACCTGGCTTTGGGTGCTGGGCCCTGCCACCAGCTCTGGAGCCTGCTCTGTGTGGGACCGGAGACTGGGGAGGTGCCTGGATCCGGGCAGCTCGCCCACCATGTCATCTGAGAAATCCATGCCAACTCCCAGCTTGGGAACGGAGAACTCTGTGGTTCCGAATGCAGTGGTCTGTTCTCTAGTTAAAGGGACGGGCTGGACGAGAAGGTCACTGCCCTCTTTGTCCTGCGGTACAGCCTTGAACCAAACCACAGTGCTTTGTACGGTAAATCCAAGGATGAGCTTGGTTTAATTCACTCTTTCAAGCCATCGGTCTCCCCTCTGATTCTCAGTCGGTGTGACTCAGAGAAGACGAATGATTTGATCTAAATCAAATCTAATCAAAAAGCTCACTATTTCCCCAGTGTGGACGGCCAAGCCGTGTCCTCTCCACACGCTCTAGGCCCCATCCACAACGTGCCAAGCCTGAACTTCTTTTTCACCCCTGGTCTTTGCCTATGCTGCCCCTTCCACCTGGACTGAGATTTCAGTCAGGGTTCTATTCATCCTTCAATTCCCAATTCAAACTGGACCTTCATCACTTCTCGCTGAGTCTAAGCACAAAACACCCCTCCCGTCTCTGCTTTTGCGGGGTCCACTGTTGTTACTCTCACTTGGCGATGACCTTATTCCACCAGCTTGTCACAACATTCACTGTGTCTGAGTTTCTCCCCCACTAGATGGCATGCTGAGAGAATGACCTCTTCAAAGTACTTCCTCATTCCTGGAACCTGGGACTCCATGAGGTCACAGAGCTGGTTCAATTCAGGTTACTCATCAGATGGCTTTGAGATTGGAGCATTCATCGTAGATTATACAGGGACACCCAGTGTAATTGTGTGAGTTGCTTAAAAGGAGAAGAGGCAGGGGACGTGGTCAGAGATGCTACCATCGAAGAAGGAACCCATAAGCGTGAAAAGCACTTGACTGCTGAGGGTAGAGGAACAGGCTACCAACTAAGGAATGATCGCAGTTTCTAGAAACTGGGAAGAGTCTCACCAGACAATCAGGGAGGATAGAGGACCTGTAACCTACAACTTCAGGAAGGTGGATCCCACCAACTTCTCCCATGAGCAAAAAGATGCTGTCTCTTCTTGAGCCCCAGAGAAAGAAACATAGCCCTGCCAATACTTTGATATTAGTCTGGTAGGCAGATGTTGGGCCTCTGACCTAGAGGGCTCTGGGATCTGAAATGTGCACCATGTCAGCTACTATGTTTATGGAGCCTGGAGGAGTCAGTGCTGGGGAACAGATCCAACAGGAACGCTTGTTGAGGATAGTGATCAGTTTTTGAGCCTGGGCAGTGCTTAGCACAAAGACCATAAGCAACAAGACTGTGGTTGGCTCGGTCATTCCATCGCTGTGTTCTCCCACGGAGGAGGCAAACAAAGATTTTGACAGCATTGAACAACAGCTGCGGAAGAAACATCCTTGCAATTGGGCTGCCGCCAAACGTCCCCACCTCTGAAGGGACTGTCAGCACCACATACCTAAACACTGTCCTGTCGGGCGGTCCAGGTCAAAGCCGTTTGTGCAGTGCTGCTGTAGAGAAGGAGAGAGAGAAAGCGGGCCGGGTCACTTGACTTGCATCCTTCGTCACCATGAAGCACTGCAGCGCATTTGGGAAACAGAGGCCAGGGAAAGGGGACGCGTAACATCCATGCGTGGGTTAGGTCTCTCTTTGTAAACGCTTTCTTACGATCATTGCACGTTCAGCGCTGTCTTTGAAACCCCTTCTACTGGTGCCCCTGACCCCCACTTTCAGCAATGGTGGGTCCTGTGGTGCCCAACCAATGAGGATCAGTAATGGCCACAAATGTAGCCACGATGCAACAGCCCCACTCCTACGGAAGGAGCCTCTCCCCGTGCCGTCCAGCTCTCCTGCACGAAACCCAAAATAGACTCTTCGTTCCCTATGAAATTCTTCCCCTGACTTTGTGTTCACAAAACAAAAGTTACATGGCAGATGTGGCTCATTTTCTAAGCAAAGAGGACTGGGACCTTCCTTCATTTCCACTTCGGCAAAGCAATGGCCCAGAGGACACACTTCGGCGAGCTCCAGGAGCTGCCATTTCACACATGTAACCTGATACTTCTCTTTAGTTTGTTTTGTTTTGCTGTTTTCAAGACAAAATCTCATTGTATAGCTCAGGCTGGCCTTGAACTCATAATCTTCCTGCCTCTGCTTCCCAGTGTTGTGAACTTTTGTATTTTGGGTTGTGGGCTGAGCCATCTTTCCAGCTCTGGCTATGAACTTTTAAAAATCCAAATGGGGAACAATTTGAGGGCCCCATGCAGGTGCCTGGTGTCTGGCATAGCACTGGTTCTAGCATCTAGGATTGTGGTACCCCTGTCACCTGATACCCCTCTAGCCTCAAGGCTGGGCATCCATGGGCTATGTGGTGTTTTGTAGGGATGTTGAGCCTGGCCTGTGCTACTACTGAGGGTTCCTGGCCTTAGAGCTTCAGGGCAAAGCACCCAGAAAAGCCAGGAGTCTGTACCACAGAACCTGAGAGACCAGGTTCCGGCCCTGCTCTCCAGCATAGGGCTGGGGTAGAATGGGCTCAAGCACTGGTTCACCTGGTTTCCATTTCTCACTGGAGCCCTTATTCTCCTCATCCCTTTCCTTTGCCTCAGTTTCTCTATTTCTGCAAAATAGAGTTCTTGAACTTACTTTTAGGTGGATACAAGGGAGAAATATATTACTATACATGCCTAAGCTAGCTGACATGACCTTGTGACCACTCTCTTCCCCAGGCCTAGATGTCTTTATCTGTAACCCTTGGGGCTAGGTTAGAAGATGTCAAGGCCTCTCCGAGATCTACAATTCTTTGTCATTTTTCTCAAACACTTGGCGCCTACATCACCCTGGGCCAACCTCAGCCTCTCAGTGCCTTGGCTATGGTCTGTATATAGTAAAGAGGATCGTGAATGAACTTCAGAGTGCCTCCCGTTTCTGCAATCCTGGGCTCTGAGCTCATGGCTGGACTCCTTTTTCCTAGGTGTGAGGCGTGCTTCTGGACAACTTGAAGCCTTACCTGTGCATTCCCGGGATGTGGGAGCCAGAGAGCCAGGATGGTGACAGTGAGTAGCCTGTAGGAGATGAGAAACTGAGAGTGAGTGCCAGTGGAAGCTTGTGTCCAGGAAGCCTGGATCTCCTGCTGCCCAGGCATTTAGATGGTGGCTTTACCATGTGCTTGGTAGTGAACAGGACACACCCAGCAGCGCCTAAGGGGGCTCTCCAGACCCCTAATCACCCCACAAGAACCAGCCTCCTCTGCTAGCTTTGTGTGCTGGGATAATGAGTTAGGTCATGTGCTTGAATACAAGAGTCTGCTGATTAGGAACAAAAAATCAAAGACCCATAGCTGTGACATCAACCAGTTGGCCTGTCATCATTCTGCGTGGGGACCGCCTGAGTTAGACATCATTCAGATGCGACTGCAGAGCTAAGAGTCATTGTGTCTTCAAACCATGAAAGCTAAAATGTGAGATGCTTTGCCTTCACAGGAAGTCACTTAACCAGAAGTTGGAACCCTCAGTCCACACAGGTGCGGACTCAAGACCCCAGTGTCCACCCTAGCGTATGGCTTGTGAGAACTGCCATCCCAGGGGCTAAAAGACTGAGGGACCCGTGCAGCCTCCAGAAGAAGAAAGGCAGCGAGGAGCAGCAGGAAATGCCACGACACCACGGCTCAGCCAACATGGTCACCCACAAGCCAATAAACATCTCTGACTGTGGGTAATTTGGTTCTTTGCCACTGCCAACCTTTTGTCTGGTGAAACTGTGGTCACCGTTAATCTTTAAAATTTCAAAGTCTACATCACTCACACCCATTAAGATGGGTATTTGTGCAGTGTGCACGTACCTCTGTGTGTGTGTGTGTGTGTGACTGTGTGTGTGAGTGTGTGAGTGTGTGTGCGTGTGTGAGTGTGTGAGTGTGTGTGTGTGTGAGTGTGTGTGCATGTGTGTGAATGTGTGTGTGAGTGTGTGAGTGTGTGTGTGAGTGTGTGAGTGTGTGTGCGTGTGTGTGAGTGTGTGTGAGTGTGTGTGAATGTATGTGTGTGTGAGTGTGTGTGTGTGAGTGTGTGTGTGAGTGTGTGTGTGAATGTATGTGTGTGAGTGTGTGTGTGTGAGTGTGTGTGTGTGAGTGTGTGTGTGTGTGTTGGCATGTATGGCTGCATGAGTGTAAGTGCATATGTACATGTGTGTACGTATATGGAGGCCGGAGGTTGGCATCCGATATCTCCCTCGGTCACTCTTCATTGTACACATTGAAGCAGGGTCTCTCAGTTGCACTCAGAGCAGGCAAATACACATACACATGAAATAGTTTTTAGTCTTTAGGAAAAAAGAATTATAAAACAGCAAATACAGGCAGGGTGTGGAGAGCGCACAGCTCTTGTGCATTGCTGATAGGAAAGTAAAACCCATGCAGCTGCAGAATGTCCTCACCCCTGGGACCCACGGTCCGCTCGGGAGTGTATTCCCCAGTGATCCGGGGACACTGCCAGACAGACACGTGTGCACTCACATTCACAGCAGCATTTTACACAACTACCAAGAGGTGGATATGACCCAAACATCCATGCACAGATGGCTAAACAAAATGTGATCACACACACGAATACTATTCAGACTTAAACTGGAAAGTGGGACATGACACAGTAGGGAAAAGTGGGCACATTATTATGTGCCTACAGTCCCAGCTGCTCCAGAAGGCTAAAGTGGGAAGTCACTGGAGCCCAGGAGTTCAAAGCCCACCTGGGCAATATAGTGAGATTACATAGTGCAAAAGGGGGCAGATGAGATGGATCAGCAGGTGAGGGAGCTTGCGGTCAAACCTGATAACCTGGTCACCAGGAGCCAGAGAGTGGAAGGAGAGAACCAACTTGACAGAACCAACTCAGACCTCCACGCATGCACCAGAACACACGTGCCTCCGTAAATAAACAAATAAATAAGTAAATGTGATCAAAATGAAATGAATAAAAGGTGCGACGCCATGGAAGAGCCGCGGGGACATCACGCTGTAAATGCGTGGCTCACAAACGCACATAGTACTGAACTTACAGCAGGTACCCAGAGGCTTCAGACTCAGACACAGAAAGCAAAATGGTGAGTACCGGGCTGGGAGCTGCGGGGCCGGGAGGCAGGGTGCTTCTTTAGGGTTTTGGCTGTTGTTGTTTCTTCCTTCTGTCTGTTTGTTTTGTGGCGCGGAGTGCTTTTTTTGTTTTTGAAACAAGGTCTCACTCTGTAGCCCAGGCTGACCTATAACTCACAATATGACCCAGGCTCTCCTCAAATTTGTGGCAGCCGTACCTCAGCTTCCTGAGCACTGGGGTTACAGGACACAAGCCGCTGCAGCCAGCTTTTGTTTTTAAGACACGGTCTCGTTGCCCAGGCTTGCCCCAAACTGGCTATGCAGCCAAAGCTGACTCTGAACTCCTAATTTTCTTGCCTCTGCCTCCCAAATGCTGAGGTTCCAGGTGTGCGTCACAGCACAGGGTAGGCGTAAGCGCTGTTGTGCAGGGTAAAGAGTCATGGAGTCTGGTCACATAGCCAAGCGGATGTGTGTAACACTCCTGACCCTCACTTAAAGCAGGACCTACGCAGACTCTGGGACGTAGTCCTTTATGATTATTGTTCCGTTTGCTAGCATTTATCCGAGCAACTACTGCTTGCAGCATAGATATTGGGCAGAAGAGCTACAGAGCTGGGACCCAGCTGCCATCCACCTGAGCTGGCTGCTTTGCAGCATGGGCCAGGAATGTAGGTTTGCCTTTGATGAGAGTGCCAGATAAAACCAGCAGGTGCCAAGAGTCAGGCCAAGGGAAGGACAGGAAGGTCAGACGGGGCTCCTAGATGAGGTGATTTCAAATGTTTCTCAGCGTGGCTCTGGTCCTGGGGACCTGATTGGAGTTACTGCCACCCAGCACCATGGCTTTATAGTTTCTGTCTTTTCAGAATGAGAGCTCAGTGAGTTACAAGCTCATTCATATCCCTGACACATGGCTCAGGAGAAACAGCAGTAGGTATGTAGAGAACTCAGAGTTAAGGTGGCACCAGACAAAACTGAGCCCTGATGTAGTACCGGAAGATGCAAAGCCACTTCCTTCATGTAGTGCGGGATCCAGTCCTGAGTAGGCAAGTTTTCATTTCATCTAACCGCCTATCCGCGCCACATTCTCCAACACTGGAGACAACTCTGACCTTATAAAGTGCAGAGCCAAATCCTGGGGCTTTTTGATATTTGCAAGAGCCAGACTTTATATCTGGAAGGAATGAGAGAACAATAACAAATTTATTTTCCAGTCTGTATATTATGAATTTCAATGTTTTCCTGTTTCTTCGCATGAAGTTTCCTTTCAGGTGGTTATAAAAATCCTGTCTCGTTTATGTTGGAGACAGAACAGCCTGACTGCATGAGGTAGAGTTCAAGAGTGACTGGAAAAGGCGGGCTAACCCTACCAGCTCCCCCCCATCTCCACCCCACTCCCACTCCTTTTGGCTAGAGCCAGCCCAGAGCCCGCCAGCCCCAAGTCCAGCCTTCTGGGAGATCTGTGGCTGGGTCCTGGGGGCCAAATAAGCTCCAGGCTAATGGAGAGGGTTTCCAGAAAGAAATGGTACCCAGTACTGCTGCTCACAGTCTCAAGAATAGCTGCACCTTATCATTAAAACCCTAAAAGACCTAAAAATGAAGTATAATTAATAACAGAGAGGGAAATCTGTGTCTCAAATATTTTCTTTTGACTCTGGGTCCGCCATCCAAAATAATAATAATAATAATAATTAATAATAATAATATTAATAATAATAATAATATGTGAATGAAGATAGATCCTTCAACTATCAGAGCTGTCTGTCATTGACATTCTGGTCTGAGATGCAGGGTGTCTATATTATACCGCTTACCAAAATATGGCTCCGTTTGTATTAGCATGCATGCACCCCTCTCACACACAAACACACAGAAAAAAAAAATGTGTAGATCTGTGCAGGGCAGCTTTATTTTCAAAAGACGCCCGGGTAAAGAAAGGCAGAACAGATGTCATCCTTAAAGTTAGTCCCTCAAGGCTCAAGGATTACTTGACTTGGAACTGCAGTTTCTGCAAAGAACAGCAGCACATTTGCTTACATGCGTCTCCGTCTGCAGTGTCCACTGTTCATTGGCTCGAAACTTCGGGGTCCCATGCCCTCTGTGAGTCGCACACATAGAGCAGACGCAGCCAGGGGTATTCAGACACTGCTTGTCTGGAAGCCGTCGCGGCAAAGCAGTTGCTGGTGCGGTGGTCAGCGGTCTCCCAGAGTTAAAAACTAGGTCGTGTGATATTTTGTAACGTGCGCACAAAGTTGCTGCCCTCTCCAGAAAGAAGAGGTTGTCTGCGAGCCCTCTCTCCGGACACTAAGGAACCCACTCCCAGACGAAGGCTGGGAGACGGACCGCGAGCGGCAGCTTTTTGTCATTAGCGTGTGGTTGCATCACCAGCGCGCCGCAGCCGGAGTCTCGGCTCTAGCCATTTTCCACCCGTCGGCTCTGGAGTCAGCTTTCCCGAGCCCGGACTTACCTTTTTAATCCTGGCATGTCCAAGATGCGCGGGAGGAGAGGAGACAGGAAGGCAGGCTCTGCGGCGGGGCCCGGGCGGCCGGGTTCCGGAGGGGCCGAGGGGCTGCGCAGGGAGGGCCGGGCCGTGCCGGGTGCTGGGAGCCACTGCAGAGCCCTCGCCGCCGGCACCTGGTTTCGCTTAACCCCCTTCAGTAATTCAGCATTAAACCAATTGGAGGAGGAATGTTAAAAATGAACACTTCATTTTCTAAGTATGTTAAACAATGCAAATGGGGCCTCGGTCTGGACACAGCTGGTTCAGATTACAGCGCTCACCAACTGGCTAGACTCCTCACAACAATCTTGGGGCGTCTGCCAGGGCCAAGCGCTCGGTGCTGGGAGGGGAGCCGGGCAGAGCGCGAGGCTTGGGGGCGCCCGGCCTCCCCGGGGGCGGAGCGGGGCGCGCGCGAGGGGGCGTGTCCTCGGACCCCTGGGCAGAGAGGACCCGAACTCGCGGCGGAGGCCGCTGCGGGGCTGCGACGTGTGCGATGCCCCCGGGTCGGGAAGAGGAGAAGAGTGGCTGTGTGAGAGCCTCAGTGTCCCCGGCGCTCTCACCTCTTCCTCCTTAGCTTTTCCTTGCTTTGATTAGTGCCCCTGGCCTTCCAAATAGAAAGGTGGTGTGTCAAAGAAGAAAAGGAAAAGCCTAAGAATGGCCCTGGCAGCCCTCTTCTCCCAGCTTCTTCTCCGACTTTCTTCTACCTTCTCTTCTCTTTGTTTTCTGGTACCGGATCCCCTCTCTCAAGTGCAAAGGTTTCCAAAAGACAGGGCTGGATTGCTGCACTGAAAGTCCATGCTAGTCTGCATCTTCTCTTGGGCCCCTCGGCTGCCCAACCTACATTTCAGCATACAGGGAAGAGGTCCTCTGTCCTCACCACACCTCTGTATAGTAGGGACTAGCTGTTTCCTAGGTGGTGGGGATTAGAGAGGTTGGGTTATTCCCTGCTGCCACACAGCTATCGGTGATGCCAGCGGAGTCTCTGAAGTCCGAGTCTTTACCCAGCCTTCCCTGAGGCCGCTGTTTTAAGGAAATGGAATCCCACTCTAAAACCTCATTAGGCTAAACAAGAGCAGCAGGACACTGATGCTGCTGAAGCTCAGCGTCCAACTGCCTGTGAGAAATGTCCACGAATAAGCTATTTTTAGGCACATCTCATTCACAAGGTTGTGCACCCCTTCCATTGCTCCAATGGTGGGGTTATCAACACCTTGAAGGTCCACCAATACAGCACCAAGGGAGCTAAATAAAGAGACTTCCAAGATTGGAAAGTAAATTAGAGTAACCATTCAAAATAGCTAGACACTTAGAGGCACACTGGCCAGCCCCACCCATATAAAATTCAAAGTCATTCGGTGACTGGGGCCGGGGTACAAGGGAACCCCTCCATGCTCCTGATGGTTGTTTTCTGACCAGGTGCTGCCAACAGGGAATGCACACTCAGGCTTCATGAAGCTATGCTATAACATTTTTTAAAATGCTGAAAAGACCCCTTGTGCACTAATATTGAAGGATTCCCAGTCTATTTTATGGATCAATCTAGTAGATTAATATAAAAAGTAGGGTTGTACGGGCTGGAGAGATGGCACAACAGTTAAGAGCACTGGCTGCTCTTGCAAAGGGCCAGAGTTCAATTCTCGGCATCTACACAGTGTCTCAAAACCATCTGTACCTTCAGTTCCTGGAGAGTGACCCCTCTTCTGACCTCCAGGAGTATTGCACATGTGCACAGATGTATAAGGAGGCAAAAGTCACTTATACACATAACATAAAGCTTTAAGAAATAAAAGTAAACAAACAAATGTAATCTAATGTTTTTTTTAAGTATGATTACAGAAGGAAAAGGTCCGACAATGAGTCCATAGCCACGGAAGGTGAGTTGTAGAGCTACGTGTGAGCCACGCCGCCTTTCCCGAGGTTGCTCTCTCACTGCGCCTAGTTTATCAATTAACCTTATCATAGGTGTACAGTACAGGAAACAGTGTGGTACAAAACGGGTCAGTACTGACTGTGGTTCCAAACCCCACTTTATCCTCATGTGTAAGTGGGTGCAGGAGCATGCGAGGTAAGAGCTCTACCACGGAGCTATATCCACAGCCCTCGCCCCGAGTTCTTCCAGCGTCATCATGGACCACGTGACCCACAGGCAATCTTGGCTAACTTCTCCCCAGGATGCATCGACCTCCAGGTTCCTCCTGAAGCTGCACCGAAGAAGACCGACTGTGGTGCACAGCTGTCGACAGCCCTCCTCCACCTGATACTTTTAACAACAGAGTATCTTGCATGTGTCCTTGTTACATTTTAATCTGTTATTCGAACTCTTTTTCTTTATAAGTTCTGTTATCGAAAGTACTAAGCGTGGCCCCCCGGCTGTGACAGCCATACCTCTGTAGAAGGTGACTTTGTTGACATTATCAGTTCCCCTGTCGAGAAAGCCACTCTGCAGTAGAGTGTTCTGTCAGGTTTATCATCAGCCCCTTCTCTCTCCCCACAGCTTGGAGCTGCTGCTGAGTGTGCAACGCTGAGTCCCACCACCTCCTCGCCTCACCGTTGAGTTGTTCACGTGACAATCTCCACAAGCTGTCTCTGAGCTCCAGGCTGCTCCTTTTACCTCCCAAGCTTTACCCTTCCTAAAACTGGCCATCAGGCCCACAGACCATAAGAGGTTCTGTCAAGCATCTGGTAACATCCAAGCACAGGAGTTCCGGCACTTCCTGATCGCCCAAGTCTATTTTTAGAAATAAAAAGAAAATGTGGGTGTAGTGGCTCACACCCACACTCCCAGCAAGTAAAGGGTCCTCCAGCCGTGCAGGAGTTGGAGCCCAGCCTGGAGGAGAGAGAGAGAGACAGACAGACAGACAGACAGACAGGGACAGACACCGAGAGACAAGATAAGGGTCCTTTGGTGTGAGCAGCGGTGACCCACGCTGGCATCTCAGATCACTTTCTTAACTAGGTGTTTTTCATTTTCACATGCAAAGCTGGGACCCTCACACCTTCCCTTCAGAATCAAATACCATCCCGAATATAAAATGACTTCACTAAACATAACTGTGGCCTAAACATGAGAGCTTGCCACCTGCAGAAGGGGCTCTTCCTGGTTCCATGAAGCCAAGCCCATGTTATTCCCCGTGACCAATGAGTAACTTCTTTTTTCTTTTTTTTCGAAGTGGCGTGGCAAATTTGCGGGAACTTGGAGCTACACCTTTGATGATCTAGATTACTATTAATGCTAAACCGTCACTCTCCTCCCTCCATTGAAAACAAATTCCATCAAAATGCCTTCCTAGGAATGAGTGTGTACAGAAGGGGTCTAATGAATGTCTGCTGCTGTCGATCTGGGCTCTGCTCCTTCCTCTCTGATCGCCACGACAACTGAAGTGCAGTTTCCTTTTGCAGTTGAAGAAACAGGCCATTGGGCAGGGATGTAGAGCCACGGAGAGTGCTGGCCTGCCTACTCAATGTCCTGGGTTCTACCCCATAAGGAGGGGGAGAGGGGAAGGGAGGGAGGAGGAGGGAGGGAGGAGGAAGGGAAGGAGGGAAGAAAGGGAGGGAGGAAGGGAGGCAGAGAGGAAGGGAGGAAGGCAGAGAGGAAGGGAGGAAGGAAAGGAGGGAGGCAGAGAGGAAGGGAGGAAGGAAGGGAGGGAGGGAGGCAGAGAGGAAGGGAGGAAGGAAGGAAGGGAGGGAGGCAGAGAGGAAGGGAGGAAGGCAGAGAGGAAGGGAGGAAGGAAGGGAGGCAGAGAGGAAGGGAGGAAGGAAGGGAGGGAGGGAGGCAGAGAGGAAGGGAGACAGAGAGGAAGGGAGGAAGGCAGAGAGGAAGGGAGGAAGGAAGGGAGAAAGGGAGGCAGAGAGGAAGGAAGGGAGGAAGGGAGGGAGGGAGGCAGAGAGGAAGGGAGGGAGGGAGGAAGGAAGGGAGGGTAAGAGGGAGGAAGGTGTTCCGCTGAGCAATGAAGGCTCACAGATACAGAGCACAAACTGCAGTCGAAGGTCAGTTCCATCTGAATCTCACAATCCCCCCAGGGTTTGCCAAGTGTGGCTTTCTCTGAGATAGCTCAGCTATTTCTCTGAGATAGCTCAGTGCGTGCTGCCCAGCCTGATCACCAGATTTTGATTCCCAGGCTCACGTGGTGGAAGGAGAGATGGGGTGCCTCCTCTAAGTTATCCCTTCACCTCCAAACATGTCCTGGCATGGGTTTGCCTGCATATATGCACACAAGTTCCTGAGTTCATTAATGGAAAAAGAAGTGTACAAAAGACAGATCTTTAATAGCCCTTTGTTCCAAAGGTATTTCTTGGAAAAGCAAGTTGCATGCAGAGAAATGTTTCATAGCTCCCGAAGTCTAGCTACTTAGTGACAGGCTGCTGAGCTGGGAACAAATTCCTAGGCTGTTCCTCAAGACATACATGTCCAGAACTGTGGCAAGGCCAGATGAGCAGGGTGACCTGGCAGTACGCACAGTTCCATACGCACTCATCTGTCTATCTATTTAGTGTGTGTGTGTGTGTGTGTGTGTGTGTGTGTGTAAGAGTGAGCTGTGTGCCTGTGGAGGCACTCCGTGCTGGCTCTTGTGGAGATGGAGTTCCAGGCAGCTGCAATCCACACAGTGTGAGTACTGAGAACTAAATTCAGTTTATCTGGAAAAGCACTATGGCCTCTTAACTGCTGAGCTATCTCTCCACCCCCATAGTTTCATTTTATCTTTAATCTCTAGCTCTCCTGGAATTTACCTTGGTATTGAACAGAGGGATGACATCCACTTAATTCTGAAGCAGTACCATCAATCAATTATCCCTCTCTTTCTATCAGAGGCATTTTATAGGAACTACATAGAACTCTCTGCACACAGGTCCTGACCCGCTGATCTGTCAAGTTGCCTGCTCCCAGGCCAGGCCAGCTTTTTACCGTTATTCCAGAACAGGGTACTAACTGTTGCTCTTGCAGAAGACCCACTCAGCTAAGCTTCCAACTTGTGAAAAAGAATTAAAGAAAAGTTCAGGGCCAGACCTGGTGGTGCACTCCTTTATTCCCAACACTAGGAAGGCAGAGGCTAGCAGATCTCTGAGTTCAAGGCAAGCCTGATCTACAAATCAAGTTCCAGGACAGCCAAGCTTAGGCAGCAAAAGAAACCATAAAATAAAATAAAAAATAAAACACAATAAAAATAAATAAATAACCAGAAAGTACGTGAAGACGCAATTGAAAGAAAGGGCCATGTTCCAGCCCCAGAAAGCAGAAGAACTTGGCAGCTTTGGCTTTAGAGTGGTTCTGGCTTTAGAGTCAAGGATTCGGGAAAGGGGTTATGGAATCTCCCTCCACGGCTCAGGAAAGCTGCTGAGGCCGGCATGTGTCAGGGGTGTCCCTGCATGGAGGCCTGGAGAGGCCATTGTATGAAGCTGTGAAGGTGAAGCCTGGATTGCCTTGGAGACCCCAAGATGCTGGAGACGCGAGAGCCGTGGGATACCTGCCAAGGAGAGCTGCCAACCTGGTCTCCAGCTAACAGCTCAAGAGAGAGACTTGTGTTACAGTCCACAAAGCTGAAAGGAGTAGGAGGTCTGGAGAGCGCTTTGCCGTCAGACATGGAGATGGAGACTTTAGAGTTTGCCCAGCTAGTTTTTGGACTTGGTTTGGTCCAGTATTTCCTCATTATGGTCCCTTTCCTCCCTTTTGGAACAGTAACGTATATATCCTGTGCCATTATGTGCTGGAAGTCAGTGATCTTTTGTTACAATTTATTTTATTTTTCTTCTCTCAGACAATACATCCTGACCTGCCTCCTCCCCTCCCTCCACGCCTCCCAGCTTCCCCCATCTCCCTTCTCGCTCAGATCTATGGAGAAGCAGCGGCGGGGAGGGGGTTGGTGCTCTGCTTTTTTATTTTGATTTTATAGGAGTTATAGTTAAGAGTTTGCCAGGAGTCTAAGAAGACACTTTGAACTCTGAAACAATGTTGAGCCTGTGCTAGACTATGAGGACATTTGAAGTTGGACTGAATGCATTTCGCAGCATGATATGGCTACAAGCCTACAGGGGCCAGGGAGTAGAGTGTGGTGGTTTGAATGAAAATGGGCCCCATAGGCTCATAGGGAGTGGCATTATTAGGAGGAAGTGTGTCACTGGGGGGAGGGCTTTGAGGTTTCAGATGCTCAAGCCAGGTCCAGTGTGACTCTCTTCCTCCTGCTGCCTGCGGATCCAGATGTAGAACTCTCAGCTCCTTCTCCAGCACCATGTCTGTCTGCATGCCACCGTGCTTCCCACCATGATGGTAATGGACTAAACCTCTGAATTGTAAGCCAGCCCCAATTAAATGTTTTCCTTTATAAGACTTGCTGTGGTCATGATGTCTCTTCACAGCAGAAGAACCCTAAGACAGTGGCTTTCAATTGTCTCCAGCTTCAGGAGATCAAATACCTTCTTCCGGCCTCCACAGGTGCCAGGCACGCAAGTGGTGTGCAGACAAACATTCAGGCAAAATGCTCATGCACTTAAAGTAAAATAGATCGTTAAAAACCCTTCTAAATAGCATGCTGCTGTCTGATCACTCTCTGTTCCTGAGTATTAATCCCTTTTCGAGAACTTGGTGAATTGCCTACAGGTATTTATTCTACCCACTTTGCAAATACACCCTATTGGATGTTAGAATTCTATTGATTTTTTTTAAATTTTAGCCTTTTGGGGTGAATTGTCAATTCATTCACAGTGGGACCTCCTAGCCAGAGCCTTGCTGTAGTTATACATTTACTAAGACTTCTCCAGTGTCCTTCGTAAGAAGTCTGCATGAATTCCTTTACGGAGCTACCCATTTTCTCACTCACTTATTCACGGAGTGCTTCCTAAGGGCAATTACCCATGAGCACATGGCCTTTCCGAGTCACACCAACAGGACTCTCTTTTGCTCGCTATTTATCCTTTGTGAGACCACAGGAGACTTCTTTAAGTTCATTGAGTTTCAGATTTCTGCTGCAAAATAGGACAAAAAATGTATTCATGTTCAAAAGATAGTGCATGTCAGGCACCAGTGCACATGGACCTCAGCTAACAAAACTAACACACACAGCCTTCGGCAAAGGTTGGTCAGTCTGTCTGTCTGTCTCAGTCTTTTCTTTCATTCTTTCTCTCTTTCAGCTTTATTTATTTTTACCTATGTGTATGAGTGTTTTGCCTGCATGTTTATGTGCACCCTGTGTGGGTGCCTGGTGCCCTTAGAAGAGGGTGTCAGATCCCCTGGAGCTGGAGCCACAGACCCGGTGAGCAGCCTGATGTGGATGCTGGGACCCAGGCTCGAGCCTTCTGCAAAAGCAGCCAGTACTCTTAACTGAGCCACGACTGCAGCCCCTGCTTCTTGTTTCAGCACAGGCACTGGTTGGTTGAAAGTTCAAGTGGAGGGCCACAGGTCCCAGGATGTTAAGAGAGGGCGTTGTATACAAGAGACTGGCACCAAAGTCTATGCAAAAGCTGCGGCGCAGAAGAGCTAATTCACCCATACCCCACAGAGGCGAAGGCAGCCAGAGCCAGGTTCCCACCTCCTGCCCAGGACTCCTCCAGTCATTACTTGTGGGCTTTGCCTGTGTTGTTTGTTTGTTTGTTTTAATTCTGATTATTTTTCTGCTGCTAGAGATTGAGGAACCCAGAGGCTCCCGTATGGTAAACATACGCAGGATGTTGGGATGTTCAGCACACGCCTGGAATTTCCCGGTAATTCAGAAAACCATGGGAATGACCGGGCTTCTCCTGGATAGTTTTCCTGAGTGTGGTTTTAACATATAGTTCTGTAAAAGCAAATAAAGCTTCTATGGGGCTCCAGACTCGGATTAGACAAGGTCACACTTCCGTTTACCACCATGCACATCTCCCGCTTGTCTGTTGGTTCTCTGACACAATGCGGACCCAGGTTTGGAAACCTAACATATTTAACTGGTAAATGGTGTAATGTTCAAATGGCCGGATTATTTATCTATAATCCACATGAAACGAACGGTGTGAGTGGCTCCTAGATTCTTGAATTTACCAGCCCCATTAAGACCAGCCTCTTAAAAAAAAAAAAGAAAAACAGAAAAAAATGAGCCAGGCACGGTAACGCATACCTTTAATCCCAGCACCCAGGAAACAGAGGTAGACGGAACTCTGTGAGTTCAAGGCCAGTTGGTAAATCGTGCGTGAGTGCCTGAGTTCAGACCCCCACCCAGCACACAGGTCAGAAGCCTGCACCTGTAACTCCAGTGCCGGTGAGTCAGGAACAGCAGACCTCTTGGGGCATGCTAGCCAGCTAGTCTTGTGAGCTCCCGGTTCAGTAAGAGACCATGTCTGAAAAAGTAAAATAGCAACTGAGGACGACACTCAGCTTTAACCTCTGACCCCCGTACGTACACTTCCAATCACCTGAATGAGCACAGGCACACACAGACACACGCACACACACACGCACACAAATGCATACTCACCTGCGTACAACAGCCACACACACATGAATACACGTGTGCATGCACACAATACCCCCACACGTGTACTCAAGTAACGGACATGCGATGCTGTTTCTATTCTTCCAAATAAAAATTAAAAATATCTAACAACTGGGATTATATGGCGGCGGCGTACTTCCTGAGGGAGGGCGTTCAGCACCACGTGTAGAAAGGAGGGAATCTCTTAGCTTGAGTATTTGGTCTTCTGGGACACTACTGTTTATTTTTCTCGTTCTTAGTGGGCTGAAGATCACCCCAGATTTACACGCCTTCTCCCAGTCAGCACGCTTTCAGTCATCAACAGTGAATTCTGCCCTAATGGGTATCAGCTCCCCGCGTGTCATAGGCGCCCCAGCTGTCTCAAGCGGAAGCAGCCTGGCCACCCCGGCTCAGGAAAGCGCAAACCTGAAGGTGTTTACCACAGCTCTACCTGCCCACGAGCAACAACCTTTTGAGGTGTCCGTTGCGTTCATGCCCCCTAAACCCTGCCCGCCCTGCAGGGGCGTCGCCAAAGAATCTGCGTTGTAACAAATACCGAGGCCGTCCTAATTTCTCAGCAACTCTAAGTGTTGTTTGTTTCCCTTTTTAAATCGGTTATTAAGTTCTGAAATTTGATTTCACTCAAACTAAGTTTTCGTGTGTGCGGCTGGCGGCTTTCCTGCTTCTCAGCACGGCTTTAGATCTGATTTGATGATCAATATACTAGAAACAACACAGAATAATAGAAAAAAAAAAAAAGACCCACGAGAAGCCAAGTGTGACAGCTCACACTTGTTATTCCATCATTCAAAAGGCTGAAGCCAGAAGACGCCACCGAGGAGTTCAAGGCCAGCCCGGGCTTACACAGGGTCATGGCAGCCTGGGCCACAGAGAGAGACCCTGCTCAAAAAGACTTTTTCTTTTAAAGCTACTCCTGGATTAGGGAAATTGCTATCGATAAAGTGCTTGCCTCACAAGCATAAAGACCTGAGTGTGGATCCCAGGCGCCCAGGTTAAGGCCTGGTAAGGTGGCACACATCTGTAGCCCTTGTGCTGGGCATCGGGGACGGAGATGGATGTGTTCCTGGCAATTGCTGGTCAGTCAGCTCAGCTGAACAAATCAGTGGGCTCTGGGTTCGGTGAGATACCCCGTCCCAAAAAATAAGGTAGAGAGTGATTGAAGGAGACACCCAACTTCATTCTCAGCATCCCCCACACACACACACACACACACACACACACACACACACACACACACACACACACACTCACAGGAGAGCAAGAGAGAGCCAGAGAGAGAGAAAAAAAAAATCGGACATTTCTCTGAACAAAAATGGAGCCTCTCCGGGCGCAGAGGTGTACAGCTCTAGCCCAGCAATGGTGAGGCAGAGGAGAGCTGATCTCTGAGTTCAAGACTAGTTCCAGGGTAGCCAAGGCTACATAATCAGACCATGTATCCAAAAATAAGAAAGGAAAGAAGAAAGAGGGAGGGGGGGTGGAGAAATCACAAACGGAAAGGCGCCTCTGTAGTAGTACGCTGCTGTGGAGCTCAGCAAGGAAGGCACGGAGGCATGTTCATTGGTGCAAGCCCTGCCAGACCTCAGCAGAGGGAACCACCGCCATGGCACGTGCCAACCCCGAGTGTCTCAGCTCAGGTGTTTTTACTCTTTCACAACACCGCAGGTATTTTACTGATAACACATGCAGATCATTAGCAATTAAAAAAAAAGAGCCACAGAAATCCAACACCTGCAAACAATACAGAACGCCCTAAGCTTAGGATAACCCCTCACCCAACGGTGCATAAAAACATTTTCAAACGTAACTAGAAATAAACTTCCCCAACAAGCCTCAAGTCAGGTGTATAGGGCATTCAAGGCCAGCCTGGGCTACATAATGAATTAAAAGCTAGCCTGAGTCACACAGCAAGATTCTGTCTCTGTAGCCCAGTCAGATCTTGAATTTGTAAAACTACTTCAAACAAAAACAAAGCCTGCAATAAAAGAATCAGTAGCCTAAAAAAATGAAACTGGGGGAATGGGAGGATAGACACAAGAAATATTGATGTGGGGTAAGCCTGAAGCCATCTAAATGGAAGGAAGCAGCCAGCATCAGAGGGATTTACTGCAGGGAGTTATTCCAAGCATTGAAAGAGCTAGAAAGCCAGATGGAATGTTGAAGCAACCCAGTCTGTGCCACAGCAGGCAGAGGCAGAGGCTAGAGGGACCGCGGGAGACCATGCCGCAGAACCCAGGAGCCAGGCCACCCACAGGAACTGGGACTGGAGTTAGGGAATGTCTGTGGGATCCTGGGAGCGTGAGGGGACAGTGAACAGATCTAAGAGAGGAGGCAAGGGGCAGCCACAGAAACAAAGCAATGCAGCAACTGGATCCTGACCTGAACCTGCCAGTGTGCGGAAAGAAAGCCCTCTGATGCCGTCAGAAAGCACGGATGCCCACTGAGTGTTGGAGAATAATAGGGAATGACTCAGAAAAGCGCACTAAACAGCAGCGGGGAATAAATGAAATCAAATGTTTAATCACCAGTACAGGTTTGTGGAAGTTCTTTTCAGTTTTCCGTTTATGAAGAATTCATTTTTAGCTAAAAATTTGTTTTACATTTAGTTTGTGTGTGCACGTGCACATGTGTATGTGTGGCTACACACACGCCACACAGTACACGTGTGGAAGTCAGAGGACGATTTGTGGGAGATAGTTTTCTCCTTCCACTGTGTGGGTTCCAGAGATCAATCCCAGGTACCAGGCAAGCACCTTTACCTGGCAAAGCCGTCTCTCCAGCCTAGAATTATATTTTAAATGAGCCAGGCATGGTGGGGTATGAGGCTATGAAGGAGGTTTATCAGTAAGATTGAGGCTAGCCTGGGCTATGTAGTGAGTTCCAGGCCAACAAGCTTACAGGCAAGAAAAAGACTTTAAAATTTCACCTCCATGACAAAGTAGTGTCTTCTTTTTCATCTATCACTGTGTGTATGTGCACGTGCGGAGGTCAGCAGACAATACTGTGAAGTCACTTAGGAGCCAGGCTAGCCCAAGTACCTTACTCACTGAGAGATCTTACTGCCCCCCCCATTCGTGTTTGCACACTTATTTGTATACATGCAGGTGTGTTTGAGAATGTGTTTGAGAAAGCCACCTGGGTCCAACATAGGTAATAAGGCATCAGTCCTCAATCTGTGGGTCGTGACCCCTCTGGGGGTTGGTGACCCTTTCATGGGGCTCACCTAAGACCATCTGCACATCAGATATTTACACTATAATTCATAACAGTAGCAAAATTGCAGTTATGAATTATAGCAATGAAAATAATTTTACAGTTGGGGGTCAGCACAACATGAGGAACTGTATTAAAGGGTCGCAGCGCTAGGAAGGTTGAGAACCACTGTGCTAAAGGCTGAGAATCAGGGAATAGGGCTGGAACTCTGGAAAGCCGAGGGTGTTCTTACACCTGGTCGCCTTCTGCAGCATCCAACATGGCTACGTGACTGTGTAGCCTCCACACTTCTAGACTTACACGTG
Source organism: Cricetomys ansorgei (assembly GCA_026225945.1). Taxonomy (NCBI): domain Eukaryota; kingdom Metazoa; phylum Chordata; class Mammalia; order Rodentia; family Nesomyidae; genus Cricetomys; species Cricetomys ansorgei. Next base: position 22,175,352 of record JAMJFZ010002869.1, read on the forward strand.
GCCTGTGTGGTCCTTATTCCCACTGTCCTTTGCTGTGAGAGGTACGCACGTCCCTGTTCCTTCCTGTAGGCAATGGATACTGCTTGGCTTTAGAAGCTCAAGTCAAAGCAAAGAAGGTGCCGAGCATAGAGGCTCCAGGCCCAGATCACGCCCACAGATGGTACTACAGGAAGCCCCGTGCCCACCCTCCCTGGCCTGAATCTGTGCAAGCATCTCAGTGAATCCAGACGCAATGGATTTGGAGTTCCAATCCTAACATTCCCGGAGAGGTCAGGACTGGGAGAAGCGTTCACTGTTTGGTGTCTATATCATCCTACACAGAGTAGCTACAAGACTGCCTCCTTATTTGGTGCAGTTTTAAGATGCGCTGCTGTAAAAACTGCTTAAAAGAAAAAAAAGCAGATGTGAGTCTGAGATGAAACAAGAGCTCGTGGGCTTGGGCTGCTGGTGGTACAGCCGTGGTAGGCGCAGGAGTTTGCTGTTACTGTGTCTGCATTCGAAGCTCCCTTATTCCAAGCCTTTTCTAACTCAGCAGTGTTACGGTGTGTGAGGCCCGGGAGCAAACGCTCGCCACTGCTCTCTGCATTCTTTGGACGCTCCTGAAGTTTCTGTACTTGCAATCACACTCTGAAGTTTTTTTCGTGGGCCAATTCCAACATCTTGGCCCAGTCTCTTTTGACCTGTTGCTGATGGGGTCGCACTTTCTCCGTTTCTCATTACTTCTGGTTGGAAACTGGACAATTCTGGTTACAGTGCAGCAACTCCTGACTCAGACATGTTTGACTCTTTGAGCTTGACTGAGTTATTTTACCTGGCAGTTCGTCTCGCCGCAGGAAAGCATAGCTGCCTCTTCTCCTCAGCTTTACATTCTTGTTGGGATTTCTAGTCTGGCTTCCCAGAGTCAGCCCTGCAGAGACCAGTCGTCAGCCATGCTTGTTCTTGCAACCACCAGAGGCCCCGAGTTCCACACGCAGCGGAGGGCTCTTTGTACGATGGAGCGGCCGCTCAGGTGCACACCATGTCGGTCCGGTCTCCCTCCCAGTCAGGCTGTCTGGTCTCCTCTGCACCTGGTGGCGTCCTAAGGTCCCGTCACCCCAGACTATCTACAGCTCTCCCTTGCAGAGCTTCACAGAGGATTCTTGCTGGCACACCACCTTCACCAGCCTTCATTCCCAGCTCTGAGTCTATCCCATTCTGTAGCAAAGCTGCTGGTTTCACGAAGGGCTCAGAGGTTTGGGAGTGAGAGAAACCCCAGCAGGAAGGCCCCAGAGTCCAATCATTCTTACACAAAGCTCTGAAGTCTCCGAGAAACTGTTTCCAACTTCTTGTGTTATTGACTTCCTAGCTATCAGTACCCAGAGCCCTTCAAGTGCTTGGTTTTTTGACAAGTTAGTTTGCTTTCTTTGGGAAGGACTGGTTTGATCTTTTCATAATGAGCCATCCCGATCCCCTAACAGCCATGTCCTGGTAGCTCACACACACTGAAGATTGAACACAGGGTAAAATCTCAGCAAGTAAATCTGATGTCCAAAGAAACTGTGTGTGATAAGATATGCTTTTGTCCCTGGCACTGTGAAAGCATGGTTAGGAGGATCTACGCAAGATTCTGTTTCAGAAACAGTACAACAGGCTGGCACGGGTTAGGGGTGCTTAGTGCTCTTCTGGAGGACTCAAGCTCCATCCCCAGCACTCACACTGTGGGGTTCACATTCACCTGTAACTCTAGCTCCAGGGGAAGCAGCACCCTCTTCTGGCCTCTGCAGCACCTGTACATACGTGCAAACATACATACACACACAGATACACACACACACACACACACACATACACACACAGATACATACACAGATACACACACAGATACACAACAGATACACACACAGATACATATGCACATACACAGACACACACACACAGATACACACACAGATACATACACAGATACACACACAGATACATATGCACACACAGACACACACACACACACACAGATACATATGCACATACACACACACACACACACACACAGATACATATGCACACACAGACACACACACACACAAAAGCAAGTCTTCAAAAACAACAACATTTTAAAAATGACTAAACTAACAAAAACAAAGAATTAAAGACACGCTTGGAAAGAGGGAGACCGTCACTTCTTATGCAGCAGGTGCTGAGGGTCAGACTCAACACCATTCGCACTTTTCAGCACAGGTGCTGCCAACCAAGCACCATTCCGAGCAGAGAGTGGTTGAGCAATCGTCCTGAAGGCTCCTTTGGCAGTAAGTTTCTGTGGTGTGGGAATGCTTTAATGGGAAAAACAAACTTCATAATGATTTTTTATTTAAGTTTTAGAAGACTAAACACTCTGTGTAAATTTTTTAAAAAATAAAACATTAACTCATTCATTTACTTTTCCAAACCAGTGCGAATGCTCAGGAGGGAGAGGTGCTTGCTGTCAACTTGACTTCAGTTTGGTCCTTGGGACCCACATGATGGAGAAAAGAGAAACGAGTTCCACACGCTGTCCTCTGGCGATCACACACGTGATCACACACGTGATCACACGCGTGCACCCACCACACATACAAAATAAGCAAAACTGTGGGAAAAATCCTTAATTTTATCATGATGATCCCTTTTATTCGGGTAAAGTGCCTGGAAATAGATCCAGTCACGGGGCTCACAAATGACAGTGAGGTTCTTCCTGTCTAATAACACAGGCCACAGAGGAAGCTCAAGGAAATTTATCCTGCCTATTTCTCATTCTTTAAAAAAAGTGGTGTCTCCCTTCACCAGCTGGAGAACTGTGCCCTCTGGAACTGCATACAGTAAGGAACACACATCCTGTGACTGCAGCTCAAGGGCAGAGACAACCCTGCACTGTGAGAGGCACACCTTCAACATCTACACATGCCTTACATTAAAAAATGACAAGAAACACATCTTAGATTTTTTAGGGAGTTCTGGGCTATCTAGAAAACAAATTTAACCAACTTAGTATGAAATTCATCCAAATACTTCAAACCACTGAGATCTAAAAATGGTGAGCTGAAGTTAAAGGCTTTTTGGGATGAAAGAATGTTTAAAAAGACAGCTGACAATTCTCAGCTAGGCCATCGTTTTGGGGCAAATCACTGATCTCAACTCTGGCAGAACTAAGACTCCAGTTAGGACTCAAGGCAGAAACTCAACTAAGGGTTCGATGTTTGCTTTCAGTGATCTATTTTAGTAACATTTTTAAATTGCCCCTTATCTCCAAGATATTGTCGCAATTATAAGGGATTATTAATTTACTGGATGTGCAAAGTTTTGACAAGTTATGTCTTTATTCACATGACCTGAGTCAAGGTCAGGGCAAGGTTCAGTTGCTAACATTTTTACTCCATTAGAACTGGTCAAGACAAGTTTGTTTCCTTCAAGTATGCCCCTCCCATCTGTCTGCCCGCCCAAACCGGGCCCCCTAGCCCTTAGCATGTGTGACAAGAATATTTCTCATACTTTGCCGTTCATGTGTACGTGTCTATCTCACCCATGGGCTTAAGCCTCAGAACAGACCTTACTCCCTCGTCCTTAGAAAAGACTCCCCACAGTACACCCCTGTACAATCTACCTGTCATTTGTACCCTCTCTTGCTCCTGTCCAGGTGAAGGGGTCTTTCCCATCTAAGGAGAGCCCCCACCCGAGTGCCGATCTCTCCTCTCTGTTCTTGCCCTCGGGCTCCACATTGCCCTTCCCACAGCATTTACACTGCAGTCTCTCTGCTTTATGCGGACCTTCTCTCCACCCTACAAACACTGCCTCTACTTGTGCCACCCACCTGCTCAGCAAAAACGCTTTTGTTTTCACGATCCTTCCACACCACTCTTGTCAAGCCCACAACAGTTCCTGGTTCCCAAATTCAACAGCAGTAAAATTATTCATGTGATACATATGAACAAATGTGTCACTTGTTCTTTATAATGCTACAAGCTAGCAGGTGGGTACTACTTCAGATAAGAGAAAAATGAGGCCCTCAAAGTAATTTTGTTCAAAGTCACACAGAGGGTGAAAGTCCCAACTCTAATTCAGATGTCAGATTTAAAAGTCCATTTCTTCCAATAATGCTGTCACACGAAGAATTAAAAACAGGTTCTATGTCTAAGAGTAAATGAAGATATATTCTAACTGCCTTGGAGAAAGAACAGTGACCGGTGAGGAAGGGAAAAGAGACAAAGTCCAGTTAAACCTCCGGGTCCTCCGGTCACACACAACCCTGAGTCTTAAGCAGTCCCTGCTTAACGTCTCCAAAGCTCAAAAAGTCTCGACAGCAGACATCCCAAGCAGTGAAAGACCCGAGTTGGTAGTCACCAACGGCTGCTACAAGCAACACATGCAAGTCATTTCTCCTCCTAAACAGACACCAGCAGCTGTTTCCCAAGTGTTTTTATTGTGGATGAAGACACAGCCAATTTATATCATTTTTATTGGAAGGTTATTTGTTTTGTTTTGTTTTGCCTTGCAATGCTCCTGAGAAATTCAAGAGTGCATTGGCTTTAGCTCTATATAAAACACAACCAAATCTTATGGTAAAGTTGGAGATTTCTTACATTTAGTTATTTCACTAGTTATCGATTATAAATCAAAAGACAATGTACCAATTTAAAGTGATTAAATCATAATAACTTAAGGTGTAAAGACTGGCAAATCACAAATGTCAACATTAAAATGTCCATTATTTTTCCATAGGAATATATAAAATAAATATTACCTAACTTAACTGATATTTACAGAACAGATTTTGTTGTTGTTGGTAGCTGTTTTAAGTGCTGTAACACATGAAAACTTCTTTAGTTTTAAGAACCCAGTTCAAATGCGGCACTTTCTATGGTTCTTGGCTCTTCGCCTGGCCTGCCCCTCTTCCCCATAGCTGACCGGGTAAGTACTTCAATGCTCTCGAATCCACTGGAAGGCTAAAGGAACTATTTACTGTTTAACTGGCTAGCTGCATGCCATCTCCTTTTTCCTATGTGCTTTGGTTTTCTTCGCCCTTTTTAAAAACAAACAAGAACATCAGGAAGTAAAACTCACTGAAGCACCCACTGCTGGTTACATTCAGTCAACTCCAATGGCAGGGTGAATTCTCTATGACAGTGTATTTCATACGTGAAAAGCATTATGAATGCTGTGAAGAACTGTGGCTTCCAATGCAAAATTCAGCCACAAATTCTACTAAGTGCACAAAGATATCGATAGCAAACGTACTGCAGTTACAACACTGCAGTAAGTCCGTGGCTTCTGATGCAGAATCCAACCACAGATTCTACTAAGTGCTAGCACATACCAAGAGCAGACTTACTGCAGTCAGTGGACCCTGGCAGGGTTGGAGCACTGAAGTGCATGCTTCTCGCTCTCTGCTAAGAAGTCTCCTTGAGCAGATAGTTCATCTCAGACACAATTTCCTTTCAGAAAAGCCAGAGTTACGTCTGCCCTAAGATCAATGCACACTCGGCACGTGTACAATGGAGACATTAGGGGCTGTGGCTTTCAGACTGCATCAGACTTCGAGAGCAGTGATTCCGTGTTCTCTGATGCCTAGGTGTGGAGTTAACTCAGGCTGGGTGAAAGGGTGGGAAGGGCAGGCTGCAGAGGCCAAGGAACTTCATATGTCGTAAGAGTTATTTCAATAAAACACACTGCTTAAACATCTGCCTCTTTAAAAGAAAGCACTTTACAACGTCCATTTTCTTCTTGCCGTAAAGACTAGTTTCTCAGCCCCTCAGTACGGCAAGCAGCACATGATTCGGGTTAGTGATCAAGAGTGATTTTCTAAGGAACATACAAAAACCTGTGTCGATAGATCCTCAACTTTCAATGGCTTAGCTCTGTTTCAGTTTGGGGGTTTGCCAAAATGATACACATTATGCAGAAGTTGTGCTTCAGACTTAGAGTTTCTCTTTCCTCAGTGCTGGGCAGCAGTGGGAGCCGCAGTCAGCTGCGTGGTCCAGAAGCAGCTGTGCCTCTAAGCCAGGGCAGCTGACAGTTGGGTGTGGCAAACAAGTCCTCAATTCAAGATGTTCTTAATTAGAATGGGTTTATTTGGGCTGTGAGCCACTGGAAGTTGAGGGGCATCTGTAATGTCACAGAGAAATAAAAGGGTAAGGCTGGCAGGAGCAGCTTAACGTTTCTATTAAGAACTTCGATGGCAAGTTTTTCTAAGATGTAGCAGAAAAGGGAACTACAAATAAGTTAGTTAAGGACACAGGTGAAATCAGGAAGCAGCATTATCTCAGTTACTTAATTTTTCATAAAAACGTATTTTTAACCATCAATACATCATTAAAACCTCCAGTCTTCTAAACACATTAGAAAGACACAGCTTATCACAGGCGAATTTACAAACAACCCAGTTCAGTTCCTACCAGTACCAGGACTATTTACATTTTTGAATTAGTCTCATTTTCACCTTCCCTTGCTATACAGGCTTTTCTGTTGTAAAGGCTTATCAAATTTACAAAATATGCAAGAAATGACTTTTAAATGTACAATGTCAACAACAAATACAAACATCCTGATACAACAAAAGCTGTGAGTTAGGATTGTTTCTTTCATAATGGCTTTGAAGAGTACAGAAATACTTGCTTTAAGTTCCAAACACCTGGTGCTGGTACACTTGGGTGGCCACATGAGAAGCACGGAGTGCTCAGAGCAGGAGGTGACAGGTCTCAGGATATTGCTGACTGCAGTTTAAGGTCTGTGTGGGTACAGCCATACAGTGTAACACTCATATGAGAGTTACATTTATTTCTGCATTTGTGCAACGAAATCTTTAAGTTTTGGGTTTTGTTGCTGGGGTGTGTGTGTCTTTTGAGGCAGGGTCTCACTCTGTTTGTTGCTCTGGCTATCCTGAAAATCGCTATGTAGACCAGGCTAGCCTCAAACTCCTAAGCAATCCTCTGCCTCCCAAGTGTTGGGACTAACCAGAAGCCACCAGGTCCTGCTGGAAACCACAGTTTTAGGTGATACTTTTAAAAAGGCAGTTCAGCTCTGGAAATTAAATGATACCATTTAGTTACTCACAGTATGTTCTCCACAATAAAAAGAAACTACCGATCCATGCAACAACTTGGATGGATCTCAAGGGAATTATGCTAAGTGAGAAACACCCACCTCAAGAGGTTACATAGCATATGATTCCACTTGAACAGCATTCACGGAATAACATTATAGAGAGGAACAGTTAGTGGCTGTCGGGGATTAAGGGAGGCAGCCAGAGTTAGAAAAGGGCAGCTCAAGGATCCCTTTGATGAAGCTCTGGGTCTTAACTGAAGTGGCCAGATGAATCCCCACACGTGATAAAATTGCATAGAACCAAAACCCACTTTGCTTCAGGGCACTCCACCTCCCAGGAACAGCTCTGTTCTCTCCCGACACAGGGCCCTCTACAGGTGGCTAGAGCATATTGCAGACTGTTTTCTACTCTACGCAGAGAAGCCTTTATTAGGCATCTTTTTTGAGAGGAATAAATTCCTTATCTTTAAAAGATAAAGCATGTGTCCCTATATCAAATGAGCTTGAAAATCAGAGGAGATAAGAGCAGGCACACAGTTACTACTGTTCTTGGCTCTCCTTCTTAGAGTTTTGTAAATTAAAGCGGAAACCAAATGTTTCTAGTTTTAAGTTAGGTGAACTTATAAAATGAAAAAAAAGGCAGATTATATAGCAGATACTTGTTCTTCTGATACCTGCAATTTCTAAAAGCATTAAGAGTATTTTTATTAACAGAGAAATTACAACTACAAACAAATACATGACTCTTTCCAGAAGGCCACTTTGTGATAAAGTTCACACATAGTGTTCATGGTTTTCTTAAAGTGCTATAGTCTCTGGCTTGAAAGTCACCTATTGCTTTAGGAGGTCTTTTAGTACAACACCAGCACTGTTGTCAGGTGACACTGGCAAAGGTGTAAACGTGGGGAGAACATCTGAGATGGGTTTCAAAAGAAGATGCCCAGGCCCACCAGGCCCATGTCCAGCTGGGTTAATAAGGGGCACAGCCGCTGAGCGGGGAGCCAGGAATGGATTCAGATCTGTTCTTCTTCCTGCCCTGGATTCTGCTGTATCTAAAAGATACGATACAGATTATTTAGTTTCTATCCTTCACAAAGAGGTTTATGAAATAACCCTGTGAACACAATAATATAAAGAAACCTGCTCCAATAATTTTATCAAACTCATTAACATAGTTGTTGGGGTTTGTTATTGAGACAGGTCTCTAGTCCAGGCTGGCCATGAACCCCCTAATAGCTGAGGATGACCTTTGAGAGCTGGAGTTTTGCTACCATGCTCAGCTGTAACACAGTTGAGCAATCAAGTTATCACTACTATCAACTTTAAAATTCCACCCTGCTGGTCACTGATCAGAACACTATTAGCACAAGTTCTAGCCTATTCTTTACACATTGGTAAACACAGTGTGAACACTAAACTTGCATTCTGCAAGCCATAACTCAGGCCACGTCTAACTGATACACTGAGGTGAGCTCTGATGATGAAGGAAAGGGAGACAGAAATACAGGGAGGAAGGGAGGAAGGAAAGGAAAGAGGAGGAGGAAAAGGCAGAGAAACGTGGAGATCTCACCATAAAGAATATGAGAATATCTTAAGAAACTGCAACCTACTAACATGAGAAAGAAAAGTGACCTCAGAATAGTCTACACCTCCTGGAATAGCATCTTTTCACTGAACTTAGAAGCCAAACCTTTTGTGTTAATAACAGATTAACCTTTATTACTTTACCTTTGTATAAAAGATCAGAAACATAGAAATGTTTGTCTAAATGACTAAGAAAGTTTTCAAAATTCTAGAACAGAAATTCTTTAATATTTTATCCAAATTTAACTATGGTGTGTGATATAAACTAGGAGGCTTATAACATATACCTTAAGTCTAAAATATGAGTCTAAATTAAAATATGAAAATTAGGGAAATAAAAAGGATTGGTTTATAGCAGATAATTCAATTTCAACTCAATAAATTTTACTATATGCCAGCATCATGAAGACCACACAGCTTGGGGTGATTGTGCACATGCAACCACCCACCCTTTCCTTCCAGACAGTTTGCCCACACACAAGTGTGTTTTGTGAAACTCTTGGATGTTTAGCTGAGTAAGCCAAACCAACCCCATATATATTATTTATGTGGCAAAGTTTGGTTATTGAATAGAAGAAGCCCAAAGATGAAAATCATTTTCAAGCTACAAATTATGCATCTAACTTTGATTAGTAGTAAGTGCTGTCGGAGAGAAATGAAAACTGGAGACAAAGCAAAAATGTAACTAGTTCACCACCATTTCCAGGAGAGTAGTTCAAAGCAGCTTATACTGATAATTAAAGCAAATAAAGCCACAGGTTACTATAATATCTATAAATACACTACAGTGTCTACGTACACTACAATGTCTATAAACACACTACAGTGTCTCTACGTACACTACAATGTCTATAAACACACTACAGTGTCTACGTACACTACAATGTCTAGAAACACACTACAGTGTCTACCTACACTACAATGTCTATAAACACACTACAGTGTCTACCTACACTACAATGTCTATAAACACACTACAGTGTCTACGTACACTACAATGTCTATAAACACACTACAGTGTCTACGTACACTACAATGTCTATAAACACACTACAGTGTCTACGTACACTACAATGTCTATAAATACACTACAATGTCTATAAACACACTACAGTGTCTCTACGTACACTACAATGTCTATGAACACACTACAGTGTCTCTACGTACACTACAATGTCTATAAATACACTACAGTGTCTCTACGTACAATACAATGTCTATAAACACACTACAGTGTCTACGTACACTACAATGTCTATAAATACACTACAGTGTCTACGTACACTACAATGTCTATAAATACACTACAGTGTCTACGTACACTACAATGTCTATAAATACACTACAGTGTCTCTACGTACACTACAATGTCTATAAATACACTACAGTGTCTCTATGTACACTACAATGTCTATAAACACACTACAGTGTCTACGTACACTACAATGTCTAGAAACACACTACAGTGTCTACCTACACTACAATGTCTATAAACACACTACAGTGTCTACCTACACTACAATGTCTATAAACACACTACAGTGTCTACGTACACTACAATGTCTATAAACACACTACAGTGTCTACGTACACTACAATGTCTATAAACACACTACAGTGTCTACGTACACTACAATGTCTATAAATACACTACAATGTCTATAAACACACTACAGTGTCTCTACGTACACTACAATGTCTATAAACACACTACAGTGTCTCTACGTACACTACAATGTCTATAAATACACTACAGTGTCTCTACGTACACTACAATGTCTATAAACACACTACAGTGTCTACGTACACTACAATGTCTATAAATACACTACAGTGTCTACGTACACTACAATGTCTATAAATACACTACAGTGTCTACGTACACTACAATGTCTATAAATACACTACAGTGTCTACGTACACTACAATGTCTATAAATACACTACAGTGTCTCTACGTACACTACAATGTCTATAAACACACTACAGTGTCTACGTACACTACAATGTCTATAAATACACTACAGTGTCTACGTACACTACAATGTCTATAAATACACTACAGTGTCTCTACCTACACTACAATGTCTATAAACACACTACAGTGTCTCTACGTACACTACAATGTCTATAAATACACTACAGTGTCTACGTACACTACAATGTCTATAAACACACTACAGTGTCTACGTACACTACAATGTCTATAAACACACTACAGTGTCTACCTACACTACAATGTCTATAAACACACTACAGTGTCTACGTACACTACAATGTCTAGAAACACACTACAGTGTCTACCTACACTACAATGTCTATAAACACACTACAGTGTCTACCTACACTACAATGTCTATAAACACACTACAGTGTCTACGTACACTACAATGTCTATAAACACACTACAGTGTCTACGTACACTACAATGTCTATAAACACACTACAGTGTCTACGTACACTACAATGTCTAGAAACACACTACAGTGTCTACCTACACTACAATGTCTATAAACACACTACAGTGTCTACATACACTACAATGTCTATAAACACACTACAGTGTCTACGTACACTACAATGTCTATAAATACACTACAGTGTCTCTACCTACACTACAATGTCTATAAACACACTACAGTGTCTACCTACACTACAATGTCTATAAACACACTACAGTGTCTCTACGTACACTACAATGTCTATAAATACACTACAGTGTCTACGTACACTACAATGTCTAGAAACACACTACAGTGTCTACCTACACTACAATGTCTATAAACACACTACAGTGTCTACGTACACTACAATGTCTATAAACACACTACAGTGTCTACGTACACTACAATGTCTATAAATACACTACAGTGTCTCTACCTACACTACAATGTCTATAAACACACTACAGTGTCTACCTACACTACAATGTCTATAAACACACTACAGTGTCTACGTACACTACAATGTCTATAAATACACTACAGTGTCTCTACGTACACTACAATGTCTATAAACACATTACAGTGTCTACGTACACTACAATGTCTAGAAACACACTACAGTGTCTACCTACACTACAATGTCTATAAACACACTACAGTGTCTACGTACACTACAATGTCTAGAAACACACTACAGTGTCTACCTACACTACAATGTCTATAAACACACTACAGTGTCTACCTACACTACAATGTCTATAAACATACTACAGTGTCTACGTACACTACAATGTCTATAAACACACTACAGTGTCTACGTACACTACAATGTCTATAAACACACTACAGTGTCTACGTACACTACAATGTCTATAAATACACTACAATGTCTATAAACACACTACAGTGTCTCTACGTACACTACAATGTCTATAAACACACTACAGTGTCTCTACGTACACTACAATGTCTATAAATACACTACAGTGTCTCTACGTACACTACAATGTCTATAAACACACTACAGTGTCTACGTACACTACAATGTCTATAAACACACTACAGTGTCTACGTACACTACAATGTCTATAAATATACTACAATATATATGATTTTGGGGATGTGTGGAAATGACCAATGAAAAGGTTTCTCATGACTCTAGGAATTATTTTGGCATAAAAATGAAAGTATTTCATACTATTTACATTGATGCAAATAAATAACAAGCTACTACAACATATAATGCCCAAACTTGGTGACATTAGAACCTTGGAAACATTATTACACATTCCAAAAAACTAATCATTTAATGTCCCTACAATGCTAAATCACAAGTTCAACATTTGGTTTTATGCACCGAGGGGACCAGTGTCTAGTTTTACCTTTAAAGCTGCCGGGTATGCTTGTGTCTGCTTTTCTTCTTCCTGGAGAATCTAGAGGTTTCAAGTCATGAACTGAGAGCTTTGGGGGTGGAACAGATGGATGAGATTCTGTTTCCAAAAATTTAACAAAAAGTTCTGAAAAAGACTAAGAGAAAATATTTTGTTTTTATTAGTAGGGTTGTATTAAATGACATAAAAGGAAATCTGATACTATGCAAGTGAATATGTTATGTATGCAATCATTTCATCATTCATGTTCAACAAGAATAAAATGGGGTCTTACACTATTAAACACAGATTGCTGATTTGGTCTCAGAGGTGTGCTGGGCACACTTTTTGATCCTCCTCCAAGCCATCCAGTCATCCACCGAGTTACACCTCCTTGATCTTCAGCAAACAACTGTAAGAACATTTTAAAACAGAAAAATATTTTCAATACAAGACAAGAAAAAGGAGAACCACTCATGTGATTTCAGGGAACAGTAAATCATGCTTTGTAACAAATTCCAGTAAGTGGCTCCTATTACTGACAGAGGTTACAGAGAAAATAAAAGCACCACCCAAGCACAATCTGAAGTAAATGTTCTGGGCATCACTATATCTCAAAAATTACAACAAGCCAATAATTTCTAAGTTGTAAAATATTTAGACACCATGTAAACTGGACAAATCCACCTTCTTAAGAAAACTATATTAAACCCAAGTTATATAAACAATAAGAAGAAACTATTTCCATGAAGCTCTATATTATATAAAGAACTAGAATGTCAGCGGTGGAGAGCTGACCTAACATGTGAGAGATCCGCTAGGTTCCACCCTCGGGGTTAAGGGTGGGGGGAGAGCACCAGAGAACAAGAGAACTACAAAGAAAGAGGTGCAGGGGGTGAACAAGGAGGAGAGGGGATTCAGAGTGGTTTCACACTAATTACCTGCTCCATTTCCTCTCTTTTAACACCCAGGACGCTTCCCATGAGCCGTAGTGCTTCATGACGCTGATGTTTAGGTGTGTGGAAATGACCAACGAAGAGGTTTCTCATGAGGACTCTAGGAAAGTCAAGGCGGGAACAGCCTAGGTTAACCCAACATGGTCAGCCTAACATGAGCATACCCACACACTAAAACAAACAAACATTTACTTAAACGGTGAGGTGCTTAATTACAAAGACTGAATAATAAATAAGATATTCTAAGGTGGCTTTTAAAAGAAGTCTAATTAGAAACATTTCAGACAACCCAAAATGCATACTTTTTTTTTAAAGTCACTTGTTAGCCATCGGTTCCCTTAGACCCATAACCAACTGAGGAGGTGTCTCATGAGCAATTCTCAGCACCTCGCTAGGTAATTCTCTCCTGAGAGAAACACAAAATGGAGATAACTGTTATATGTCCCCAATCATATTTATTAAAAAATTTAAATACCTTGGATCTTAAAAAATCATTATATGAACAACTAAGCTTCAGAACTAATACATTTAAACATGTTAGATATGTTTACGTAAGGATAAGTGAAGAGGGGAAAATATTAAAAATAAACCTGTATTTTCTAAGTATTTCAGATAAGAGTGATTTTCTAAAAGACTTTTTACATATGATTTTGAGAAAAGAAATGAATTTATTGAAAAGAAATGTTTTTCTTAAAAAACAGGTTTCAGAAAGTAGGCGGGTTATTTTACTGACAGCCATGAAAACTACCTCCTCATTAAATAAAGGCTTTTTAAAAATGTAGTCACGTGTAAACACCAACTGTAGCTCAGCTGTTCTGCGAGAGCAACTCCTATAAAGCAGAAGAGGAGGCGGGAGGCGGAGCTTACTTGTCCACTTTTCCTTCTGTGCTGCTTACTAAGTTCATCAATTTCTTCTGCGCATCGTCCAGCATCTCTTGGTGGAGCTCATCTGTTTTAAAAGTGGATAGACAGCATAAACTGACCAGCCTGGGTAAACACGTAGGAGAGTTACTTGGAAATCTGACTGTGTGCCCTAGTCTAATGGGAAATGGCCAATTACTGTCATCTTTTCTCTAGTTCAGGGAACTTGGACCTCTTTTACAGAAATTACTAGAAGGCGGGGAATGCAGTATTCCACACGATCTGCCCCCAATAAAATGATCAATTCCTTTACAGAACTGTAAAAATCACCACAGGTTTCCATCCTCTTAGAAACTTAGAGGCAAAGAACAAATTATCACCACTGCTGCTTTCTTGCTCGACAGATTTCCAGAGCAACTCTCATTAGTGGGAGGAATGGAAAGGACAACTGTAGATTTTCCTTGCTCTATTTTCCTGGCTGGGCTCTGTTGTTGGTGAGCCAAAAGAGCATCTAACAAACCAGCACCATAGCTTAGGACAGCTGACAGGACAAAGCTCTTTGGGGAAAGGAAACTGCAAAGCATAATTAAGAGCACAGGATCTAACCAGAGGTGGCGGTGCATCCCTTTAATCACAGAACTGGGGAGGCAGAAACAGGTGGACCTCACTGGGGAGGCAGAGGCAGGCGGATCTTTGTGAGTTCAAGGGCAGCCTGCTCTACAGAGTGAGTTCCAAGACAGCCAGGACTACACAGAGAAACCCTGTTTGGGGTTGCGGGGAGCGGGTAGTGGAACATGGGATCTAACATGCTAATCACACATTACAATGCTGATGACTGACTTAAAAGGATGTTTAGATGATTTCTAAATTTGTATTTTAAAAATAAGCAAAACCTGTAAAATATTGGTAAAATGAATAGAATCTGGGCAATTTTTAAAGGCAAAGTTTAATTAAATCAGGAGATGTTCTACTGATTTGACACGGCTACTCATGCCAAAGGACCGAGGCCTCTTGGCTAAAGAACCTCAGTTCAAGAGTCTACACCTTCTACTAAGAAGTAGATAGTCTGTAGCCAAATGAGGTGCTTAGTAATTTTAAGGAGAGGCCTAAGTTTCATTCTAGAAGAAACGAAGAAGACTGCACACGAGATTGCACTCTTCCAATAATGAACCACACAAGCCTGCCCCTCCCTGACTGGGGCCAGGTAGGTTAGTTCCCTTACCAGGCACCAGACTTGCAATGACTTTTCTCATTCTGGCCATCAGTTTTCTTTCCCGTTGCCCTTTGAAACACTAGAGCTTTAAATTCTGATGAAGCTCAATTTATTTTCTTTTTGTCATTTTTGCCCAGTACAGTGAAGATTTACTCCTACATCTTCTAAGAGTTTTACAGTTTTGAATACAAGATTTAGGGTCATGATCCTTATTGAGTCCACTTCTGTTCACGGTGTAAGACAGGTGTCTGGCCTGAGAGCCACCTGATTCTCTTCAAGGGAAAACCGCTGCTCCAGCATTACATGGTGAAGCCCCGTTCTTTTGGCACCATTTTTTAAAATCAACTGACTGTCAATGTGTGGTGTATTTCCCAGCTCTTTTCCCACATCATTCTGCATGTTCTTCTCCCTGGTGAAGGACTACCAGGACTGCCTGCTCTATTGCCTCATATCCATTCTTCACTCTGAGCGTCCTCACTGAGCTTCCTCTGAGACACATTAGGTCTCCATCGTCTCCAGTCTGCCCTATACGATGACCAGCATGCTAATTTACAACACTAGATGCAAATGTAAAGCATCCACATTAAAGGCTGCCATGGTTTGTGGTTCTTTACACTGCAAAACTATAAATTATAAAATCTACTCATAGAATAGCCTAACTTTACCAAAATAGAGATGGTTGCCATAACCATGTTATAACCCAAGGTTTGTGTTTGGAAAATCTCCTACAAACTTTCCTTTCCTGTCTTTCCAGGAAGGAATTTAAAGTTGGATATAAAAGGTGGCGGGTGGGGTGGGGTGGGGGAGAAGGCTTACTCAAGTCTGACTCAGTGAAAGTCACTTTCTCTTGGACTCTTCAAGTCCTTCACACTGTGGGCATGTGCTGCTCGGGCCCCTAGCGTTACATTCCAGATGTGACAGAACCCGTGGCCACAGGAAAAGCACCAAATCAACAAGCTGAAGCAGGAGTCACTTGCAAAGACCTCCCCTCCTCCAGGACTACAGAATGGTAGCTGAGAAGCAGCGCAAACCCCCCACGCTAGGACACGTGCCTGTGCACTCGCGTGGGGCGGGGCACCCGGGGTCCTCGCCTATCACTCTCTGCCTTACTCCCCGAGACAGTCTCTCACTGAACATGGAGCTCGGCTGAAGCTGGTCAGCCTGTGACCCTCCCGTCTCAACCTGCACAGCGCTGGGGTCCAAACTCAAGTCTTTCTACTTAAGCAGCAAGCCCTCTTACCCATGAGCCACCTCTCCAGCCCTGCTATCTTCTCTTTCGAAAATGTGTCTACTAATACTAACTTTATACTGATTACATTTCAAAATGATAATAATTTGGGGATATATGTTATTTAAAATAAGTTATAAAAATTAATTTCATGGGGCTCAGTGGTTAAGAGCATTTGCTGCTCTTGCAGAGGAGCTGAGCTCCCAGAGCTGACATGGTGTCTGACAGCTACTTTGAACTCTAGGTCCAGGGGACCCGACGCTCTTCTAGACTCTTCAGACATGTGCTGACACAGTATGTGTAAGCCCATGAAGACACACACACATAAAATACTAATCTTGGTAATATTTTACCTTTATTTTATGTGTATGGGTATTTATCTGCCTGCAACTCTGTGCACCACACGCATGTAGTGACTGCGGCGGCCAGAAGAGGCATCGGATCCCCCGGGACTGGAGTTAGGCAGTTGTGAGCTCCATGTGGGTGCTGGGAATAAAAACCTGGTCCTCTGGAAGAGTGGCTGCTGAGCCATCTCTCCAGCCCTAGTAAGTAATCTTAACAACAAAAAAAATTTTTTTTTCTTTTTTTACTGTTTCAATGTAGTCATTAAAAAAACAAAATTACACCAACACGGTAGTACACACTTGCAATCAGGAGGAGCCTGGGGTGGGACAGAAGGGTTCCAAATTTGAGGCCACCCTGAGCTACACACAGAGAAGCCAGCCTAAACTTTCTCAAAAGAGAAGTGGAAAGAAGGAAGGAGGGACACAACTACATGGGCTCACAGTCTCTGAGCCAGGAGACGGCTCAGCAGGTGAAAGTGCCGCTTAGGAAGCTGCAACCTGAGTTTTATCCCTGGAAACCTTATAAAGGTAGGAGAGAACTGACTTCATACAATTGTCTTCTGACCTCTGCACGCGCCACGGGATGCATACAATGCCCACAGCACAGCATATGTACATATAATAACAAAAAGTATTTATTTTAAATAAGCTGGGTACTGAGGTTTGCACCTGTGAGCCAGCTGCTCAGGAAGCCAAGATAGGAGGATCAGCTGAGCCTGGGAGTTTGAAACCAGTTTGGGCAACATAGAGACCTTATCTCAAAGAACACCAAACAAACAAAAGATTTGCATGATAAATAAACATCTGTAGAGTAAAACTCACAAAACAATGACTCTGATAAAAGTTATTTTAATAAAATAAAAGACTCATCTTTTTCAGAAAGCCAAAACACCCTTAGGTCAAAGTAACAAGATTAAAATGCTTTACATGCACTGTTAGTCCCTGACCTAATGCAATATGGAATGCATACGGCTGTTCAAACTCATGTGCTTAAACATGCTATGTGAGTAGACAAAGGAGAAAGAAAAGGCCTCAGAACTTAGACGAAAGCACGGGAAGGAATGTATTAACTTCTAGAGGTTAGAAGAAAAGGAAGCCACACGCCCATTCCAAAGTCCCCAAAGACTCTCTTTCTGCAGCAACACTAGTTCCCCTCCCCTCAGAAATTCTTAGTATTTCTCTACAAAACTGAGCTCAAACCACAATTTGAAATCAGAACTATATTTATATAGGCTGGCAAAATATGTTATTCTGAAATGGGTTCTCGTCCAAATACAATATCCCTGTGAATAATCATACACACCCAAATAATTCTTTAGAAATGCAAGCTGGGGCTGGGGAGCATTTTCAAGTTGGGCAATGAATCAGCTGAGACTGAGCCTGCCCTGGGGAAGGCATGACTCTGACTGAGTGCGTGACACAGTAAATCTTCCGCAACAGATCTCTGCAACACCCAGAGATGACGTCATGCTTTTAGAATCAACATCGAATGCGCAACAAGTCAGCACATCGTAACTTTGCATTTTACTTTATGATTAATGACAGTGCACAATGCCCTCTTCAGAGAACGTCTCAAAGTGTATCATATTTCTTATATTCATCTGGTTATCTCATGACTAAGTGCCTATGAACAGGTTTACTGAACAGTCAGTTGATTGAGATAATGGTGAAGACCAGAATGAGAAGCAGAAACCCCAGCGGTGAACTAAGCTCCTGTCCCAGGGCCAGCTTGATTTGCCTCTCTTTTAAATGAATGTGCTTCTTGCAAAGGATTTTAAGAGAATCCAATGGAGGATCCAACTGAATGAAGGGAGGGTCCCCCTCCCTTCCTCTCCTGTTCCCCTTCCCCTCCCCCTTTCTCCTACTCCCCTTTCCCTCTTCCTTCCTCCCCTCTCTCTGAGACAAGATCTCACTATATAGCCCTTGCTATCCTGGAACTCACTATGTAGGCTAGGTTGGCCTCAAACTCAGAGATCCTGAGGCCTCTGCCTCCTGAGTACTGGGATTAAAAGCATGCACTACCACTCCTGGCTTTCATCTGATTTCTTAAAATAACAAGTTCATTGTTAAATTTTGCTCTAATCAATAGCAGTTATACATATCATTTTGGTTAATACTTATATTTTATTATCTTTTCTGCTTATTTTTCTCATTTTTAAGGGCCAAGGCAAAGGAGTGAAAGAAAGAAATGTTTGAAAGACAATTTCACTTGTCTGTATAAATGTCAGTAGGTAAATTGGGTGTGGGATCCTATTTATATTGGCAATCTTATCAATAATTAAAAAGATATTTTTAAATTATGTGGCTGTGTGTGGGTAAATGTATGTCTAGGGTTTCTGTTGCTGTGAGAAAACACCATGAGCAAACACAACTTGGGGAGGAGAGTTTACTCCAGCTTATAGTTTCACAGCACAGTCATCACCAAGGAGAAGTCGGGGCAGAACCTGAAGGCAGGAACCTGAAGGCAGGAACCTGAAGGCAGGAACCTGAAGGCAGGAACAGAAGCGGAAGCCATGGTGGAATGTTGCTTACTGGTTGGTCCTCATGGCTTACTTACTCAGCCTGCCTTACAGCATCCAGGATCACAAGCCCTGGAGAGCACCGCACAGTGAGCTGGGCCTCCCTCATCAATCAAGAAAATGCCCACAGGCCAGCCAGGTCAAAGCACTTTTCTCAGGTGAGACTCCCTTTTCCCGAATGACTCTAGCTTGTGTCAGGCCAACGTAAACTAGCCGCCACAGTGCACATGAGTGCAGGTGCCCACAGAAGCCAGCAGAGGACCCCAGGTAACCTGTGGCTACAATTAGGGATGGCTGTCTGAGTGCAAGTTATAGGAACCAAACTTGGACCCTTTGCACAAGCAGTACATGCTCTTAGTGAGCCACGTCTCTAGTCCCCAAAATAAACTTAAACTTGATACAGTATTAAATTTAATATGACTTAGCCTCTTCACTTAATGAAAACCAAAGCTAAAGCTAGAAACTAGATGGTCTCTGCGTGTATGTGTGTGTGTGTGTGGTGTGTGTGTGTGTGTGGGGAGGCCAGAGGTCTCTGCGTGTACGTGTGTGTGTGTGTGTGTGTGTGTGTGTGTGTAGGCCAGAGGTCTCTGTGTGTACGTGTGTGTGTGTGTGTGTATGTGTGTGTGTGTAGGCCAGAGGTCTCTGCGTGTACGTGTGTGTGTGTGTGTGTGTGTGTGTGTAGGCCAGAGGTCTCTACGTGTGTGTGTGTGTGTGTGTGTGTGTGTGTGTGTGTGTGTGTGTGTGTGTGGAGGCCACAGGTTGACATCAGGTTTCTTCTTTGACTGTTCTCCACTTTGTACTTTGTGTCAAGGTCTCTCACAGAGAACCAAGAGCTCCCTTACTTGGCTAGTCTAACTCTCCAGCTTGCTCTGGGGATCCCTTGTCTGCCTCCTACGCCTGTCTGCACTCATGTGGGTGACGGTGAGAGCCATCTGAGTCATCTCTCCAAGCCTCTAGACAGTCTTTTTATTATAGAATTTCAACTTATATAAAATCACTTTAACACTAAATGTTTTTTAAATCACACCTTTTTTGTAATTTGAAATTAGCAACTGCTTTATCTTTCAATTATTTTCAACCCTATCAGATGGAATTTTAAGGTAACATGGTGAATGACTTTTCTGTCCCATCATAACTATTGCCTGCTAGGTGGAAAGTTAACTCTTTGTTGTGAGACGGGGTCTCACATAGCACAGGCTGGCCTTAAACTTGCACTGTAGACAAAATGACTATGGCCTTCCTATCCTTTGCCTGTGCCTCCTGAGTGACAGGTTACAGGCGTGCACCACTATGCTTGGATCATTCAATGCTGATTCTGAAAACCAGGGGCTTGTGTGTGTTAGGCAAGAATTTAACTAAGGTATATCCCCAGGCCTCAAAGTAGCTCTTAAAATTCTACCTGTTGGCAATGAATTAATTTCATTAATATAGTATAATACCATCAATATGAATTCTACCACACCACATTTGTGATAAAAACAGGAGAGAGAGGGAGGGGAGGGTGGGATTGGAAGGGAAGGGGAGAGGCATACTGACTGCGATTTTTCAGCACTGGGAATTGAATCTCAAGAAAGTTAAGTATTCTATCACTTGGCCAGTCCAAAAGATTTTATATAATTATACACCTCGTGTGTATGTGTGTTCATGTGTGCGCATGGGAGGCTGTGCATACATATGTGTATGCATGTGCATGTGTGTGAAGGCCAGAGGCCAATGTTGGATATCTTCTACAATTGCTTAACACCTTATTTTTTCAGACACTCCCCCACTGAACCTAGAGTTCACTGACTCAGTGGTACTGTCTCAGAGGCCTTTGTCTCAGCCTCTCCAACACTGATCTTAGAGGAGAGCCAACACCCTGGCTCTGATGTGATGTGGCGACTGAACTCAGGCCCTCGTGCTCTTAAGATAAGCACTGTAACTGAGCCTTCACTCCAGCCCCTTACCCTTTATTATCAACACAGATAATTTAGTTCCCAGATAGAAAGTTTTTAAAGCTTTAAAAGCTTTTTAAAGTTTTGCATAGACAAGACATATCCCAAAAGAGAGGGCTGCAATTTTATCTCTGGAAAGGAAAGCTGCAGTACTTTTTCTGCTTAGTGAGTATTAACACTACATCAAACCTCTAAAAGGCCTTCTAGGCCTCAGAACCAACCTCACTCCTGAAAGCCCCTATCGCAAGTCTTCATGGACAATACCCCTAAAGACGACCTGCTCTGTCCATACAGGGTTTCCACAAAGCTCCAGTTACGCATCACGTTAGAGCACTGGCACCTATCAAATCAAAGTCCAGATTTGATCATCCCTCGCGGACTTCAGTGCTGCAGCGCTGGGCTCACAAGCCTGTGCAGCGGTAACGCGGCTGAGCCAAGAGCCACTTCCCTCCCCCACCCATATAAGGAACACTGCAGTTCACCAGCTTTTACCACGCCTGCCCAATCTGTAGCCGTGGGTAGCAGTGAATGCAGCTAACATAAACCTTGGGGCTGCAGGGAGATAACCCAATCGCACTGTCTTCCAGTGTGACAGCAATGCCACTTTGCAATGTCAACGGGCTGGACCCCTGTGCCCGGCTCCTTTGCTGTTTGGGTATTAGCAGTTTATAATCTGCTTGTGATTCATGACTAAGTTTCATTTTCCCATACAGCAAATCACTCCCATTCCTATCCTCCCAGTTCCCCACACTACCACACTCATCACACCACACGCTCTCCACACCACACACACACCACAGACACCCACCACACACACACCACACACACCCACACCCACCACACACACACCACACACCACACACACACACACACACCCACCACACACACTCACATCACACATACACATACCACAAACCATATACACTCACCACACCACACACACCCACCACACACCCCCACACACCACCCACTCACCACACCACACAGTCACCTGCACACTGCTCTTTCAGCATTTCCAGATTATGCCACCTCATTTCACATGAGTCCCTCTCTCTGTCTAGAATGACTTTCCCTAACTGCCAGTGTACTTAGCTTGTTATGTACCTATCACTTAGGAAGAGTCAAGTCACTGCTAATCTTTCTGCCTCCTGCCTCCTTACCCCATGCCACTATTACCAGGAGAATGGATAACTCTTTCAAAACAATTTCTTTTCAATTTTTTATTAGTTCTTGAACAATTTCTTACAGTGTGCTTTGATTGCATTCACCCCTCCTCTAGATTCTCCCAGATCCACTCCCCTTCTCTACCCACCAACTTTGTGTCTTTTTCCCTTTTTTGATTGAAATTTTGTTCACGCAATACTTACTGTGTCCTTTTACTTATAACTCATCCAGTCCAACTTGTGCTGCCCATATATTCTGGACGTGTCTTCCTTCTAACACCGCTGACTGGTGACCCACTCTAATGAAAGTGTCTCTTCTCCCAGGGGCTACCAACTGTCAACAGCTCCTCAGCCGGGTGGGACTTCCCCTTCACCTCCCACTCCCTGCTGGGATTTTGTCTGACCTGAGCTTGCACAATCCTTGTGTGTGTTGTCACAAATGTGAGTCATGTGTTCTGTAGTTGTCCACCACTTCCGGGTCTTTCAAAACAATTCCTTGCATGTACCTGATTACAAGTCCTGTCCCCTTCCTGCCTGACTGTAAACCTCCTGAAGACCGCTCTCACCTGTTTATCCTCAGGACCCATGCAGTGCTTGGTACTCAGCACATAAACACTGAACACCTGATAGACGATGAACGAATGCCTGGTGTTCTCTGCGAAGGTTGGAGAAAATAAACTACACACTGAATGAGTCAGCCATAACGCAAAAAAGGGGATAAAGTACATAAAATATCCTCATCAGTACATAATTCATCTTCCTCTTTCTGTTTATAGAAATTAGCTTTCAACTGCAATTTCTAAAACATTGTTCAGTTTAGATATTAATATCAAACACATTTAAAATGTAACTAGAAGTACAAAATAGCGTATTTGTCTAGCATACCCAGATATTTCTATCTTTACAAATAACTTTTAACCATTTATGGCAATTCAGAAAATTGCATCTGGTACTTCTTAAATGTTTCCTCTAAAACCGCCACTTCTGCCAAAAACATCTATAAAGAACTCTCTCGAAAGATCTGGGTAACAAAGCGTCTGGGAATGTATTTGGCTTATGTTCAACAGGACATTATATGTTTTCTTGTATAAATCATGTCCTGGAAAGTGAAATGTCTTTATTTAAAATAAAAACTGAGCCATTCGGCATCATAAAGGTAGTTCCATGTGAAACATTTGAAGCTCCTTTTGTCTCTGTAGCTTAAAAACGTATTTTAATGCTTCATGTATCACAGTAAGATTTACTTGAGCTCATTTTATACATACTTCTAGGCTTTCTTTTTATAATTTTCTATAGAAAAATTTTCCATTTTCAACTCATACATTTTAAAAAGTAGTCACTATTTTAAAAAATTAGTTACAAAAGCCTTTTGTTAAGGGCACAAATATAGGGCTTGAGGTACAGCTCATTTTCCCAGCATGCACAAGACCCTGCAGCCTTGCATAGCAAACAGTGATGGCGTAGACACGAACTGGCAGGTAGAACAAAAGATGCTCCTAACACTAGGGTTAGATTTCTATTGCTTACAAAAACTTACTTTTTGCATACCACAAAACTCAGTGCCTTTTAGTATTAATTACTGAATCGAAAACTCTTACATTTTCCATTTCAATTTATCTAATCATTTCCATTTCAGCAGGAATTTTTCTCAAAGGCAATAAAGGAAACTGAGGAAGAACATATCTTTTAATGACTCGGCTGTACTAGGTTTACAGGTGATACTTCCTCATCAGTAACAAGTCCATGGGAATTCTCAACTCTGATGAGCTGAGGATAAAGATACTGTCTGCTCATTTCATAAACTGGTGCACTGACTTTAAACAGTACAGGGCAGCATGTGAAAGAAATCTCTGAAAACTACGTTAAAAAGAATGTTTCAGGTGACAAGTTGGAAGAACAATCTCCAAGAGAAAGGACAGCAGAACCCCTCTAGTCAACACTGCCTACTGAAATACAGCATCCCACAGGATCTTAGAGTTTCTCCTGCTGGGGAATGAGCTAGCTTAACTAGTACCATTTCCTTAGCTCCTTGAACAAGGGCCTATCTGGTATTCTACACAGCAACCAACATGAAGCCAAACAGCTGGCCTTTCTTAGGTGCTTACTGACTAGTATGTTTCTCATACAGGGCCCATAAATGCCCTCAATTCGTATACATGGTTGCATGTACCTGACACTGACAATCACATACTCTACGGGGGACTGACGTCATCTAAGCTCTACTGCTTTAATACTGAGGTCATATGTAACTACTCCTTCCTTATGTTTAGCTAAACTGAATCTTATCTTGGTAGTAATGATATAACCAACCATTCTCAATAAAACACAGCTTCTTAAAGTAAACTTCCTAATATTGTCTACATGTTGAAACAGCATTATCGACTAATCACTAGGCTACAGAGGCTTAGAAACAAAACAATACTTTGCCTTTACAATTCAAGTCTCTGTGTATTTTCTTGCAATAAAAACCAATTTGTCTTTTTCAAAATTGTTTCTCCTGGCAAAAACTTTTGCTGTCTGGCCAACTTTTGTGTCAAAAATAAAGTACAGTATTACAACATCAATCAGCATGTAAAGTACTTAATGACTTATAAAAATATACAGAGATGCTTTTGAAATAAGCCAATCAAGAATGTATTTATATTATCAAATCAAGACTATAGCATTGAGAAAATAAAACCACATTTGTGTTTAGAGATATAAAATCGGCACTAAGTACTTAGGTAATGTAAGAAAACACTGTCAGAGAAAGCTGTAAAGGAGGAATAATTTAAAGACGTAACAGAACCAACTGTCTCGGTGCCCCCTTCCTGTCCGTGCCACACTGGCTCCCTGAGCCTTCTCAAATAGCAACTGAACAAGCCAAAACAGTCTCTCTAACACTAACTCCCTAGAATGAGCCCAAAGTTCCACCTTGTTAATAACATTCACTATGTTTTACATAAATAGGAACTCAGGCCACCTACCTACCAGCTACAATAAAGAAAAACTGAAAGAAAGAAAAATTTTATCTGACCATGTTCTACTGGGGATGACTCAGGTAAATGTCCAAAAGGGGATGTGGCCTTCGACACCCAGGGCACACGGCACCAAGCTGTCACAGAAGGATTTGCCTCAGAACTCACCTCTTCACCTCTGCCAGTCTAGCTCAGCTCTAAAGATGAAACCCTTGACTAATCCTTTAGGTGCGCAGTGTTCTTTTTTGGTTACCACTTGTTCTCCAACTCAGGTTGTAGCTGCACTGGCCTTCTATCTAACTAGATTACTTTCCTGGTACATTCTTCCTCTTATTAAAGAAGCCACTTCACCAGTGAGGGCACAGTACAGAAAATACCACTGTATCTCCAGGGAAGCCACAGAGAGCAAAAGACAAGTCAGACATTTTATAAACACCTTTCCTTAACAAGAAGACTATAGATTAAAAGTTTAGTACCAGTAAAGAGCATGGAAAGCCGTTTCTATAATCTATAAAGGCAAACTGGTGTCACCCACATTGTCCATGAACGGCAAACGAGTAAGGAAAAGACTAAACACCATAGTCTATGTTAGGCCAACTGCCCGTAACAGATAGGCACTTTGCATTGTGTTCTTGCTGCCTATTTCCAGGCCTACTTGAGATTCACAGTTCACACTGCTCAGTCCTAGTGAACTAAAACTCGGAACAAAGTCTCAGAGTGAAGTTCTCCAAAGGATGCCAACCCCTTGCATTTATTACTGTTTTGCTGAGTCCACTTGGAGCCTGCTGGCCAAGGTATTTGGGTTGCACCTGTGGCCCAGCGGTTCTTGTGGGCCGGCTTCCTGAGTGTCTGTGTCGTTACTCCTGTTTTGACAGCATCTCTGTTGCTGTATCTACTTCTAGTTGAGCTTTCTGACTTCAACTATGCAACACATTGTACATATTCCCAACGTAACTGCTGCGTGACTGCTATGACAACGAAGCCATCTAAAGCAGCGCACTCCTAGGCTCTGTTGCTACCTCCCAGTCACTTCAAATCATTACTAACTACACACAATCCCGGAGAAGCTTCAGGTCCCTGGCTACCCTAAACAAGAGATGAAATATAATGAGGTGCTGTCACTGCCAGCTGTGAGGCTTAGCAAAGCACTGTGAACCACCCTATTACGGGAGGTCCAACTGATAATCCTTAGTACAGGAGATGAAACTTTAGAGAACTAACAGAACCACGAGATACCTTACAAGACCAAACCCAAATATATTGAGTGCCTATGTGGAAAGCCATCCACACTCATAAAAATCTAGTCAAGTTACTCAGCCATTCGCTCCACAAAAGTCCCCAGTATTTTACTTCTACGCCCTGTCTAGCATATTGCACGGGTTCGGGTGTAGCATGAACTATCAGGGAGAAGACAAAACCATAAAAAACTGGATCAGTCAAAGCAGCATCCTTGACCAACAGGGCAGCAACCAACAACACAGTCATACCTCAATATCCCAGAGACCTGACTGGACAGCCAGGGCTCCCCTAGCAACTTCGGTTTCACTGGATTCAGACTCGAATGGAAGCAAACTGCGTATGGAAATGGAAATGAGTCACATGTCACTAGCCTTACTCAGCAGTGCCGACGTGTGGCAAAGACTGCGCCAACTCAACACAGACGCTGCTGGACAGAATAAGGAAAGGAACGTACTTTGCTTTTTAAGTTCTTCGATTTGTTCTTCTTTGAGATCCAATTGTTCTGTAAGTCTTGATGCTGAATCCAATGCAGTATTTGCTTCATCCAAACGCTCCTGAGGGAGGAAAGCTGATTAAAGAGCAGTATGCAAAGTGTCCTGCAAACTACAGAGTGGGAGACACTTCGGAATCAATCAGCAGCTCAGCCAGCGGTGAAACTGCACGTCTGCGACCAAGGGCAAGTCTGGGCAACCTGCGGACCTCCTACGCCTCCACAACACATCACTGCCCGTGTAGAATGTAAACTGAATGAGGATGCTACTAAAGGCAGCATAACAAAATGTTTTAAAAATAACAAGAAAGATAAATTAGAGAAATAAAAAGTCAAGAAATACAGTAACAAATGTTTTTGTTCTTTCAAATTTTTGTAAGCTACTATATATAAAGGGGTTTAGTTGTAACTGTTAATGGACATCTCTGCCCTGTTCACACAACAGTGTAACCACTCGTACATGAAAACCTCATTGTATACATGCTTTTGTCAGTTTGTGAGAGCACCCTGTATGGCAGATAGGACCCTTTGTTCTCTGTGCAATGAAAATGAGGTCACCCACTGGTCTCCTGACTACTAGTCTTTTAAACATTTTTAACATTATACAAAGAGGTTCATTATTCTTATAGTTTCTTGAGTTTAATCTTGATTAAGATCTTCCTTACTTCTAGTCTGTACACACACTCTAGAGTTCACTGTAAGATATTTTGTTCTCTGTATTAAAATTTTAATATAGTATTTCTCAATAATACACATCTGACAATTTCTAGCCTACTATAAACGTCAGAAGAGCCAGCCAGTCACTACACCATCAAAAACATTCTCATATCCGGATGCGGTGCAGGCCTGTGCTACTAGTACTCTAGAGGCAGAAGGATTCTGCCAGCCTAAGCACGGCAAGACCTTGTCTCAAAACAAAACAAAAGCTACTCTCAGAAGCCAATACACGACCAGGTAAAGACTCTTGCTTTGATAAAATTGGAATTTATTTCTGTATATGGTATGAGATGGAGTCCAACTTTATTTTTGCCTATATGGATAGTTTACTAATGTCATTTATTTTAATTTTTTGTGTTCACTGTGATACAGGGTCTTACTACATAGCCTTGCTTGGCCTGAAACTCCCTATGAAGAGACCAAGCTGGCCTTGAACTTACAGAGATCTGCCGGCCTCTGCCTCCTGACTGCTGCAATTAAAGACCCACCCAAGCCAATATAACTTTTAAAAATTTTCTTTCTCACTGAATTAAAAATAGTTCAAATGGGGCTCTTTGTAACTCTGGCTGCCATAGAAAAGGAGCAGTGCCATGTCCACACACCTGTAACAGATAGTCCTGCAGAACTGCTCCAGCTTCTTGATCAAGAGGAAGAAGCAGATATACAGCACCAAGCCCAATAATCTGAAATCCTGCAACTCTTTCAAACAGGCTGATTCACTGCAAGACTGTGGGAGTGAAGCTCGTAAAGGTCATGAAAACCAGATCTGGTCAGCGAAAACCAGCCACTTCTTACATGAGGACCACTATCAAAAGAATGCATGGGCCGAGCTCAGCAGCATCAGGCACATGACCCACAAGAACAAGTACTGCCCTGATCTGCGCATGGTGGCCATCCGCAGAGCCAGTGCTATCCTGGGATGTCAGAAGCCTGTGGCAGTGAAGAGGAAGCAGGTGCAACCCAGAAGCAATTTCTTAAAAAAGTTCAAACCCATTTTGTTTTAAATTCTCCAATATATTCTGGGCTCCACTTCCGGATTCTTCCTCTACCCCGTTGGTCTAAACCATACTGTACATACTGTACCATACTGTACAGGCTCTGTTATGATCTAATCCTGCCTCACTGCTTTTCTTTGCTCTAACTTTCTTGGTTATCCTGAAGAATTTACCCACATAATTCCAGGCCATGTGTTTGATCTGAGAGCTTTTCTGGTGTGCTACCTTGGCTAGGTTACAGTCCCTAGTTATTCATCAAGTACAGATCTTGATGTTACCGTCAAAACACACTTCAACCCTAAGGAAAGTGCATCATCCCAAACAATCTGGTGGCACAGTCAGGGCCAATCAGCAATTCTTAGAGCAGAGTCTGGATCTCCCAACAATGACAAAATCTCTTTGATGGACAACAGCTTCTTATGGTGCTCAGAGCTCCCTCCTACTGTGACATCCACAGTACCCCACCTGTCCTAGGACCAAAGCCCTGTCCCAGGCCCGTGAGATCCAGCCAGGCCTTTGATGCGGTCTTCCCATCTAGCCTGCCAGCCCTCCAGACTTCAGACTTGTTTAGTCAGCTACCACAATGATGTAGCCAATTCCCTGTAACCAACTATATGTGGGTCCACATGTTATATATACAAATATGTGTGCACACACTCCTTACTGATGCTGTGTTCTAGGGGTTGGAATCTGACAAAGGGTCTGAAACAAAAATCTTTAAATAGAAATGTATTATTCCAAATCTGTAAAACTAAATTTGGTATAAAGAAAATTTAAATAATTAAAAAAATCTAAACATTAGAAAAATCCAAAATCCTACTTCACGGTGTTTATTTGTATGAGTGGGTTTTGTGACTTTAGCTTTGCTGTGCTGGAACCCAGGCTGTGACAGCTGTGATACGAAGACTCCGGGCTCCAGCCCAGCCCTCTTGCAAAGTCGTTATAGAAAGAACAAAGCTTCGCTAGACATCAGCACCTGCATTTTGTTACTTTACCGTTTGTTTGGATTTTATTTCACTTGTTCACCTTTTATCTTTACTGATTTCCTCCTAAGTTTCTTCTGGCTTATTTTGCTCTTTTAAAAAATGATAAATTACATTTTAAATTAAAAAGAAAATGATTTTGTTTAAGATCTGAACTTCCACTTTAAGAGTCTGATAGAAGCTGGGAGGTGGTGGCCATACTTTTAAAAGTCTGGTAGAGGCAGGCAGATCTCTGTGAGTTCAAGGCCAGCCTGGTCTACAGAGTGAGTTCCAGAATAGCCAGAGTAACAACAGAAAAACCCTGTCTCGAAAAAACAAAAACAAAAAACCAAACATAGTGTAATAGACAAGATGTTCTGAAATCACTGGACACAATTAAAAGTGTTGAATAAAAATATATCTTTTGGCCAGTTGTGGTGGCATGCATCTTTAATTCCAGCACTCAGGAGGCAGAAGAAGGAAGATCTCTATGAGTTCAAGGCCAGCCTGGTCTACACAGCAAGCTCCAAGAGAGCCAGGACTACATAGAAAGACCCTCTTTGTCTCAAAGAACAAAACAAAATTATCTTTCCAGATACATTAATAAACTTTATAAAGTAAATGGAGCACTGGAAAGCAGAGCCTAATGAAAGGTGTTTGGGTCACTAGAGCACTGCCTTTGGGAAGAAATAATGCCATTGCTACAGGAATAGGTGCCTTATTAAAAAAAAAAAAAAGACAAGATTAGGCCCCCTTTCTGATGTGTCTCTCTGGTCTAACAACAGGATGAAGCAACAAGAAGGCCCTGGTCAGATACAAGTCCTCCAATATCTGAGTTCCCAGCCCCCAGAACCATTAGCCAAAATAATTATGTTCTTTATAAATCACCCTGCCCACAGTCAAAAAGCACAAAATAAATAATATATCTTTCCAGCTGTCAGTCTGGTAACGCTTCAGCGTTTGATGATGTAACATACTGACAAGGATGTACAACAATCATGGACACATCACTAGTCGGAGTAAATCCACATGACCGTGCCTAGAGAACTACCCTCCGATTAGCTCAGGCTGCCGTATACATACTGTAATTTAGCAATTCCAACCAAAGCATGCCTGGCAGAAAGCTGTGTGTGTATACCATGAGATGTAAACAGGGAAATACATAATAACCACACTCCATTGCTTGTACAGAAGAATGTAAAATGTCCTTCACAGTAAATGGGAAAACACGTAGAATGCTGGTTTCTATAACTGGAAGGAGGACTGTGGAAGAGAACATAGGAACTGCAAAGGCAGCATACCACTTGGGTCCAGAGGGTGTGAGCATTTGCTGAATTGCTATCCTTTATCATGTATTAAAATATGCTTAATATTTAATAAGAGTATCGAAACTTAAGCAGAAAGTGTTTACTTCCTTGGAACATCAACAGCCCTAAAGAGGATATCTAACTCCAGGCTACGGTATTTTATTACTTTCACCAGCTATGAACACAGTCTACCTATGACTGAGAAAAGTACTTCCAAAATCCAAAGAAAGTCACTTTGGAGTCATATCTCTGCAGAGCAGTTGATTTCACTCATTCCTTACAGATGACTTTTATATATAAATAGAAAAGAATGAGAAATGTAAAAGAAAAGATGGAGCAAGGTGACTCCCTCCTGGAATCTATTGTCTGGATGGCAGAGGCAATAAACTGATTGCTGAGAGCTCAAGTTCAGCTGGGCTACAAAGAGTGATACCTGACTCAAAAACAAAAACAAACTCCCTCATTTAGTCAAATGACTAAAATCAGTAATAAAAGAAGAAACCACCCCAGTACTCAGGAGGCAGAGGCAGGTGGATCTCTGTGAG
The DNA here is from genome assembly GCA_026225945.1 of Cricetomys ansorgei. Taxonomy (NCBI): domain Eukaryota; kingdom Metazoa; phylum Chordata; class Mammalia; order Rodentia; family Nesomyidae; genus Cricetomys; species Cricetomys ansorgei. The sequence goes on from JAMJFZ010002869.1 coordinate 22,207,229, forward strand.
TTCCAGACCAGCCTGGACTACAGAGTGAGTTCCAGGCCAGCCAGAGTTACAACAGAGGAACCCTGTCCTAAAAAAATTAAAAATAAAAATAAAAGAAATAAAAATAAATAATAATAAAAAAAGAGAGGAAACCACAAGAAAAGAGCAAATGGGATAATATATACTACTTGAATACATACAAAATACAATACACAAAACATTTTGCTCAAAAGAGAATAATTCAACTTCCTCCTATAGATTAATTTGCTTTCGTTCTGTAGAGTCCCTAAGACACTGAGGTGTGCTAAAGCATGTAAAATTCCTTTCATCTCATGTCCATTGTGCCTATGCTAAATCTTAAGCCACCTGAGAGATTCTGAGCCTGGCAGTTCATTGCTATACCCAGTAGAGGGCTGGGTATAATCACTCAAACATTAAATAGTAAACGAATGTTTATGAGACTATTTCCAAGACAAAGATCTTAAACGCAAGTTGGTTTGCCTACCTGCAGTGACAACACTTTTCCTTCCAGACTCTCTGCCTTTTTCTTCCATTCAGCTAAGAGCTGATTTTGCTTTTCTAATTCAGCAGAATACATAGCTTTTTCCTCTAAGGACAAAGGAAAGTTATGTTAATATTTTGCAACAGTGTATAAAGCTGGAATTTCACAGCACTTGGACTCTTAATAATCAAAATGCACACACACACACACATATTTAAACACCTCGAAGTGAACATGGCAAGTCGCAGTAATAGGAAGTCCTGTTGCTGCTTTGTAGGCTCTTCCCCATATAATAATTCCTCTACTTCTGTAGCATATACTCTCTGAAGCCTCCGTCTCCCGTGTAATAACCCCTCTACTTCTGTAGCAATACTCTCTCTAGAGCCTCCGTCTCCCGTGTAATAACCCCTCTACTTCTGTAGCAATACTCTCTAGAGCCTCCGTCTCCCGTGTAATAACCCCTCTACTTCTGTAGCAATACTCTCTCTAGAGCCTCCATCTCCCGTGTAATAACCCCTCTACTTCTGTAGCAATACTCTCTCTAGAGCCTCTATCTCCCGTGTAATAACCCCTCTACTTCTGTAGCAATACTCTCTAGAGCCTCCGTCTCCCGTGTAATAACCCCTCTATTTCTGTAGCAATACTCTCTCTGAAGCCTCCGTCTCCCATGTAATAACTCCTCTACTTCTATAGCAATACTCTCTAGAGCCTCCGTCTCCCGTGTAATAACCCCTCTAGTTCTGTAGCAATACTTTCTCTAGAGCCTCCGTCTCCCGTGTAATAACTCCGCTACTTTGTAGCAATACTCTCTAGAGCCTCCGTCTCCCATGTAATAACTCCTCTCCTTCTGTAGCAATACTCTCTCTAGAGCCTCCGTCTCCCGTGTAATAACTCCTCTACTTCTGTAGCAATACTCTCTCTAGAGCCTCCGTCTCCCGTGTAATAACTCCTCTACTTCTGTAGCAATACTCTCTAGAGTCTCCGTCTCCCGTGTAATACCCCCTCTACTTCTGTAGCAATACTTTCTCTAGAGCCTCCGTCTCCCGTGTAATACCCCCTCTACTTCTGTAGGAATACTCTCTAGAGTCTCCGTCTCCCGTGTAATAACCCCTCTAGTTCTGTAGCAATACTTTCTCTAGAGCCTCCGTCTCCCGTGTAATAACTCCGCTACTTTGTAGCAATACTCTCTCTGAAGCCTCCGTCTCCCATGTAATAACTCCTCTACTTCTATAGCAATACTCTCTAGAGCCTCCGTCTCCCGTGTAATAACCCCTCTACTTCTGTAGCAATACTCTCTAGAGCCTCCGTCTCCTGTGTAATAACCCCTCTACTTCTGTAGCAATACTCTCTAGAGCCTCCGTCTCCCGTGTAATAACTCTACTTCTGTAGCAATACTCTCTAGAGCCTCCGTCTCCCGTGTAATAACCCCTCTACTTCTGTAGCAATACTCTCTCTAGAGCCTCCGTCTCCCGTGTAATAACCCCTCTACTTCTGTAGCAATACTCTCTCTAGAGCCTCTATCTCCCGTGTAATAACCCCTCTACTTCTGTAGCAATACTCTCTAGAGCCTCCGTCTCCCGTGTAATAACCCCTCTACTTCTGTAGCAATACTCTCTCTGAAGCCTCCGTCTCCCATGTAATAACTCCTCTACTTCTATAGCAATATTCTCTAGAGCCTCCGTCTCCCGTGTAATAACCCCTCTCCTTCTGTAGCAATACTTTCTCTAGAGCCTCCGTCTCCCGTGTAATAACCCCTCTATTTCTGTAGCAATACTCTCTCTGAAGCCTCCGTCTCCCATGTAATAACTCCTCTCCTTCTGTAGCAATACTCTCTCTAGAGCCTCCGTCTCCCGTGTAATAACTCCTCTACTTCTGTAGCAATACTCTCTCTAGAGCCTCCGTCTCCCGTGTAATAACTCCTCTCCTTCTGTAGCAATACTCTCTAGAGCCTCCGTCTCCCGTGTAATAACTCCTCTACTTCTGTAGCAATACTCTCTAGAGTCTCCGTCTCCCGTGTAATACCCCCTCTACTTCTGTAGGAATACTCTCTAGAGTCTCCATCTCCCGTGTAATAACCCCTCTCCTTCTGTAGCAATACTCTCTCTAGAGCCTCCGTCTCCCGTGTAATAACCCCTCTCCTTCTGTAGCAATACTCTCTAGAGCCTCCGTGCCACACTCCTCTTTCTCACACTCAGTGTAACAATTACAGTTAAAAAGAAATTTTTTTTGGGGTCTACTATGTAGCCCTGGCTGGTATGCAACCCCAAGATCACCTGCCTTTGCCTCCAGAGTGCTAGGATGAAAGGTGGGGACTAGAGATTTCAACTAAATGCACAGCCCTAAAAGGTCAAATAAGTACAAATTTAAAGTTTTGTTTAGGCACAAAATATCTTCTACCCCCCATCAAACTAGCAGTTAACCCAATTAATAATTACTGGATGTATTGTTCAACAAACTGATGGTCGGCCATCTAAGGTGGGTGAACCTGATGATGGTGGGGAGAATGTCAAAAAGCATACTTGGTTCTTAGCACAAAATGTTCAGGTCTCTGTTAGTGAGTTTCTGAAACAGCACTTTCCACTTGGACTAGAAAATGTAGTCATCTCAAAGCACAAATGAACAGCTAAGGACAAGTTATTATTTCAAAGGACAGGAATTAGGATTAACACTTTAAAGGGGCCTCAAACTCTGACTAGCATCTCAAAACCTAAACATTCTTTTAATGTGTATATCATTGTCTTAGTGTTCTTTTAAATAATTTTCTTCCCCTTCTTTCCTTGTCCCTTCTCTCCTCCTCCTCCTCCTCCTCCTTCTTTTTTTTTTTTTGGAGATTTTTAAGACAAAGTCCCTCTACATAGCCCTGCTATCCTGGAGCTCACTAGGTAGAGCAGGCCTGTCTTGAATTCAGAGACGTGCCTGCCTACCACACCCAATCCCTTAATATTACTTATCTACTTTGTGTGCATGTCCGAGTGTGCTCACACCACAGTGTGCACGTGGAGGTCAGAAGAGAACTTGAAAGAATGGGTTCTCTCCCCCTATGCAGGTCCTGGGGACTCAAACCCAGATCCTCACACTTTGCAGCAAGCACCTTTATTCACCAAGTCACCTTTACCAGTCCTGTGCAACCTCCTTGAATCAGTTTCTCCTGTGTCTTACTTACCTTTCTAACTCAACTTCCATCGCAGTGATGAGACACGAAAACGTTAAAAGCTACGCTAGTTTTAATCGTAAAAGGAGCATCAGTTAATGTGGTGACTTACCTTTCCTTTAACAGGCCAGTAGTCATTTAAGTATTTCCTATACCTGACTTCATATTCAAGTAAGGCAGAAGTAGCATAACTACAACTGTTCTTCACTAAGACATGAACTACATGTAACTTGCCTTGTTGGAAGTGTTCGAGAACCATCTGCAGGTTGGCTAGCGACAGAGCATACTGCTTTACTTGCTCCTGCGAGAGAGAAAGCTGCAGCGCAGTCTCATCCCTTTGCTTGGAGACCATATTCAATTGCTCTTGCAAAGACTCTACTTGTACACTGGCTTGATGACTTGAAATAAAAGAGTAGAGGCAAACTGCTTCATCTATTGAAGTAATTTATCAACAACAACAACAAAATGCTTCCTCTAGATCTTAATACATTAAATTTCGGTTAGATTGCAAGGAATTCAGTTAGTATGTAGCAAGACAAAAAAGCTTCCTGCACTTTTTTTTAAGTGCGATAAAACCCAACATTCACTGCATGTTCACTATCAGGTGTATAGTCCGGAGGCAGTAAGTCCATTCACACGGTGTATAAGCACCACCACCACCCACCATTCATCTATCCGTCTCCAGAGCCTTGTCTAGTTTTACAAAGTAAAATCCCATACTTCTCTCATTTCACCTTCTCTACATTTGATGTGTTAAATTCAAATTAAATCGCTTGAAGAGTTCCTCTGCTCTGGTTTGGTTAATCATCCTGTGAAAGTGACTCTCAACAAATGATGATCCTTTTAAAGATTAAGAATTAGGCCAGCCGGGTGGTGGCGACACACCCCTTTAATCTCAGCACTGGAGGCAGAGGCAGTCGGACCTCTGCGAGTTTGAGGCCAGCCTGGTCTACAGAGTGAGTTCAGGACATCCAGAGTTACAACAGAGAAACCCTGTCTCAAAAAAAAAAAAAAGAATTAGGCCATACAAGAAACTACGGCAAAAGAGTTTCCATTTCCAAATTAAGTTCCATAATATAATTTCTCATAAATTCAAACTGTGGGACCTTGTCAGTTTAGTCCCTGAAAGGAAAGGGGTCTAATGACACCTTTTTGACACGTGCATTCGTGAGACCTGCTGACAAGCTCTTCCGGTTGTGTACCTTTTCTATTAGCTTTCTTCTGTCTATGTCACGTACAGAAGTGCCATCACTTCCCCAAATGCAAACCCAGAGGTCCCTAGGAGACTCATCGATATAGCAACTATATTTGCTGCTTTTCTCATCACTGTGACCAAACATACCACAAGAAGCAATTTAAGGGGCTTATTTGGCTCACAGTTTGAAGGGAGAAGTCACAGTCACAAGTTAGCGTAAGCTGCCGGCCATCCGTGTCCACAGTCAGGAAGCAGACAGCAATACATGATTGTGTAGCTTGCTTTCCCCTGTCATCCAGTCTCGGACCCCAGATCACAGAGAGGTGCTGCCCACTGCTGAGATGGGCCTTCCCATCTCAGTTAACCGCTCTAGATAATCCCACAGGCATGCCCAGAGGCTAGTCTCCTAGAAAATTATAGACCCTGTCAAGCTAGCAATACTAACCATCATAGCACCTGACCTGGCTTACATTCATTCATTTATTTATTTATTTATATTTATATATTCATTTTTTGAAATATGGTCTCATTGTGTAGTCCTTGGCTGGCCTGTAACTCTCTAAGTAGACCTACGTAGGCCTCAAACTCCTCCTCTCTCGAAAGTGCTGGGATTAAAGGCATGCATTACCACATATAGCCCGGCTTATATCTTATCTTTTCAGTGTGTCTTCAACAAATGATGAGTATTTGCAAATTACCACAATGGTCCTCATGAGTATTTAATATCCAGTTAACCCTTACTCAAGAGTGACTACTGAAGCCAACTGAAAGCAACTTACTTGGAAGATATTTTACCCAATACTACCCTCTTGTGGAAAGAGAGGTAAACTAACCCTAAACTGTCCCCAAATGTCCCAGGATTTTATTCAACTTGACTGTTTAGCAAATCAAAGTAATATTATAAGGATAGATGAGCTTTTAAATTACTCAGAAAGTTAATATACAGTCGGTGTTACTTTGTTAAAGGATCAAAATACCATAACGTGGCTTACGTATTGGATTTATTCTTATGACAAATATTTACTGTCTGATCTACATTTAATATATGCTGTGGGAAGGACAAAGATGAAAAGCATTGTCTTATACACAAAAGTGTCTAAGAGAGAGGTTAAGACACGCAACAATTAGCTATTTACTAAATATAAATATAAAGGCCCTATCAAAGACTCAAAGCACTACACATGTTCAGAAAAGACAAGAGGGTTTGGTTTTAGATATGAGGGCTAGGGCACTAAGTAACTAAATAATGTGAAAAAAATAGAATTTGATAAATGGACGAGAGTCTCAGAAAAACTCTTAATTACGAGAGTCAGGTCCGTCCTTTAGTCAGAAAATGTAAAAGAAAAAGTGGCGGGAGAAGAAGGAGGAAAATAATGTTTTGGGGAGCTGAGTGATACAGACTGGTCAGATGAGACCAGAGCTCTATTTGAGGATGTTTATCTTGGAAGTTATAGGGAAGGGTAAATAAAATGGGTGGGACTAAAAGTATTAGAGAAAATAAGGCCCTGAAAACTGCAAAGAAGGATTTAGCATGTAATATTACAGCCTGAGGATGTTTTGGTTATTTCTGCCGATGCAAAAGACAAATGACCACTGGTTGTTTTAACTTCCACATTAAACAAGTTTCCCATCTAAACCAGAAAGCACAAAAATGCAGGTAAAGGAAGGGGCTCACTTTCAGTACTGTCTCTACTTACAACCTCTTTGAAGACAAAGCTATCTACTGCCTCCTCATATCACCTCCAGCACCGTAAACAGTAAAGAGGGAAAAAAAAAACATTTGGAAATATAGACATAATTTTTCTAAAAGTTCAATTAACAGCACAATCTCAAAAGTTTTTAAATGCCCCTTAACCTAGAAATTCCATTTCTCAATAATTACACTTAAAAAATACTTTTACCTCAACACAATGGATATTTTCAGGTTTCATGACAATACTCTTAGTTATTCAAAAGTTAAAACACTCTAGGGCTAGAGAGATGGCTCAGTGATTAAGAGCACTTACGGCTCTTCCAGAGGACCCGTGTTTGATTCCTAGAAGCCACATCAGGTAGCTCACAACTAACTCCAGCTCCCAGGGGAACCAATGCCCTCTTGGGGCCACTGCAGGTGCCTGCATGCACATGGCACACATAAATCTTAAAAAAGCTCTAAATGCCCAGTAATAAATGAGTAAATAAATTAATGGTGTACTATGCAGTATAAAATGTTGCTGGAGAAATATATGGCTTACTGTAAAATGACACACTAAGTTCTAAAAAAGGTCACAAAACAGTAGCAATAATATCATCGTATTTTTGCTCTTAAAGACATAGAATATATACACACAAATAGAAAGGTATGAAATGGTATAAAGGACGACCTTGGGTGAATGGAGCTCCGCTTTGTCTCTTTAGTTTGTGTGATTTTTCTAAAATAGAAAATGTAATATTCTTGTAGGGTGCAGTCATGTACGCCAGTAATCCCAGCACTGGGAAGCAGAAGCAGGAAGGGCTCAAGTTTGAGGCTAGTGTGAGTTCATGAGACCCTATCTCAAAAACAGAACCAAGGAGTAAGAATAAAATCTTTCTACTGAGAAAAAAATAAAAATTTAAAAATTTAAGAAGGGACCTAGTCACTCAGAACTTCTAATAAGCCACAGGTTGGCTCCTCAAGCTGACCGAGGTCTCCCACCGGCTGGTTCCTATACACTTTCATTTCTAACATCCATGGATCGTCAACCTTCAATCATTTGCTGAAAAGTAAACCACATGAATTAAATTAGCTCCTGAGGTCCTGCACTGAGCCGAGAAAACCTGCCAGCATCTCAGGAATCCTCCCCTAAAATGACAAGTGACAGCAACCAGGACGGGTCACATGGCAGGAAGCTCGCGTGCTTGATCCTCACGAGACCCACGCAGTGTGCCTGCCTCGAGCAGGCTTTCACACCGCTTCACCTTAAGATTCATCTGTAAAACAGAGCCCATGGCCTTTGTGAAAATTAACTAATATAAGAAAAATTTTAACCAACCTTGATGCTCAAATGTGGCCAGTTAAAGTTCACAACAAGTAAAAGAGAAACTTACCTTGCGTTCTCCATCGCATTAGAGGATGAAACTAGCTTTTCCTCCAACACTGCCACCTTCTTCCTCAGTTTGGCCTCCCTATCTTCTGCAGCCAAAACTTCCCGGGTGTGAGAATCTTCGGATTCTAGAAGGTGGTCACGTAGTCTCTGTAGCTCCTGGTTTAACCGGGATTCTTTGTCACGTAAGCGTTGAACCTAGGGAGAGGACCTTTCTTTACTTTTACACAATGCCCATCCCACAAAACACGTCATCAAATCGTTTCCATCAAATGTATTAATGTATTAATTATGTAAGTACCAACATATTGTTATAATTGTTAATTATAACACTTATTTTAAATATAATTATTTTAATTATATTTTAATTAATTATATAAATACAGCATGTATTTATGCTCATTTATACTTAATTACAACAAATAATTATTATGACTATTATATTATATATTGAATATAATAATATATTAAACTAATGCCTCCCACGGCAAAGTCCATTTATACGAGGAAAACGTCCCCTGAATTGTGTTTAAAGATTATACCGGAGCTTTACTTTGCAAGGCCTCATCTGCATGGTTATGACGGAAATGGAATTACACAGGAGCCCTGAGCTCTTACTGCAGAGCACCCTTTTAGTAAATCTCATTTTTTCCATACTTTATGAATACGATAATTTCCTTATACACAACATACATATCATAGTTTTCCATTTCTAAACTAAATTAAAATGTACCCTAGGGAGATTCAAGTCCTACTACAGTACACGAGAGGAAAGAGAAACCACAAGATAATTGCATTTGCCTGAGTTAACGGCTACTGACTCTGAACACGTAAGTTGGAGTCAATGTCCATTACAACAGAAGTATACCTCGTTCTGTAGAGTACTGTTTTCCATTTGCTTCTGTTTCAGAGCCAACATAACTTGGTCTCTCTCCTGCTGAAACGTAACTGTCTTCTCCTGCATTGATTTAACTGCATTTAAAAGCTGATTTAACTCTCCAGCCTTGCCCTTTTGGAAAGAAACAACTTTAGCTTTAAAGAATAATAGACTTTCAAAAGACATTTTCTTCATTAAATAATTTAAAAATATAGTTAATAATAACAAAGTCAACAAAATCCAAGGCAATCTGAGAAAGAGACAATCTGAAGGAGCTTAAGGAGATGTGACATCTAGGTATAACGCGGTACCCTGCACAGCAGCCTGCCGCAGAAGGACTTGTGAGTATTTAGGAGGTCCAGTAAGCACAAGCCGAAGCTGCTGCTGCAATATCGGTTCATTATCCGTAACAAGCACTGAGTAAGTAAGACAGTAGCAATAAGAGAAACTGAGTGTGGAGTAGATGGAAATTATCTCTTCACAATCTCTACAACTCTTCTATAAACTCAAAGCTACACTAAAAGAATGTTCGTTAGGAATGTTTTAAAAGGAGACAGGTGTGGAGGTACATGCCTTTCGTCTCGGCGCAGCCGGTGGATCTCTGTGAGCTCAAGGCCATCCTATTTACACAGTGAATTCTAGGCAAACCAGAATTATATAATGAGATTCTATCTCAAGAACCCCCCCCACACACAAAAAGTGTTCTCAAGGGTCTGGAAGCTAGCTGGCAGAGCGCTTGCCTGGCACGTGTGAGGAGCCCGTGTTCAGTCCCTAGGACTGGAAAATGAAAATCAAAACAATGAGAGACATTTTAAGACAGTAGGCACAGGTGGTATGATAGGTAAACGGGAAAAACGGGGATGGTGTTAACTTGGGAGTGTAATATAGAGAAGAGAGGAGGGAGGGAGGAAGGGTAAATGACACTAGATGCATTTGAAAAAGCCATAGGGAAACATTATTTTATGTTTACTTAATAATACATGTATACGAATGTACATATAGTTTAAATGAAGTCACACCACTTGGGGTGGTAAGGCCCCCGCAAGAACCACAGACTGTCCTACAAAAACCCCAGTGTTGGGCACTGGAAAGTTCCTTCGAGCTGTTGGTCAAGAAAGTCCAAGATACCCCCCAACAATATTGCCATTGCCTTTTGCTGCCTCCCAGAACTTGAAGGTAAAACCCTATTGCTGAAGACACCACACACTTGGACGTAAGACTTGGGGAAACTGAGCTGGAACTGACCTAGAAACCTCCTCCCTGAGCACTAGGTTCTCATAGTATCTAAAGGTGGGTGCAAGAGGCAGAAAGAGAAAACCAATTACTAGTCCTATCCATCTGTGAACCTGTGGACAACAAGGACTAGCCTGCCAAGATATCACCAATGGTGCGATGGTGCCACTTACACGCTGGGAGTAAGGGACAGTTGTCTAGTAAGACTTACTAAGTAAAGGGGAACATTCCTGGCAGTGTAAACCTAGCCAACTACCTGTGGCTAGTGCGGTCATAGGCCCTAAAAGAGAACCTACCACTCCCATTTTACTAAGCCAATACAATTGTAAAAACCATTCTAAAAATACATCCTTAGGTCCACAGACAAGTGTCAATTTCACCCCTCATCAAAGGAGCTTATTTTTTCGTGGATAGAGATGATTACAGAAACTTACAACTGGTCAAAATAAAGAGAACGAACATGAGGCGCCCATTTCCAGTCAGTTCATCTCCAACACAACCTCCACACTAAGTTCAGAAACAACTGGGAAGAGGTGGGGAGTATTAATATCTAAGCCCTGTGAGGTGGTGCACCATCAGGTTGGTGGTCACAAAGCCTTGGATTTTAGACCATTTTTGATTTTAGACTAAAGCTGCTCAACCTGTATAGGTTAAGCAAAGGTATCCTTAAATCACATAAAGAAAATCATTAAAAAAAAAAAAAAACTATTTAGCTTATACTAAGTACACTCAAGTAATTAGAATACTTAAGGTAGATCTTCAGTAAAATCTGCATAATTAGGTCTGTAAATGTCAACTAGACAGAATTGGCACCAAATGCCAACACTGCATAAGAAAAAGTGCATACAGTACAACAAGGGACTTCTCTGTCCCACCTCCCAGTTACTACACCCACTGCAGGTCAGAGAACCGTGGGAAGGTCCATGTTCTGAGACCTTTTAAACCAATTATAGACCAGTACAGGCCAGTACCATTAAAGCTGGGATCTCTGAAAGCCCTGGACCAACACCATAAAGCAGTCAAGGGTGAGTTCCTATCCTCCTGCCTCCATCTCCCCAAGTACTAGGACTACACGAACCCCCATAAGTGGCTACACAGTGTATTTTTTTTTTTAATCAGATAATCAAGGAGTCTTACAGGAGAACGCAACTAGCAAAAGAAGTCAAACCATTTTGAATCCTGTGCCTAGCAGCCTATACATGTTCAAGAAGCAGATGCTGGACTGGGGATATAGCTCAGTGGCACAGTGCCTCCCTAGTACACATGAGGCCCTAGGCTCAATCCCCAACACTGCCAAAAGAAGAAAAAAATAAACCATTGTTGAATATTGCATTGTTCTGCCTATCACCCTCTTTCCAAGTTTCTACTACCAAAGTACAGAACTCACACTAGAAAAGTAACACCAAAGACACCCTACAGTACTTACCAGACTATAACAAATCTTCAGTAGTTCTTACTACACTGAACATGTAAAATAGCCACTAAAACAAGTTTATTAAAGGAGCGTAAAGTGAGCATGGAAGTCAGCGAACACATCAAAAGCTACTGATGCTTTACATTTAACTGTTATAAACAAACCACTAACCAAAACAGGCCCAAGTTCAGCTTCAGAGCTGGGACGAGGGTATTTACAGAGCCTTATTCTAAGGAACTACTTACTCACTCCAAACACTTTTCAAACTGTGGATTGATCCATTAGAATCAATTTAGGGCCAGCAAGATGGCTCAGTGGAGAAAGGTGGCTAAGCCTAATGACTTGAATTTGATCCGAGGAACTCAGATGGTGGAGAACGAGAACTGACTCTCAAAAGATATTCTCTGACTTCCGCATGTTCACTGTGCCAGGAGCATGCACACAAAACAAACAGACAAGTAGATGAATGAATGAATGAATAAGAGCAATGATGAATACGTAAATAAATGGTATGTGATGTCATTCAATGGACCATCTAGCACATTTTTTCCTAATGGTTCATCACATGTTACATGGTTAATTTCGTGTTTCTGAAACTTTTCAGTTTCCCTCACACACACACATATATACACAGACAAGTCAGAATGTAAGAGTGTTCTTCCTGTCGCTCATGGTCAAAGACCTCTTAGTGCTTCCCTGTCATACAGGAATCTCTTAAATGTTAGCCATTTCTAGAAGCTACTGAAATATGCCTAACGTGGTAAAAGTGACTTCAAAACTTCCCTCTGATGGGCTGAGGAAGTAGCTTCTAACTAGAATGCTTGCCTGGCGCATGAGGTGGGTACTATCCCCTTAAGAAATGCTCTGAGTCTCACTTCTATTGTAAGAGAAAATGTTAGCTGCTCTTGAATCTTTGTTTTATACTCAGGAGACTATGAAGAATTAATCTACTACTAAAAATATTTGAAAATACCTAGTAATCTGGGGGAGAAACTGCTAAATGTCTGTGAGGAAAGTGAACATGAATCAAAATACCTTGAGATAAATATTCCTAAGTAAACAGGATTAGTCCTCCTGAGGAACAGCATCAATAAAACAGCTAACACTTTTAAAAGGGCTCCACTGTCCGCAACACTTTTCTGCAGATTCCATCGAGAACATACCTGCTCTTTTTCTTTCAATAGCTGCTCAAAAGCAAGTGCCTTCTCTCTCATCGAACGGCATTCAAATTCTTTTTCTCGTAACATCATGGAAAATTTCATGTTGGTCTCTTGTAACGCCTGGTACTCAGTTTCCTTCCCTCTGGATGCTTCTACTATCTTTTCATTTTCCCCTTTTAACTTAGAAATGTCCATTTCTAAAATCAATATTCTCTCCTTCAAGTTTGTCACTGCCTGCCTCAAAAGCTCGTTTTCATTCACTTTGTTAGTGAAGTTTTCATCCGAAGACTGCAACTGGTCACTTTTGGCTTTGATTAAGAGGTCTTTTTCCTTAAGTAAGTTTTGCAGCACCACTTGCTTCTCCTTCAGCTGCCTAATTTCTGAATCGGACTGCTCGTGTTCTTTTCTTTCTACCTCTGAGGAGGCAGTGATGGCGTCTGACAGCCTGTGGTTACTCTCCTGGAGTGTCCTGATGGTGGCATCCTTTTCCTGCAGTGATTTTCTCAGCTCATCTACTTCCTGTTGGAGCAACTGAGAAGACTCAAGCGGCCCAGCACACTGGCTAGCTCTAGGAGGCCCTGCTGACTGAGAGGCGAGGGGCGAGCCAGAGGAGAGCTGGGGTGACATGATGTCAAGCTTCCCTAGAAGAAGGTCCTTGGTATTACAGAGCTGCCCTATGCTGTGCTGCACTTGGGCCAATTCCTGCCCGAAATTCTTCAGTTTGGTTTCGTTCTGCTCGTAACTTTGGATCAGGCCGGTGTAGTCCACTTGCAACTTAGAGCTGTTATCGCTGTCGACCAACACTTGTGCCTGCAGTTGATGCAGTTCCTCCTGAAGCTGGGCTGACTCGTGCTGCATGTTTTGGACGGTGGTCATCACCTGCTGCTTCCACTCTTCCATTTTCTTCACTTGCTGTTTTAGTTTGTCACGCTCCTGTAAGAGCTCCTCAAACTGGTTACTGTTAACACTTCCAACTTCGCTACCCGTGCCAGAAGTCTGCAAAACTGTCAGCAAGGTCTGACACTTCTGACTTAGCGCATCTATTTCAATGTCTTTTTCTCGAATGATCCGCGACAAATTCTGAATAGTTTCTTTAAACATATCTTGACCACTACTTTCAAATCTAGTGGACATTTTTTTATTCTCATCTTGTAGCTTAATAAGGGCTGCTTCTTTGGCACTAATAATATCGATCATCTTGTGATACTCTGTTTTTAGCTGGCTGTTTTCCCTCGTCTTCTCATTCAAAACAACCATTACTTTCTCTCTTTCCATGGCGTAGGCATTCAGCTGCTGTTGAAGGTAAACAACGTCCTGAGAATAGGAAGCTGAGGAAACCCTAGCGTGAAGAGCTTGTATCTCCAAGTCCTTCTGCTGGATAATCTGAGTGAGTTTACCAACCTCATCTTTAGACAGCTGATCAATCTGTTTAGTTAAAGATATATTCTTTTCATTTAGAAGCTTAATCTCCAGCTCCCGTTCCTTTATTCCCTTCACTAGCCTTTCTGTTTCGGCTTTAGATAAATCATGCTTCTCACTTCCATTTTCTATATTAAGGCTCTGAACTTTTGTTTCTTGAAAAATATCAGAATTCTCTGTTTGAATATCCTGTCTTTCTTCATGCAACTGCGCTTTTATTTGTTCAATTGTTTTTTGTAAGTTCTTAATTTCCTCATCTTTTTCTAAAAAGAGCTGGGTATGTGTGATACTCATTTGTTCATGCTGGTATTTGAACTCATCCATTTCTTTCTTCTGCTCCTGTAGAGACTGGAGTAGTTGCATCTTATTCTGATTTTGATCTTCGATCGTCTTCTGGTGATGTTTAATTTCTTCTTCCAGGTGATCCTTGATTAAGTGCAGCTGAGACAGTTCAGATTCTAGCTCTGTGGGGCTGTCAAGGGTTCTAGGCTCAGGCAAGGACACGGCCCGACTCTGCTGCTCCCTGAGCCGCTCCAGCTCTTCCTGCAGGTGATTGTTCTCTTCTTTCATGGATCCAAGACTTCTATCCTTTTCCTCTATGGTCTGCCTTAAAGTCTCATTTGTTCTTAAGGCCTGAGCACATTTTTCTAATTCCTCCTGCAGTTCTGAACTTTTTTCTTTAAGTTTCACAATACAAATGTCTTTCTCATTTATAAGTTGTGTCAATTGCTTCTGCTCTTCTAAACTAGACAACAGAGTTTCCTTAGTTTGTTTATAATCAACATCCATTTGCTCAACAGTCCTTTTGAGCTCTGCTATTTCAAAGTCTTTTTCTCGATTGAGCTGAATTAAGCGTTCATGTTTCAGCTGTAAGGCAGAGGTATTCAAGCTGCGTGCACTGGACAGTTCCTCTACAGCTTGCTTGTACTTATTTGCTTCTTCCATCAGCTTCTTTTCAGCTTGGCACAATTCTGCTTCTAGCTGTGCCTTTTCCCATTTCAGAGTCTCCAGCACATCAGTTTTTTCCAGAGAGAGCTGGTTGTTGCCAGCAATAGATTCTTCCAACTGATTTCTTACATCTTCACATGCTACAACCAACTTTTCATTTTCTGTTCTGAGATCAAAAGCAACTTGCTTTAAATGGTCATTGAGCTGTTCTATTTCTGAAAGCTTTTGCTTTAAGTTTCTAACCTCGGCTTCCTTCTCTTTAAGTAAGTCATCCTTCGCATTACCGTTCGAGCCTTGGGTTTGAGACCGAGTTAACTCACTTTTGATTGTGGACAGCTCCTCTTCGCTCTGTCTGATGTGCTCCCTCAGTTCATGGTTCTCCTTCTGGATGTTAAAATTATTTTTCTCTGACTTACTTAGCTGATCTACTAAATCTTCTACTTTATCTTCAAGCTTCTGCTTGGTCAGCTGTAGATCACTCAGTGCCTGCTCACTCTCAGATAGCTTTTTTGTCTGCATGTCTAACTCCTTGGCAATGTTCATTTTATCATCTTCAAGTTGATGGATTCTCTTCTTTTCATCATCTAGATCTTCTTTTAGTTTCTTAATGACACTATCTCCTTCACTTTGTTGCTTTGATAGCTGATCTTTTATCAGAATCACATGCTGAAAAAAAATAATTTGCACAGTAACTTTGAGACATTTTCACATTAGTGTCTAAAGAAAATTTTGTAAAATCTCATATATAATAGAATAATAATCTGATATTTCTAATACTTCTTCAAAAACAACTTTCTACCCCACTATGTCTCACAAAATAATTTACAAAAAGTTAATTTATTAGGGGTAAAAATCTAAAACCCTAAAAGGCTAATGTTGGGAGCAAGAAGGCAAATGGAAAGGGATTTGCTTTGCTCGTTACAGCTGATCATACACGTTATCTTCAACCTTTGAACACCAGAGCAGGCTTCAGCAAGTAACAGCCCACAAGCTGCTGCCTGTCTGTGTCTGTATAGAGTTTACCAAACAAAGCCATGTTCGTTTGTTCATATTCCCTGACTCAGAGCTGGACAGCTGTAACTGACCTATGTTCTGAAAGACAAGCATCCTCAACTAGCTAGCATTTAAAGAAAAACTAAGTGTCTGACTGGACCCTAAACAAACCAAAATAAATCGTATTCATGCCCAGCTAGCGCAGTGGAGTGTGCTCCTCGTGCTATATTATATTAATGCAGTGTCACCTTAGTAGCCTCCTGGTTCTGCTTGTCCAGTTCTTCTAACTCAGCTGTTAGTGTTTCATTTTCCTGAATACTCTGATTCAGTTCTTCTTCCTTTTCCTCCAAGTTAAGCTTCAAGTCGCGTACTTGAGACAACAAATCTATGTCCCTTGTAGCTGTGCTTTTAATGGCTTCATATTCATTGCTCAGTTTGGAAAGTGATATCTGAAGTTCTTCCTTAAATGACAAGGGGACCAGGAAAACAACACATACCATCATTCAAGAAGAGACATCAAAGGATTAAACATACAGACATGAATAAACATAACCAGGGGACCTATTCTAAGGCCTTTGTATCAGAAGCATTACTGACAAGCCACAGCCTTCATTCATGCACAGTTTTAGTCATAGCTCCCAGCAGGACATTTCTACAACTCTGAGGTCACTTCCTTGCCCTACCTTCTTTGTAGAAGACCATTCCTAGTGCAAAGCCTTTTCTATTCCACTCCCAGGACTACCACCCTTGTCCTCCTGCCTACCAAACACACTTTTATTAAAAGCCCCCAACCTTCCAGCCCTTTTACTTCTACCCCCTAACCCAGCCAGATTAAATAAAAACGAAAACATCGGTACTTATTCAGACTGTCAGCTCTAATTAGAAAATAAAAGGCCTATTTTTCTCATTAAAGGAGCTTATTATTTGATCCTGTTGAAATACAAAATGTTCTCTTAATTGAAGAATGTACCTGTTTCCTTTACCTCCTGCGCAAGTAAACTGGGTTCCCCTCTTACAAATCCATTACTAAATACAGACTACGCATGCATTTAATAGTCTATTATGTGATAACACTTGAAAACCTAAGAGGTTAACTGTCTAAGAAGTTAGACAGCTCTCTGTGATTCAACATCATTTTCCCATAATTATGTCTGTTATAAATTATACATCACTAGAAAGCCTTATTCTCCAGTGCTTTTTTAAAACTTAACACTCTCAGATCTACTCTGAAATAAATATCCTCAATTTAAAGAAATCTCTTTAAAGACCTAATAATCCCATATAAAAGAGGCCTATAAAACTGGATGAGTATCTCCATCACCTTTCTACTTTCCTTCCAATCCAAACGTTTATTCTGAACTGTCCTTGAAAGATGGAGTGTGTGTGAGTGTGTGTGTGTGTGTGAGTGTGTGAGTGTGAGTGAGTGTATGAGTGTGTGTGTGTGTGAGTGAGTGTGTGTGAGTGCGTGTGTGTGAGTGTGTGTGTGTGTGAGTGTGTGAGTGTGTGTTGGGTGGGTGGGGTCCATGGCTGTCACCCCCGCACTTGTAGGGCTGAGGCACAATAACCGATATAAAAGGGAGTTATATAATGAATAAGAGGCCAAGCCAGTCTAGGGTAAGAGTGAAACCCAATCTCAAACAACAAAAAGGGAGGTGGGCTAGAGAGACAGCGTGGCAGTTAAGAGCCCTTGCTCTTAGAGGACTCAGTTTTGGTTCCCAGCACCCACAAGCTAGTGTAGTTCCAAGGAAGCTGATGATATCTTTTGGCCTTGACAGGCACCAGGCATGCATGTGGGCCACATACTACATGCAGACAAAACACTCATACACACAAGATAAAAACAAATTGTAAAGAAGGAAGAAAGGAGACAGAAAGAAAAGGAAGAAAATACTATTTTTGAGTCTTTTTTTGTTTATTTGTTTGTTTTGTTTTGTTTTTTTTGAAATAGGGTTTCTCTGTTGTAACTCTGGCTGTCCTGGAACTCATTCTGTAGACCAGGCTGGCCTTGAACTCACAGAGTTCTACCTGTGTTATAGAATTTTATTTTTAGTTGTGTTTAAAATATTGTTTTATGCACTGTTGGGTGAGGGGTGCCCTAGGTCTTGGCATTTTGTATTGTCTGCAGGTGTTGGATTTATGTGGGGACGTTGATTGCTAGTGATCTGCATATGGTATCAGTAGAAGACCTAAGAAGTTCTGAATTAATAAAAGACCTGAGCTCAGATGCTCATGGTTCTACTGTCCAGTATACCGCTGGCCAGGATGGTGGTTCTTTCTGCTGAGGTCTGGCAGAGTTTGCACTATGAAAGTGCCTTTTCCTTGCTGAGCCACCACAGCACCTGCATCTGCCTCCAGAGTGCTGGGATTAAAGGCATGCATGCACCACTACTGCCCAGCTGAGTCTTTCTAAAGTTATCTGTTCATTTAGGAGAACCACAAATAACTTTTTTCAGGTTGATCTGAAGAACACATATACATCTAGTATTATTAAGTGGGAAGCAAACACAATTCAGGGAAAAGTTACAATGAATGCTAACCATCAAAAGAAAGGAGAAACAGTTACCAGAAAATTGAAAATACAAGAAAGTTGGTAGGACCTACAGCACATGTGAAGATAAGCCTACAACTACAAAGTGTACTTAGGCCAGTCAGATAAAGCGCAGGACCCACTGGGAGCAGAACCAGAAGCAGCACATGCACAACCATAAAAACAACAGTGAGTCACTACCTACATTCCACAGACAGAAAGAATGGCAGCACAGAGCTCACAATGTCCAGGACTGTACACAAACAACTTAAAATTGAAAAGCCCACCATGCCTCGTTGAAAACATTGTCCATGTAATGATACGGAAAGAAGCTGAAACTAAAATGTTAGGGGACATATGAACAGTATATATAGCATGTTGACCAAAGTCAGACTGACACATCCAGGAAGAGTATTCTAGGAATTTGTAACACAGACTGTCTCTGGGAAAGAGCCCATGTAATAAAGGCATTAAGCTTTTCAGCACATATTACTAAATACATTCATCCATAACTACATATCCTTTAAAGAACTCACAATTTTAATTGAGTTCAAATGTTGGTCTTTCACTTACTTGTTAACTGCCTCTAAGCTATCTGTCATTGATAAGAAATTCATCCCAGCCAGTCGGTGGTGTACATACTTTTAATCCCACAACTTGGGAGACAGAGGCAGACAGATCTTTGTGAGTTTGAGGTCAGCCTGATCTACAGAGTGAGTTCCAGGGCAGCCAAAGTTATAACAGAGAAACCATATCTCAAAAAAAAAAAAAATTAAAATTTTTTAAAAAGAAGAAATTAATTCTAGAGACACAAACACAATGTTTCTCCCTATACCAAACGGTGTATCATGGCCCTCTATTCCATCTTTGTTACTAACATATACAAAATAAGACTCTAACAGCGAAACCATCCCTCCTTATTGCTCATCACTAGACCTTCCTGCCTACCACTATGGACACCTCGGGCACACAGCCTCTACCACTATGGACATCCCAGGCACACAGCCTCTACCACTATGGACACCCCGGGCACACAGCCTCTACCACTATGCACATCCCGGGCACACAGCCTCTACCACTATGGACACCCCGGGCACACAGCCTCTACCACTATGGACACCCCGGGCACACAGCCTCTACCACTATGGACACCCCGGGCACACAGCCTCTACCACTATGCACATCCCGGGCACACAGCCTCTACCACTATGGACACCCCGGGCACACAGCCTCTACCACTATGGACACCCCGGGCACACAGACACCCCGGGCACACAGCCTCTACCACTATGGACATCCCGGGCACACAGCCTCTACCACTATGGACATCCCGGGCACACAGCCTCTACCACTGTGGACATCCCAGGCACACAGCCTCTACCACTATGCACATCCCGGGCACAGCCTCTTCCACTATGGACACCCCGGGCACAGCCTCTACCACTATGCACACCCCGGGCACACAGCCTCTTCCACTATGCACACCCCGGGCACAGCCTCTACCACTATGCACACCCCGGGCACAGCCTCTTCCACTATGCACACCCCGGGCACAGCCTCTTCCCTGCCTGTGTGGGTGCTGTCAGGACTCCATCCGACACTGGATCTTCTCTGCTCCTAGCTGCACGCCTACTGGCTTCAGTTTGCATATCACACTCTGGCCAGCTTCTCACACTCTGAACCTTGCCCAGCTACTCCAACCTGGCGTGGCAAGCGTATCGATGAGCTCAGACTCATTCTGAGGACTCTGTCACTAAACATTTATATAAACCAGTCCTTAGCTGTGACCTATGACACAAACCATTTTCCTTTCATTTCTACCCCATTTTAACAGCACCTACCTTTTCTTGACTCAATAAAGACTTCTCTTTTTCTAAATTTTGGACACACATTTGAAGTTTCCGATTGTCTTCAGTAAGACTGTTATCCTATAAAAATGTTAAAGTAGTATTTTCAGGTAACACAGAATTTCCAGTTTACAAGAAAGCAGTCTAGTTACATAACTGTGCAATTCTACTCAGTGTAGCTTTAGCAATATATAAAGATTAAAATAATTCAATGTTGGACAGATTAAAATCAGTTGTTCATTTTAGACATTCTTATAGAGTATTTATTATATTTAAAAAATATATAAAAATATTTACAAAATAATTTGTAATTAATACACAAGGGCTGGTGAACTGGCTCAGCAAATAAAGTCACTTGCTGTGCAAGCCTGGCAATTTTAGTTAGGTATCAGGAACCCATATAACCTTGGAAAGAATGGACCACAAAAAATTATCCTCTGACCTGCGCGCACACACACGGGAATACACACATAAAATAAAACCCTTGAATTGTTTAAGGAAAATCAGAATGCATCCCTTACTTTAACATGATCTGGTTACTGTCTGCACTGTCAAATTACTCTGCAACAATGTATCTTTACCAGCTACATAACATACGATTTATAACGCAAAAAGTTTTGTTGTTAGTCATTAAGCACAATGTTACTGAAAGTTCCTAGGGTAAATTTACATGCGTTTGTAAGAAAACAGAAGATAAGCAAACACAAGTCAAAACTTTTTAGTAAAACAATGCCCAAAACTTTCTCCCGTACAAAAAGTTACCTGGTTTAAACTACTTAGTCTCATTATTTCATTTTCAGCATCTGTAAAAACAATAAATGAACCTGGCATTACTTAGAATATTTTAGTAACTGCCTCCCACAACAAACTCAGAGGTGCGGCCCAGTAAAATGAAGTATATTTACAGACACAACTAGCAAGGTTGACAGTTTGAAATAAAAACCATTTCTACCGCTTTCTATTTCTATTATGACTGTAACAAGTAAGTTATAAGCTTAAAACCATGTTAAAATCCAATGCTCTGGCAGGGCGGTGGTAGCGCATACCTTTAATCCCAGCACTTGAGAAGAAGAGGCAGGCAGATCTCTGAGTTCAAGGCCAGCCTGGTTTAGAGAATAAGTTCCAGAACAGCCAGGGCTACACAAAGAAACATTGTCTCAAAACAAAACAAACAAAAAATTCCAATGCTCTGGAAAAGTTTAAATTATCACTGTGCTCTGGATGAGGCATTAAGTTATTTTCCTGATAAAAATAGTAACAATTATGTTCACAACATAAACCATTAGTTTGAATACCCAGAAGTAGTATAAGGTCTAGGATTGTCATAAAACAAAAACGAAAACTTGAAAAGCAATAAATTGATTCTCAAATATCTAAAGTGACTTAGAAATGAATGAACTACATATAAATTCATTGAGAAAAAAAGATTCTGGAAGAGAGACCCAGAGACAGAATACCATGAGATCAGCTGAAGCAATTCATTTAACACTCATTCCAGGACAGCCGAGCACTTAGGACAAGGCCAGTGTTAAGACAAAAGACTGAAAGATTCAGCCCTCGCTCTCTGCGTGTACAATTAAGGGCAGAATAGTGACAGGGACAAGCAAACACTGGTGTCAGTACAGTGTGATACAGCAAGCACAGGCACCATGAGGGCAAGATGGCAAATATCTAGTCCAAAGCAAGTGGGGAACAAGGGGGCCCAGGAAGTGGCAGTGCAGGTTCTCCTCCCCACAGTGGAGGGAAGGCCAAAGCAAAAATAGGGACGTTCTGCCCAGACAATGCAGCAAATACAACAAAGAAAGGATTAAGACTACTGGCTGAAGGAACCACGGAGTTCATCATGGCTAAGTTTACGAAGCTGGACTATAAGAATAAACTGAGCAAGCAGATAGGGCCAGATGAACAGACATGACCATGACATGTCCAACTAATGAAGTTCAGATTTCATCATCAGGTTCCCAGAAAGCATAAAGAACTATAAAGTAGGGGGCTGTCTGGCTTTGCAGTTAGTCTGAAATTTTATTCTAGCTAGAGAATAAAAGGGGGAAAGATGGACTGAAGAATAATGGAAACCGGAGTAAAAAGCCAACACTTTTCTAAAACTCACTTTGGAATAGATGCTGTTCAAAATGAAAGTCTGCAGATAGTCCCTCACACAGCCCACATGACTACTCCAATTCCTACAAGGAAGATAATATTACCCCAACACTCTTGTTTCTTTAAAAATTTATTTGGATGTGTTAAGTGTGTGATTGTTCACAGGCCAAAAGAGGGTGTTATACTTCCTCCTTGGTTACTCTCCGTATCTAGCTAGTAGTCCTTTGGGGCAGGGTCTCTTCCTGCATCTGGGACTCATGTTTTCTAGGCCAGCCTGGTAGCCAGCAGCCCTCCAGTTCCCACCCCTCAGAGCTGAGATCACAGGTACACACAGGATGCTCAGCTTGGCATACAGATGATGGGATCCAAAGCCTGGTCCTCATGACTGTGCAGCAAGCACTCTTAACAACTAAGCTACCTTTCCAGGTCCCAACTCTCCTGTTCTTAACCATTTTTCTACTTATTCTGTTAAGAGATATGTAAGAGTTAACTCAGGCGATAAACAATTATGACTGATTGAAGTAACTCCATGGATATACAAATGGGAAAAGAAGGAAGGCCTAGGAGAGTGGCACAATCAATATGGTAAGTAAATATCACATCGGCTCATCCAGGTCCACTGAACTGCTTTCCTTTCGCCCAAGTGGCAGCTCCCAGTGCTGATGCACCCAAGAAACCAGGTCCTTTGGGATGCAATCCTGAGCATCACTCACATGGAAAGAAATCAAGGAAATAAAAAGTACAGGACTTGGTCAAGGTTGGCTTCTAGAATTCTGCTTCCTAAAGGTTAGGGAAGGGATACAAGGAACGGAGAGGAGAATACAATCTTACTTTGAATTTAATTTTAGGTTGAAAAATCCATGTGCTATGTAGATTTGGCCATTCAGCTCAGGAACTGACAGACCGGCATATAGGGTATAAATACGGGTGTTCACAAGCACCCGAGAGCTGGAAACTTCCAGAGCAGAAATGAATCAGTTCATACAGAGTTTGACAAAATGCAAAATAAAATGCATCTTTTCAGCTCAAGAGCTCCTTCCCACTGTTTTCCTGCTATGAATGAATACTGGCGTTTTGCCTATGTCATTTAACACTCACTCTTTTGTACTAAGATGCAAAATCTAAGTATCAGTTGGAGCAACAAAAGTAATAGGCTATCTACCTGTGGCTCCTATCGTGCAAGCTTTTGCTTCTATATAGACCACTTCAAAGGCTAACCGTGGATTTTTGCTGATAGAACGCTGCATTCTCTAGCTGGAGAGTCTGGGCTCTGAGTAGGCATAGGCAGCATTCAGGTCTGCTTAGTAAGCAGACTGTGAGCAGCCCTCGCCCATAGACACTCCTCAGAGCGCTAGCTGGCTCCTAAACACTGGACTCCAGGAAACACCTCAGAGTGTGAAGAAGGGAGACTGAGGACACCCTGCCAACCCCAGCCCATCAGTAGACAGCTCCTATTGGCACGCAATCCGTACCCCACAGCTCTGCTCAGATTATATAGCTGTTTCCATAAAATATTCAGTTACTCAAGTGCTTGTCTCTAAAAAGACCTAGTGTGCCAAAAAACACCAATGTAAGTTCCAAACATTTTATACCAGTCAGAGCTTGCTGTAACCTCAAGACCTCTGCGGCTGAGGGACCCCGCGGGAGAGTCGTCTCCTCCTCTGTCGCAGTCACGCTCTGCCTCGGAGCAGGAGGCTGAGATTGGCTGCATTCCAGCTTCAAGCGTTCACACTGCTCAGCCATCTGTCCCTTCTCCACTGCCAGGCGCTCCTGCTCTCTCTTCCAGACTTCTCTGTCATGTTCTGCAGAAGACAATCTTTTACAGATCTCTTTTATTTTATCCTCAAGTTCTTCAATTTTTTTTGCAGATTCTACTTTTTCCATCTGTAGAATCTGAATAGTATTTTGCATCTCATACATTTTAGAGTGATCAGTTACTGTAACGCCTGAGCCACCTAAAACATTAAAAAAAACAAAACAAGAGGAATCAAATGTCAAGTTCCAAAAAGTAAACTGCTTGCTATATACAATATAGAGATTTAAAAGAGACTACAACTTGGGCAACTTAAAAAGTTAAATTATTATACTTTTAAATAAATAAAAAGTCAAGTACTTCATTTGAACCAATACTAAAAAGTCTATATATCTGAGTTTGAAAGAGACTGAATGAATGTATCTTCATTTTTGCCGCAGCACCATCGCCACACAATGCGAAGCAGTCCGTGAGTTGTAAGTTATTCACGTAAGCGCAGAGGCCTTTCCACGCCTCCAGACCCGGCAAGCAATAACATCACGGCAAGCTTAGCAATGAGCAGAATGAGTCACTCCCTCATTCCACGGAACTCAGCCATGGTTCACAACAGCGTTCTGATGCTGTGATCTATGAACTGTCTGAGATTTGTTATCTAGCCCGCCATCTAGTCTGTGAAGTTAGTAAACTCGTAACCTTGCTGTAACAGATTTTCCAGTTCTTCAATTCGCTCTTCATAATCACTTAGTTCTTCTCGATGCCGACGACTTATCTCTGTCAGCTTCTGCTGTTGCGCATTCTGCAACACTGACATTTCATGTTGATGGTCATCGATTTCCTGACTTCGGCTCTGTTTAAGTTCCTTAAAAATTAAGAACAAATTTAACTATGTGTATAACTAATAAATAATAAGTGACTCATTTCACTGTTGTCTAAAAGTCTGTATTATTAAAATTAATATATATTAAAACTGAAAAGCATTCAACCACAGATCCCAAATCAGGACAATTCTGACAGATCCATGCTTTCTTAGAGTTTAAAACATTGCCCTAGCTTTAATGGGGAACATCAAGAACACAATGAAACAAAAGATAGGCAAAATATCTTTTTCTTATACCTGTAGCCAAGAACACATTCTTTTCCTAAGGGCATAGTCCCTCAATACTGGGTCAACCCTGGCTTTGTTGTGTTACTGTCATTTTTAGTCAAGGTCTTGTGAGGTAGCCCTGGTTGGCTGCGAACTCAATATATAGTCTAGGCTTGCCTTGACTTGTGACAATCTTCCTGCTACAGCCTTCCTAGTCCTGGGAATATGGGACATATAGCCACATCCAGCTCTCTGGCCAATCTTGGTTCTTAGAAGCAGTGATCACTGCAAACTTCTGACAGTGAGCATAGCTAGTCAAGTTTACAGCAGAGCCCTGGTTTTAGAGTGTTAGGTGTGTCATTTAGTCATGTGATCTAATCCGTGAGACTAACAACCTTGCTCTAACAGATTTGAGTTCTTCAATCCATACAGATTTCCCTTCTGCTGCTATTCCCTTGTTCAATCATCAGCCTGTCAGTCTTGAATTCCCAAACTGTCAAGAGCAGTGCCTCCACCTAAGTTGATAAACATCTCTCCAGGTCCTGATCTTAAGAAGCATCAGAGCTACATCAAGTCTGGCTAGAGTATTCTACAAGAGTCACAGAGCTGTTCCTATTCCTGTCCCACTTGACACAGACCACCCTGGGTCTGACCAATAAATCTTCTTTTGCTTTACTGAGCCAGAAAAGATTTTTGTTGTGTATCCTCAAGGATCCTAATAATAAAGTAGCTGCTACCACCTGAGAAGGAAATAATTCTCGAATCCTATGCACTTACACAGCGGCACTAGCTCTTTATATCAACACCTCTGAACAACCCTGTGAGTCAGGTGTCATTACTGATGAAAACAGACTCTGGGAAGGGTTAAGCAACCTGCCCAGGCAGCATAGCTGATAGTGGGTGCAGCCAGGATTCACACAGGTCTAACTCCAGGATCTACCTACTTTTGTAATTGTAACATTAAGCCAAAACTAAAAGTTCTGGACCTGACTATAATTTAAAACAATTCACTGCCATGATGAATATACATAACCAAGACTTTTCTCATAAAAGTAACAGACAAAACCCAGCAAAACTCTATCATTAAGGTTAAATAGTTATTTACAATGAGTGGTTAGCATTTTAGTCAATATTCTTTAGGCTCAAACTTTTAAAATGTCATCAATCTGGGAATATAAAGAACAGAAAAACACACAGACTTAGGATTACTGAGAAAATATTTAAAACCAAATGTGCTTGGACATACTTTATCATAGAGAATAAAACAGTTGAAAATGAAAAAGAATCAAACAGTTAAGATGAGCGCCATCATCTATATGACCAACCTGTAACTAAGAGCCCTACCAGTCTGGATCACCCTTTAGTGCACAGATGTTAGATGCGGGGGAGACAAGGGCAATCAACAGTTTGATTTACCTTAATAATATTTTGCAGTTTGCAGATTTCAGTTTGATCGGAACTTTGTGTTCCCTGCACCTTAGTTTAGAAGGAGAGAATTAAAAAATAATTACACTGATTTTTTTGTAAAGCAGAAAATTATAAACTAACTTTACTAAAAGGTTGTTTTGTAAAACAAGAGCATTTCCCAGACATACTCTGATTAAGAACGCCATACAATTTTGAAAGTCTTTAATCTATTAATACATAGTAAATAAAAGTCACCATAGTCAAGAACTTTTTAACTAATTAAGGGGATAATAGCTTTACAAAATAAAGATGGAAAAATACAATATTTTACTAGCTAACTAAATGACAGAAAGTTATTCAATACTAATGCAGGTAAAAGTCTTTTTTAAATGATTTTATGCTGGGCATAGGAGTGCATCCCTTTAATCCCAGAACTTGGGAGGCAGAGGAAGGTGGATTTCTGTGAGTGTGAGGCCAGCCTGGTCTACATAGTGAGTTCCAGAACAGCCAGAGCTACAGAATGAGACTCTATTTTAAAAAAACAAAAACAAAACCCAAAACAATAAGAACAAAAAGTAAGTAAATATAATTTTATACGTGGATGAGGTAGCTAGCTCTGTTAGTAGAGTGGTTGTCTAGCGTTTTAGAAGTCCTTGAGTGTGAGCCCCAGAAATGCATAAAACCTATAATGCCAGCATGTGGAGCCTGAAGAATCATAAGTTCAAGGTCATCCTTGACTACACAGGAAGTTTGAGACCAGCCTGGGTGACATGAGATCCTGTCTCAAAACAAACTAAAAATAATATGATTTCATCCATAAACTCTCTCTGCCTTAATACAGAATCATCTCTGGTTTGACTGGAAAAGAAAAAAGAACAACCTTTGATGCCTTTCAGAGCCGTATATTGTCAGGGCTCGAGAGAGGGCTTAGAGGTTAGGAATACACACTGTTCTTCCAGCATCCAAGCCAGGTAGTTCAGGACTGCCTGAACTCCAACTCCATGGCATCTAGAGCTTCTGCCTTTACAGGTACCTGCACTCAGATGCTCACATCCACACACTCTCTCTACCCCCCCGACACAATTAAATCTTTTAACTTTGTGTATAATTCATTACCTTTAAATTATTTCACTGATACCCAGTAATTCTGCATATTTATGAGGTATACTGTGATGTTTCAACTCATGTACATACTATGTATGTTCAAGCAAGGTGGTTAGAATCATCTCAAAGGTTTATTGTGGTGACAGGATCCAAAACCCTTTCTTCTAGCTACTTTGAAATACAGATTATTACGATTACCCACAGTCCCCCTAATAAACAAAGAACACCAAAACTCAATTCTCTCATGCATAGGGAATTTTGTATTTGATCAACATCTACTCCATCACCCCTCTCCACTGCTCAACCAAACCTCCAGGAGCCACTCATTTCTCTTTATTAACATTTATTATATGACATACTTCTGAACCACAGCTGCTCTAGGATTGAAAGAAAGAACATATGATATTAAGACTCCAAATCTCCAGTCAAAAGATGTCTATCTGAGCAAGCACATTGGTGTGCACCAACAATCCCAGCCAGACAAAGAGGCTAAGAAAGGAAGATGGCAAGGTCACACCAGCCTGGACAATGTGAGAGAATCAGTGGGGGCACATGAAGTGGGAGAGAGGCTAGAGATGTGGCTTAGTGTTAGAGCACCTGCCTAGAATGCAGTGGCCCTCAATTCAATCCTCAAAATGTGTGTGTGTGTGTGTAGATTAACCCCTCTGACAATGGGAATATTGTTTATAGTAATAACTTAGATTCCTTATCTATAAAACAAAGGTAGTAAATGCCTCACATGGTAAGGATAATAATATACACTGAGGTAATATGAGGAAACATTCTATAAAGTGTGATCCAATTTTTTTGTCTTATCTAGAAAATAAGCCTTGCTCTGAAGTTTCAGTTATGCCCTTTCTACCTTTATATCCCATATTTATCTACCGTAGTCTAAGTATTCAATATATGACAAGCACATTCTTTTAAAGCCATTTCTTCCCTATTAAATCTTTTTTTTCTTTCTTTCTTGGTTTCTCTGTTGTAACCCTGGCTGCCCTGGAACTCACTCTGTAAATCAGGTTGACCTCGAACTCAGAGATCCACCTGCCTCTGTCTCCCGAGCACTGGGATTAAAGGAGTGCACCAACACCACTGGCTTTCCCTATTAGATCTTAACCTGTTTCCTTTGTTTGTTTGCTTGCTTGTTTATTTTAAAGACAAGATCTTGCTATGTAGGGTAGTCTTAAACCCCCAATGCTCCTGTTTCAATCTCTCATATGCTAAAAACACAGGTGTGTGCCAAGCTGTCAAGAGGACTCAAAAGGTAAAGCACTTGCTGCTGAGACAGCTTGAGCTGAGATCAATCACCAGGACCCACATGTGGACAGAGAGAACTGACTCCCACATGCTATCCTCTGACCTTACCATGCACGTGTGTGTATGCAACCCCCCTCACCCCATACATATAAATGAATACATACAATAAAAAATTAAGATGTGATTCTCAGATTATCACACTTGTCTGGTACTCCTAAAACCCTGAAACAGATGCTAAATCAGTCTCCAAACACACAGGAAACCCAAGCCATTATCAAGGCTCAAGGTTATTCTTTATGTATAAAGTTTAAAAACACTGATTTTGGGGAGATGGACAGATAGTCCTAGCTAAGGTCTTGAGTACTGGGGAAGTCCAGCACAAAGTAAGCAAACAAGTAATTTTAATTGAGATAATTTTTCCTTTTCATAACTCGATTACATCCACAAAAGATGCACATACTTTATTTTTAAAATATATCAAAGTATGCCTATATACTGTCCCCCCCCCCCATATCAATGAAGCTAAATCCAAATGTCTGTCTACTGACAACCTCCATAATACATAAAAATCTTGGTAAAGCTAGGCATGGCAGTGCACGCCTTTGTTCCTAGTGCTAGGGAGGCAGAGGCAAGCAAATCTCTCTGAGTTCAAGACAAGCCTGGTCTACTAAGTGAATTCCAGGCCAGCCAAGGCTACACAGTGAGAGCCCCTGTCTCAAAAGGAAGGAAAACAAAAAAACAAAAACAAGAACAAAAAAACTTGGTATCCAGGAAAAAATTTTCCTTGGGAAAAAAGTTCTCAGTTCAAAACATCAAGTACTTAATTTCTAGTACATGAGAAATAACACATGAACAGTTTAATATATACTTGTAAAGATTTACTTTATGTGTACAGGTGTTGTGCCTGCATTATCTGTGTACCATGTGCATGCAGTGCCCACAGAGGTCAGAAGAGGACATCAGATCCTCCTGGAATTAGTTACAGACAGTTGTAAACTGCCATGTGGGTGCTGGGAATCAAACCTGGGTCCTCTGGAAAGAAGAACAACGGATGACTTTAACCACTGAGCCACTCTGTATGACAACATATATTTTGTTTGTTTTTTGCTTTTTTGGGACAGGGTTTCCCTATTGTAACTCTGGCTGTCCTGGAACTCACAGAGATTCACCTGCCTCTGCCTCCCAAGTGCTGGGATTAAGGGCGTGTGGCACCACCACCCAGCTCATACTTTACTACTAATGATCTAAATTTCATTTTACATGTCATTAGAACTTATAAAAAACCTCAGACACAAATCCTAACACATTTTCAATCCTTAAAGCTCTATGCTTCCATCAGAGAAACCAAAGACTCAAGGAGTACTGGCTCAATTTAATTTTTATCTTTTGAGTCTGGGTTTACAACTTTCTATTTTTGAAAGTTAATCTATTGCTTTAATTAAAAAAAAAAAAAAATTCCAGAAAACTGAGGCTAAAAGAGAAAAGTACCTTGACCAGAATCCCCTAGAAAGCCAAATACTACATCAGAAAACAAACACAGCTGTTCTGTTTGTCTGGTATTGGTATGGAGAATTGTTTCTGGTGTCAGATGCTCGGCCTAAGGAGTACCAGCACTTTTCCTAACTCAGAGTTTTTGCAAATTTATCCAAGTTTTACCAACCTGAGCAATATGTCTCCAATGTCCAAGTTCAGATTCAAGTCTTGAAACTTCATTTAATAATCTGTTTATTTCTCGTTGTGATGAAATTACATCACCGAAGTCCATGTCATCTTCATGGAAAGCGGATGCGTGATGACCGACCCCGTAGCCGAATGCAGATGGAGCAACGGCCGCTGGCGCACTGTCGGACCCTGTGTATGCAGGCTGAGCGGCTGACTGAAGTCTCAGCAGCTCGTCCTGAAGTGCGGTCTGTTTTGCTCTAAGGCGGTTGATTTCCTCCTGTGTGTTTATAATCCATGCTTTAGAGAAGGCGTTTTAGAAATGCTCACTGGCCCTTTCACAGATTCATAGTGCTGAACGGCATCACGACATGCCAACACCAGTACTCAGGTGAATCCAGATCCTCCATAAGACCTAGCCATAAGACTATTATTTGACAGACAAATATAATTCCCTAGTGAAGACAATGTCTGAAATAGTATGACAATTAGAATTTCATTCACATGTTAATAACTAAAGCAATGAGTTTCTCAGTGGAATGTGCGTTTGCTATTATCATGATATGAGTAACTTCTCAGAGACCTCTTTATGATTATCAGACATGATGTACAACAAAAGCTGTGTAATGTCACATTCAACGTTTTCTTGGAACTCCCCTGCTAGGGAAATCTCAGGTAACTGATCATGGCGAGATTTAGGCTTAAAAGTTCCATGAACCAGAGGTAACTGCACTGGTCTGTACAACATGACTGAAAGAATGCTTTGATTTATTAATCCAATCGTTTCTGATAAGATAACACAGTCAGGCTACAGTTAATTAGCCCATGAGTCTTAGAAAGAAATATGCATTAAAAGAGGCCCTGGTTTTAACCCTAGGCAAGAGGGAGCTAACGAAAACTCTGACCCCATTTAGAGAGATAACAGTATAAAAATCTGAATTCTTGAGGAGAGTTTTAACTGAATGTGGCAATACCAACTTGTGAAGCTATGTGTGGTGGCACACATCTGTGACCTCAGCAACCAGGGGCGCTGGGCAGGAGGAGCTCTATAAATCTGAGTATGTCCCAGACTATATAGTAAGTACCAGGCCAGACAGTATTACCTAGCAAGACTGTCAAAAAGAAAGGAAAGAAAAGAAAAAAGAAAAGACAGACACATGTACACACACAAACTTTCTTACCCCACCCCACCCCACACACAAAGCTGGTGATGTAGCTCAGCTGGTACAGTGCTTTCCTAGTATGCATCAAGTTCTGGGCTTGGTCCCCAGTACTAAATAAAATGGGGCATAGTAGCACATGCTGCAGTCCTAGCACTTTGGGAGACTGAGGCAGGAAGAGGCTCAGAAATTAATGGTTATCCTTGGCACATAGCAAGTTTGAGGCAGACTTGGCTGCATGAGATCCTGTGTTTAAAAAAATTTAAGAAGAGGGTTGGGGATATAGTTTAGTTGTAAAGTGCTTGACAGGTACAAGGTACTGTGCTCAACTCTTAGTACTGAAGAAGAAAAACAAGGCATTAACCTTAAACCTCAATCTGAACTTGTATCTCTACGTTTGTTTTGTTTTATTCTCGCAGTAACTTATCTTAATATAGAATTACTAATTACCACTAGATTGGAAACTTAAGCTCTCAGTGCTTTTTTCTTTTTATCTTAAATGAAGTATAATTCTTATTCTACTTTAACATATCACCAAAAAAACCAGAAACCAATTCATGTACAGTTTTGCTTTGTTCAGCTTTGTTTCATGGTGCCGGGAACTGAGCACAGGGCTTCCCCACACCAGACATGCACTCTCCTGCAACTGCTGAGCTGCAGCCCCAGGCCTCATTTAAGTAAGCAGGTAAACATAGTATGACTACGGTAGAACAGTCAGCAAATCAGAGAGCACCCAGAATGATCTGGATGACAAAGTAAGAAATGGGCTCCACTTAATGTGAGCATTCACTGGGCTTTACTTACATATTAAACACAAAAGAAAATTTAACAACAGGATTCAGGGTGACATTGGTTAAAACACATAATAACTATTTATTATCTATTACTAAGACTCCAAAGATAAAATAGTTCAAAAGTAACTATTTTTATCAAACTAAAAGAAAATACAAACATAAAAAATTCAACTGTAAAACATTTAATATAGTTTTATGTGGAAACTCAAGTACATGCCAATACAAAAAATATTAACATGTGTAGTGACAAAACTTATTTTTACAAAGGAAAATGTCATTAGCAATGATCACATTTACTTAAAATCAACTTAAAAAATATCTAGCAAATACAAGGTCTTGGGTTCAATTCCAGCCCTGCAAAATAATTTAAATAAATCTTTTAAAAACCTAAGAAAACAAACATTAAATTACATTTTATAAATATAAGAAATTCTAAGCAACAGATCATTAAAATGTTAT
This sequence comes from Cricetomys ansorgei, assembly GCA_026225945.1. NCBI lineage: Eukaryota > Metazoa > Chordata > Mammalia > Rodentia > Nesomyidae > Cricetomys > Cricetomys ansorgei. The sequence continues at coordinate 22,240,313 of JAMJFZ010002869.1, forward strand.
AAAAAAGACTCTTCTTTTAGAAGCTAGAACTATTCCCAAAGGTTAGTTTTTTGTTTTTGTTTTTGTTTTTAAAAAAAGGAATTGGGAATTCTTCCTTAATTTTATTAAATTAATTTTTTTTTGGGGGGGGGGGTGTTTCGAAACAGGGTTTCTCTGTTGTAACTATGGCTGTCCTGGAACTCACACTAGACCAGGCTAGCCTGAACTCAGATCCGCCTACTTCTGCCTCCCAAGTGCTGGGATCGAAGGCGTGTGCCACCACTGCCCAGCTAAATGTAAATTTTTTAGTACTTTCATGGGTCTAAGAAACAGCCATGAAGCAAGAATGGAATAATGAGAAAAAGCTCTTGCCTCTTTCTGCTGTAGCTGGCTTCGGTAACTCGAAGACTGCTGCTTGATTTGAAGCTCTGATGCTTCATGCTTCTCCTCCAGATCAGTGTAAAGCTTTTTAAGTCGTTCATTCTAGAAGCAAAGAGAAAAGTATATATTTTCTCTTAAACATTTTCAACAAAATGATTTCAAGTCAAGCATGTTAGCAATCATGAAAAATCACTACATGAAAAATATTACACAAAAAATTATGGAAAATGTATATACATTTTTATATACATCTTTAAATTAAAATCCTAACCCTAGGCCTATCTGTTCAACAAACTCAGAAACTAGCGAGGTTCTCAAAAGTATCTATAAGTTTTAAAGAAACAGGAAAAAGCAGAGCTAAGGATGGGGAGGTGACCCAGGCGGTAAAGGGAATGATTGTAAGCTGAGCTCCGCATCATCTGGTCCTGGAGAGAGGCGCAGGGAGTAGTGTCCCTATTTGGGTCCCTATTAAGTATAAGAGAATGTCCAGAATTAGTCACAACTTCACATGGACATATAAGGAACAAAACACTAAAATTAGATTATTCCTATATTCTTACCTCCTTTGTTCCAAATATTACATTTTTATTATTTACGTTAGGAAATTTAAAACTCTAGGTTAAACAAAATTCCATTTTTCATATTATATTTAAAGGTAGCACTAGCTAGGTGTGGTTCAGGCCTTGTGGTGGAAGGAGTAAGAATTACTCTCCCCATAGGCTTATGTACTTGAACACTTAATCATCAGTTGTGGAGCTATCTGAAAAGGGTCAGGAGGTGTGCCCTTGTTGGAGAACGTGTGTCACTGGGGTGGGCTTTGAGGTTTCAGAACACCTTGCCGCTCTCTGCCTGTGGAGCAGGGTGTCGTCTCAGCTACTTCCCCAGCATCACGCCAGCCACGCCTGCTGCCATGCTCCCCCATGATGACCATGGACTGAACCTCTGGAACTGTAAGCAAGCCCCAATTAAATGCTCTCTTTTATCAGAGTTGCCTTGGCCAGGACGTCTCTCCACAGCAATAGGACAGTGACTAAGAAAGGCCTGTAATCCCAGCACTCAGGGGGCTGAGGCAAGAGGATCACCTGTTCAAGGCCAGCCTGGGCTACACAGGAGACCTTTTCTCAAATAGCAAAGCAATACAAAGTCATAGATAATAAATAAAACAAATAAATGTGCTACGACAAGGTAGCACACTGTGAGACAATGCTAATGGTAAACTTTTACCATACTGTTCGTACACTTGGCAGTTTCCTGCTTCCAATAGCTAGAAATGGAAATGAGACTATAAAAGAACGAGCTGTAGCAAATACTGACACATTCTTCACTTCAGGAAGATTCATAAAAGACAAGACCAAAACAAAACCCATGAAAGGTGAGACGGTGCATTTAAAAATACTCAAGGTTTCAATAATTTCATGGCTTCAAAAGAGAAAATCTGAAGTTTAACAGCTGTCTTTAATTGTCCTTACCTCCGATCTTAAAACTGAATGAGTAGCTTCATTTTCCTCTCTCCCAAAACTGGACAGATCTGCTACAAAACAAACAGTATATGCTGATTATTTGATTAACACCAGATGGAGTAATGAACAGCTGTTTTGCTGTGGTGGTGCTGGTGCTGGGGACTGGATCCTGGGTCTAGTCCCTGTTAGTCAACATTAACCTGAGCTGTGTCCCCAGCCCTGAAGTGGCACCTTAAGAGAAATACATTTAACCAGTTTAAACAGAATGGGAGGCTGAAGAGACTGTATGCAGAAGATGTGCCACTCCATCTTTTCCCCACTCCCCACTGCTGATGCTCTTCGCTATCATTAGTGACCCTTTCTTCCTATCTCTACGCCTTAAAAGGTCTGGCTTTCCCCCTTGGAAAGGTTATTGAAGTTGTTAATAAATTTCTCTTCTGGTTTATGCTGTAATTTTAAATAAACTTACTCAACTGGAGCTTACAGTTTACCGTCACCTTCTAGTCCCAAGACTATCAACTAATTAGTGACCTATAAGCAAAGCAAAAGTATTCTTGGAATACTTAAGTAACGCAAACATAATCTATTAAAAATAGGGATGCGGGGCCAGAAGGATGTCTCAGTGAGTGAAGGTGCTTGTTACAAAGCCTGACCCGAGCCAATCCCAAGAATCTACACGAGAATCCAAATAGGGCACCCGAATCTGTAGTCCCAGCACTCCTGTGTCAAGGTGTGCGTGTGTGCGTGTGTCTGTGTGTGTGTGCAAGGAGAGAGAGAGAAAGAGAGAGAAACGGGGGGATGGAGGGGTCAAAGATATTGATAGCTCACTTATACAGTGAAATAACAGAAACAAGAGACCCTGACTCAAAAGCAAGGTGGAAGGAGACTCCTAGAGAGTTGTAATCTGCCCTCATACACACCAGGATGTGCATGTGCCCTCTCACTCACTCCCCCCCGTCTGCATGTGTGTCTCACTTATGCTCATGCACACACACACTATAAATACATCTTCTTTAAATGGGAATGAAATCATTCTTTGCTTTCACTTAAAAGTAGTCAAAGAACTGAGAGTTGGTACAATGTCTGCCTGGATGTCCAAGGACCTGACCAAAGAATGAATGAATGAATGAAGCAATCTGGGGATGGCGGGGGCACACCTGTGATCTCAGCACTCTAAGAGACTGCAGCAGGAGGATCTGAGACGGCGGCCGCCTGAACTACAGAGCAAAACCCTGTCTTGAATAAATAGATGGTAAGATTTAAAAACACACAAATTAGTAAATATAGTTAAGGTCCTCTACAGAGCTATGCGCTTTCTTCCTTGTGCACTAGTGTATTTCCCATTACCGCACCTGAACATTATAAAAACAGGGCAGGAGACGGAGCTGTGGCATAGAGCCGCTCACCTAGTCAAGGTCCTGGCTTGATCCTACAAAAACAAGTAAACAAAAGGCTCAGGCTTAGAGAGACGTCTCAGAAACTAAGACCACCTGCATCTCTTCCAAAGGACCTGAGTTCTGTTCCCAGCACCCACATCAGGCATCTCACAACCACCTATAAATACAATTCCAGGGTCTGATACCCTCTTCTGACCTCCACAGGCACCAGCGCACACATGTGGCATACACACATAGATACATAGATGGATGGATGGATAGATGGATAGATAAATGGATATTTTAATTTAGAAGAGTGTTAAAACACTTTTAATAAAAACTAAATTAAAAAAAAAAAACCTCACTTAGGACTGGAGAGATGGCTCAGCAGTTAAGAGTACTGGCTACTCTTCCGGAGAACCTGAGTTCAATTGCCAGCACCCACATGGCAGATCATAACTGTCTGTAACTCCTGTTCCAGGGGAATCTGACCCTCTCATATAAGATACATATGCAAGCAAAAACACCAATGTACATAAAATAAAAATAAATTATAAAATTTATATATAATTATAAAATCCACAGTTGTAAAAATTACCAAGCAGGGTTGTTTTTATGGCTGTTTGTACATCTTGCTTGAAACTCTAAAAAGAATGACTAATGTCAAGAGGATAAAGTAAGATTTAATCTGTTTAGGAAAGTAATTGCTAAAAGCAGCAATTGTACCAAGGCAGGACTTAAAAAGTATATGCAGACTACCTTGGCTACCCAGCTATCCCTCAACTAGCTTTTTTTATAAAGCTCCCTACCATTCTTCTTCTTAGGGCTGGGGATCCAACCCAGGGCCCTGTGTGCTACCCAGCTCCAAAATCTGCCCTTTAAGAAGTTTTATGACAGAAACAAACAAACAACAAACAAAAAAACCTGACCTTCTCAGTAAGGGAAAACACTAACACCTGCCCATGTTTTTAATGTTTACTATTTGCTGGGCATAGTTCTAGACAATGCACATTCATGATTTCATTTAAGTCTCTGATTTACAAATGATATGCTTATTCCTTTTGAACAGATAAGGAAATTCCTTTTTGTAAATGTGCACCTGAGTGTATGTATACATATCACATGTATTCAGAGGCCTGTGGAGGTCTAAAGAAGAGTCAGATCCCCTGGAACTGGAGTTAAAGGTAGTTGTAAGCTGACATGTGGGAGCTGGCAATCAAACGGGGTCCTCTGCAAGAGCAACAAGTGCTCTTAATCACCGAGCCATCTCTCCAGCCCAGAAACGGTGTGTTAGAGATTATCTAATAATTTGCCAAAGATCCCACAACTTGTAGTGTATGGAAAAAAACTGAACCTATGTTAATCTAATTTAAAAGCCCAAGTTCTCTGTGCTCATCAGGAATAAGACCCTGGATTTTAATACCCAGTAACATCAAGGAAGTAAACAAACAAACAAACAAACAAAACTCAAACACAGCTAAAAGACCAAGCTCTCAACCTTGACTACAATAAAGTGGTAGAAAAGCAACTTTCTAATAATGTAAACATGGATGGTTTTCAAAATATACCTAATGTGCATTTGAGGGTTATTTTCTTGTGCATTGCTGACACATGGTTGACACTAAATATTTTAATGCCTCAATAAATTCTATTCCAAACTATTTTTTAAAAGCTTCAACAACAAAATACTGTTAATCTAGTCTTATATAAAATGAAGGCAAAATTTTTATTGAATATCTACAGTGGACAGACAAATGAAGATGTCTTGTACTGGTTATAAATGCAGGAAGGAGTAAGAAAAACCTTGTCATCACAAGAATAAGAATGTCCCCATAGGCTCATATATTGAAGCTTGATCTCCAGGTGAACTGTCTGGGAAGGACTAGAAGATGTGGTCCTGTACGAGGAGGTTTGTGACTACAGGTAGGCTTGGAGGTTTCAAAAGCCCACACCATTCCCAGTGGGGTCCCCTCTTCCTGCCTGGTGTCTGCGGATCAGATGCAAAGCTCTTGATTACTGCTCCAGTGCCATGCATACCTTCCCACCTGCCTGCCTGCCTGCCTGCTGCCATGTCCGTTGCCACGATGGTCGGAGAGTCCATCCATCTGGAACCATGAGCCCCAAATTAAATGCATTCTTTTATAAGCTGCCTTGGTCATGGTGTTCTGTCACAGCAACAGAAAAGTAACTAAGCCATCCCTCCTTACACATCAAGGAAAAAGACATTATTACTCAATATGATCAGTACTATCAGAGAGTAATATACAAAGCTCTGTTTAGAGTACAGAACTGGCAAGCAACTCACCCTGTGTAGGGGTGAGAACACTTTCACCAAGTCCCTGATATATGAGCAGAGCTGTATAGAAAAGAAAAAAAAAAAAAGAAAGAAAAGTTTTCCAGGCAGAGGAGGAAGTGAAAAAGACTTTCCATGCAGAGGCCTGGAGCAGCGGAAAAACATGGCAAAGTTCTGTGTGACAGAAGCCTGGGAACAGAGTGGGTGTGTGTATGCACAAGAGGACTGGCATGGCAACTAGAAAAGGCAGTTTGAATCCAATCAGAACAGGTCTTTGGCCCCCCCAAAATAAAAGGCTTAGCTTTTTTCCTGTAAGAAAGTTTTAAGGAAATTTATTTTTAGACTGGTAGTATAACAGAAAATTAAAAATCAGACATGGAGACAGTGAACCTGGGAGAGATAGAGGATCTGAGCTAGAGTAGCAGTTATAAAGAAAAAAGCAACTCTGACACAGGATGGACAAGATTTGGTGGCCAATTTGAAGTAATGAACAAAAAAAGACACAAAACAAAAATGACAAAGATTTCTAGTCCAGAAAAATTAGCAGCTAGCCAAATCACTAAAATTGAGACTATAAAACAGGCTTGGTGATGCACACCTGTAATCATTGGGCAGGCAGATGCAAGCAGATCTGTGAGTTTGAGGCTAGCCTGGTCTACATATGACATTCCAGGCCAGGCAGGGCTCTATAGTTCAAAAAACAAAACAAACAAACCTAAAATTGAGACTACATGAAAAGGAAGTCAGGAGAAACACTATTTAAGGTCAACCCTGGGCTATACTTCAAATGCCAGGCCAGCCTGGGCTACAGAATAAGTCCTTGTCCCCGCCCCCCCCCCAAAAAAAAGTTTTGTTTGTTTGAGACTAAGGGAAGCTCTCTGGTAAGGAGAGCAAAATGAACTCTACATGAAGTTAAGGGTGTCTATTTTCCAGCTTAAGGTCAAAGAAATACCAATTGTTATCCCCTATCTGTAATACAGTGAAAAATCTATCCTTCCCATGACTGTCAGCCCTTTTCTGCCTTCAAAGTCCCATGACCCTTTACTGGACACATGAAGGCCTTTCATTCTCATTGTCCTAAGCCATGAACCCTCCACTCAAGGGAAGCTCAAGCAGTTTTCACTCTAAATATAAGGACTTTTTCTACCAAACCATTTTACCTTATTTCCAGCAAATCTACATGGCTATTAAACCATGATGAAAAAATTTGGGAGTTGGGAGTATAATTCAGGGGAGTATGTGAGGCCTTGGGTTAAATCTCTAGCAATTTCTTCCCATCCAGAACAGTAAGTTCTTCATTTATAAAAAAATAAAATAAAACCATCATAGCACGGTGGGATACACCTGTAATCCCAACACTGGGAGGTAGAGGCAGGAAGACTGTCAGCTCTAGGCCAGCCTGAGTTGCAGAGCAAACTTTGATTAAAACTTTTTAAATTTTTTTATTATTGTTTTATATGAGATATGTATGGGTGTTTTGTCTGCATGTATGTCTGTGTACCATTTGGGTGCCCAGCGACTGCTGAGGCCGGACGGGAGAGGACATCGGGTCCCTGGAACTGAATGAAATTACAGACTGTTGTGAGCTGCCACTACAGTCTGAGAATCGAACCTGGGTCCTCTGGGAGAGCAGTCAGTGCTCTTCACCGCTGGATTATCTCCCCACTTCCTTGATTAAAACTTAAAAAAACAAAAAAACAAAAAAACCCTACCTGCTCAAAGAAATGTCAAGAATTCAGAAGAGCAATTAACTTAACCACTGATCACAATCTAATTCTAGGTCACTATTAATTAGGATAGCAAGGTGATGACTTCAAAAACGGGCGACGGAGGCTGGCTGGATGAATCTGTGGGAATCAGGCGCTCATCATGCAAGACTGGAGAACGGGAGCTCCATCTCCAGAACTCCTTCCCTAAAGGTGAAGAGAACTCCACAGTGCTATCTTCTGGCTCCACACGTGGGCGCTGTGGCACAGACGCCCATATATGTACACACATATTACATGCACACACAGACACACACACACACACATTATGTACACACACACATACACACACACAGACACACTCACATTATGTACACACAGACACACACACACAGACACACACACATTATGTACACACACACATACACACACACATTATGTACACACACACATACACACACACATGTACACACAGACACACACACATATTATGTACACAGACACGCACACACACACATATTATGTACACACAGACGCACACACACATATTATGTACACACACACACAGACACATTATGTAGACACAGACACACACACACATATTATGTACACACACACATACACACAGACACACATTATGTACACACACACATACACACACACATTATGTACACACAGACGCACACACACATATCATGTACACACACACAATTATGTACACACACACATATTATGTACACACACACACACACATACACACACAGACGACACACACACACAGACACACACAGACACCATTCATAACTTTTTTTTGCCCTATTACCCTAACATGATTAACAGGACAACAGTCACCAAATATTTAATTATGAGTAACTATTGTAACAAAGTATTTAAAAAAAAAAAAAGAACTGCCATACTCTTTTTAGCTGTCAAGATAAAGGAACGGGATCCAGATCAGATCCGCCCCCGAACTAAGGGCAGCGTACACAGGCGGGGGCCGCGGAAACGAAACCCAAGAGGCGTCCCCTGTGCTGAGACAGCCACGCCGCAGAGCCCGAACTCTCCGCCGGCGTCCGCGGGCTGGAGAAGCGGAGGAGGGTGCCAAGACGGAGTGTGGAGCGCCCCTCCGCGACCCGCCGAACCCGGAGCCCCACGGGCCGCGGCCCGCCGAGCCCTCGCGCCCTCTCCAGCTGTTACCTGGCGCATCCTCCGTGCCCTCCATCAGCATGTCCTTCGTGAAGTTTGAAATCTGGCCGGTGAGGGACGCCAGGCTGCCCCCTACTTGACCCAGAGACTGGCCCAAGCCGGAGCCCAGGCCCCCGAGCCAGGACGACATCGCCGCGGGCGCAGAGCGCGGCGTCCGCTCCAGACGTCCCCGAGCGCCCGGGCTGCTGCGGATCCAGACGCCGGGGACCCGCAGGACGCGGCGGCGCTCCCAACGGCCGCGTTGGAGAGCCGCGGCCCTGCCTGGAGCCTCACCGGGGGTTCGGCGCTGCCGACGCGGTGGCCCCCGCGGGGCCTCTGCTCATCCCCACGACTCCCCGCCGTGAGGCTGGACCACTTCTTTCTCAGCTTTAGGGACTTTCCTCAGTTTCGTGGGCCAGTCCTGCCAACTCAACGCCGGCCGCCATGACACCGCTGGGAAAGCGGCGGCGACCATAGAGACGCTCCGCGATGGCGTAGAAGGGCCGCTGCCGGATGTGTCCTGGGCGCGAAGGACGGCGGGATCGCGGAGGACCGATTTGGGGGCCAGCGGTGCGGGTGGCTTCCGCGTAACCTGCGGGAGGTGGAGACCGGAGAAACGGTGACGACGCGGATCTTCCCACCTGCGCGCGCAGCTGCGTTGATCTGTGAGCGGAGGTGACGCACGTCGGCCGCCGCCTTAGTCCTGTCTGTTGGAGCTGTTGCTTCTCGGCGAGGACTAGACGGAGCCGTGCGTCGCCCCAGAAGGCGACCTCAGACCACCCACCCGCGTTCGTGTTACCCAGCTTCTGCGGGGCTGCTTCGTGCCGGAGGCTTGGAACCGAGGCTGCAAAGCAGGTGTAATTCAAGAAACCAGTCGGAAAGCACGCTCTGTTGTTGTTGTTGTTTGTTTTTGTCTTTTAATCAGTTACCTGGTACTTAAAGGAACATTGGGAATACCCACCCATCCGGTATGTGGAATCTGATTGCCCCCATACCGAATTGTCTCGTCCCTGAAACCTGAGTGATCTCACTAGACACGTATTTAAGTCTAGGGCTTGCTTCCGAGAGGTTTCAGCACCAGTGTCCCAGAACGAGCAATTGGACAGACATGCGGATGGTAGCAAGGAAGGCAAAAAAATGCATCAAGAAAGGACGCGCACCCAAGAGAAGAAACAGGCCAGAGTACAGAAAATATTTATGTCACATTTTGAGGACTTTGGGGTCATTTGCATATTCTTGTGCGTCTTAAATCCTCTCCCTCCACATTTTAGTATCATGTCATAGGTGGCTCTATAGAATTCTAGTTGGCCTTGGTGGGACCAAGTGGGGAGGTGGGTGGAGTGTCCCCTTCTTGCCAACAAGTTTTTCTCCTATGCTAATTTTTCAACCTTAGTGTAAAGTCTTCCAAACCTCACTCTCAGCTGTTCTCCTGCCTTGTAAATATTAGTACCTTTAAAAGAAAATCTGCTTAAGTGTTTTCCATGACTTTATATAGCTCAGGGGACTTGGTGGTCTTCATTCATCAGCTGTGTGAACGTGGAAGGTTTCTCCTTTGCAGCACGGAGAATGGTGATGATAGTGGCTGGTGTTACGGAAGTCTAGTGTTTCCCTAGAGCAGCCCAGCAGCTCCTATCTAGTCTCCTATCATGTGGTCCTGAAAGATAATTCAGAGAGACACAATAGTAAAGCAAGCATTCAACAGTTTGCCTCGAGCCAGCAAGGAAGCGTGAAGTGTCCTCTTCAGGGAGAGAGGCCAGATCCCAGAAGGCGTGGAGCCTGTTTTCTCCTCTCCTTGTTCTTCCCTCCTATTTGCTTTTCCTAGGGTGAACACTTCCTGGAAAGGGGTATGTTTTTCTTGGAAGCCCATTTTACTCAGTTCACTGTGGTGTGAGTATATGTATAAGATGCAAGATGAGGTACAGGGGTCTATGTACCCTAAGGTTGACATTTTCTTTCTGGAGCTCAGACTCTGCTGGTGAGGAAACTCCTGAAGCTGGTTTGAGCTGACCCAGTAGACTCAACCACTACCACCTGATGTTGTGGGAGATTTTAGTTATGGGTAGTGTTCCAGTAAGCTGTCCTTGAAGCACGTAAAGGATTCACTTCCTACCAGTATACAAAGGAGTGGCTATCCGGCTGTCGACAAGAATAGGACATTCCTTAGCCTTAATGCAGATGAAGGTTAGGCTCCACAGATTTGTATATTGGAAGGCTGGGTGGAGACAGGATTTGGAATAAAAAAGAACTAGGGCATGGGCAGAAGAAACAGACAGCAGAGAACAAGGAAGAAGCTAGGAGCAGGAGGAGAACCAGGAGGAGAGCATGGGGTGAGGAAGCCTTGGAGTGAGCTCTCCGCCCAGCGGCCCGGGTATGGGATTCCCTGAGATTCGACATGGATTGTGATTAATAAAGAGCACTGGGAAAGTCAACGCTGGACTCTCTATTTAGCGCCCTAACATTAATTTAACAGCCTATTGTTTTTACATCCTATTTTGGGGACCCTGAGCTGATTAGCTAGAGAGATTTCCACCAACTATGATTCTCTCCTGCTTTTAGAGCCTGTAGCTGGCGCAGCTGGTGTGACCATAATAACCGATTGTTCATGTCCTGTTTGGGAGTAGTTATTGATTGGTTCCTCCCATAGCTAATCTCCAGCCTAACACTGGGATGGAAGTAATATTTTTAAGAACTGGGATCATTGTATATGGTGGTGAGGTTAGTAAGCTACATCTTCAGCTTGATTTGATGGAGAATTTTTGGTGTGGGGAACAAATCCAGAGACTTATGCATGCTAGGCATATAGGCTTACCTACTTCCTCAGCCGTTGTTAGGGACAGGATCTCCTATAACCAAGAATGGCTTTAAATTGATGAACCTTCTGTTTCTACCTCCTGAGTCCTGGAATTACAAGTATGTTCCATATCACGCCCAATACAATGTTTTGTTTTTTTTAATGTAACATACATAATCCTCAAGTGATTAATATGTCTGCTGTTATTCTTGACATTAGGGATGTAGCAGGAGAAGATAAAGGGACTGTGAGCTTATAAAGATTGTATCCTAGTGGGAAGGCACACATAGACAGAATGGACAGGCGGTGATGACTGGTGTCAGGGAGAAAAGTGAAACGAGCTAAGGATAATAGGGGCAGGACATGGTAAGTGGAGTGCTGGTGACGCAGAGAACGGGCAAGGCCTCAGTGAAAGGTAAACGAATAGAAATTTGAAGTAAGCAAGTGAGATATACAGGTATATGGGGCGGGGGGTCTAATCAGGAAGATACAACTGAATACAAAGTCCTGAGATAGGAGGACCCTGGTCAAATTAGGTAATTTACAAGAAGGCAAGAAGGGCTTGAGCAGAGTGGATTGGGGAAGATCAGTAACCAAGGACCCAGAGGGTCTGAAGAAGGCAAGTCATAAAGGCCATCAACAGGACTCTGCCTTTCGTCCCGTGTAGGATGATGATGAGTGATGTGTGACAGGAACTTGGGACTCAGTAGAGTCCATGAATGACTGAAAACTTTAGCAACTGTAATTAAGCTCATATTTTACGTAGGTATAAATCCTCTAGCGTTCCACGTCTGTTGGAACATGGTGCAAGAATGGAGTTGTGCGAGAATTCCAAGTACTTGTGTGAAAACTCCAAGAAAACAAGACAATCTTGTGACCTGTGTCTTCAAAACACGGAATTGTTCTTGGACTGTGCTAGCCGGCCCCTCCCTGGTGTGGCAGATGGGAGTGAGTTTACTTCAGATTATTCATTACAGCTGGCCATTGCTGTCTGTCTTTATGCCTCTATGGGAAAAACATGGTTTTGCCTCATGGGGCCTGCATATCACATGTGGTCTGCCCTGGTGATTGTGACTGTACGCTTTGTTCAGATGACTCCTCTTAACCTTCGAGAATAAACTGTCTGATACTCTGAATAACGTTGACTATTGCATGAGGCTTTAGATTGCCTCATTATTAAGCTCTGTTCTCCCAGGTCCCACCCCCTCTGGAGTGGTAAGCAAATGGCACCACAGATCAGGGACCTGAAGTCAGCTATGACATAAGAGAGTGGGGACTTCCCAGGAGGAGGTGAGAGAGCATGATGGGGCAGAAACCAGGGAAGGCTTTGCCTTGTGTAGAGCTTGTGCATCATTTTTTTTTTTAAAGAAAGAGGAACATAAATATTAAAATCACAACTGCTAGATTGTTTGAAAGTGATGATTATAATCCCTGGTTTCCAGAACAAGGACCTTTAGATGAGGAAGTATGGGACAGAGTCTGAAAGAAAAGGCATATAAAGGGGGTAAGGTCCTCATTCTATTTTGGGTCACTTGGGCATTAATTCACACTGTTACCAAAATACTTAAGGAAGATAAGGAAAATATTATGAGAAAGAGATGGCTAATTCCTTGAATGAATATAAGCTGGATGATCAAACCTTAAAACTGGTAAAAGAGGCAAAAAAGATTTTTCCCCATTCAGGCAGAATTGAGAGTAAAAACAGCACTTCTGATAACCATGCCTACAATGACGCCCTCAGCTCCTTTACTGAGGTCTCCTTTAGATACATGTCCTCCATTGCCTGAGGATGATCCTGAAGCAGGGAGTGAGGAATTCTCTCCACTTGATGAGGACTTAGGAGAACTATTAAAAGGCTAACTTTACAACCTTGTCAAGCTAGAGCATAGCAGGGAAAATCCTCCCTGGCCTTATGAGCTGCACGTGGGCTTTCCAGTGCCCAAACCAATCTATTTAAAACTCTAGAAGGAAAATTGGTGCTGTATAGTCCTTATATATTGAGAGGCAAGAAAAGAACCACAGCTCTTTGAATCCAGACTAAAAGAGGTATTTGTGAATCACTGTGGATCCTTCACTGTCTTTAAACTTACTTATTTTCCCCACTAAATTGTCTCCTATAGGTATCATAGCACAAGAAGATAAACCTTTGGAATGGATCTATTTACACCATAAGGGCCATAAAATACTAATTTCTCACCTTACTCTTCTTGCTCAATTAGTAAATCAGGGGAGGAACCAATGTCAATAGTTATATGAATTTGATCCTTGCTGTATTATATTACCCTTAACTAAAATTCAGTTTTTAAGAGCATTACAGAACTCTATGGTTTTCAAATTTCATTTGCAGATTACTATGGAAGGATAGGAAATCATTATCTAGCTGTTAAGTTATGGGATTTTCTCATACATACTGAATTTGGGATAACAAAAATTGGCCAAATTTCTCCCATTCAACAGGCAGATACTTATTTTATTAATGGCTCATCTAACAGTATAGAAAGGACTTATGGTCCAGATAGTCATCAGTCTATTAAACCTGCACATATCCTTCATTTATTACTCATACTCTTGCACACTCTAACCTCCAAAGTTATATTGCAGGGAAATAAGCTAATTCATTTATCTGCTCTATTTTTACTTCTTTAGGAGAAACTTGGTAAGGGGTATGAATCTGTTGTTGCAGATGGATCCTCTAAAACATGAATTCTTCTTCAGCTGCTCCAGCCCTGGGCCATCAAGGACAACCGGGGAGGGCAAGGCAGTCAACAGAGAAATAGAAAATCTCCAGCTGAAGGGTAAAAGGAGATAGTGACCATATCATCAAAAGTCATGTCTGCCCACCTGGACCCAAGTTAAGGCCCTATGCAGCAAGGGGGGAGTTATTTTATGAAATACACAGAGTCTCATCTCACCTGAGAATCTCTGTTAATGCTGTCTGCTTGACCTGTGCATCTGCAGTGCCTCTGAACATGTGTGTGGTTCTTATGTTCCTCATCCTTTTACTTCAGCTGGTAGATTGGATGTACCCAGCTCCTGTTATTTTCACTAATGAGTCTTGAGACCATAATAGACTCATTCATCTGAAGAAGGAACAGCGTTTAATTTTTCCTTGGGATTTGAATCCATTCCTATTTGCATAGTACATCATAACATTTATGTTCCTGTTAACAGGCAAATATGGGCTTACATTCTACAGAAGACAAGAACTACTAATCATATGGGTCTCTTAATCTTATATAATAATGTATCAATAGTACTGGACATAGTTTGGATCCCAGTTCTTGGTGGGATATTACATACAATGCTTTTACTGTTCTAATATTAACCAATATGTTTATTATTTACTTACTTATAGGATACTTGTGCATAAAATGAGATTTATCTACAACATCTCAAAGCTACTCTGGATATTCTACTAAAATAAGAAAGGGGGAAAATGCTGGGACATGGTCCAAGGACAGAACTGTGTAGGAATTCTGAGTGCTTGTGAGAAAACTCCAAGAAAACAAGAGTATTGTGACCTCAGTTTCTTCAAAAACATGGAGGGGGTCACTCTTGAAATGTGCTTTTGTGCCCCTCCCAGATCTGTGCTTACTTCAGATTATTCATTAAAACTGGTTATGTTTGTTAATATACTGTTGTAAATGAAAAGCCTCTCCCTCGTGCATTTAACCAGCCATGGGGGATCATGGCGCGGAGGGACCAAGATTCTTACTGTGTTCCCATCCTGCCTTTAGTGGATCCCAGCGAGTCAATGAATGTACAAACTCGGCAGAAATGAGTGGTAGGGTGCTCTCATTTAATGAAGGTTTTGGGGTGCCTTTTAAGGGTTTACAGCTGGGGGAGTGGTCACTGATGACAAGACTGGGACTCACTGGTTGAGATGGGCACTGCTTCCGCCACGTCTGCATGTGCCAATCTGGTCTTCCAGCTACAGGGCATACAAAGCATCAACCACATTTCTTTGCTACTGTGGAGCTGCCAGGCTGAGGCAAGGAGCAGACAAACTCCTTCCGTTGTCGTCTCTAGGGACGAAACAAGGTTCGAAGTCAGCTTCTACTTACTTGTAGCTCTAGGACGGTCCCACAGTATACCGATACGGAAAAATGTTTTGCCGAGTGAGCCTTGCCTGTTATGTGTGGATTGTCTGCCATTTTCAGCTTGTGCTTGTGCTTGTACACATTACTCATGTGACTCCTCTTAACCTTCAAAGTATAAACTGTCTACTGCTATGAATAAAATTGGCTATTGCATAAGACTTTAGTCTGCCTCATTTATCGGCTCCATTCTCCCAGTCCCACCGCCTTTAGAGCAGTAAACACACGTCCGAAAATTAACACTGTGTGACAAAACGAATGTGATTAATGAAGAAAATGCAAGTGTACGCTTTTGCACCATTCATTAACACAAATGTTATCCTCTGAAACTGCTTTCAGGGGATTTTTCCCGTAAGACAGACTATACCCTACAGCCTGAAAGTAGTACCCTGGCAAGTATCATGGTATGCTATTTTGGATGTACTTCAAAATAATGGAAAGCAGGGAACATAAGACAAGGGTGGTCAAACGGGGCTGAGAAGATCGCTCAGTTAAGTAGACTGCTTGTTTCACAGACACGAGGACCCGAGTTTGATCACCAGTCTGAAAATGTAAGGAACAGTAGCACACACATGTATGCGCCACGGTGCTGAAGAGAAAGACTGCTGGGGCTTGGCCACCCAGGCTAGACTAACTGGAGAGCTCTACGTCAAAATGATACTCTGTCTCAGAGAAGATGTAGGACTTTCCTGAGGATGACACCCAAAGCTGTCTTCTGATCTCCACACGAACACACACGATCATGCACACACACTCACAAATATACATGCACATGCGTCAAAAGAGTCGTCAGGGGCCAGGCGTGGTGGCACATGCCTCTAATCCCAGCACTCGGGAGGCAGGTGGATTCTGTGAGCCCCAGGCCAGTCTACATAGCGAGCTCAAAGCCAGGGGAGTAAAATGGTGAGACCCTGCCTCAAAAAAATAAAGAAAAATAAAGAATTGCCAGTAATTAGTTATTATTAAAATAGGGTTATGGGTACACAGCTGGTCACTGTACTAGTGTTTTTACATGTGCTTGAATTTTTTTCTATTAACTTTAAAAACATACATTTGATAAAATTTGAGTTTAAAATGCTGTTCTAGTTTGCTTTTCTGTTGCTATAATAATACCATGGCCAAAAGCAAGTTGGAGGAGTAGCAGTTTATTTCACCTTACAACTCCCAGGCACAATCTATCGCCGAGGAAAGTCTGGGCAGGAACTCAAGGCAGGAACCTGAAGACAAAACCATGGAGAAATGTTGCTTATTCGCTCACTCACAAGCTCACCATCAGCTACCTTTCTTATATAGTACAGATCCACCTGCCTAGGGATGGTACCACCCACAACTGATGCTCCTGTATCAGTTAGTAATTAAAGAAAAAAGGCCCACAAGCCCCTCCTCCGATGAAGGCGACTGAGGCTGCCTTCAACTGAGGGAACTCTTCCCAGGCTGTCAAGTTGACATCCAAGATTAATCATCATAGATGACTCCTCCTTTTCCTGCCCAACATGCCCATAGCTAACTGGAATGTTACTGATCATCTTTCAGGAAGTACCAAGATCAACACAGTGTAATTAAACACATCGCGTCAGAGAGAAGCCCCATGCCTCAGTGGTTCCAAGTAGTATATTCTGAAGTAAAAAAAAATACCATCAGCTCCACCCCATCCCCGACCCCATCTCACTATGAAGCCTGATTGCCTGGAACTTGCTACACAGACCAGACTGGCCTCAAACTCAACAGAGATCCACCTGTTTCTGCCTCCGGAGGGCTAGGGTTAAAGACATGAGCCACCACTCCCAGGATTTTCTCATTAATACTATATACTACCCACTTTCCTTATGAAAAACAATTGATATTTTTGTATTTCCTATGTCCCTATTCCCTTTCCTCCTGAGATCTAAATACAGTGTCATAATTACTGAGAAGTCAGCAATGTTTACCTTGCATGATTTGGTGTGGTTTGAGTGAGATGTCCTGTCTGGGGTATCGGTAGAACATCTGCTTGTTCCCTAGCTGGTGGCTCTGTTCAGGGAAGTTATGGGACTCTTTCAGAGGTGAGGGGGTCTAGCTGCAGCACTAGGGGCAGGACTATAAAAACTGTGAAAGTTACAGCCCAGTTTCAATGCCCGTGGTCCAGGCTTGTTTTCTGATCTGCCAAGACAGATGTGTAGCTGCCATCCCTTCTCCGCTATGATGGCCTATACCCTTGGAAACAGCCCAAAATGGCCACTCTTAAGTTGCCTCTTGTCAGGCATTTTGTCACTGTGGCAAGAAAGACAGCTAACAGATTACGTACACCTTGATCACTGCTACCAAGGCATGTAGTGTACTAAACATTTCTCTCTGGTACAGGCCTTGAGAACATTCATATTCAGAATGAGTAGTATTACTCACGGCTGTTTCTAAGAAACTAGAACCACGCATGGCACATGGTAAGCACACAAACTGTTCATTGAATACTACATGAATGAGTGTTCTCTGTAGTGACCCGAGAGACAAAAGGTAGCTGAAGTCCGGCACAGGGTGGAGAATGGGCTCAAGAGGAAACAGTGCTAGCCAGGCATAGTAGTGCATACCTGTAGGCCCAGCACTCAAGAGTCTAAAGCAGGTCAGTTGAGGCTATATAGTCAATGTCTCAAAAGAAAAGTTATAAATGTGCTGTGACTCTCAAGGTTAAGAACAACTGAGCAAATATTTAAAACAAGCTTTCAAGGAAGAACACTGAACTCCATGCATGGAAAAGATCTGAGGAGAAAACACAGGATAAAGGCCTTTGGGCTCAACCTCAAGCACTGAACACTGCGGAAGGCTCGAGTATCTGGATCAGGTGACGTGTCTCTGGCAGGACTGCCTCATGCATCACTACAGCTGCATAAAAACAACTCCACAGGCAGCACTTCTCCAAGTTCCAGATACAAGGTCCTGGAGTGTGGGTCTGCAACTGCATGAAAAGCTTCCAAGAGACAGGCAGCTGGGCCTCCCACCAGACTTCGAATATCAAGGGTATAAATTAACAACAAACACAGAAAGGTCAATAGAAAAGCAATCATTCTCTTTATTTAATAATCTCTGATATTTAAAATACAACTCATTAACATCCACATCAACAGAACCCTCAGTGTTTAACAGTGCTTTGGAAGCCCAACTTTCGAAGGAGCAGACAAACAGGAAGACCCGTGGTGTGGCAGGCGACAACTCTAGAGACAGGGCACATGAGAAAGGGCTGCGGGGCTGGGTCCTGAGCAAACCGCACTGCCACGGTGCATCATATTGGCCAGAAGACAATGCCTTTGAATTCACGGCTTTTGCACTTAAGTTTCAAATATTCATTTATATACAACAGCCATTTTTAAAAAAGTTATTCCTATTAGTCCAGTGCTGTAGCAATTAGATAATCACATTTCAAATGTATGTCTTCTTCTAAAAAAAAAAAAAAATCATTAAAGAAATTCCAGGAAACATACCACCCTTAAACTATGCAAGAGACGAGTATTTCCTAAACAACTCGACATTTTCCACACATTTTGCACATTTGCCTCATCTACAACTGCAATCGTAAAATGTGTGTTGATACTATTAAACCTCCGTAAAATTTAGGGAGTATATCGTTTTGCACTAATTCTTAAAATGACAGGCCATTTTAGAAAAAAAGTATCCCTCAAATTCAAAAAAAAAAAATCAAAATCCTTTCATTCATGAAAAGACTAGAACAAAACCTTTTATTATATATAACACTTTGAAAAAACCATACATAATCCCAGCACTGAGAGGAGGGGAGCAAGAGGCAGGCAGATCTCTGAGTTTGAGGCCAGCCTGGTCTACAGAGTGAGAAACCCTGTCTCTGAAAAACAAACAAACAAACAAACAAAACAACCCAATTTGTTTCTTTTGCTAATTATAAAGGAATTAAGTTAGAGTTTTTATCTTAAATATGGAAAACAGAGAAATTATCTACAATACTGATTAGTTGGTCCAATCTGGTTTTTCTTAATATATCACATACATGTATCACAGCTCTACACGTTAGGGCTGAAATACAGCAAACAATTCACTTTGCAAGTACTCCCTTAAGGCCTCTCTAAATGTAAATCCCATTTGGAGCTTCAGTTCTCCTTTTGCGATTGCAGGGACTCAAGCCAAGGCCACTAGGCCACTGCTCTACCACTGAGCACATCCTCACTTCCCAACATAAAGCTAGAGCCCGAGGTCTCAACATTAATAACTGAATCCTCTTACTAATTTAAAACATTGAGAGTTCTCAATTTAAGACTTTAAGACAGCATATTTTGGTTCTGTGCTGCCAGTTTTTGAACTTAAGCAAGTCACAGGGGCCAGCTTAGCAACTCTTGGCACAGATACGACTTAAAAACAGTATCAAACGTGCAAATATTCAAAATGTGCGGTTTACACTGACTTGAGTAAAACTGATTTTATTCAACTTGATATTAAATAAAACAATGCAGACTACTCATTTTGAGCATTCTTCTAATTAACTTTGGCTTCATCAAGAAAAATCAAGTTTTCAGGGGGAAAAATGCACCACCTTAAATAGTCTCTAAATTGTAAATTATTTGGCCAAAGTCTTAAAAGTTTAGTGCAGAGTTTACCTGAACTAACGTATCAAACCATTTGCATCAGTGAAGTGTTTGCATATTACTGTTTTCTTTTTAAAGCACGTTTATGGTTTAGGTTAGAGGGCAGTTGTTCTGAACTTTCAAATATAAACTTATGACATCCCAAAACATGAAAGTCTCTTTCTTCCCTTTCCCTCTTCTTTCTTTCTCTCTGACACTGGCTCACTGTGCAGCTCCAGCAGGGCTGGAGCCCACTATATGGACCAGGATGGCCTTGAGCTGGGAGCCTGCCTCTTCTGACTCTCAAGTCCTAAGATCAAAGGCTTGTGTCACCACGCAGTGCCCTTACACTTGCTTATGATACCGGATCACCGCTGCTCAAACTTATCTGGCAGTGTGAGCTATGCGCTATAAACACGCTGCCAACAGTTTAAATATCCAACAGGAAGCAGTGCTCCCTATGGTGAAAACAGGTAGAAATGTCAGTGAGGTCCAGTGCAGCTGTGACGGTGGGTTCCTACCCGACTGCCCTACAGTGCTCTACAGTGAACAGCAGCTCCTGGCGGGTCAACTAGAGCGGCATACAACTCTACACCTGGGGACACTGTGGTTAGGACACTGCATCTTCTCACACTGGCCACTCACTGGGGAAGAAATCTAAATGTTCAGGTAAGCCCAGGTCAGTCGACCCAAAGGAGATGGTGGTGATTTTGGATTTGCCTTGCCAAATATAACAATTCATAACAAACTGAACAAATGCACTCAAAGATATTCAGTGTATATTTGGTTTTTCTTTAGAACATCTCTAATAAAAGAGTGACATGCTGGATTTCATAAGTGACTTAACTAGGGTGTGTTACATGACATTTTATAAACTAAAGTTAAATTGAAGAGCATAATGACTTCATCTTTCTGCCAGGCAGCTCACCTATCTAACCCTATGAGGAGTTTACTGTGGTTTTCCAAATGGAAAAGGTAGGGTCAGTGTCCAGGCAATGTGACTAACACCGGGTAGTTATGTACATGTTCAGTCTAACTCTTAACTCTAACACTCTACAGTTGCAGAATTCTTCTGAATCTTTGCAATTATTAAAAGAAAACTTCATAGATTTTAAAATAAGACTAATTTTGCATAAAGCAAACTTCAAAAACTTTTAATTGGCACAAAATGACTAAGAAAAACAAAACAAAACAAAACACCTGTTCTTGATCTGAGACATAGCTCAGAGGCAGAGTGCGTGCCTAGCACACACTGGCCCTGGGTTCAATCCCTAGCACAGCCAAACAACAACAAAAAACCCATCTGTCCTATTCCAAGAAAAAGCTATTTCATAATCATAAATAAGAATATTTGTATCTTTTTCAGTTAGACAGCAATAAATCCTACATCAAAAACTTCCCTGATAAAACCTGTGCAGAACACACACCAGTAGAGCAACAGACCACACTTCGCCTTCCTAAATTGTTGGCGAAAATTTCCTTTTGGATTTTACCTTCTGTGCAAGTCAACATTCAAAGGGGCTTCAAAAGGGGATTGGGAATGAGGGATGGAGAACAGATATCAGAATCAATGACACCCGTGACAGAAACACATAGTTAATTGTCATCAAAATCTTATCAATGTACTGACCCAGCAAGACTCTCTGCACATCCCAATTAAAGAATGTTTATCAAAACTAAGAACTTTCTTATTTATAGCAGACACTTTAAGCACTGTAACTTCTATAATTCTTAAGAAATTTAAACATGATTGCAAGGACCTGTATCCACAATACCCACAGTACATTTAAATATATTTTCATTAGCAAATTATTTTCACATTCCAGACCACCATCCTGGCAGGCTATATTCTACTTAAAGGGGGAAAAAAAACCGAAGCAGGCATTTATATTTCAAGACTTAATCGTAAATAAAACAAAGCTCCTGTTACAAAAGAAAAAACTAAAACAAACCCGCCACCAACCCTGAAGGCCAAACTTTTCCTATGTACATTCCTGGTGGGTACATGTTAAGAAAGAAGAAAATGTGTGTGCATCCTATGCTTCTCCTTTTCTCACTGGAAAAGGAAGTAAGGCGCAGGAAGGATTATAGGAGCCAGACATGACACAACTGAAAACCTTCACAAAGCACATGCTCACACAAAACCCAGCTCCTTTAGACTCTAATACCAGAGCAGAGCTGACTTCAGAGCAGAGGAATGCACCACAGTTAAGAAATAATGCTCCCACTAGAGAAGGCTTATAAAGCAAAATCTCAGAACAGATTATCATGTCAGTGGTATGGGAGAATAACCAAACCAGAGAAAATAACATAAGGAGGCACCCAAGTGCCCTGCATATATATGCAGAGAAGACAAATTTATCTTTCTGTAACAAGACAGACAAGAGACAGTCCCACAGAAGGTTGGTCTAATGTGAAATAAAAGATCAGGTGAGCCGAGCCACCTCCAACAAAGAGAGAAAATTAAAACAAATTCCAAGAACAAGTTCCGTGGCAAGAGCTAATTAGTTGGTCCGCAAGAGCCAGGAAAAAAAATGCCCTAATTTCAGTTAGATATTGCACATTTGAAAAACAAGAAGGGACGTTTAGCTACCTTATGCTTTTCTTAATTGCCGACTGCCTCTTTGGCTAGTATCTGGATCATTACTTAGTCCTATGACATGTTTCTGGCTTTTAAATCTTTTTTTTTCTTTTCTTTTTCTTTTTTTTTTAACAAACCAGTGTCTTATCTTTTCTGAACACACTGCCAAAGTAGACCTTACGTTATAATCACACAGAACATTGTTAGAAAGTATGAGTAGCAAAGTGATTTTTAAAGTTATTATTTTTTTCTTTCTGTTTTCACATTATCTTTAGCAGTTTCTAAAGACACGGTCACAGCTGCCCGAAGCATGTCCTCTTCATTCACAGCATCACCTGCCGGGAAAGAAAACACAAGAGTTCTCAGAAGAATTTCTGGAAGATTCTCAACACAAAAAGGCAAACTTCTGGACTAGAGGTGTGGCTAAGTTGGTAGGGTGCTTGTCTAGCACATGCAATGCCCTGAGTTCAATCCCTAGCATGGCATCAAATCAAGCATGGGAGCACACTCCTATAATCCTAGCACTCGAGGTGGAGGCAGGAGGATCAGAAGTTCAAGGCTGCCCTTGACTATATAACATTTGAAGCCAGCCCGAGCTACATGGTATCTGTCCAAAATGAAGAGAAAAAAAGCAAACTTCAGGAAATGTATTTCTACTTGAATACTAATTCCTTTTATTGAGACTCAATTGTGTGTGAATCTGTGGGCATGGCGTGCCGTGACATGTGTAGAGCTTGGACAGACACACGGAGCTAGTGCCCTCCTTCCACCATGTGGGTTCTGATGACTGGATCCAGGATGCCAGGTCAGGTCTGGCAGCAAGCACCTTCACCCGCTGAGCTAGCTATCTTGCTGGCTCCAGTTCCCTTTTTTGATTTTGTAACTCACATGCTATTTAGTGTGGTACTTTAAAATCCACAAATGGATAGAGGATCATGAATTTAAAGCCAGTCTGGGCTACACAGCAAGTTCCAGGCGACCCTTAGCTACATAGTGAAACTGTTTCAAAACAAAACTATTTTAAATAAATGAAACCCAAATATTCACCAAGTGTTCTAGTCTGTCTGCTTCTTAGTTCAGGGGAACTTGGAAGATTACAAATACATTTAAGAGTTTTAATACAATTAAAGAAGGAAGATAAAAACATAAAGTAAATGTCAATAAAGCATTGGTGAATGCCCAAAGAGCCATACCCTGGCTGTTTCCAAGCCTTCCTGAACTTGTGGTCGGTCTTTCACATGGGTATGAGAGCTGTTCAGTTCGGTCTACCTCCCTGCTGCTGCTGCTGCTGCTGCTGCTGCTGCTGCTGCTGCTGCTGCTGCTGCTGCCTGAAACATTCAAAAGTGTATATAAGTTAAAACAATGCCCAGAAAATAAGTATTCCACGAGAATACCTATCTGTGTAGGAAATACTCTGTCCCATAAATCAAAATGTTCGCTGGCCAGAATATCCCAGAAAGTGAGAACTACTTTGACAATTAAAAGCATACAAGTGTCAAAGTTTATATTCTAAAATGCCTACACATTTGAGTTATCAGACAAGAGGTAGCTATTTTCACTTCTGGTACAAGGTTTACTAGTAGTTATTCTTACACAAATAAATGCTGGCTTATGCATCTCTAATACTGTTAGGAACCACTGAAAAACCACTTCCATAAGACAAACCATCTCAATTTAACGTGCTCTTTCCCTGGCTGGCTCCCTCTTGTCACTCGAGTCTGAAGTGACTAAGCTTGTCCCTGGAGAGCCCTCTCCTGAGCACCCCACTTAGCAGCCACCAGCCTTGTCGCCACTTCACTTCATTCTCGGCACACACACTGCCAGCTCGATACTTCTGCTTGGTCTGTAGGTTAGTGAGAGCACAAGCCCTGCTGCTTACCTGTGCCCTAGCACCCGAAACTCCCTGTTACACAGCAACTTCATCACACACTTGACGACTTAAAGAAATGGGAACATCCACGTTCGATACCATTGTGTAGGAAGCCTGCGGTCTGCACTTTGATTCTGATTTTACAGGGGGTTAGTCTCAGAAGACACTTTGCAGCAGCCTGAAGATTGAGACGCTATCGGGACCTTTGCCATTGGACTGAATGTATTTTGTATTATGACATGACTACAAGCATATGGGGGCCAGGGAGTGGAACCTGGTGGTTTAAAGAAGAATGACCTCCACAGGCTCATATAGGTGTGGCCTTATTGGAGGAAGTGTGTCACTGGGGGTGGGCTTTGAGGTTTCAAATGCCCATGCCAGGCCTAGTCTCTCATTCTCTGTGGATCCAGCTGTAGAACTTTCAGTTACTTCTCCAGCACCATGTCTGCCAGGGTACCTTACCGTCAGGCTCCCTGCCATGATGATGATGGATTAAACCTCTGAAACTGTAAGCAAGCCCCAATTAAATGCTTTCTTTTTAAGAACTGCCCTGGTCACTGCGTTTTTTCACAGCAATAGAACAACTAAGATACTGTCTCAAAAAAATGGGAAGCTGGCTGTGTTGGACTGTGCCTGTAGTACAAGCTACTGAAGAAGCCAAGGGAAAAGACCACCTGAGCCCAGGGACTCAATAGCAGCCTGGGTAACGTTTCCGTCCCTATCGCAACAACCGAACGTGCAGAGCATATCCTTGTATTTAGAAAATGTGTGTTGAAATGCTGAGTTACAATGAGAAAGAACACAAGTCACTCCCAGATGCTTCTGGGTAAAAGGCAATGGGACAAAAGGAGCCCTTGTGATCTTGTTCTGCTTTTAAGTAATAAACACATACAGAGAAAGCTTAGAAAGGAAGGAAGGAAGAAAGAGAAGGAAAACCTACAAATAGCTGACAGTAAGGAATCACAGATGAAAAAGTCGTGTGTGACTGTAGAAGGGCCAGAGCTTTAAACTCAGTTACAAGTAACGCATTTTTCAAGCGTTCCTCTCAGTTTGAAGCAAGGCCTCCAGCCCAGGATGACCCTGAACTTCAGGTCTGCTGGCATCCACCTCCCAACACCACACCCAGCTCATCTTTCTCAGTCTTGAGTTTTAACTGTGAACAACAAAGACAACTCAGATGGTCGGAACGCCATCTTCCCCCTGTCGGTCTTTGGACCAAAATATTGACCTTCTGGCGTTTGTTGTGTGCCATTACACATGGGCCATCCAGAGCATGGTCTGAGCTCTGGGGATCCAGGCACATCATGGAGGCTTCTTCGTGCCCTCGTCTTCCTCCACTCAAGCACCTTTGTCTGAACACACGAGGGTGGGGGAGACTGCAACTTCTGAGGGGTAACCTTTAATCTACTTTAAATTCTTCATTTAATTGACACAATTATTGCACATCTTCATGGGATTACTATAACTTTAAATTATGGAAAATGAGAAGAAAATCAGTTGCCAACCACTGAGAAGCTTTAAAGAGGTTGCTATGGAACACGTCCCTTAGGACCTTTCCCACCGTGCCTTCAGTCCTATGGAGGCTGCAGAGCTACAATCTGGTTTCTGGCTGTACATGAGCTACAGAGGGCAGAAATGAGTCAGTGGGGCACATCTATTTTCCTGGTAAGCAAAATCATGTAGACCTGGTCCTGAATCCTGCCTCTTTATTGTTTCAGTAGAACCAGAATGTAGCCTCCTGATTCCAGCATCATAGCTTTATCTGGTTTTTTGTTTGTTTGTTTTTATGATTTAGTTAAGGGCTGGAAAGACGATTTAGCAGTTTGCGAGCACCGGCTGTTCTTCAGAGGACCTGTGTTCCCAGCACCTACACAGCAGCTCACAATCATCTATCATCTCAACCCATCTAACACCCTCTTCTGGCCTCCTCAGGTATTACATGCATGTGGTATACAAACATACATGCAGGAAAAAACACCCACTGAAGAAAATGTTTTTTGTAACTTAATATGTATACAAATGTTAAGACTTAAAAATATTTTAGATTATATATGTGTGTGTGTGTGTGTGTGTGTGTGTGTGTGTGTGTGTGTGCGCCTCAGAGATGAAAACAGAAGCTCCGGTGATTATGAGCCGGTCAGGGGTTCTGGGAACTGAACTTGGGTCTTCTGCAAATGTGTCCCCATCACTCTAACGAGACAGAGGTTGCAGCCTTTCTCACAAATTGGTCTGTATTTCAGAAGCTTGGCTCAGAACTTCCCCAAGATTGTAAGCCTCTAA
Organism: Cricetomys ansorgei; assembly: GCA_026225945.1. NCBI lineage: Eukaryota > Metazoa > Chordata > Mammalia > Rodentia > Nesomyidae > Cricetomys > Cricetomys ansorgei. Next base: position 22,266,874 of record JAMJFZ010002869.1, read on the forward strand.
TTTCACTATTAATTAGCTTGCTTAAACACCCTACCTGTTTGCTTCTTAACTGAACTGTCTAATAAACTATGCCATGTCATTAAAGTGCCAACATTAAGGAGCAGGCAATCAGAACATCACACTTTCTGACTGAATGTTTGTACCTGTCCTGCTGGGAAACACTGTACCTCTTCTAACAGGCAGACTACAGCATTCAAAGCTATACCTGAAGAAGACATTAACGATGCTAACAAATATCGTGGAACATATAATAGCTAGCAAATAATCTTCATACCCATCACTTAAATCTATCCTCCCAACAGCCAGCATTAACAGTGCTGGTGTGAACTTTGGTTTGGGGTTTTATGACTGGTAAACACTTTTACAGAACACTGATAGAAAAAAATGTCATGTCAAGGAAATACTACTTAGCAACCCTTCCTCATGAACAATGAATTTATAATAAACTAATTTTTAGGGGTTTTTTTTTTTTTTTTTTTTTTTTTACCACAGGAAAGGAAATCCTATAATGTGTTTTATTTAGTACCTACATTAAGTGTGAGGCATTAAAAACTCCATGGGGGAAGATAGGGAAGAACTGCTAAACAGCAACACGTTAGCATCAGGGCAGTTTGGGGAGGGAAAGTAGGAGAGTCAGACAATCTTACAACCAACAGGCCAAAGAGAGACGGGGAACTATTCTGGCTAAGAAATCAGAGATTTGAATAAAAGGCAAGTGCAGCATGCACGTTTAGCCAATGAGCCATCTCTCCAGCCCCTTGGCACCATGTTCTTAAACTCCGTAGTAAACAAACACTTTTAAATGTTGGTCAATTTTAAAAAATAGACACCATAAAGTTAACCCTTAATTCATCTCAGCTCTATGTGACTAGGTAGAACATTCCCTAGCCGTCTATGTTCTGAGCATAGAGTAAAGGACTGAAACTACAAACAATCTTCAATACACAATCAACCACTAGAAAGGAGGCATGCTCACACCCAAATTCTTTTTAAAAGGGTGAAAGGTTGGCCAAGATCGCGGTCAGCTCAAAAGCACTAGTTAAGGACGTTAAATTGCGACTGGTATCGCTTACTTATTCACCATGGGATGTTACTAAATTGTCTATACTACTAAGAAAAAGTACAAACTTACCGCAAGTTTCAAGTTTTTATTTCAAGAAGGTTAGCACAATGTCTGAATAAAGAGGGCTGCTCACAAGGCTTAGCAAGTGAAGACTCGCTGCCCAGCCTGCCGACCTGAGTCCTGTTTACAGGACCCACGTGGGGGGAGAGGACTGGGCCCCGCAAGCGGTCCCTGACCTCCTATGTACCACACATAGTGCAGTGCACGCGCCCACGCATACGCATACGCACGCGCGCACACACACACACACACACACACACACACACACACGCTCACACACACTCACACGCACACACACGCACACGGGGTGGGGAGAGCAGTGTATGACGAGAGGGGAATGGGAATGTACTCAGTCATTAACATTGAAGGAAGGAATAGTGAGAATATACTCTTAAAAAACTCAAATTTTGTAGAAGATTAATTTTGCCTACTTAAGTAGTTTTAAATTATTTTTAAAACTAAATATCTACCTAAAATTGTTGATCATCATCATTATTATTATATTGTTACAACAGCACTTATTAGGGATAAAGAAAGACATGATGTTGCTGTATATTTGAATATATCTCCAGATATATTTCCTGAAAATATCATTGCACTGTCTGCCTGGAAGTCTAGCAGGATGTGATTTCTGTGGCTAACCAGCCTGTTGTATCATGTAAATAAGAGTTACTCTCTCTTAGCTTAATGTAAGTAGAGTTGCTGATAAAGAGGTCATTTGGGTATTCCATCAGACCAGAGGTGATATTAAGCATGGTCTAGTCTCCCCTATTATCTGTAGGCCCCTTTTGTGTCGATGGCACCCCACTATAGACTTGAACACGCCCCAATGGCCAAAGGTTTGGGAGGAGTAAACCATTTATCTCTTTGATCATGCAAGAGAGAGCGCGGAGGGGCTCCTGTCAGAACCAGCAGGAGAGTTGGAGCTGGAAGATAGCAAACTGTAAGCTCTGCTTAGGTCTGTCTGGCTTGTACCTTCAACAATGTCTCACGTGCCTTTATTAATGTATCACTGGACATAATAAATCTCCAACAACAAATAGTCATGCCGGGTATGTGTGCACACCTGCACTCCACTTGGGAGTGAGAGTCAGATGAGGCTGGACTAGCCCAGGCAGGGAGACTGCTCAAAAAGCAAAATAAACCAACACAGAAACAAAACAACCCTACAGAAAACAAACAAACAAACAAACAATCTGTAATGTTTTGGAGACACATACTAAAATAGCAATGACATGATGACTGTGACTTTTTACAAGCCTGGGGGAGGATGGGAAGAGTGGGTGTCAGAGGCATAAGCCTGCATCATGTGCTGGCTTATTAAATCTGGTAACAACTATAGGTGCTTTAGCATAAATCTAAGGTTTATCTTAATTTAAAAAACAGTAACTTAATTTTAAAATCCAAAAGGACATGAACAGCAATAAGCACTATTTTAAAATTTAAGTATAATTAAATCTATTAATCAGTCACTGAATAAAGACTAGAAATATCTCACATTAAGAGGATGCCAGCTGATCAGAACTTTCCTTCATTTACTTCTGAGTTGTGACTTAAAAAGACAGAAAACAGAAAAAGGTAAACATTATCTTCACAATACCAGCAGATGCAAAATGGTCCAAACTTTATACCACTAATCCTGCCTACCACAACTCTAAGATGCTCAAGTTCAGAGGTGTTGCTGGGCTGCTGCTGTGTTGGGGGTTAAAGTCTGAGCCTTGTGCATGCTGGGTAAGCACTCCCCACTGACCTGCATCCCAACCTTTCAGAGATTTTGAAATGTGAAAATCAATGGATCGATGAATTGATGAAACATGATATAAAACTGCACAGATTCTCTCTCTGGCCTATCTTTCTGACTGAGATCAGAGGATTCAATAACCTATCACTGATCATGTAACTTTGTGTGGGGGGACAGAGGGCTCGAGACGGTTTCTCTGCCCTAGAAATCATTCTGTAGACCAGGCTGGCCTTGGACTCACAGTGTTGGGATTAAAGGCGTGTGCTGCCACTACCGGTGATCATACAACTTTTAAGGTAGTTTGGCTCAAAAAACTGAAATAAAAAGCTGGGTATGATGACATATACCTGTAACCTAGCGCAAGGGAAGCTGAGGCAGGAAGATGGCCTTGAGTTTGAGGCCAGCCAGTACTGCATGACAAGACCCTGTCCAAAAAATAAAAATAAAAGACTACTAAAAAGGAAGATACCCTAAGTGTAAATATCTCTCCTTTTGTTTAGTATTTATAAAATGAGTACAACATATGGTTTGGGGAACTTATGATTCAGATTTAGGGTTTCTATGCCCTGATGCTGGTGGGTCTTGGGCCTCCTAAGTGATAATGAGCAGGACTACAAAGCACCTACTTACTGCCTCTACTTGGGAATGTGCTCCGCCCCTTCCCCAAATGCTGTTTTCCCTGTTAACTGAAGGGAGGGCTAGCAGGGCTCATAGGTGACCGACGCTACAGCCAATGGATCAATAGGCACGGTTCTTCTTGTCTAAGTCCATTCTCCTTCCGATAAGCAAAATCTCACGTTTCCTTTATCCTCTTCCATGTAAATTTATGCAAGATCCGGCAAAGTTTTTCCTCTAAAACTGTTAAGCATTTGATACTTTATTTGCTGTAAAAACTTAAAAATAATATACTCGTATGTTCACAGGCTCAGGCAGTCATTTACAAACAGACAAAACAAGCAAGTATTAAATATGTAACTTTAATCTGTACCAACTACTTTACTTTTCAAAGTAGGCTTCTCTCCTCTTCCGCAGCTCTTCTGAAGTAAGATTTGTACTTGATGTCTGTGGACTATCTTGACAAATACTTCTGGAACTACCTAAAAAAAAAAAAAGCCAATTTATATACTTGTTCAATCAGTAGTATTTTTGTTCTTACTAAAAGCTTTCAGAAAGTTTTCTTCTTAAAAACACCCCACTGTTCTGTAAACATAAGAGGCTATGGAAGCCTTAGGGAAAATCTGATTAAGGACTCCAAATCTACCATGTTACTGCAGCTAAGGCTGATGCTACCTGACGTGCAGTGGACGCGAGGACACAAGCCCACAGTTCACCTGGCATGAGAAGTCTTCAAGACCACATTTCTGTGCTCTAACTTCCCCAAACTGCATCTCCATCTTCTAAGGCATGGTATTCCTCAAAGCAAGCTACAATGAGCTACGATGGATAAACTTAACATGCCCTAACTCTGCTCTCAACTTCAATGTTTCTAAGTTCTCATCAGTAACTGTACCGAGCACAGATTCCATGTAAATTGTGAAAGTGGTAAGATGGTTTTTTGTGCATTACTATAATAATCCAGCAGGCCCCTGCTGATAAAACATGGGACTTCACATTGCATAGAGTATACAGAAGTAGGCCTGGAGGTGAGGCGTCTACGTTAACAGTTATGGCTATGTCAACAGAACCTCAACACACTAAGACAATTATGGAATTCAGATGAGTCATCTCATTAGAAGTAGAAGCAGCTTCATATAAATTAAAATAAAACAAAATCACAAAAATAAATCACTGAAGTCGTACTCCAATGCTGAGGCAGCTCAGCAAGGACGAGATGGAGGCACGCTGGGAGCCATCTGTGGTAGCACACTGCTATATAGGCTCACCGAACACGACAAGGAGCATTTTCATGGGTGGAAGTCCTGCCAGACCTGAACAGAGGGAGCCATCGTCATGGCCAGCGCCAGACTCACAGTGGAACCCTGAGCGTCTGAGCTCAGGTGTCATATTGATTCAGAACTCCTCAGGTGCAGATCATTAGCGATCAAACATCCGCCCACGGAAATCCAACACCTGCACACGATGCAAAACGCCAAGGCCTATGCATCCCTTTTTCCAACAGCGCACAAAAACAATTATTTTAAACACAACCCAAAATAAGCTTCCACAACAAAGCACTTCATGCTTTCAATAAACTGCTCTGAGAGTCTCAACATTTTTTTCTGCCTACATTCCCAAGGGATTTATCTTCACTCCTCCACTGATGATGGATCAATGAAAAAGTTGTATTCCGCAAAAGTGGGCTTAAGTCCTAAGCTGTACAACCAGTAAGTGCTGGACGTCCACTGGCATGCGTGGGTTAAACAGCTGGCTTGGGAAAGGGTCATCCAGGCACTAGAAGATTAGTTCAGTCAGTTATTGCATTAGTTCAGTATTTAGTCAAATAACACAATGGAAGTAAAATTATAGCTGTATTGAACACAGCAAATACAGCCCTAGTGTACCGTTGGTTGTAGAAATGACCTAAGATGCAGGAAATCTACGAGAAATGCTCGCTGTTTGGACCTAATGCTTTTGCAGTGACTATCGGAGAACTTCCAACAGCACACTACTTTTAGAAAAGCTATGAAAAACGTGAACCAGTTCTCCAAAAATGACCCAAGTACACGGCAGAACGCTCGTACCTTGCATGCTGAGCTGAATGGCCCTGCGGAGATCAGCCTCTTCATCCTCCATGTCAATCTCCTGCCGACTCATGGCTAGAGCCCTCTGTAAATCATCCTCCTCTTCATCCAATACTCCTGCCACATCAGCTGCCTCTAGGACACGTTCCAGATCTGCTTTGAGGGCACTGAACAACAAATGTATCCATGATAATTACAGCCTGGTCTCCAGTTTTATTTTTCATTAAGAAAATCTTATGTATATGATATTTTGTTTGCATATGTGTCTCGCACAATGTGCTTGCAGTGCCTGAAGAGGCCAGAAGAGGGTGTTGGATCCCCAAGACCAGAGTTTCAGAACATTGTGAGCTACCAGGTGAGTACTGAGGATCAAATCCTCTGGAAAAGCAGCCAGTGCTTTTCACCACTGAGCCATCATCTCTCCAGCCCCATTAAGTCTTCAACTTCAGACAAGACGAAGGCACTTTCACAGTAAAGATTTTAACAGAACAACTGAGTTGTAACGTAAGTCTAAGCCAATATGTTTAATTATATATTATAATTATATAAATTTAACTAACTCGAAGTGCTGATTTCATACACTTCGCTAAAATAGCCTAGCTGGGCACAGTGGCCTATGCTTGCCAAGTATCAGCTACTTGGGAGGCAAAGACAGAAGGATGTCAAGTGTGAAGGCTGTCACCTTAGTAAGACCTGTCTCTCATCAGCAGTGGCGGGCAGGGACTAGGGTGTTGATCAATGGTAAAGCGTATGCATGAAATACAGGATTTGAGCTGACATGCTACAAACAATAATAAAGATGATGATGACGAAAACTCATTTTTGGATGGGGAGGTATGTCCTGAGGATGCAGCATAGTAGGCAGCGTATTTGCCTACCACATAGGAACATCTAGGTTGGACTTCCAGCACCATGAATGAAACAGCATGGTGGCACACACATTTGTTATCCTAGCCAGCCAGCTACTTGAGATCTTATTTCAAAAAAACAAAATCAATACAGAGGCTCCTCAAATATGTGGACATGTCAAGCAGCCTTCTCAACACATTTAGACCTATAGATCAGTGCTACTCTCAGGAAAACGCTTTTTTTTTTTTTTCTTTTGCAGTCATTGCTCTCGGTTGCCCACCAGACCTAAACAGTAAGGTTGATTTGGTGAAGACAGCACACACTTTGGTTACACAGCATACAGAAACTGAGCTGAAACTGAACTGGAAGCTCCCACCTTGCTGCCCAGCTTTCATAGTGTTGGAAGGTGCTATGTAAGCTGCTGGCAGAGAAGAATCACGGTCTTAACTAGGCCCTGTATGCTATGCTGTATTATCTTGCCAGACAATAGTGATATTTACTACAGAGGCAATCAAACACTTTTTCTTCTCTTTTCTTTTCTTTTTTTTAAAGACAGTTTCTCTATTATCTAGCTCTGATTGTCCTGAACTCAGTTTGCAGACCTGGCTGACTTCAACTGAGAGAGATCCACGTGCCTCTGTCTTCTCAGTGTTGGGGTTAAAGGCACGTGCCGCCATGTCCAGCCCAACCACTTTTTGATGGGATTTGAGAGCCACTCCATAAGAAGTAATTCATGCCTAGTACCATAAATCTGGTCAACAGCCCATGGCTGAGTAGCTCCTAGGTCCTAGGTGGGGGAAACCACTACTACTGTTTTACTAAATGGACATGTCAAACTTCCTTCTAAACATAGTTAGACCCACAGATTACTGCTTGGTCAGAAATGCTGCTGCCTCCCTGCACTCCCTTTTTGGCAGTGGATAGCAGTTAGTGCAAAAATAAAGAACTATTCAAAGTGCTCGAGTATAAGTGACTCTTAAGTGCTCAGACTTACATGGGACATCTCTACCATCCCTCTAAGACTCAAGGACCTTCACAGACGAGGAGGCAGAAATAGCGTAAGATCAGGAGACTGAGGAGAGATGGGGTGAAATGCTGCTTTCTGTGACATGGCTCTTGTTTTCATGAACTCACAGCAGCTACTGTTACCAGCGCAAAACCTACACAAGCTCCAGCAATCAGCATTCCAGCATCAACAGGGAAGTGCTCTACTAAAGATGAGGCACCCATCCCCAGCTGAAGAGCTACATGGCCCTTATATGCTAAGGGACGGGGAGTAATTGTTATTCAGTGGTACAGCCACTGGAAGGCTATCCAGACAAGCAACCCTAATTAAAACCAGTGAGTCATTAAAGAAGACAAAGAAAGTAGGAAGGGGACCTGCTGGGAAGAGAAAGGGAATCAGAGGGATAAGAGAGGGTAATGAGAGATGAATACAGTAAAAAATAATTATACACATGCATGAAATTGTCAGGTAAATATTTTAAAATAAGACTAAATATGCAAATCCAAGCCTTGAACTCCCTGCCCCCCATATCAAAGTGCCTCTAAATAATTAAATAAAATGGTCAAAATTGTTTAATGGAAAATAGGGGCCTGGACATAACTGAACAGAACGTTTGCCTGATATGAACAAGAGGTTGACACCCAGTACCCCAAAAACAAATACACAAAGTAAAAACAAGGTCCAAATGTATGGGGACTTTGCCAACAAGTTTTTTGTACTGTGAAGCCTTTATGGTTACACGCTGCTTGGACTTCTGGGAGCAGCTTAGGAGCCCTATTTAAGAGAATGCTGTCAGTTGGAATTGTCTGTTAGTGGCAAGGGACAGAGGAGTTAAAAGTCAGACAGTTAGTTCCAGAGGATAAAGATGGGAAAACAGGTAGTAACTAGGCTAGATAAAGACAGTAGCAGAGGACACTGCTGGGTAAGAAGGCAGACAGTTGGTGGGAAGGCTCAGACAGAGAAGAGTTAACAGTTTCTGGGAAAGCAGTTAAGGGGACAGAAGATTTTAGAAGATAGTCTAGTTCTCCAGGTTTAGACAGATTAAGATAGCCAAAAAGGGCAGTAAAGATTTATTCCTTCCTTCCTTCCTTTCTTTTTCTTTCCCTTTCTAACCTTTTAGAGCTAGAGGATTAAAAGGGTTACAAGTTAGGGATTTGTCTCTGTAGCGGCCAAGAAAGAGGAAGCAGGGAGGAAGTTCCCTTACAAGTGTGAAAAAGTAACAGAATTGGTTCCAAACAAAGAAGGCTTAAGAGCTCAGCTTCAGAAATTATTTACATCTAAAAAACCAACAAAAAAATCACTCTTGGCAAAATGATCACACATTAAATGTAAGCACAGGGGCTGGAGAGATGGCCAGTGATTAACAGCACTTCCTGCTCTCCAAAGGGCCAACTTCGGTTCCCAGCACTCACGTCATGCAGCTTACGTCACCTGTAACTCTAGCTCCAAGAGATCTAACCGCCCCAGCTGGCCTCCGTGGGCACTCACACACGTGGCGTATACACACAGATACAAGCAATGTAGGCAAGGACGTTTAGTTCTTCTAAGGACATGCTGTATCAATATTCCACACTAATGCTTAATTTTTACCTCTGTTCTTTCAGTTGTGCTAATTCTTCTCCAATAAGTTTTGGTCGATGCATCTGCTGGACCTTGATCATCTGCAAAAGTTGGTCAGCTTCACAATCTGGCAGATCACCCTTAACAACAAATATAGAATAACCTAAAAAGAGGCAAAAATAAACTAAAACAACCAGTAAGAGATTTAAACTTGATTTGAAATGACAGCTGACAGAAAGGTAACAGGGTACAGTAGGGAAACACGAGATGAGAACTCAGAAAGACCTCAGTCTACTGACGACCTCTCCCGTCGGGGAGGGCACTTTATGATGCGTCACACAACATCTTGAGCCTCACCTCTCTTATCTGTAAGACTCAGTGGCTGTAAGAAACAAAGGCAGTCCTGTCTACAAAGGCCCTAGAAAGGCCCAGCCTGACCACATGGACGGCTCGCTGAGAAGAAGCAAGCAGGCAGTTGCAGGAGGGGCAGAGAAATGGGTCTGGAATAGACTGCTTGTGTTTAACCCTAGCCCTGCCACTTCCCAGTGCCACAGGGTCTGTCAATTATTTTACTCATCTGTGTTGGTAGCATAAATTGTTGAACAGCAATTTTTAAAAAAATAACCTCCCTCAAAGGGCAGGTGTGAAGACATATTTGATTAATGTCCAGTGACTGGACATGGTTGAGAAATACATCACTCGAATGCATGCTGGGAATGGCAGCTCCTCACCCTGCTCCCTGCTCCATAAACAGAGCCCTTCTGACTGAAAACAGGAAGCTGGGAGGCCAGTGCCCCCAATCTATGTGCCTTTGGAAAAAATATACTGTTACAATTCAATCTTTAATAAACACACCTAATAAGCTAGGTTTTCTCAGCTACAACCAAGTCCAATTTATTTAAAATGTTCTACCATTGATTTTCCTGAATTTTAATGAAACAAAGATTGAGAGGGCTGTGCACTAAAAAGAATATATTTACATTTCTCAGGGGGTAAGGACAAGCATATTCACAGTTCAGATGTCTTAATGTGTTTTCTGCTAATAAAACTGTTCCTAAACCCTAGAGTCAGCGAGCCGACCTACTGTGGTGCTTACTGAGCATGTCCTAAATAGAAGATATTCTGCCTCATGCAGACAACATTCTAATTCTGGATTTTATTTAAGACTCTGGATTTATTTCAGTGTGTTAGAAAACTACTAATTGATAAAGTACGGGTGTGACGTAGCACACATCATGTTTTTATAAAAGCACTCCGGCCCCTTTATCAATGTAAGACATAGAAACCAGGGTGCAAGAAGAACGATTCTTACTGAAATGGAGACCTGAGAGAAAGAATACAGAGGCAGGTGAACAAAACCAACCGACCAAACAACAGCCACAGAAGCCAAGGCTTTGGGCTGGAGAGAGGTTCAGTGGGTAAGAGCACTTGCTCTCCAGAGGATTCAGATTTCATTCCCAGCATTCATGCCGACTCACAACCATCTGTAACTCCAGTTCCAGGGTTTCTGATGCTCTCTTCTGGCCTCCGTGGGCACCAAGCACACACATGGTACGCGCACGCACATGCACACACACACACACACACACAAATAAAACACTCATATACATAAGATATTAAAATAATTTTTCAAAAATTCTTCTGTGCACGTGTTTGATTTGAAACCTTCCGTGGACTGCCAGCATCAGGACTAGTGTTTGGGAAGAATGTCTAGGCTGAGATAAAAGTCTAGGAACTGTGAGTGTACAGATCTTAGATGTGATTAAGACAATGAAATGGCACATAAGGAAGAAGCTGAATTGGATCTGGACAGCTCCAACGTTAGAGACCAGAAAGAATGAGATGATCCAAAAGGAACCTAAGAAGTGGCTGGAGAGACAGGAAAATGCCAACATGTAACATGTAACGTGACTCTAAGGACATAAGGGACCTAGATAAGCATTGTTAACAAAGGCTAAGATCACAGCACACATCAAACATCAAATCATCCGTGAAATCTCCCACCCCAAATCAGCTTGAATCTAGTTAAGTCTCTACATCTCAGGTCTAGTCACTAGAGTATCCAGGGGTCAGAGGACAATCGAACAGGAAGCAAGCAAGGTATAATGAAATAGGCCACAAGGTAAAGGATACAGGGAGATCAGGACATCATCTGCTCTTCTTTCATATTTGTTTGAAGTTTTTTAATAAGAAGTTTGTTGTGTTCTGTTTAGATGGGGTATAATCAACTGCCTCAACTAAAGGAGGTCCAGGAACTCCTGGCATTGGCGATGCAGGAGTCACCAGTGCTAGTGAGAGTAGAGACTTTTGGATGCTCACTAGTTTATGGCGACACAACTGGAATGAGTTCAATCGGAGACAATGCATTGGAGAATTCTAATGAGAAAATTTAAAATGGGCAAGCTGCTAGAGTTTCATACAGTTAAGAGAATCTCTCCATTTTTAATCAGTGGTGGCAAAGAACTTTCTACCCATGGGTAGACTTTTTTTTAAGGGAGTGGGAGGAATGTTCAACCCAGGAGAGCACAAGGCCAAAATCAAATGTTGACCAGGTGGGAGGAACAGGGATACATCATACTGGAGGAGCTGGCCTTAGATGTAGGGGCAAGACCATCTGTTTTAATAAGCTCAAAACACAAGAAAATACAGAAGCAAGGTGACAGATGTACCAGCAGAATAGAATCATGTGTATGTTCTCAGCAGAGACAAGAAAAAGCCACAAGACAAAGCAAGGTGTAAGGAAGGGAGAGCTAAGTTGCGAAATAACCACCAAGTGGCTGAAATCTTCAAGTACAAATTATAGTACGACTAACCAACATATCTTATGTGATTTTTTAAGCCATGTTCAGCTGCTATGGTACAAGAATGTCTTAGGGCCAAGATTTAGCTTAACAGTGGTCAAGATTCTCATTATTCAGGAATGATGGGGAAGAGAAAGGAAAGAAGTTGAGGAACACAGTGGAATGATAATCATCAGGGGCTGGAGAGATGGCTCAGAGGTTAAGCGCACCGGCCGCTCTAGCAGAGGACCCAGGTTCTGGCCCCAGCACCCACATGGCAGCCCACAGCTGTCTCTGCATTCAGTTCCAATACCCGTCTCCTGTACTCCTCTCGAGTACTGCATGCATGTGGTGCACACAGAAATAAGTAGGCAAACATCTTTCCACATAAAATAAAATTTTAAACATCTTTCAAAAAAAAAGTAATCAGAGTAAAAAATGCAAAGCATAGAGAGAGGTAATTTTAAAGCCTGGTCAGAATGGCAAAATGGAGAAAGCACAGCATGAGGTAAAGGCGATGGTCAGAGAATACAATGCTTATGACTCAGATTTGAGTGCAGTAATAGCTGTTAGCAATGCCAAGACAAGAGTGAAGAAAATGATCTCTGAAAAGGAATAGCTACTGGTGTAGAAATGACTAAGAATTTCAGAAGAGTGACAGAGCTACTGGTGTAGAAATGACTAAGAATTTCAGAAGAGTGACAGATAACCAGCCATCTGAAGACTCCAATAAAAAAGGGGGCGGCTCAGAGGTGACTACGCAGGTAGGGCGCAGTTAACGGAGAGGCAGCAATCCAAAGGCACTGGAGTCCACAGAAAGGTCCAGGGCTGAAAACAGTCAACAGGAATGAGAGGAACATATCCTGTCAACTCTGAGACATGGCAGATGAAGAAGGGAAACACACCCTTAAGAAGGGAGGCAGAGGAGGCTCGAGTGCAGGGCAGGGAACACTCACATGGAACTGTGTCTCCAAACCACAGCCCTGAGCTGAACATCTAAACTGATTCCCTGGCACTGCCAGAGATCAGTACTATTATACTCACAAATAATGACTCAGTTTTTAGTTAAGCTATTTCAAAGATAAAACTTTTGGCATTTATTTACCTTCTTGTTGTAACTGGGCCAAGAATAGTGCGAGGTATGTATCTGATATTAATTCTGGACCCGTCAACAGAGAATTCAAGTTAAACCACTAGAAAAAAAGATACCAATATTTAAGTTAATGAACATTATATGTAAAAACAATTTCTCATGTTAAGCATATAACTCACCAAAATTTAGTAAAACTGTCTAAATAACAGAAATATATCAAACTGAGATTTTAAGTACTATGATTTAAAAATAGTAAGTAAATGCTATGATTTGCCATTAAATGCTTCCTTAAAAACAAAATTTTAACAACATATTAAGGCATAAACTTGAACTCCTTCTAAAATGAGAGAAGCTGACAGTATCTTAAAATGCCTTTATTGACAGCTATAACTGGTTTCAAATTATCAGACCAACACACCTATTCATCCGAAACTGACATAGAAAAAAAAAAAAAAGACAGCTACACACTTTTTCATTTGGCCAAAAGACTCTAAGGCATTCTGGGAAGAGAATTTATATCACCAGTTCATTTTAACAAGACCTCTAAGCTACCACTGCACATGGTTAGCAGCATTAAGTAAGTCACAACCTCAGAGGTGCCCTAACAGAAAACTGCAGAAAAGCTCCAGTTATGCTCAATCCCATGCACAACTAAGGACTCTTCCTGGATTTTGATAGTGGCCAGAGTACTTTTCCCCATCTTTCTGTCTTTACACAGGGACCAGAGGCTAGCCCTAGAATTCACAGATCCACCAACCCTCTGCATCGAGTACTGGGATTACAAAGGTGTGCCATCACACGCAGCTAAAAATCTGTTCTTAAACAAGAATAGAAACCAGATCCAAGGACCAATACACCAATACTTGTCATCTTCTGTAACTGTCAAAGATAGACTAGTTCAAAATGTAAAAAAATCCAAAAAAGAGCTAAAAATTTTAAAGGCTCAAAGTAATGTTTTCCTACAAATCACTACAAAGTTGCTTATGGGTTTTATATTTCTAGGCCTTAAAAATCCAGCGATTACTTTATACAGGAAAATAACACTGGGTCATAGCTTTCTAAAGACACAGATAAACCCCCAGCAGCTGGGAGGGGCAAGGTAGAGAAGTTAATAAAATTAACCCTGGCTGTCTCCGAGCTGATGATTCCTGTCCCAGGAATCTCTAAGCTATTGTAACACATCTCCATACCTGCTCTGCACACACCCTACAAAGAACCTAAAGAGTGTGCTCTCCTTGTCTTGTGGAGTAGGAGATTGAACCTAGGATGATGTGATTGTAAGTACGTGTCCTGCGATGATCTACGTCACCGAGCAGTCACTGACAGCTGGGCTGCTTCCAGCTGACTCAGTTAAAAGCTAACAGTACGGTTTACTTTAAAAAAAAAAAAGATTTAACTCAATGTGTTCTCTCCTTTTAAATACTTACTGATTTTATGTGTATGTATGTATACATGTAAACCATGTATGTGCTAGGTGTCCACAAGGGCAGAAGAGCTAACAGTTCTCATGGAACAGGAGCAGTTACAGACGGCTGTGAGCCACCATGTGGATGCTGGGAACCTAAACCAGGCCCTCTGCAAGAGCAGTAAAATCATATCTGCTGAACCACATCTCCAGGTTCAATGTACTTTCTTTTCTTTTTGAATTTAATGTAATTAAATTTATTCTTGGATTTTTTTTTTTAAAAATCCAAAAACAGGGTCTCACTACATAGCTTTGGTTGGCCTAGAATGCATAGAGTTCCCTGTCTGCTGGGAGTAAAGGTGTGCACCACCACATTCAGCATTCTTGCTTTTTATTTTAAAAAACAGCTGTATTGAGGCATAACTGACATAAAATTAACTGCCTTCCCCCGCCTCTTGTCTCTCCTGAGGTTTCGTTCTGTAGCTCAGGCTGGCCTCAAGGTCTTCCTCGTTAGTTTCCCAAGTGCTGAGTCATAGGCATGGACTACCGTGCTGGGGTAAACTGCACGGACTTATATTACACCTTGTCAAAAAAACAAAAGATCTGCATTACCCCCTTAACCAGCGCGAACATATCATCCAAGTCCATGCTCCTCTCGTGTCCCTTCTCTGCACCCCAACATACACAAGCACTGCTCAGTCTACTTCCTGTAACTACACTCAGTTTCCGTTTCTGAGATTCACCCATGCTGCCTGCGCATCAGCAGTTCATTCCCTTTCACTGTATAAACTGTTTCAAGTCTAACAAGAAGGTCTTATATGACTCTTTCTTTCAGAAGATGCTCAATGGTGATTTTGTGCAGATGTATGCACTGCTGAACACTGGAATCACCTGAATAATCCTGTCCCACTAACGCCAACTGGACTTCAGGCTTTGTTTTAGTATGTGCTAAACACAAATGGTCACATAAAAACATACTTAACAGTAACCACATATGCATTGTTTTAAATACAGAATTTTTATTATGATATAACTTTTGTGATTTTTATTTTAAAATTCTGAAGAGAAACTGATTATCTTCTCTTAAGATAGCCATTGTTGAATTAGTCCAGGCTCAGGTAGAGAGCACAGGATCCAGGGCTTCATTCTAAAGACACCAATCTCTTTAATTTTAGTTTCAAATGGAGCAGAGAGGGTGATAAAAGGAGAAGAAAAGAGAAGA
This sequence comes from Cricetomys ansorgei, assembly GCA_026225945.1. Classification (NCBI taxonomy): domain Eukaryota; kingdom Metazoa; phylum Chordata; class Mammalia; order Rodentia; family Nesomyidae; genus Cricetomys; species Cricetomys ansorgei. The sequence continues at coordinate 22,282,334 of JAMJFZ010002869.1, forward strand.
AATATTACCTGTTTTCCTAATTTTCTAACTGTAAACCAGTGTTCTTTATAATTGCATATAAAGGATCTCTCATTTCTAGGAAAGACAAAACACTCTGTTAAGTTGGGATATTATGAGATAATACACTAGCAAAAACTATCATTTAGTTACACTTCATGTCACTGATTTTAAGAATAAGAGTCATGTAACTCTATGCAATTTCCACAGGAGCTTAGTGATGTTATGCTCAAAAGCCCCACACCAGCCTGGTCAGTGCCATCACTGACACTGATCAGCAGGCAGCTGCTCGAGGGCATCAACAAGGTGACACAGTGAAGTCCAAGGGCATCCAATACAGTATCAAAGCAAAGACATTCATGATGAATTTGTCCTCATTCAAAATTATAGCTTTAAAACTCAAACATAAAGAAATGGAGGGAAAAAGTCTTACATAGGATCAACTCTGAGCCTCTGGTACTCTGGACTGTTGAACAGGATTAGTTCTAAACCCCAAACTTTCAAGGCATTGCTTATGACCTGTCAAAAGAAGAATAGCAACTTTTCACGAGCTAAACCTTCAAGTCCAAATTTAAGTAACACAGCTACATTAATTATGTAAGCAACTGTGTACTTCATATATAAACTTTGAGGAGGATATGGTTTTTAAAAGTTATGTCCCCCATGATATCCCACTAAATCCACAGATAATAATGTGAGCTTAATTTCATTGTTATTTTTAAGGATTTGTTTTTAATTATTTTTATTAAAGTGTATTAGTGTGTGAGTGAGTCTACTCCATGGTATGAGTACCTACCAAGGCCAGAAGAGGGCATCAAGTCCCCATATATTGGCAATACAGACAGCTGTGAGCAACCTAACATGGGTGCTGGGAACCGAACTGAACTTCTGAAATACTATTAATCATTCTTGAATGGAAAGCCATCTCTCCAGCCCCTGCATATCTGTTTTAAAACCTCGCTTTCCATGTAAGATTTAGAGACATGTCAGAAAACCACACAGCTCACAGACGACACTGTCTCGGGTCTCCAGATGCCCATTTCATCCTGAGGGTGCTGCTTGTGAAACTGGTCCACTACATATGCTCACTACTTGCAATGGCAGTGACAAAGGCATTGAAGTCAGTTCTCCCTGGGGATCTAATAGAAAGGTTTGGGGGCTGGAGGGATGACTAAGTGGTCAATCGGGCATGCTTTTACAGGACCCAAGTTCAGTTCCCAGCACCCATGTTAGGGGCTCACAACTGCCTGTAATTTCAGCACCAGGCTCCAATGCCCTCTTCTGGCCTCCACAGACACTAGCACTTAATGTACACACACCTACACACTGACATATACAAATAATTTTAAAAATAAAGTCAAACATATAAAAAGGTTTGACATATTTTAGACTTCCATAGTCATGAGCAAAAAGTCATTATTGCAAACTAAGAAATTTCAGAAAACATACTATTTGTCCTCCCAGGTGTGCGACAAAGCGACAAAGAAACAAACACACTGGGTAGTAACTCAGACTAAAAGCGAGTACAAGGAAGCAGCAAATGTCAGCAGGGCCACACACAGGAGACGGCACGGGCTGTGCCAACTCTGACCTCTGCTCTCAGCTAAGGGCCAGCGGTCCTCATCATGTCAGAGTGAAGCTGGGTGGAAATGCTAGAGAATGGGGACTCTAGGAGGGTAGCACAGAAGGAATTTATAAAGAAAGACACTTGCATACACAGATCTCTCAAAAGAGATTCTAAAAGAACTTGGGCAACCCTTGCATCATTAGAATGGAAGATCCACAGATACAAGCACTCCCACAAGTACACATGATGGCTCATGACTGCAATCCCAGCACCTGGGAGGCGGAAGCAGGACTTCGCAAAGTTCAAGGCCAGGCAAGGCTACAAAGCAACATCTTGTCTATAAAAGCAAAACAAACATAGATAAATAACCACAGGGCTAGAGGTCTTCTCTATAGCAGAACACATGTCTAATATGTGACAAGACGTTAAATACGATCCCTAGCACTATAAAGAATAAACCACTCCAGAATTAAAATGGAGCTGAGAGCCTGGATGTGGTTCAGTGGGAGAGTCTGAGCTCAGCACAGATGAGACCTTGAGGCCAATCCCCATACCATCCTCCTAAAGAGCCACAGATTACAAAACAGATCGGAAGTTAGACTATACTACAGGAATCCAATCCTGTAGAAATATTTAAATGGAAGGCTGCAAGACACTGCAATTTTTCAGATATACCAAAGATAGTAAGTTTGAAGCACTATAATGTATTAAAGTTATTAGCACCGACAGGCAAATTAAGCGATCTCTCAGAAAGCAATCTTAAAAGGCCCTATTCTAAACTAAGTGTGGTAGCACACACCTATAATTCCAGTCTGGAGACACAGATGGGACAACGACAAGTCCCAGACCAGCCAGGACTATATTTATAGCAAGACCCTGCCTACCCCAAGCAAGCAAACGGCCAAAGCCCTGTTCCACAGTGAAGGGTCCACAGTCCTAATGCTCATCTGTAGATACTGCAGCACTCTGGTGCAGACCTATCTTCTGCAGACAGTTCACAGAGGGAACTTCCGAAGGCCCCGTCGTTACATAAAAGCTGTACAGGCTGTGTCGCATCAACCACAAGCTGAGCATGAGCACAAGTCGTGCTGAAACGAGGCAGCGCTTCCCACACTCTGGACTACTTACTTGAATAGAGAAAAAGCCACTGTCATCCATATTTCCAGAAGGCTGCTGTTCAATTTTCATGGACAGTTGTGGGCAGAGGGGGATGGGAAAAGAATTTAAAATTGTCATTAGTCTGCACATTTAAAAGAACACGCTGTACAGTCCCATTTACCAAGTGAAGAGCAGGGCTATAATTAACAAGTCAGACTCCTATGGGGAGCTCAGCTCATCCTCCCCTAAAGAGCACCGCATTTTAAAAATAAAATGGGATTTGTGAGTCTGAAATCAGTACCTGTAAAAATGTCCGATAGTCTTCGCTAGTGACTCCTCCTTCTGCCATCCTCATCCTCTCTTCTTCATCTAGCTGGTGTGCAATCGAGGACAACTCCACAGGGCTAAAATACTCTCCTTGCAATAGATTATTCAGGCAATGCTGAGCACAAAGTGAGCCTTCTTGCTAGCGTTTCCAAGAGAATAAATTCAAATGTCATTTATTAAGCGGATCTGTCTAGCATTTTCTAAAAAAAATGTAATTACTAACTTTTTAATGCTATCAAAACAAACCTTTTAAGCCTTAGACAAAACTGATTTCCTAGATGTATGCGTTTTCATTTGTTTACATTTATTTTACAGTTACTTAACTATATGGACAAAATGAAGTATAACCCTCTATCCAATCTCATATAATCCTAAAAATTACCCTATACAAACATTTTGCCTTTCAAATTTTTCAGTACCTACAAGAATTCATCTTTGGTGATCTCATGGCAAATTACTAAAGCAAGAAGGGAGCTTTAACCCCTAAAACAGTCGTTCTTCTAAGAAGATTGTAACTATTTGACGTTAAGTCTGTGCTTTCGAATTCAAGAACTGGTGTAAGTAAGACCAGTTCTATCTCAGGTTAAACCACAGCTCTAGAGCTGAGGCTCTGGTCAGCCAACTTTGCAGATTCATTCCATGCAGCACACAGGAAAGGAGAACTGTCCTGTACTGACGAAGGTTCACAACCACAAGTGGACAAGCTAGCAAGCAGCCAAGTTCAGCTCCCTTAGAGGTCATTAGCATCCTCCTCATGGAAGGTGGGAACAATTTCCCATGGACCAGGGGCTTCTAGTGCTGGCTATCTGGCTTTCATATACAACTGGTACCCAACCAACTCCAAATCCAGACTGCCTGACACTGAGCAGCCTGCTTGTCACCCTTCTGGTCCTAAGAGTGTTGCTTTCTAAGCTATAGGTCAAGAAGGGAGAGCCATGAGTGGATGAGTCTGTGAACACAGACCCTAAGTCTGCCTTTCTGGAAGGCAAAGGCAGATGGGAGAACACTTCCTTCCCTTAACCCAGGCCTCTACAGGACCAATAAGGTCTACTGAACTCAACCTGCCTGACGTCATGTCCCTGGTCTGAGCTATGTTACATGGCAGATGGAGACTCCAAAGAGTGCCTTGCAAGATACATTTTTAACCCTGCTGAATCAATGTTATAGGAACAAAATGTAATTGCCGAAGTAGATATGGTGTATATATTTGTTATGGAATAGGAAGGCTTAGGTCAGAGAGCTTGGGTTTGAGACAGAGCTTATCTTCATAGTCTGCCAAAGATGTTGCCCAGGCTGGCTTAGAGTTAGAGGTAAGTATCCCTTCAAGCTCTAGTCACATAGTGACACAATTCTTTGTCTCTGCCTCTTTTTCCTTCTACTATTGAACTACTGTTAGGAGCAACTTCCACTGAATACTGCCTACTGTTAGGTACAAACAGACAGATGTTCTACTTATATTTTATATATTTTAGTGAAATGCAAGCCTTTCACAAGATAGTCGAGTGGCTAAAAATATACAAAAAGTGCTTGACTTCATCAGTCATCAGGGAAACGTACAGCAAAACCACAAGGTGAGGCAGGAGGTAGCTCAGCAGATAAAGGTGCTTGCTGTCAGTCCCAGACACTATTGTAGAAAGTGAGAACTGACTGAGTACTTGTCCTGTGATCTCCACAGGTACACCTGGCAATGTGCATGCCTGCACTCACATGCATGCCACACACACACAAATTTAAAAAAATGTTTTAAATATTACATGGATTAAATGAAGGGGATACAGGATAGCGGAGAACAAACTGCAGGATTCAATTTCCTCCTTCCACAATGTAGGTCCCAAGGATTGAACTCAGGTTATAAGGCTTGGTGGTACCTTTACTTGCTGAGCTATCTTGCTAGCCCCTAAAAGCATTTTTGTTGTTGTTTCTAAGACAAGGTCTCACTTTGTAGCTCTGGCTGGCTTGGAGCTGGCTATGTAAACCAGGCTGGCCTCCAACTCATAGAAATATATTTGCCTCTGACTCCAAGTACCAGTAGTAAAGGTATGCACCATCTATCGAGCTAAAAATAAGAAGTATTTTTATAAAAGTTTATAAAAAACTCACAATGTGAATCCCCAGAATGGCTATTAAGTGGAGAGGTTTAGAGCTACAGAAACTGTTTTTCAGGAGCAACTATAAATTAGTGAGGCCACTCTACAACAATCTTCAGTCTCTACTAAAGCTCAACATCTATGTGCTCTGTGATTAGATATATGCACTGCAAATGCGTTCAGCAAGCACACGTGTAGGTTTCCAAACTAGAACATACCCAGAGACAGTTTCGATGACAGAACTGTATTTACAAAAGAATACTATGTAAGAATAAAAGTAAATTAAATACAAGTAACTGCAACAATATGGACGAACCTCTCAAATACTGTTAAAAATGAAAAACACAACACTCAAAAAGAGTAGACATCAGACCTAAGGATATAGCTAGGGCAAGGCCCTGGTTCTATCCCCAGCATCACCACCAAACAAATACACAAACAAACACAGCAGAAGCACAGGATAGGGCAGACGAGATGGTAATCCTAGTGACCTGAGTTCTATCCCTGGAACCCACTCAAAAGTGAAAGACGAGAAAATTCCACAAGGTATTCCTCTGATCTCTATACACCACTGTGTGTGCCCATTTATACAGTATCATGCACAGACACACAATAATAACAATTTAAAAAAATAAAGTGCACAGGATAGGATTTTCTCACAAGAGCTTTAAAATAAGCAAAATTAATCTTTTAACCTATGATGTTAGAATTGCCTTGGTAGGAGTGAGCACTGAGGAAGAGCTAGTTCCTGGAAGAGAAGAGGACGTAGAGGATGTAGGGAAACAGTCTGTGACTTCATCTAAGGGCTGTTTCTGTGTATGCTCCCTTGGCTGCATATTCTCATGATTTGCATGTTCTCACATATGATATACTTAATTTAAAACATTCAGGCAAGTGAGCCTGGTATGGCAGTGCACACCTTTGATCCCAGCACTCAGGAGACAGACGCAGGTGTATTTTTGTGGGTTCATGGCCAGTCACCTAAATAGTAAGACCCCGAATCCAAAGAATTCAAGAAATATTTAACATGGTAACCAGCCACTCAGTCTGGGGGAGCAGCTGTATTATATTCAGTCCTATTGCTAGGCAATATGACTTCATAAACTATGGTCACCAAATTTCTTACAGATATTTTTATGTGTACAGGTACTTTGCCCACGTTTGTCTGTACCACATGCATGCCTGATGTTCATGGAGGCCAGAAGAGGGTGCTGGATCTACTGAGACTGGGGTTGTGAGTCATCGTATGGGTGAAGTGCTCCTAACTACGGAGCCGTCCCTCTAACCTCTGGCTACCATATTTAATAAACAAAAATATGACATCCAAAATTTCACAAAACATTTTTGCTATCAAAAACTGAGTTTTGGAAGCTGCAGAGATGGCTCAGCAGTTGAGAACACTTGTTATTTCTTTCAGGGGAACTGGGTTCAGGTCCCAGCTTCTACAGGGGAGCTCACAGCCAGATGCAATTCCAGTCCTAAAGGATCTGATGCCCTCTCCTGTCCTCCCCAGGCACTGTGAATGCAGATTATGCACTTTCATTCATGAGGCACTCATACACATACAACAGAAAATAACATCTTTAAGAAACAAAAGTATGTGTCTCGTTATGCCCAGTTTATGTGGTATTGGGGATAAGTAAAACTCAAGCTTCATGCATGCTAGGCAAACACTCTGCCAACTGAGCTACAGTCTCAGTCCCTAAAAAATTAGCTCCATATGAAAAATAAACACTTTAAATCCAACCTTGAGCAACTAAAATGGTACTGCTACAGGAAATGTGTCTCTACTTCTAATACGATTAGTGAAAGGAAGCAACAAACTGTTCACATCAATCTAAAAACCACATTGCCACAGACTGATCAAATCCTACATGAACCCAAAGTTATCTTTCTCCATTTCTGACAATGCAGTTTTTTGTCTTATTGCCACCCCTCAAGTTATTCTGTTACCTCTTTCTAATCAAGGTTTTACCCAAGTAGAGAGCTGGCAAGATGGCTCAACAGATAAAAGTGCTTGCAGATTTGAGTTTAACCCCCAGAACACATGGGAGGAGGAGAGGGCCAATTCCCACAAAATTATACTCTGACCTCCATATGTACACCGTGGCTTGCATGGAGCAACTCCTACATATGTATGCAATAAAATGTAGTAAAACACTTAAGTGGAAGAGAAACTCACTTTGCCATTAAAATTCTATGATTTGGGGTCCATATTTTACTGTGTTGGGCTCAGAAGATGAACACACTACATTTTCACTTCTACCAAGATATTCTATAAAATCACAAAAGGGAACTGCAACCAAGTTATCCCTCAGGTTTTGGGGTCCAATCTGAAACTAGATAAATCCCCAAACACAGTATTAACTATAACAGAAAACAGATACAACCTTAACTGACAGTGCTCTCAAAAATGGACCGAGAGTGGACTCCAGTCTTCGTAGGTGGTGAGGACTGTGTGGCTTAGAGCTCCAATCACAGCCACAAGGCTTACAACAGTATTTTTGTCTCAGCGTCTTTAATGCTTAGTGTCTTTCTATCCCTTCATTTTTGTTCTGTGCTGGGCATTAGACCCTTGTCCATACTGATGTAAGTGCACTACCAATGAACTGTACCCCAAGATCTCTTCTGCCTGGTACTTAGGATGGGGTTCAGCAAACATAAGGGTCTGAGGGCCGCAGCTGCTACCATTTCTGCAGCACTGGCTGCCACACGGCTTCCGAGCGTGCATAACTGAGGCAGCTGATTTCTACCCTTACACTATAGCGCAGTGGTTCTCAACCTTCCTCGTGCTGGGACCCTTTAATACAGTTCCTCATTGCTACTTCTTAACTGTAATTCTGCTACTGTTGTGAATTGTAATGTAAATATCTGATATGCAGATGGTCTTAGGCCACCCTTGCGAAAGGTTTGACAACCCCCCCCACAAAAGAGGTCTCAATCCACACGTTGAGAACTATAACTACAAAGGCAAAAAAAGAAAATCATAGCGGTAATAAAGAGCTTCTCCAGAATCCCACAACAGCAAGTGGCAGAGCTGGAGTTCAAACCCACGCAGAAGTTTCAAAATCTGCACTGTTATCATTTCTTCAAATCATTTTGGAATTAGGCTTTGAAATTCAGCTTTCCCTAATCCCCAATTATCCTGAATATTGCTAAAAGTCAGCCATCACAAAAGGGCACAATAGTTGTGACTGTCGATGATCAACATCTGTTCCATCTTTCTGTGCTTGGCATTCCCAGTTCACGCTACGTGTAGAATACAGAGACAGACTGCACCGAAAGCAGCCAGTGAAGGAAGCACTGGCGAAAATGCCAGAATGCAGGCACCAGAGTAAGAGCAACAACAAAACATCACATCCGAAAAAGCAGCCGGTATTTACTATTTTACTATTACTAAATACTATTTACTATTTACTATCATTTACTATTAAAGTTAGGAGCCGGTAAATTCTATAGCTCAAAGTTCAGTCTTCCTTAGGAGCTAAAAACTGTAATTTACACAAAAAAAAGTTTTGCAGTGTTTGGGGGAAAGAAACCTACTCACATAAATGAGACTATGTGACAGAAACATACATATATGGCTTGTAAAGGCTTAAAATATTTAGAGGCTGGGCATGGTGGTGCATGCCTTGAATCCAAACACTTGGTAGGCAGAGGCAGGAGGGTCTCTGTGAGTTCAAGGCCAGCCTGGTCTACAAAGCAATTTCCAGTCTAGCCAGGACTACACAGTGAGACCATCTTTAAAAGAATACAAAAGTTGTTGTATACTTTAAATAAACAAAACCACATACCTTTTAGATGCTCAAGGAAATCTGACCCCCACCTACCTTGCACAGGGTTCTTAATCAGGCCAGGAATCCTGGTGATCCTGTCTCAGCATCCTTAGTAGCTGAGATCACAGGCATATACCATATGGTTAACTCCATCCATTCAAACATCTCCAACTGGAGATCTACCAGTGGACAACTGCTTTTACTTCGTTTTTTGTTTTGTTTTGTTTTGTTTTTGAGACAGGGTCTCTCTACCTAGCTTTGACTGTCCTGGAACTCACTATGTAGGACAAACTGACTTTCAACTCACAGAGATTTGCCTGCCTCTGCCTCCTGTACCACCATGCCTAGCTGACAACTACTTTTATATTCTAACTTAATAATATATACTCAAAGGGGTTAGTGTAAAATTAATTCCAAGAGGTAGTAGTTGATGCCTTCTCTAGTTGAGTCTCTGATTAAAGGCAAATTATGGTGGGGAAAAGAGCTCTCTGGAAAAATTAGCAATTATGCTCACATATTCCCAGAATGGTCTCTTATATGATTAATAACCTATAGTCACAGGTGCCTTCTCTTGAAATATGCTGTGGCTTTACTGAGCATTCATTTGCTGTGGATGTGGAAGCTGGTGATAAAGGCAAATTCAGTCTTCAGAGCTAGGGAGACGTCTCAGCTGGTAAGATGATGCCATACAAGCATTAGGACCTGAGTTCAATCCCCAGAACCTTCATCTAAAAAGCCAAGCATGGTGGTAGCCATTTGTAATTGTTGTGCTGGGCAGATCCCTGAGGCAAGTCAGGTTAGTACACTTTGGCAAGTTTCAGCCCAGTGAGGAACACCATGCACATGCGCGCACACAGACAGACATACACAAAAACACACACACACGAGTAAATGCACTTCTCAAGTATTTATTAAGTATATACACATGTTGATAATTGAATGAATTCTAGGTAATTGGGGGTGTGTGTGTGTGTGTGTGCGCGCGTGTATTTCTGTATGTGTTCCTGTGTACTTATGTGCATGCAGATGAATACATATGTGTGTTAGAGATCTAAGTCAGATGTCTTCCTTAGTTACTCTCCAACTTGTTTTTTGAAACAGTCTTTCCCGGAGTCTGGAACTCATTGATTCAGCTAGACTGGTTGGTCAGTCAGCGCCTGGACCCACCTGGCTCTATTCCCCATCTTGAGTACCGGACACACAGACACACACTGTCCTGCCGGGCTTTACAGGGTTGCTTGGGATCTGAACTCAGGTTTTCACGATAACACAGCAAGCACTTTACCAGCTGAGGCATCACTATAGCCCGAGGGAGCTTTTGTTAAGCTAGCTCTTTAGATATAATGGTTCAGCAGTTACCGTCACTGAAATTTGTTCATATGAGGAACAATCAATGTTGTAAGAAATTTGGTCATGTGAGGAACAATCAATACTGTAAAGAAGGGATTGTGGGGGCTGGAGAGATGGCTCAGCAGTTAAGAGCACTGGTTGCTCTCCCAGAGGACTCAAGTTCAATTCCTAACACCCACGTGGCTGCTCACACCCTCTGCAACTCCAGTTCCAGAGGATCTTCTGGATTCAGTGGGCCCCAGGAACACATGGTGCACAGACATACACAAAGGCAAAACACCCGTACAAAAAAAAATTCTTTTTTAGTGCATTACTTAAGTACCCTAGAGATGACTCAGTGGGTAAAGGTGCTTGCTGTGAAAGCCTGTGTTAGATCTCTGGAACCCACACCAAGTTGGAAGGAGAGAACTGACTTTATAAAGTTGTCCTCTGACCACACAGGCACATACACACGACATACACACGACAGTAATAAAATACTTTTTAAAAGAATGCATGGTAGGAGTCTCATGAAATAGTATATCAAGTGTTCAAAGTCTAGCCTTTGAAAATTATTAAATGAGGGGGTGGTGGCTAGGTGTAACGGCACATGGCTATAATCCCGGCACTCGAGAGGCAGAGACAGGATGGAGAGTCTGGGGACAGCGTGGGTACAAGAAATCTCACCGCAAACTAACTTCCAGTTCCAAAACACTCAAAAAAGAGCACTTCATTTAACAATCTCTTAGGTTTACATCACTTTTGTCTTTCCTTTGTGGCGCATTCACTCTGAATGCCTTGAATAAATGCTCATTTACAACTACTCGATAAAACAAAGATCCTTTGCTCCTAATAAAGAACAGCCTCAACCAGCAACCCTCTTCAAACCTAAAACGATTATGAAACACAGTATCACATGCCAAAGTTGCTGGAGGAACACCCAAAATGACTTGATCGTCGTATATGCGAAAAGACCAGTTTCTCAAGATGTCACAACAACACTCCCAAGCGTAGTCACTTAAGAATTCACGTGAGGAAGAGACTAGCCAGCTGACCCAACAGAAAGATTCTAATCTATCCGTAATACCTAAATACAAAGCCGGCCTGCTGGTCCGGAAAGACGGGACAGCAGAGCAAACCCCAAACATCCCGTAATAAAAACTGTTATGACGACTTCCAGGGACTCCCGGGGTTTCCTCCTTTACTTCCTATGCGTGAGGCCCTTCAACGGGCGAGCCACGGTCACCACAGAGGAAGGACCCGGGATAGATGCTCAAGATGTAGATGCCTGGGACATTCCATGATAGAACCGAGTTAAGAGAAAGTTGATTCTGCCCGAGGGTGGGTCAGGGGCGTGGGCGGAGCTGGGAAGGGGCCGCCGGCTGCGGGAAGGCGAGGGCTCGGGAGACCAGACCTCAGGAGACAGGACAGGAGAAACCCGAAAAGGCGTGGCAAGCGAGCAAGGGACGCCCGCGCTGACCCTCCGGGTGAAGCTCCCGAAACGCGGGGCCGGCCCGGGGCGAGGGTGCCCGCGGCGAGGGTGCCCGGGACGCGTACCGCAGGCTTCCCGAGCCCAGGCGCGGGGAAGAGGCAGGAAGCGCCCCTCACCCAGCCAGCTCGGCATGGGGGCCCCCGCTCGGGCCCCGCCCCGAGTCCCCGAGGCGACGCCGCCGCTCCCCACGCCCGCCGCCCAGCCGCGAACCGCTCCCCGCCGAACGCCCGCACTCACTTTCTCGTGGAAGATGGACTCCATGTTTATTTGTCTGGAGCCAACGGCCCCCTGCGCGGAGCAGCCCCCTCCAGCAGCTCCGCCCCCCGGCCCCACCCCTCCGCCCCGGCCCACCCCTCCGCCCGGCCCACGTGCCTCCCGCCGACCAATCACTTCCGCGGACGCGCGTCACGCGGCGCGCCGAGCCCGGGCGCACGGGACGCCACGTGACCGGAGCGGCGGGCCCTCGGGCGCCTGCCTCGTCTGCCCGCGGCGTGCGTGGTGCTGCGGCGCCGCCTGCTGGGCGGAGGAGCTGCTCGCGGTCCGCGCTTCGCTGGGCGGGCTTCGGATTCTAGGGCGTTTTTTTTTTTTTTTAAAACGATGCTCACTACGAGGGTTCTAGATGAGGATCCTCGCAGCCAGGTTTATGTTTTCCTGTTTCCGCCTTCCGTGGTACTTTCTGCCTAACTGCGTGTAATTCACACCTCCTCCATGCCCACTGGAAACCTCATTCAAGAAAAGGTGTTCTCCACGGCCCACAACTTGTGTAAAAGCTGAGGCTAGTATTTAATTAGGTTGCCCACTTCTATGTGCAGCTTCGTTCGACACGCTTTGACATGGGTGTCTAGTGTAATAGTATACAAACGAGTAAACTGAGGCACGAAGAAATTAGGAACAGCAGTGTCCAATGTAGTTGCCCGCAGCAATGAGTGTCATCAGGTCGCGGGGTAAGTGCTGTGGCTCTCAAGGAGGAAGCTTCGGTGGAGAACCGAAAGAGTCCAGGGCAAAGTTGGGAGGCAAGCGGCAGGACTTGGTGAGACTAAGTGTAGGACGGCCTTCAGATCTTGCACGGAGAAACCATTTTAGGTTCTTTAAAGTCAGCAAGGAAACTGGGTCCCAAGGCTCATTCTTAAAATCCTTTCACCTGAAGGTAGAGGGAGTTGGAAGACGGCTGGGCTGTGCCAGCCTATGTTATATAGGGCGACCCTGCCTCCTCCCCTCCCCTCAGAAAATGCGACTGGCAGTTAAAGATTTTTTAAAACTGGAGACATGGGGTCAAATTAGCACTTTAGAGGATCACTTGACGGGATCTTGGTACAAATGAAAAAAAGATGGTGGTTGGGACTCCAGTAGTAATTCGAGGATAGAGAAGAGACCATTTTGAAGCATTAGGAAACAGACTCAGAAGAATTTGGTGAAACTGGGGAGGGGAAGCAGTTAGGAAAGACTTGTGAGTTTCTGCTGTAGGCAGAAACCTATAGCACCTATAGAAGGAGTGATACTCTAATCAGAGACACTTTGCGGAATGAACCCTTGTTCATTGGGAAGGTCTTGGGAAGAGAAGACAGATGCCAATATTGGGAACAATGAATTTAAATGTCTATAGAACATAAAGTACTTTTGTTGAGTAATAGACATCAGACCTGGAGTTTACAGAAGCTGTTTTGAGCTGCTGGGAGGGGTTAGTTGCTATTTAAAAGGTAACTGAAGAGCTGGAGAGATGGCCCTGAGGTTAAGAGCACTTGCTTCTCTTGTAGGAGATCTGGGTTTGAGTCTCAGCACCCACATGGAAGTTCACAACAGTTGGTAACTCCAGATCCAGGGAATCCATTGCTTCTGCAGGCACGAGGCCTGCACAGGCAGGCAAACACTCATACACATAAAATATAAAGGAAAATTAATAAACAGGTACTGAAATCGTAAAGAGTGAATACAATCTTAGAGAAAAGGAAGAAATTGAAAAGGGGCTCTAGAGCTAAACCCTGAAGATGCAGAGCAGTAAGCAAGAAGAGTGCAGGTGCTGGCAAATGTAATGATCTGGAAGGCCCAGAGAGAATGTTTCAAGGATCAGTCAGTGTTAGATGCTGCCAGGAATTTCAGGGACATAAAAACAGATGACCACCTAGTTTTGTTGCTATTGAGATCATTTTTGTGACCGTACAAGTTCAGGGAAAAAAGGGTAGTGGGAGATAGGGAAATGGAGCCGGTAACGACTAGCTAAGCTCTCAAGGGGAAGTGCCGTTTTATTTGTTAAACATTACTGTATGCAATTTCCTCTTGAGATAAAATGGAGATAAAGCTGCCCATATTGAAGGGAAGCTCTTTACAATACAGGCTGTACTAAAGGGAGTTGACACATTCCACCTTGCAAGGAAGCTGGTTAGGACACAATATTCTAAGGACAGGGGCATGCCATCTTACAGAGGGGTATCGTAAGCTCAGAAAAGAAACAACTCAGAGGCTTCAGGAAGTCCACAAAACTGACGGGATTCTCTAGGCTCCTCCCTCCCCAAGCAAACGTAAGCAGTAGGACTACCACGAAACACTCTCAAACAGGCAGAGTTGCCTAGAAGAAGCTCATGTTAACTGAACTGACTGTTAGAAGCAGAGACCAGCTAAGCTGCCTGTAAGGGACAGTCCCACCTGTTGAGCTACCTGAAAGCTGTGCAGTGTGGTCCAGACTTCCAACTAGAGTGGGCTTTTGGTGATGCAGCTATCTTTGAGTTACTTCTGCTCTTGTAAGCAATCTCAATAAAACTCGTTGGTTCACCAAACTGGACTTTGGTGGTGTCCTTACTTTGGCCTGCCATCAGATCTCTGGGATGGGTAGATATTTGTTCACAGCTCCCCAGAAATAGTGTCACACAACATGGGCAGAGCCTGCGTGCTTAAGGGTTTGTGGCTTAACCAGGAAAATACAGCCTCCTGCTAAGAAAATGCAAACAATGTTTTCTAGTATTTTTTTTTAAATATACAATTGCTCAAGTGAATAAATGAAGCTGGGCTGCTATAAATACCTGCACTGGGTAAATTGCCATTAGAGGTTTACTGCTCAGTTATGGAGGCTGGGGAGTCCCACAAGAGGGCTAGGGCAGACCAAATGTCCGTGGAGGGTTTTATTTCGTTGATGTACTTTTGGTGTGTTCTCATGTGATAGAAGAGTGAAAGGGACAAACACGCTCCCTTCAGCCTCCTTTATAAGGACACTAATCCCATTCACAAAAGTCTACTCATCCAAAGCCCCTCCTCTTAATACTCATCGTTCAAGGTGCGAACTTCAGAATGGCACAATTCAGGGGATAGCACCAAGAGCTGGAGACTCATTGATCACTTCCTTTACTGTCCCACTTGGCCCGCACTCCAACACTGCATCTCCCATGTTCTTGCCCAATTTTTTTTTTTATTGCCACTGTTTAGTTCAGATTGATCCTCCAGTTCGTGGCATTGCCAGTGATCTTTCAGAATACAGATCTCACCAACTTTTCTTTTATTGAACAAATAATGATGTTGCTGTGCCAGGCACTGAGACCACCTTAACCATGCAAAAGAGAGTTTTTGTTGTTTGTGTGTTTTTGTTTTTTGTTATTCAAATGAGGTTTCTAGGACAAGTTGGCCTTGAACTTGCTATGCAGCCAAGGATGACTGAACTTTTTCACCTCTTCCCGATAGTATGGGATTACAGGTGTGGATCACCCTGCCTCGTTTAGGTGGTGCTGGAAATGGAAGCCAGGGCTTTGTTCATGCTTGGCAAGCTCTCTGCTAACTAAGCTTCTAACCCTACTAACCCTAACCCATTCCACCACTTTATAGAGATATTCTCACATAATCACATAAATCTTACATCATTACATAAAGTCCAGTACCTTCCCACTGTGCTCACTCTCCTTAAACAGCCCCTGCTGATTTGCACCAACCACCTATCCCACTTTGTTTTCTAACTCTTTTCCTCTGGTCATAATAGCTTGCTTGATTCTAGAAAGTTCAGGTGGAAAGCTGTGCTACCAATGAACGCACCGTGTACATGTCTGTATTAAAGCACCTACTATACTATACCATACTAGGATTGTCACTTTATATGCTACTAAACTTCTAGCTTCTGGAGTCAAAAGAGCTTGCTTATTTACTATGGGTTGGTGCAGAACAGTGAATTTTAGAAGTTTAGTTTTAGTTGTGTTTAAAATATTGTTTTGTGTACTGTCGGGTGAGGGCCTGGCTAGGTCTTGGCATTTTGTATTGTTTGCAAGTGATGTATTTGTGTGTGTGTGTGTCTGTGTGTTGGGGGGGGGAGGGGTTGATTGCTAATGATCTACATGTGCTATCAGTGGAAACCTGAGGAGTTCTGTATCAATGAAAACACCTGAGCGCAGCCACTCGGGGTTCCACTATCTGGTACGGTGCTGGCCAGGTGGTGATTCCCTCTGCAGAGGTCTGGTAGGGTTTCCACCTATGAGAATGCCACCATACTTTCCTTGGTGAGCTGCCACAGCAGCCTAACAATTACAGTGAATAAATGAAGAGTTTTTCTGAATGACTGGAACAAAGTGTCACAATAATTTAGTGAGATAAAGATATTGTGTTGAGTCAGAATAACATGTAGGGCTGAGGAGATGGCTCAATGGTTAAGCAGTTTTACAATTCTTTGGGAGGACCTGCATTAGATTCCCAGCACTCACAAGGTTGCTACAACTGTCGGATAATGCCCTCTTCCAACCTCCACAAGCACCAGGAATGCAAGTGGTGCACATACGTACATACAAGCCAAACACATAACAAATGAATAAAACTTATTTAATAAAAAAAAAAGCTGGTGGTGGTAGCTCACACCTTTTATTCCAGCATGCAGGAAGCAGGCAGGTGGATCTCTGTGAGTTCAAGGCCAGCCTGGTCTACAGAGTGATTTCTGAGACAGGCAGAGTTACAACAGAGAAACCCTGTCTTGAAAAACCAAAAGTCAACCAAACAAACAAAAGTTAAAAAAAAAATTAGATACACTTTGGTATGCTTTTTATACTGTGGACACCTCAACTCCAATCTCCAGAGTTTGTGTATCAAGTGAAGCTGTAGAAAAATACTTCCATCATCTTGAGTATTGTACCTTTTAATGCATCAATTTTATTGCCCCAGACCAAATAGTTTGATAAGGGTTTCAAAAGGCTGTCATTTAAAATTTTACAGTGTTACATGTCTCCTGCGTTCTGACAAGAACCAATGGTACCAGGTACTAGGCTCATACGATCCTACTTCTCATAGATGCGTCTTACCTAAAACAAATTAATGAAGTGTGGTTTCCAAGAAGGGGCAGTTGGACTTGACAATGTATTTTTGAAAACTGGGAGGAGAATCATGAGGGAATTTATTTAATATGGATTTTGGCAACAACTTGTATGAGATGTACAGTATTGTTTTTAAATCTTCTGTGTATCCTTCAACAACCAAAGCTTTAGGGCCGTTCGTGCTAGCAATAAGGTACATATGCTTGAAACAGACCAAAGGAACAAAACCTAGTTACTGGTGCTCCCCCAGCCCCCAGCCCCCTTTGATCTTACCCTGTAGCCCTGGCTGGCCTGGAACTTGTTATGTAGACTGAAACTCAGAGACCATCTGACTCTACCTCCCAAGTGTGCCAACATGCTTGGCTGTGAGTGCTAATTTTTGGGTCTCCTCTAAAAATATTATATCCCTACTACAAGTGGTTGTTTTTTAAAGTATTATTTATGAATTCATTTTCATATATTGAAGTTAAGAGTATTTTTAAGTCTTCTTTAGTGTCCTTTTATAATCTTACCAGTAGTTAGTACTATAAAAGGCTGTTTTTGTCTTTTTTCTGTCTTTACAGTTTCATTAAGGGATAGCTGTTACGTTGTACTTAGAAAATGTGTTTATACATTTTTGTGTGTTGAGCATCTTTAAATGTACTCACTGCCATCAGTCTACCCATTTTAGGTCACTAGGGTTCTTTCTGTATTTCCATACATATTCCTGTTGTGCTTGCCAATATTTTGTCCCATCTGTGACCAGATTTTCACCCTCTTACCCATTTCTATGTGTGTGTGTGTGTTTTATATGGGAATAATAAAAAGGAAACAACCCAGTGTCCAAACATCTAGTAAATGGATAAACAATGTGGTCCACCCATGTTAGGATTTTCTCAAAAGTAGAGCATTCTCTCCTGGAAAGAAAAGGGAAGTGGACAAGCTCTGGGTGCTAAGGAAGCACTTAGCTTCCTTGAGAGACACCAAAGCTTTCAAGATTCACAAGCCTTTCCCAAGGTTCTCTAAGCATTAGTCACTGGGGAAGAGGACTCTCCAGTGGGGCTGCCTGTAGGCTGAACAGGGAGCTCCGAAGATGCAGCTTTTGTGAGTTGTTGCCCATGCTGGGGTGGGCTTTTAGTGTTGTAGGTGCTCTGAGTCACCCATGGTCCTGTAAGAGACTGCAGTAATCTTATTGGTTCACCAAGCTAGACTTGGATGGAAGAATTTCTTTGGTCACTTGTTAGTGTCACTGTCTGGGGTGAGTGTTAGTTCACATCTCCCCAGGAAGTCACACAATACTATACAAGGAGTATGTGGCCATAGACAGATGAAGCACTGATACATGATATAACACACAACCGAAAACAAACAGAAGCATGCTTAGGTGTTGTAGAAGTTTATTTTCAGTTGTGTTTAAAAATACTGTTTTGTGCACTGTTGGGTGAGGGGCTTGGCTAGGTCTTGGCATTTTGTATTGTCTGCAGGTGTTGGATTTCTGTGGGGGATGTGTGATTGCACATGATCTGCATGTGCTATCAGTAGAACACCTGAGGAGTTCTGAATCAATAAAAACACCTGCGCTCACATGCTCGGGGTTCCACTGTCCAGTACGGCACTTGCTGTGACAGTGGTTCCCTCTGCTGAGGTCTGGCAGGGATTGCACCTATGAATATGCCTCCTTGCTTCCTTGCTGAGCTGCTCCAGCAGTAGCAACTACACTTGGGAATCCACACACAAAAGGCCACATTAGATGAATACTTATATGAACTATCCTGAATAGGCTCTACCACTGTCTGAGCTGTACCCTTACCCCTAAAAGAGCAAAAGTTTTAAATTCTGATTAAGTACAATTTACTGATCTTACAAAAAGAATGCCGTGTGTTACATTTAGGAAACCGTTGCCAAATCTAAAGCTTCCATTTCTTTTTCCCCCGCGTCAGGGTTTCTCTGTTGTAACTCTGGCTGTCCTGGAACTCACTCTGTAGAAAAGGCTGGCCTTGAACTCAGAAATCTGCTGGCTTCTGCCTCCCAAGTGCTGGGATTAAAGGCGTGTGCCACCACTTCCTGGTTAGTCTTCCAAATTTTTTAGCAATGATTTCAACAAATAAAATCCTAGCATCATTTAGAGTTCCCTGGAAGCACCCTTTCTTAGTCTCCAAAGTTAAGGTATTTGAGGCCAGAAAACTTTGATGGTGGATTTTTGTTCATAACTCTGAAGTCCTAAGGTCAAGGGCCATATCCAGGGTTGGTCTTCCTATTGGGAGTCCCGAGGTGGTTTAAGGTATCACGTGGCAAGAGCTCTTCTCATAAAGCCATTAGGAATTCAGTCACAGATGCAGCACCCTGATGTCCGGTCTAATCTAATCACCTCTCAGAAGCCCTACTTCTATACACAGTATTCTAAGAAGTTTCTGTTCTTTGAATATTAACGATGGAGATTAAACTTGAACACATGAACTTCCCAGGAAAACTCCTAGGGGACACTCTAAACCATAGCATATCTGGTTTGAAAAATATCTAAGGAAAAGAAAGTACGTAACAGAGCTGGGGGTGGTGTGTGTATGGGGGGGTGGGGTGGCACACGCCTTTAGCACTTGGGAGCAGAGGCAGGTAGATCTCTGTGAGTTGGAGGCCAGCCTGGTCTACAGAGTTAGCTCTAGGATAACCAGAGCTACACAAAGAAGCCCTGCCTGGAAAAACCAAAAAACCCACCACCATCAAAAAAGTATTTAATAGTTCTGTAATACAAAGTGAGAAACAAAAAACTAAATGCTAATAATAAGTGAGACACCTGTGTACACAATGACTCGCTCGGTTGTAGCTGTTTTGCGGCATCTCTCTCGGCTGGCCTAGAACCTGCTATGCAAATCAGGCTGCGGTGCATTTGCAGCAGTCTCCCCCCACCCCTCCTGCCGAGATCACGGGCTTCAACCACCACACCTGGCCTCAGTAGTCATTTTTTAAGTCGACTGTGCCTGATATTGGAATGTCACCTCAATAAAATGTGTAAAGGGTATAAATGATTACCTCAATAAGAAGTAAAAAGAGTCACATTTTACTTTCTTCTAATTAAATAAACATGTTTTTATTTCGCCAATAACTTCTAAAGTGTGAACATTTTGTGATTTAGCCAGTCTTTTACTTCCAAGTAACTTCTTCATTGGGCTTCAGTTCCCTGTGCGAAAATAATAAGGAAAGAAACAGTAAATAAACTTTTAAAAAATACTAAGAAGCTTATGTGTACGCAGGTACCCTGGAACCAGAGCTACAGGCAGCTGTGAGTCACCATGTGGGTGCTGGGAACCAAACTGGGTTTTCTTTAAGAACAGCAAATGCTTTTAACCATCTCACCAGCCCCATGTAAGTACATTTTTATGAGAGGGCCAGAAGTTTATAATTGTTTACATTCTTCCAAACTGATTATTAAAGTTTTACATTAGATTAACCATATCCACTCACTCACTCATTCTATTCTCCTAGAAACTTTAACTGTTTCTCTTTCCCAGCTTAAAGAACTGTAATTTCTTGGTTTGCATGACAGCTCTGTTCTGAGTGCACTTAAGGGAACCTTTGCAGCTCATTTCATCTTGAAATACTAGACTTAGGAATCACACTTGCTTAGTGACACTGGATGCTACTCAAGTCTTTTTACCCCTTGAGCTTCTTCCAATCCAGATAGCTACACCCACTGGCAGACAGCTACACTATTTGGTCTTGTTAGCCATGCTGTAGGCCCAGGCAGCTACTGGGTGTTACCAGTCACCATATGTAAAGCTCTCAGGCAGTGATGCTAAAAATGCAGCATTGCCATTTATTTCCACCATATCACAGTTTAAGACAGTATATGATAACATATATGAAAGTATACACGACAGATTTTAGGCAGCTGGCTTAAGTTTTGTTTCTACACTAGAATACATTCTAGAAATTATGACCTTCTAGAAGGGGGTTAGAATGAGGTGAGGGGAGAGGTCTCAAGGGAAAGGGTAATGGAAATGAATGTTCTTTGTCATGTACAAAATAGATTAAAATAAACATGACATGAGAACAGAAAGGAGTCTACTTGGAGAGAAGGGGAACCAGGGGGGACATAACAAGTAAATATATGGATATATGAAGATGTCATGCTGAGGGGGCTGGAAAATGGCCCAGTGGTTATGAGTGCTCGTTGCTCTCACACAGAGCAGTTTCAGTTCCCAGCATCCACACTGGAGGCTCAAAACTACTGTAACTCCAGCCCCAAGGAATCTGATGCCCCTTTCTGGCCTCTAAGAGCACCTACAAGTGACATACACATAAATAAAAAGTTTTTAAAGAAGTCATTATGTTAACTAAAAAATTAATAATAGAAAAATGAAACTTTCAAAGATCTGAAATGGTGAGATTAGTTTATGATAAAACTAAAACTATGTTTACATGCCAGAGGCAATCATACAGTTTCATCCAATGATTAGATAAGAAACTTGAAGTATCACTTGACTGTATATTGTCAGAGTAGAAAAAAACACCTTTGTTTATCTTTGGAACAAAAGAGACAAACTCCCCAGAGCTGCCATGAACTCACCTTTGAAATAGCAAACTCTTATTCCGGAAGGCAGTCAGCTTTTCATCATCCCTCCTGTCTAAATAACATCCAAAGATAAATCCCGCAGGGACAAGTATATGAACCCAGTGGTCACGTACAAGCTGAAGTAAGTTCATTATCACTGCTAAAACAGAAACAAAAACAAAAACTGAAATACAAAATACAACTGCCTTTGAAATACTGAAACCTTTGAAATAAAAGGTAGATAGGAATTACTAGGGGCTGGGAACAATGGACCAAAGGAAGGGGGAATGAAGTGGAAGAACAGTGGATATAATCAACAAATACTGTATGAATGGGGATTTTATTAACGTATACAATGTGTTAATAATTACCCTTTGGTTTGGTTTGAAGGTTTTTTTGAGACAGGCTCAATCATGCTACAGTTCTGATATGGAATCCACTGTGTAAACTAGCCTGACCTTGAACCTGCAACAGATGCTCCTGACTCTGCCTTCCTAGTGCTGAAATTACAGGGGTGAGCTACCACACCTGGCTTAAGAAGAGTCATCTTTTAAATTGCATCTGAAATAGGAAGGTAGCTGTGGCCATGACAGGTGAAAAGACTGGATTCCTAGAACCTCAACACATGGTTGAGGGAGAAAACTACTCCCACAGGTTGTACTCTGACCTCCATGTATGCATGCATGCACACACGTGCACATACACACACACAAACATAATAAAAAAATCACTGCATCATACTCTAGGAAATCTTATTTCTTACTTCATCAGTGACTTGATATGATGTGGAGCCAAGAAATGGAGAATTTAAAATTTCTACCTGCAAATAGAGAATTTGCACTCTGTGTTGCTTCGGAACTTTTGCGTGTGTAAAACATTTGTAGGCGCTCTCAAAATGCAAATACAAATTTAATATTTTACCAGTAGTGAAGTTTTTGAGTAAAGATAAATTTGTTGAAAACTATTTTTTGAAGGATTAAAAAAAAAGAATTTGAAAAGAACATCATCAATGTCACAAGATCAGAAAATTAAATTACTATAAAAGACAAAAAGAGGGCTGGGGAGATGGCTCAACAGTTAAGAGCACTGGCTGCTCTTCTGAGGGCCTGCGTTCAGTTCCCAGCGCCCATGGTGGCGCACAGCCATCTGTGATGGGATCTGATGCCCTCTTCTGTCACGCAGGCATACATGCAGACAGAGTGCTCCTACACATGCATGCATACATACACAAATATTAGAAAATAATTGTATAGAACGGGGACTCGATACTAGGCTTTCATATTTCTATACAGAATGTGGAGCAGCTCCTAGTATCCTCATTTTTATGCACATGAAAACAGCTTAACCTGGAGCTAGAGAGATGGCTCAGTGGCTAAGGGTGTTTATCCTTGCAGAGGATAGTTTCTGTTCCCAGTACCCATGTGCCAAGCTGACAACCATCCATAACTCCAGTTCCAGGGGATCCAAGGACTCCTCCTCACTTCCAGGAGCACCAGGCTCAAACATGACATATACATACATGAAGACAAAACACACACACACATAAAATAAGATACACTAGAAAAACAAAACAAAACAAACAAACAAAAAACCCAGCTTATCTCAAATAGCTATTGATTGTAAGCTGCTGTCCAAATTCAGGTCCACTCCAAACAAAGCCTCCTGTATCACAGCTCACTTCCTCTCCTTGAACTGATAGTTCTGGTTATCTAAGTGCTTTTTTAGCTTTTAACACTTTTCAAAAGGCAGAAGAGGAAGAACAGAACTGGCAATCAAGTGAAAAATAGCAAATGTGTACTGAATTCAATAAAAACACCATGGAATTGCCAATTCTCTGTTAAGATTTGTATACACAGATGAGACAGAAACACATCCACATGCAAATGAATATATCACATGCAACGGCTGAGAGAACATGACAACTCCCGGACAACACCAGCGAAAAATGCTTAACGTTGTATGTGCTTGACTTATGTAGATTCCATTCCTGCTGTACCTCCTCATACCGGTCTGTATACTAACATAATTCTATTTCTTCAACTTTAAGAATCTAGCACCTAAAGTCACAGCATTCGACTATACTCATGAAGTTAAAAGTTGCAATTACTATGTAGTTTATAATGTAATATTCCATATGGCAAATTCCAGTTTTAACATAAGTGATCAAGAAAGTTATGACATAAGCACACGGTGAGATGAATTTATACTTACAACTTAGCCATTTGCTAGTTTTCTGTTGGAGGCTGTTGTCTTCTCACAGCTGGAACTCAACCTTAACTACACATCAGAGGCACCTGGGGAGTCTTATTTAAAATAGGGACTCTTCGGTCTTACCTCCAGGATGAGGCTGGAAAGGTAACAGAGCCCTTACTATCGGTATTCTAAGAGACTGGTCTCATCTGGCTCAGCTCAGAAGACTCAATCAGAGATGAGTTAGGACTGAGGGCTCTTGCCGCATATGGACCCTTACAGACTCCAGAGCACCTCACCCACTGATCTGATACAAATGCTTCTTGGGGATAAAAATATAAGTAAAACCAATCTTAATTTCCTAGAAGACAGTGGTTCTCTTGGCCTTTGTTAAGTAGTGTCATTCATATTTAAAGTGTTTCTTGAGACGCTAACCAAGGGCTCACCAAGTGAGCCTTACCTGCTTTGTAAACTTGAGTCAGCAAAGCATGGAAATGACAAAAGCCTTTGATAACATGAAATTACTTTAAAAGCACTCAACTGCGAAGCACTAGACAATGTGTTCAGGAGACTGTGTTCCAGTTCGGCAAACCCGGTAGTCACCTGCACTTCCTGTCCTTGTTGCAAACTTAAGGGCCAGAAAGGCCAGAACATCAGGCTTAAAAATGGGCTCTTACAGACTCCAGGCATGTAAAGAATCCTTCGTACCATTGGACTCAATCACATGGAGGAATATCCATGAGACATAATGACAGATCTTTGTCCCAGAGAGGCAGCTCATATTACAGCCCTACATATTCAATGGGCTTGGGGAGCAGTGCAGGGAACACCATCTGCATGGATGTTTTCCTGCAAGCAGATGAGCAGGGAGGGCAAGGGTAGACTTCTGTGAGTTAGAATGATTTAGTACAAAATGGACAGGAGGGGAAGCAGAGTGAGGATCTTTCTTGGCCATGGGCTCCCAAATCCATAGAGCTTCATCTAGTGTAGGGAAAGGTGGCGAGGCTGGACTTCACTGAGGCAAGTCTAGGTCTGGGGTGCGCTAAGAACGTCAGCAAGAGGGCAGGCCCAACCAACTGCTTTAGGGAATATATTCCCTGCCAGTGCTTCTGAGAGCACTATACATATAGTCTCTTTTTATCTCTTGAGATTTATTATTTTTAATGTTTTGTAACTATGAGTGCCTGAGCATGTAAGTACAGGTGCTGGAGAAGGGCAGAGGCATCAGAGTTGGAGTTGGAGTTGTTAGCCACCCAACATGGGTGCTGGGAACCAAACCCAGTTCTTCTGAACCACAGATCCATCTCTCTAGCCCTAGGGGTGGTTTTTTTTTCTTTTTTTTTCTTTTTGTATGAGGGCCCATAATAACAACTTTGTGTTCATTTCAGAATTTGGAGTAGCTATAGTATTTCCGGGGCGGGGGAAGGGGGGGGGAGAACTGGGTTTCATGTTAGGGCATTAAGGAGGCAAGCGTCTTTTCCCCTTGCAGGGAGGAAGGAGGGAAGACAGCATGCTATGGGTTGCCCTTGGCTTTGAAGAGCACATGCTCTATGGTAACTACAAACTGCGCCTTGGTCATGTATCTTTCAGTGTTAAGGCGACCCAAACGTTTTGGCAAGCTTCTAACAAGGGCTGAGACGTTTTATTTGGGGACCGTCTTACTGTGCTGCTCAGGCTGGCTTCGGGTTTGCTGTCTCCCTCCTTCACCTTCACGAGTAGCTGGGATCACAGACGGGGGCCCCTCGTTAGAGGTGTTTCTGCATAATCGCTAACTCGCAAGCCTCTGCACAGCACTGCAGGTTTATCGTCACACCGTCTCAGGGCAGTGGGAATCATCTCGTTCTCTGATAGGGCATACGCTCCTGAGGTAAACATTTTGAAGTAACTTTTCTTTTTTTTTTCAGAGCCTCCCCGGGAAGCCTAGAACTCACCGTGTACACCAAAGCTAGTGTCAGATTCACAGAGACGCACCCGTCTCTGCCTCCTGGGCACTGGGATTAAAGGTGTGCCCTACCACACCCAGCATGTGTTTTTTTTTTTTTTTTTTAAATCCCTAATATTTCCCTCTCACACAATCTTCTCTCTCATTCAAAGAGGAAAACCGAGGCTGGTTTCACGCCGGGAACACGTAGAGCTTTAGAGAAACACACCCCTGGGGCCTAACAGGACCCCGCCGTGGTTCAGCACCACCCACGACATGTCGCTTAGGCCACGGGACCCTCGAGGTCGCCACGCACGCACGCACGCAGCAAACCAAGCAGAAAGCCGTGCTTCCCAGAAGCAAAAGGTTAGGAGGGCGAAGCTGGGCCCGGACGTAGGTCCGCGTCCCCCGCGGACTCGGGGAAGCCCGAGGGGCGGCCAGCACGTCGCGGTCACCCGAAGGCGACCCCGGCTTCCCCAGCGCCCGCACCCCCGCGACGGGAGGCGCCCGGGGCCCCGGACCCACCTGGAGCCGGTGTCCAGAACGACCCCGCGGACCAAGGGCAGCGGCGGCGGCAGCGGGAGCGGGGCCACCTGCGCCGGCGGAAGCCGTGACCTCGGGAGCTGCCACCCGCCGCGCCGGCTCTGAGGAGAGGGGTGGCGGCGCGCGGCCCGCGCCTCTCTCGCTCCTCACGACCGATCCCTCCGGCGCGGAAGCGCTCAAGGATCACCACCGAGTGAAACCCGAACCCGAGCCGACACGGTCTGTGAGCCCCTGCGCCGCCGCCGTCCCCGGCCCGGTCTCCTGGCGCACACCACCCCCGCTCCCCGCCGCAGATGGTGTCGCCCGGGTCGCCCCCGCCCCCAGCCTGGGTCGCTCGCCTCAGGCCCAAGATGGCGGCCGCCACACGCGGGCTCCCGCCGGCCGCTCTCCGCCGCTGAGCGCGCGCCGGCTCGGTCCGCCGCCGCGCCCGCGTGCCGCTCGGGGTCTGGAAGGGCGGCCGCCGGCGCTGGGAAAGCCCGACCAGGAGGTGAGGACCGGGCCGAGGGAGGAGGCCCTCGGGGACGGGGTTCCCGCGTCGGCCCGGTGTCGCCCGGACGCGCTCCCGTGTCCGCGGTTCCCGGCATGAGCGTTCCGCGGGGGGAAGGGGGGCACCGAGAAGCGCCTTCCCCGCGGGTCGGGACCTCGGGCTGTTCGCGCCGCTCCTGGGCTCCCTCCGCTGCTCCTCGCCGTCCCTTCCGTGCGTCTGCTCGGACCTTCCGCCGTCTCGGTCCATCCCCCCGCGCCTCTCCCCACGGCGGGCTCAGAGCCGCGAGGCGGGCGCCCCGTCGCCCCTAAGCTTCAAGGACCCCTGAGATGAGCGAGCTGCGCCCCGTCGCGGTTGCCGTCGCTCTCATCTCCCTGGTGTACGTATTTCTCAGGGACGCAGAGGTCAGGCCCGCTCCAGCCCCGCCGGTCTGGCCCCCGGGGCCGGGATAACCTAAGCCATCACCCGTGCCCGCCCTCTAACCCTCAACCGTACAGCTCCGGTGCACGTCCGAAAGCCGCGCTTCATCCGGACGACGGAGGGCAGACCCTCCCGTCCCCCAAGCCCGGGGACTGGTACGTTCCCCCATCTCTGTCCTGGAGTGTTGCATACTTCTCACTGGTTGTCCTCACCCTGGACGGCCGTTCTCGAGGAAGCAAGTATCTGATTTATATTCGGGATGGGGCGGGATTTCTGAGACGGCGGGTTCCCTGCTCACAGCACACGTTGGTTTCTGTTGCTGTTAGCCCGTGCTTGGTTCCGGGAGATGGAAATAGGATGTCGACGTTCAGCAGGCATTCCTTTGCCTCCTCCGCGCTAAGTAACGAAGCAGCCAAGTTTACCTGGCGACGCTGAGGAGGCTGCACCTGAGCCGGATCAGAAGGGATTTGTAAATCCAAGAGAGCAAAGTTACTCCTTTGTTGACGCAGAACAGGGATTAGAAACTTGAGAAGGTTGGGCTTTGTTAGGGGGAATTTAAAAAGGGGGAAAAACCCAGAAGACGAAACTGAAAGGGTGGTTGGTGAAGACTGAAGGCATGAGTTGGAGGTCGAGATCAGCCTGTGAGTGAGCTTGCCTTCCAGCGTGTAGGAGCTCGGATTTTCTTCAGTAGTCAGCAGGACGCTAGTGCGTTCTTGCAGGGAGTGGGCATGACGGTACACATTCCTTAGGATGGTCTTGCTAACGAGGGCATGGAGGATCACCTTGAGCCGAGAACGCTAGCTCAGGTAAGGCCGCAAGCGCCTCCGTGGAGGCAGGGGGATAAAGACTGAGAGAGACGAGGTTAAATTTAGTTGCATAGGATTCAACTAGTGACTGTCGGTTTGCTGAGTTTTAATCTGGGAGGCGTCATGGTCACTGACACCATCGAAGTCCAGTGTGAGACACGTACACAAAAACAGGGCGGTGCCAACTTTGCTCTTCAGCAGTGGCAAAAACACTGTTCCCCAGCCTAAAGCACCGATTTTGGAGTCTAGGCCTGTGCTATTACAGTAGCCACCAGCCACATGCAGCACTGGGCGCTTGAAATGAGCTTGGTTTGAAGAGGGATGTGCTGGAAAGTACACCGTGGGGTTTGAAGGCAGCGCAGAAACAACGCAGGCTGACTCACTAAATGATCGCACGTCGCAGTGATGACCCCGACACTTAAATAAAACATCAGGCTTCACCTCTTCTTACTTTTAAATGTGACTATGAAAAATCTTAAATTACGTCTGTGGCTGGCATTAAATTAGTTTAGTCTAGACTAATGGCGGGAGAGAGATTAGTAAGGAGGCACATTTTGAGTTAGACCTTGAATAACAAACTGATGTCAAGGCAGCTTCTTGTTTAGTCCTCACCTCGATTGCCAACAATAACATTCAGTCATTTGTTTTTGTCTTTTTCCTCAGGCAATAAGACACCTTTAAAGTTTTTTTGTTTGTTTATTTTTGTTTTGCTGTTTATTTTTTTGATCATTGGTGTGAGGGTGTCAGATCCCCTGAACATGGAGTTACAGACAGTTGTGAGCTGCCATGTAGGTGCTGGGAGTTGAACCTGGGTGCTCTGAAAGAGCAGCCGGTGCCCTTAGCCACTGAGCCAACTCTCCAGCCTCCTAGTTTTAAACTATTATTTCACACTTTGTGTGTGTGTGTGTGTGTGTGTGTGTGCGCGCGCGCATGCACAGCAGTGCATAGATGAAAGTCAAGACAGCTTGCTGGAGTGAGTTCTTTCCTTCCACCATGTGGTAGATGCAAGGGACTGAACTCAGGTTCAAGTAAACCACCGAGTAAGGGGTAATGTGTGTAGGGTATTTTATATTAATCTGGCAGTAGTGTTTCCATTAAGATAATGGGAAAAAAAGCTAGTGGGAGAGAAATGGAGAAACCCAAGTATAAGGTAATGAGGACACAGCAGCAGGAACAGGAAAGGGATGGTATATATGCAAGGTGTTCTGAGGGAGAATCAATCCAGAACTGATAGCAGACAGTCCTGGAAAAATGAAGGGAAGACCTTAAGCCTTGGTTACTTAGCTAATAACCAGTGAACTGATAAAGGATTATGAAATATAGTCAAGACAGAAGTTAGTTTCAGAATAGAACCAGTGAAGTGAAGTGGTTAGGAGTCTAATTAAGCACTCTCTCTTTTTCTGTCTCTATTCCGTTAGTGTTCAGCCATGCACATCTGCCTATTTCCTTGTACAGAGCTGCCTGTCTTAGACCTTCTTCCTACTTGTTAATGAATTTCTAAATGCTTCTTTACTGCCCATAGAACTTGGTCTAAGGTATTCAGGGCCCTTCAGCTGGGCCTACCCTGCTCATTGGGTTAGTCTGTCTGTCTTTCTATGTAAGCATGCCAGGCTGAGTTTCTCACCGATAGCCCTCTTGCTTTGTGTTTTGTGTCTTAGCTGATGTTACTCTAATCTTTTGAATGCTTTCTTTCTGCCCTGGCCTTATACATCTTTAATAAAGAATCTTAGTTCTTTTAGTAACAGAAGTGATTGATAACTCTTAAAATTCATTTACTACACTGTATATATAAGCAGGTTACAACCAATTTGGCTCATGATTACTTATTTCTGTTTTATCCCTTTAGTAAATTTAATGCCTTACAATTGTCTCCTCTTTTTTAGATTTAGTTATTTTATTTTACGTGTACAAGTGTTTTGCCTGTATATATGTATGTGCAACATGTACATGTCTGGTGCCTTTAGGATCTAGGGCTTTAAATACCCTATAACTGGAGTTAAGGATGATTGTGAATCACTATGTGGGTGCTGAAAGCCAAGCCCGGGTCCCCTATAAGAACAGCAAGTGCTCTTAACCCCTGAGTCCTTTCTCCAGCC
Organism: Cricetomys ansorgei; assembly: GCA_026225945.1. Classification (NCBI taxonomy): domain Eukaryota; kingdom Metazoa; phylum Chordata; class Mammalia; order Rodentia; family Nesomyidae; genus Cricetomys; species Cricetomys ansorgei. The sequence goes on from JAMJFZ010002869.1 coordinate 22,312,265, forward strand.
CCAGTGTTTCCTTTTTTTTAAGATAGAACATATAGGGCCAGGAATGATTGTACATGCCTGGAACCCTAGCATTTGAGAGGCTGAGGCAGGAAGATAAAGGACCTAAGGCCACTTGGGTTATAGTCAGTTCCAGACATGGCTTCATAGTAGAACTTGTCTCAAAAAACAGACAAAAAGTATGTGCCTTAGGGAAAGACAGAGATGTTAGAACACTGTAATTACAAAACAAGAAAATTACATTGCATTTATGAGACTTTAAAAAAAAGATCTGTAAAGAACTCTCCTAAATTTGTGTTTTATCATGTCTTCAACTGAGATATCTGTAAGTAATAAATGTCTGATTAAGATACAGATTTATCAAAAGGACCTAAAAGATATCTTTATCTGTTGAAGTCTGAGTCTTTTTGTAAAAGTTTTAATATGAACTCATTCAATTATATCTGCAAGCACTTTGTATTTTGATTTCATAATTAAGTAAAAGTGAGAGTTGAAGTATATTTAAAGAGTTTGGCATTTTGCTCAGTGGTAGAGCACTTGCTTAACTTGCATGGGTCCCCAAGTTTTAGTTCAAGCATTCCCCCCTCCTAAATAGAAGAAGCTTTGGGGGAATGTTGCCTGTACAATCTCTTCAAAATTATATTTATAAACATTTTTTATAGAGTAGAGAGTCAAACCGGGTGTAGTGTTGAATGCCTTTAATCCCAGAACTCTGAAGTTAGAGGCAGGTGAATCTCTGGGAGTTCAAGGCCAGCCTGGTCTACATAGTGAATTCCAAGACTGCCAGAGCTACAAAATGAGACTCTGTCTCGAAAACAAAAAACAAAAAAGAATAGAAAATTGATGTGTTTACTACTCACACCTCCCAGTAGGAATACAGCAAATCAATGTATTTCAGACCATAACCACTACTGTGCGCATCTTCTAATTAATGTATCATATGGGTCAAGTCTACTCAGATGTGAATGACCTGGCCCAGTACTTGGGAAGTAGAAGAGGCAGAGAATGAGGGTTGGTCATCTTTTGCTACATATAGAGGCCAGTCTACATTACGTGAGACCTTGTCTCAAAAAAAAAAAAAAAAAAAAAGGAACTTGAAGTGGTTAAAGTGGTTAAATGTAGACTCTACATTCCTTGCTCACTTACACAGGAAGTGTCATCCTTCAAGTGACTACAAAACAGTGTTCATGTTAATCTTTTTCAAAAATGTGTCCAAGGTTTCCTACTGTCTTAGGGTTTATTGCAGGGAAGAGACACCATGGCCATGGCATGAAGGAAAACGTTGGGGCTGGCTTACAGTTCAGAGGGTTAGTCACTGTTGTCATGGTGGGTAGCATGGGGACATGCAGGCAGACACGGTGCTGGAGAGGTAGCCAGGAGTTCCACATCTGGATCAGTAGGCAGCAGGAAGAAAGTGAACCACTGGGCCTGGCCTGAGCTTTTAAACCTCACAGCCGCCCTCTCCCCACTTCCTCCAGTTAGGCCATCCCTCACAATAGTTGCACTCCCTATGGGTCTATGGGGCCATTTTGATTAAAACTACTACCCGCATACATTCCATTGGTTATATATTGAGTACCTACTTTGTGTCATGTTTTGTCTTGGGAATTGCAAACATCAGATACTGTCAGGATTTATTACAAACATTAAGATTTTTTTTAGTTACTTACATAATAACATAAGTATTGTTAACATTAAACTTCCTGAAAAGTATGTGAATTTCTCTTAGGAAAGTCTATATATTTAAGACCTCTTGTATAGAGAAAAAGATATGCAAACTTATCATTGAGCTAGATAAAGGAAAAACAGATTGGCTTTGAAGAGTGAGTTCTTAAGTTACTACCATTTAATACTTACTGAGCAATATGGGTGTAGTAGTCTCTGCTCTATATTCTGCATTGGAATCTGCCCTTTGTATGTGTGTATTCATTCTAATGTCTATGGACTGGACACCCTAGGTGAGGAAAAGTTAATTAACTTTCCCTGAGCCATGTAAGAGGGGACTGAAATCTGGAACAGTAATTCCGAAGTCCGCTACTATTCACGGGTTCTGAAGGTCTCTGCAAACAAGGTCCTGCTTTTAAATATTGCTATAATGGAATGGATTTTAACATGTTAGCTTTTAATCAGATTATAGAATTTCTGTGCACTTAAAAAGTTGAATAATTTGCCTGTTAAATAATAAAAGGACTGTGCTTTTATGTTTGATTATATTTTTATTTGTAAGCACCTTTTAGATAACCATTTACTGGACCAGAAAGATGACATCTATCATCAAATTAACTACCCTCTCTGGGGTTCAAGAAGAGTCTGCTCTTTGCTATCTTCTCCAAGTTGATGAGTTTAGGTTTTTGTTGGACTGTGGCTGGGATGAACACTTCTCTATGGACATTATCGATTCCCTAAGGAAGTAAGTTACAGTTCATACTATAGCGATGATTCTCAACCTTCCTAATGCTGTGACCCCTTAATACAGTTGCTCATGTTATGGTGACTTCCCAGCCATAAAATTATTTCCATTGCTGTTTCATACTGAGCAGCATCTCAGTTCCTAAGACCATCAAAATATGTTTCCCAATGATCACAACAGGTTGAGAACCTCTGCTCTAGGGTTTTATTAAATCAGCTTTAAAAAAAAAACAAAAACAAAAAACCCTTACTTTCTTTTTTTCTACACTTTTATAACATTTTGATGTTATATACTGTTGCTATCATTTTTAAATTTAGTTTATAGTCAGTTTTATTTAAGATAAAAAGCTGAATTGTAACCATCATAATTTACAAAGTTTTGATTGACAAGTTTTGTTTTTGAAATTCAGTAAAGCCTCAGTGTTACTTGACTAGTGGACGACAGAAGGTGTGCGCTTTAATTTTCGGAACGAGCACAGGTCTGTTAAATCCTGAGGAGAGGTGATACTTCCTATGAAGGCTCTGTCCTCACATCACACTTCCTCACTTTCTGTGTCTCCATCTTCAGCACTGTGACATCATTCTTTGAATGGCACCCACCTGATACAAATATGTCGGAAAAAAATCAGTTACATTTGCAGCATTATTACTATCCTGAGTGAAAAAGGAGAACTTGAAGCAGGAAAAAAAAACCTCTAAGGCATCTTGTTTATTTCTATGGTCTTTGAGGACATATGTTTCCCTGGTTAATGATATTTACAACAATTGGCATTTTGTTGCCAAGCTCAGAAACTGAAACAGTCCAAAGCAACTATTTGAGCATTTAAATGTTACCCCTTTACAGTCTCCTCAGTTCTAAACTGGCTTCTTGAACTTCGCATCATACATGATGCCCATTCAAAATCAGCTGACATGCAGTGTCTACATTTTCCTTTCTAAGTGTTTTAAAGTGCACCCGACACTGTAATAACAGTAATCACAGTTCGCAAGTGTCACTGTCTTAGCGCTTGGGTTTGCTCTTGTACCTCGGCATAGCCTTGAGTCTGGAACGGGCGAGTCAGGATGGCGGTTCTGGCCTATGCCTAAAGAACTGACAGAGCTGCCGTCTTGGTTGTGTCCACAGGCATGTGCACCAGATCGACGCGGTGCTCCTCTCTCACCCCGACCCACTCCACCTCGGCGCCCTCCCGTTCGCTGTGGGCAAGCTGGGCCTGAACTGTGCCATCTACGCAACAATTCCTGTTTATAAAATGGGGCAGATGTTCATGTACGATCTCTACCAGGTAATTAAGCCCTTAACAGGAGAGGCTTTCGGGATCCACTCGTGATCATTGTTAATCCTTGGCTGTGTTTTTCTTTTAGTCTCGACACAATACAGAAGATTTTACTCTCTTTACGTTAGATGATGTGGATGCAGCCTTTGATAAAATACAGCAGCTGAAATTCTCTCAGATTGTGAACTTGAAAGGTAAGTGTAGTGAATCGATAGACTAACGAAGGGGAAGCTTTGTTGTTTTCTTTTTAGCTTTTTAGTTTTTATAGTGCAGGGGAGCCAGCCCAGAGCCTCACTCATACTGGACAAGGGATCTCCTCCTTAGCTGTACCGTACCCAGTTTGGACTAAGGGAGCTGATTTATCCTTCTGGAAAGTACTAAGAGGAATTCATAATAAAAGTAATAGGAATTGTGGTATGGGAATACACATTAGCCCTTTCTACCTGGAACTTCTATTTGAATTTGAAAATATTTCAGACTACATACTAACAAAGTGTTAACAGCTTGGGTGGCCTCATGTCTGGGTGGGAAACAGTGCTTAAATGGTGTAAAATGAACAAAGCTAGTTTGCCTGGCTCTCCTCGGAACTTGGAGTTGGGGTCAGGAGATAAAGTGACTCGCAGCCCTAAATGCAGCAACTAAAGCAAATTAAATACTTAGTCAGCGGAAGAAAAGACTTCTTAGTAAGGATGTCAAATACCAAGTCTGCAGGAGGGAAGCCTGCTACAGATTTCCTTAATCATGCACTCTGGCATTAAAAACATGGCACAGTAGCTGGTATGGTGGCTCGTGCCTGTAATCCCAGTGCTTAGGAGCTGAGAGAAGGAGCATGAGTTCAAGACCCGTCCAGGATGCATAGCAAGTTCAGGCAGCCTGTGTGGTACATAGTGAAGCTCTCTCAAAAACTACAGATAAAAGAGCCAAACAAGAAAAGTGATGCTGATAATTAAACCAGGAAATGACCATTAGTGGTGCAGTCTTAGTAGGTTTGCTTAGAGTTTAGCTCTTCTGTGGATACATTCTTTACCATAATGAGGTTTGAATTGTTACTCCATCAGTTCAGGTTAACAGATAGGGAAACAACTTGGCAATTATTTGTGCAGTGCAGGTATCACAACTTAGTCCTGAGGATATAGTGTAGCTGTAGAGCAGTTGCCTGATGTACATGGGCCCTGGGCTCAGTCCACAGCCTACAGATACAGTGTACAGTTCATGTTGAGTACAGCGTGCTGGCTGTTAAGCCCAGTCTCTAACCTTGTATCATAAGCACAGCTAGAGACCCGTGGGGACATACAGTGAAACGAGGAGGGCAGCTATCATCCTTAAGGGAGTAGAGTGGCGGGTGACGGGAGTGGAGGCTTGCTTTTCACTGTGAGCATTTCAGCATCTGAATTTTTTGCCACTGAATATGTTGCTGGTAACATAACTTAGAAATACAACTGTCCTTAAGGTTGTGAAAAAGATCTGAGTATTGTCATTGTCTTGTTGGTATAGGCAAAGGACACGGTTTGTCTATCACACCCCTGCCCGCTGGTCATATGATAGGAGGAACAATATGGAAAATTGTCAAAGATGGAGAAGAAGAAATTGTTTATGCCGTTGACTTCAACCACAAGAGGGAGATGTAGGTATATTTAGACAAGTGCTAAAGCAAGTGCAGTTGCTGTTTCAGTCTTTGAAGGGAAAATTAGAAGCAACCTTTTGGCTTTGTTTTTGATCAGAGCCTACATCAACCGAAGACATTGAGTAGTGAGTATTTTCATTGTGGGGTGACAGGCTCATTGTAGGACATAGGGCTTTAAACGCTTTATATATCCTGTCCATTCCGTAAAGCTGACATTTCCCTGACGTGCTCAAAAGAAGTGAGCGTGTATATCACATTGTATTTTATATGAGCTTGACTCACTTCCTGATAGAGCTTTGTGACTTCTTATCTTTTAGAGGACTGGGTCAGTAAAGGTAGTAATTACCATCTAATGTAATGATATTTGATGACAGATTCCCTTTAAAAGGGAACATAATAGGGAATCATTTAATCAAAGGGAATCATAATTGTAATGATTGATTTGATACTCGTTAAAACACTGTAAGTTTTTGTGTCTGTGTGTTCACTGTCCCACAGGCTTCCTTTGTTACACCTGTACATTAAGTTCAAGGCTAGTTTGTATTAAATTACAATCTTCTCAAGGTCTTTACATTAAGAAACTTTAAAGATGAACAGATTGAATTTAGACTTGTAATTGTGGGTGAGTGAGAAGGATGGAAAGCTGAGTAAATGGAAAATGAATCCAACCACTCTACAAAGTGCAACAGTGCGTTTTAGATGGGTTTGGAATTAACTAGGGGAGGAAGCAGTATAGTTGTTTCTGGTCTCTGACTTGGAAGATACTGTACACACAAAGGTAGGTTGCTCAAGGTACAACAGAAGAGTGATAAATTTGATTATATACAGATTTAAACTAAAACAGTAAACTAGACTGTCAGACCATTAAGATAGGAAAAATGCTATAGAAAGTAGCCAGATTTACATTCATAATAAGTCTAGGAATTACTCAAGACATTAAAAATATACTAATTGCAAAATGGGCAAGCAGTAGTAAAAAAAGAGGCTGTTGAAATAATATGTACTTATTAAAATGTTTAAATTATTTTACAATACTGATAGCTTTCTGGGAAGCATTGAGCTTCTCAGTGTTTCTGACTGAGCCTTTCTGGAAAGCCATTTTACAGTATTTGTATGTTCTAGTGAATACATTTCAAGAAATGTGTGCTAAAGAAATAGAAAATATAGCAAGGAGTGGTAGCACACCCCTGTAATTCCCGTAGAGACGGAGGCAGGAGGGTTGGGACTTTAAAAACATCTCTTTCAAAGATAAAGTGGTAAAAAAGGGACTTAAGCAGATAAAAATAAATGATCAGATAAATACAATGTAGTAGAGATAAAATGGAAGGTTTTATAGCTGTGAGATGGACGCCTTCATGCGTGCCTGTGACCCTGGCCTTTGGGAGCTAGGTTAGGATTGTCATTGATGTCACCTGGCTGCATATATAGCCCATTTCTTTAAAACAAATGCCAGGCAGAAAGTCCTTACAATTTCTAAAAGTTAGATTTAGAGAAATGTTAATGTCACGGAAAGAGTCTATAATAGGGAAGAAATATATAGAAATACACATGGGTTGTCTGTGTTCTCCACGCATGTATGGATACACAGGACAACTTGTATGTTTAGAAGGCTGTGTCCAATATATCACTTATTTTAAAGTAGTGGTCCTGTGGAAGATTTTATTTTCCTCCTTAAAGCTTTTTGAATTTATCAGATTTTTAAAAATCAAGCATGTATACTTTTATAGCTAGTGTGAGGGAGGGGCCTTACGAAAGCAGCTACTTATTTTTGTAGTCGGTGAAGCCATTACTGTTCATTTGGAATGACAGATGTTCTTCATCTTTACACTTTGTTGTAGCCACTTGAATGGATGTTCCCTGGAAATGCTAAGCAGGACCCTCTCTACTTATCACAGATTCATTTAATGCCACGTATGTGCAGCCTAGACGGAAACAGAGAGATGAACAGCTCCTGAGTACGTACTGTCTGAATCTGCTGGGGTAGCTGTGGGTAGTGTGTGAGAGCAGGAGTTACTGTTTCTCTCTAATCACATTTTATACATTTTCTGTGAGTGTGTATATATGTGTAGACATGTATATAGGGTCAGTCCATCCTCTCCTCTGACGGTCTGGGTATCAGGTTGTCAGGCTTGGCAACAAGCACCTTAACCCTATAAACTGGCCCCATAACTCCTGTGGTTCTTTTTTTTTTTTTTTTAAGAAATGCTAATGTGACCGTGTCAAGATGCTGTTTAAAGGTTGACTTCCTCTACCACTCAACACATAGATGGCTTCCCCAGGCGTTCACTGGCCTCTGCATAACAACTGTATATTTATTGGTCAGGAAAAAAAACTGAAACTGAACCAGATAGAGAAGTGAGCGTGCACAGGTCTGCTGGCTGAGTGCTGCATGTTTTATTCTCGAGTTACCTTGATTTCACAGAGGTGTCTCTGAGCCGTCACTCCTTGCTTCTGCTGTGGCTCATTCTGCTGTGCTTTGTGTTATTTTTTATAAGCCATATGTGATTGCAGCAAGAAAGCTGGGTTCCACTTTTAAACGTGTGAGCAAGCGCTGTCACCGTCTGCTTACTAATTCACTGACTTTAAGCTCAGTTCTGTGTGTGTGTGTGTGTGTGTGTGTGTGTGTGTGTGTGTGTGTGTTTCTTGCTAGAGTTGGCTTTTACCCAACTTTTTAAGCTGACTGAGAACAAGGACATCTATTGCTCAAGATGCTTTTTTTCTTGGAAGGGAACGTGTTCTGTGCATTTATTCTACATGTGTGCATATAAAGCATGTATCATGTTTTATTCCTAAGAAGATATATTTAACCAAGTCAAAAGTAATTGTGTTGACTTAAACAAATACTTTTATATGTGTTCTAGTAATTACTTATGCAGCCTGTAAAAAACTGTGAAGTGATGTTGAGCTTTAATTTTGTTGCAAAGCACAGGCTTTACAGGAATCTTCTGTTCTTATTTAAGCAAACGTCCTGGAAACTCTTCGAGGTGATGGAAACGTATTAATAGCAGTGGACACGGCAGGCAGAGTTCTGGAGCTGGCGCAACTTCTGGATCAGATTTGGAGGACTAAAGATGCAGGGCTGGGCGTTTACTCATTGGCGCTCCTGAATAATGTCAGTTACAACGTGGTGGAGTTTTCCAAGTCACAGGTTTGTTCTCATGTGACCTTGAGTAAAGAGGTCCAGTATGATATCTTAATTGCCCTGCAGTAAATAATAGTGGTAGCTGAGCATTACCTGCCTACCGACCTGTATTCTTCACATGCATTGTTTCGTTTAAGCCATATATGCCCCAAGAAGTACTTTCTATTTTTGCCTCCATTTTGCAGATTGGTCAAGTTGCTGTAATCTCTAACTTTTGGTTTTCTGTCTATAAAATGGGGGCAAAAATAAAATATCACTGTTAGAATTTATCTTTCTTAAAATGAGTTCTTTCCCTCCAAGTTATGATCTCTGGGTTAAAATATTCAGAACATCTCCAGTCTCTTCTCAAAAAAGATTTAAGCTGATATAAGTGATACACTGCAAAATAAAATACTTTTTTAGAGATTAAAAACTAGGGTAGGACCTCATGGGGAAAAGAAGCCGATTGGCTACATGTCCAGGTGTTACAAATATAATCAACAGTTGGGGGAAGGGCTTACAACTTGGTTATTGTTAACTACCTTGCAGTATGGCATTTTCTAATTATTGACATTTCTCCTTGTATTAGGTAGAATGGATGAGTGATAAATTGATGAGATGTTTTGAAGACAAAAGAAATAACCCATTTCAGTTTCGCCATCTCTCTCTGTGCCACGGTCTTTCTGATTTGGCTCGAGTTCCGAGCCCCAAAGTTGTCCTTGCCAGCCAGCCTGACCTGGAGTGTGGATTCTCAAGGGACCTCTTTATTCAGTGGTGTCAGGACCCTAAAAACTCAATCATTCTAACTTATAGAACGACTCCTGGGACCTTAGCACGTTTCTTAATTGATAATCCTTCCGAGAAAGTTACAGAAATAGAGGTAAGCACTTATATTCAAACTTTAAATTTATTATATTTATTTGGCACTGGGTCCAGTCAGTGCTGCCTGTGTACATATGAGACTGACTGAGGCCATCCCCTGAAGCATGGGCAGCGTCCTGTGCCACATCCCTAAAGAAAAAGTACTCTCCCTCCCTCAGCAGCCATCAGCTGCCAGTGACTCCTCAGCTGGAGCTGGGCCTTGCGAGACCCTCTCCTCCTCGTGCTAGAATTTGACTGGCTTGATCTTATGCAGGTAACTACAGCTGCTGTGAGTTCGTGATGTACATGTTACGCCCAGAAGACAGCATTTCACAGCATTCCTTCCCATCCTCCTACTCAAATTCTTTCTGCCCCTCTTCTGCTGTGTTTCTTCTCTTCCTGAGCCTTGGAGGTTTGGTCTCGGGGCAGTTGGTGTAGATCTCCCATCTAGAACTCGGCATTCATAGTGTCAGCTGACCAGCAAAGCGTCTGCATTAATTGCTGCCCACCACTAACGCTTCTCTGACCCGAGGCTGAGAGCAGCTCTAATCTATGGACGTAGACATAAATATTTGGAAGACAGCTTGACAAAACGATGTAGCAGAGCAACAGTAGGTTCTCTGCTAAGCCCAGTGACCTCCCTAGTCGGGGCCTTTTGACCAGATTTAACATTGCCAGGCATGAATTTCCTCCTGTAGAGCAGGCCTCAAGTCCAATCAGTTGGTTACGCTCATAACAGTCATCCCACTATTACACCAGTGGTCATATTAAAGTCGATATTCTTTCCTACTTTTGTACCTTGGGTACCTTTCAACACATTTTTCCTTTACTTGCAGTTCATGCTGTTAGTCATGAGGATTTCCTAAACCCCTCTTGATTTAGTCATTTATTAATCTTTATTGTTATTGTAACCTTTATTTCCCATGCTGAGACCAAGGACCTTACCTGCCAGAGTCCACATGTGGAGGTCAGAGGACAACTTTCTAGAGTCATTTCTCTCCTTCTACCACATGGTCCTGGAGATTAATATTAGGTCGTCAGGCTTGGCAGCAAGCATCTTTCCACACTTTAGCTATTTTTAAAAAAGAAAACACACACACATTTTAATTTTTAGTTTGTATGTTCATGAATATATATGCCCTGTGCAATCAAAACCTTGCTCTTCCTTCCTTCCATCCATTCATCCATTCATCTATCCATCCATGTAACTGGCTGGCCTGGAGCTCACGGAGATGCACCTGCCTCTACCTCCTGAGTGCCGGGATTAAAGATCTGAACCTTCATACCCAGCCTCTCTCCATTTCTTGAAGAATGCCTTATTTCCTAATGACCTTTTCTCCACTCTGCCTGAGCTGCTTCCCTGTCAACTTTATGTGTCTGAGTCTGACCTTACAGCTGCCTTTCTCTGACTCCAGAGTCTTTCAATTCATTGACCTCACCATTTACTATGCATTGTCCTGTTAGCATCGAAACACTGCCCTATGATTAAACACTGTGCAGGCATCATTAGCAAGCCTGCCTTCTCACCTGGCTACACCTTGGCCCTAGTGTGTACCTGCATTCAATCAGCATTATACCATTTGAGTTAAACAGGAGCAGTAAATAGATTTCCTGCTGAGACCTTATCTTGCAAGGGCATCAACAGTAGCATTTAGCATCCAATAGAATGTTCATATTCTCACTCCCCAATAAGCCAACTCCTGCCTTCTTTCTCCAACATCCTACAACTAACCTGTAGCCTCATTGCTAGTCCATGATCGTGTCTGGAATTTAACAGAATTTAACAGGGTCAGTTAGGATTTCCTGTCTTACCACTAAATATACTAACCCTCCTCTCCACCTTCATCTACAAGACAGTTAGCAAAACGACCAAGGTGGGAAAAGACTTTGCTTAATAACCAAGCCATCGAATCTGTCAGTATTTCCAAAACCAGTATTGTTGACTAAGAAGTCCAAGTTGCAAGTGGCTCGGCTAGTTAACTGCAGGGCTATACATAGTTTTAGATGGCTATTTGTATATTGTCCCCATAGCACCATTTGAAGGACTGTTTACTTTGTGAAAAACTGTGTCTTTAAGAAAAGCATAATATCAGCAACTAAAGTCTGAGAAATCTTCACTGTAACTACAGCATTGCTGATCAAGGATTCCAAGCAGGCATATCAAAGTAAAATACTGTCTTGGGTTATTTAATAGCTTTGAAATACCAAGTTAAAAGAACTCAGAAGTACTTGTAGCAGTGAGAGATGAAATACTGAATTGAGAAATTTTAATTACTAGAAACTCAATTAGGGATGATATGCCATTGAGGAATTAAAAGGACATTAGAAGTTTGAAGAAAAAAAAAGAGCAAGTGACATTCCAGAGCGTTCTCATGATACTAGAAAGGCTTTAGTTTAGGGCTGCGTGGTGTTCTCAGGCTCTGTCCCTGCGTACCCTCCCTTCTCCCTTCCCTGCCGACCGATAGTCACGTCTGGAGCGCCGGGTGAGCTACCCCCGCCCCGGTTGCCAGCATCTTCATAGGAAAGCAGCACTTGCTTGTACTTGCAAGGCCACACTCTAGGAAGCTAGTGTTCAGAAGTGTGTGCGCGGAACGGTGCTTGTGGTAGTTGGAGCATGAATTTCCACACGCACAGGCTTCTGTGGAGCCTGCCTCAAGTAAAGACGTGGGGCCCCTGCGTCCCCCGACCCGCCCGCCTCCTCGCTCTTCTGTGACTTCCTGTAGCACTTCCTGTTCTCCTTTTGACAATAGCGTTCTTACTGCGCGCAGCAGTCCCTCCTTTTACTGACTTGCATATCCCTGATCGTGACGTGGGACACGTTTTCACATACCTGTTGACCATTTGTCTTCTTTTAAGAAACATCTGTTTAAATCTGTTGCCCATTTCTAGACCATATCATGTGATTTTTTTTCTTTTTACTGTTGAGTTTTCCACGTCCCTTATATATTCTGAGTATCAATGTCAGATGTTTCCTCCTATTTTGGAGGCTCTCCATGCTTTGATGACCGTGTCCATTGCTGTAGAGAGCCTGTCAGTTTCCTTATGCTTATGGAGTACAACCCATACTCCCTGGGGTTCCACAGGGTCTGACCTGCATCTACTTTTCTTGCTTTTTATTTGTCTTTTGAGGCAGGGTCTCACTGTATGCATCCTGGCTGGCTTTGTATGCCAGGCTGGCCTTAAACTCAAAAAGATCTGTCTGCCTCTTCCTCCTGAGTACTGGGATTAAAGGGTGTGTGCCACCACGCCCAGCAAGTACCCACTTTTCTGACCTAAGCACATTCCGTACACTCTGCTCACTACACCACTTAGCCCTGGCAGTTCTCCTGCCTATAGGGGAGCAAAGACCAACATTTTTTTTTTTTTTTAACAAAAGGGAAATGTTAAATCAGGGATTAAATATTTTATGAAAATTTAGTTGTGGGTCAATAGTTTATAATTTTAAAACGTGTCAGGTAAGCTACTATCTAAATGTGAGATGCTACATTTGTGAGTATTCACTTGAGTTTGATTTAATTTTTATTTTGAAATAGTTTCAAACTTAACCAAAAGTTGCAAATGTAGTATGCATACTCTATGTGATACGGCTGGCTTTGCTGATCACATCTAGTATCTATACAGGCACAGTGTTACACACATTTTTTTTTTCCTAAACTATTTGAAAGAAATTGTAGTTAGTCCAGCATTACCTTGGATAGTGTCCCGGTATGTATCATGTGGGAACAAGAGCCACAGAACACAGGAGACAAACACTGGCACTATGCTACCGTTTAACCCACTGACCTTGCCAACTCCAGCTGGTTGGCACAACAGTGTCCTTTCTTAATTACCTGTCCCAATTTTGTCTGTGATCCCACCCAGGAGTACATGTTGCATTGAGTGGTTATGACATGACATTTTAAAAGTTACTAATAATTCTTAGGTTAGCACACAAGGTGGTGAGCTTCATCACGGCGTTTCATATTCAGACGTGTCATTGCGCTTGGTTCTCCTTCGTTCCACTCCCCTGCGCCGCTCCCCCTCTTCCCTTACTTCCCACAAATAGTTCCTCTTCTGCTCTCTTATCAAATGGATTCTGTTACCATCTCACATTTCTTCCTCCTTTCTCATGAATCCCTTTCTGATTTCACACACCCCCATATATAAATACATATACACACCTAATTTAAAATCTAGACTCTGTTTACGTTAAATACTTTTAATTATTTTATGCATATGGGTGCTTTGCCTGCATGTGTGCCTGTACCATGTACATTCTTGGTGCCCACGGAAGCCAGAAGAGGGTGTCAGATGCCCCAGAACTGGAATTACAGACAGTTGTGAACTACCATGTGGGTTCTGAGAATTGAACCCAGATCATCTGGAAGAGCAGTCAGTGTTCTTAACTTCTGAGCCGTCTCTCCAGCCCCTAGGGTCTTTGATTTTTTTAAATTTATTTATTGTGTATGTGTGAGTTGTATATACACGCAGTGTACACATGAATGTCAGAGGATATCTTTCTGGAGTTGGTTCTCCTCCCACAGTGGATTCTGGGGATGGAGCTTGGGTCCATCCTTTCTTTTCTCCACTGAGCCATCTCAGCATCCACAAGGGTTCCCTAGTTTGTAGAGAAATCTTTCCCTATGAGGTTTCCCTAGTTTGTAGGAATCCATTTTTCTTTTTAAAATTTCCTCTATATATTTTTTCCTTTTTGATGTGTTATCTTTTTCTTGATTTGGGGAGTTCTTATAAAAATGTAGTTTCTGACATTCATAGTACAGCCAATATTTTTACCTTTTCATTTAATTCTGTGAGATTTAAAATGTGAAAATTTTCATTTTCTCTATGTTATATAACTATTCATTTTTTTCATTATGACTTTGTGTCTTTGGGACTTTATGTGGCTTACCTACTTCTGCTTGCTTTTCCCAATTGACTGGTGTGTTTTAACCAGTTTGATGTACATTCATCTACTCTAACAGCTCAGTTTTAGTATTAATCTAAATAAGGACTGTGATTTCTTGTCACGGAAACTTGGTGAATTTAAAGACCGTGAGTCACTTCAGAAAAGCGGTGTGTCTGACACCCGCTGCCCGGCCCTCCTAACTGACATTTTCTTGTGTGTGTTTCTTTAGTTGAGGAAACGTGTGAAGCTGGAAGGGAAGGAACTTGAGGAGTATGTGGAGAAAGAGAAGCTGAAGAAGGAAGCTGCTAAGAAACTTGAGCAATCCAAAGAGTGAGTTCCTTGTGGAGATTAAGTCTACACACAGCGTGAAGGAACACATTTACAGGGTTTAAACGTTAAATGAAAGTGAATTTTCTTAGGGCTTCGTGACTTTAAATAAACTCCACGTGACAAAATAAAATCCTTTCAGTGCTGATAATACCAGTTTAGTAAGTGGAAGTTAATGTTCCATTTTTACAAAATATTGATTTACTAATACGTACTGTTACATTATGATTTGGGTTGGCATTGGAGGGTAATTCATTTATAGTTCTGTAAGTATGGCCTCGCTGGTCCCAAATCCTCCTAGGGCCGACATCGACTCCAGTGATGAGAGTGACGTGGAGGAAGATATCGACCAGCCTTCGGCGCATAAGACAAAGCACGATCTGATGATGAAAGGTGAAGGCAGTCGCAAAGGAAGCTTCTTCAAACAGGCCAAAAAATCTTACCCTATGTTTCCTGCCCCAGAAGAAAGAATTAAATGGGATGAATATGGAGAGATCATCAAGTATGTGAGCAAAGCAAACTCTTTTGGCTCAGTGAATTTGATCTCTCTGGTCATGTGCTGTGCTCCGGGGTGCCTTGTCTTGAGTGTACAGAAGGCTTCCACCTTGAAGCATAAAATTAGAAACTGAGGGGCATTTTGTAGTAAAGGGAAAGTATGGTTTCATTGCTTAGCTGCACTCCAGGTTTTTAGAAACGATTGAGGCATCCTTTCCCCTGAGGAAGAGGTAAGGGACATGCCGTGCAGAAAGACAGGAGACAAAGAATTTTTGCTGGTGATTATATTTATTTTGGAAATGGCTTATGATGCTTATGGCTACAAGGGGAATGAATATGAGATAAAGGATGGAACCATGAAAAGCAACTAAAAGCACATGCTCGAATTGCAAATTTGAAAATGCCGCTACCCTGAGTAAAAGTCTCCCAGAGTTCCCTCTGCTTCCCCAGAAAATGTCAGGTGCACAATGTCTGATACTTTCAGTTCTTTTTGCTTTTCTCTCCTTTTTTTCTTCCCCTCCCTCTCTGGCTATATATAAGTATACTTAAGTATCTCTCTGTGTATTGATACACACTTATTCACTTCTTATGGAGCCAGGATGTAAGCAAATACTTCATACTTGCTTAGTGATTCCATAATGCTGTTGAGCAGGTAGTAGGCTTAGCTCATTCTCCGCCTTACTTAGGATAATTCCATTGTCTACTTGGCTCTCTAAAGCAACCGAGAGAGAATATAGCAGAGTAAAAAATGCTGGTGTTTATTTAGCTTCGTTTGATGAGTTACTAGGCTGCTGTTTACTGTCCTGTCTTTGCGTGCACGTGTGTGTGCGCGCGCGTGTGTGTGAATGTGGAGGCCAGAAGACAACGTGTAAGAATCAGTTCTTTCATTCCACTTTGGCTTCTGGAGGTAAAATTCCTGTTGTCAGTTTGGGTACCAAATTCTTCAACCCGCTGATCCACCTCACTGTCCTGGGTACTACTCTTAATTGCCTTTTCTGAGAAACATGGTGCTGAAAGTTAAATGAAATTGTAGGGGGTTTTGTTACTGTTTCTTTGGGTGGGGGGTACTTTAGGGATCAAGCTCAGTGCCTTGTACATGCTAGGCAGTTACTCTACTCCAGAGTTAGACTCCAGCCTATGAGGTTTTGTTTTTCTAATAGATTTGTACTGAATGTGCTTTACTGAATGTGTTGTTAGTGCTGTTGTGATCCTGTGGTTTACAGTTGGTGAGACTGGCTGTGGGGAATAAGAAGCTGTAGCAACCTGGGTGTTGTGAAATAGAGCCTGGGTTCTCAGAGAGGAGTGAGAATGGACTAGAAAGTAAATAAGATGATCATGGGGTATTAGAGAATTGTAAAATCAAGTATCTCAGTAATGCTCACAGGGAGAACTGTGTTTCCTCTGGGCATGTACACATCGTGTACACTCACACTAATAAGTAAAATATTAAAAAGAGAGAGTACTTGTTACATAGCCATTCAGATCTTCTCGTGGCCTGTTCAAGGCTTCTCACTAGTCTACAACATCTTTAAAGAGCATTCTTGGGCTGAGGATGTCACTCGGGAATAGTGTGCTTGCCTAGCTTGTACTAGGTACTGGGTTCAATCCTTAGTACTGTTAGCTAAATAAATAAATAGTACTCTTCAGTGTTTATGAAAAACATAATACACATAGTCATCTGATGATTGGTATCATGGGTTACATGAATATTTAAGTCTTGAAATACATAAGTCTTAAAATTACGTCTCCCATTGCTCAGTTACATGTGTTACATAATGTTAGCATGCCTTCCACATGTCTAATTAGAGACTCGCTGTTTAGGCCAGAAGACTTCTTAGTGCCAGAACTTCAAGCTACTGAGGAAGAAAAAAGCAAATTAGAATCTGGCTTGACAAACGGAGATGAGCCCATGGATCAGGACCTGTCTGACGTTCCCACCAAGTGTGTCTCTGCAACAGAGTCTATTGAGATAAAGTAAGTGTCTTTCTGGGTTTGGAAACCAGGGTACAAGGCAGTGCCAGCACCTGAGTTATGTAACTTACGCTGTTTCAGAGGTAGAGCCTCTAGGAAGTTCACGCTTTTAAAATTCCCTTTTTTTGTGAAAAGACCTGTGAAGTATGGTGTCATTTTCATTGATGATACTTGAATGCCAAAGTAATTAGGTTAGTGGTAGGAAGGGGAGGGAGCTGAACATTAAATTGTACATTTGCATGAAGAGACATTATTTCTGGCCTTTTTAATAAGTCTAGTAGCAGGTGGAAGAGTAGTGCAACTGAGAAGCTAATTCTTCTGAGTTACTACTGCTGTTTCAAGAAGTGTTCTCCCTGACTTAGACATGGTAATGTCTAGGGGGTATAAAATTTAACGGGAGCGGAAGTAGTTAAGAAACCCTTTCCTTTTCTGCATAATATGGTTAATACTGCCAAGAAGTGATTATTTTGGAATTTGAGTCATCAGAGAACAAATGGTTTATTTGTCCGCTGACATCTTTTTTATATATTCTCGGATGGAAATTAGAATGGGATACATACTGTAACATGTGTTTCACAGTCTTTCCTTACATAAGTTATATACATCTCTTTCCTGATGCTGAAAGCCTACTTTTAGAATTAACTTCCCAGGAAAATGAGCTGGAATAATGATGTCTAATTACAGAGCCAGGGTTACTTACATAGACTACGAAGGACGCTCGGATGGAGACTCCATTAAAAAGATCATCAATCAGATGAAACCACGGCAGTTGATCATCGTCCACGGCCCGCCAGAAGCCAGTCAGGACCTGGCTGAGTGCTGCCGTGCGTTTGGTGGGAAAGATATTAAAGTGTATATGCCAAAGCTACACGAAACAGTTGATGCCACCAGCGAAACACACATCTACCAGGTAATGTTTCGCTGGTGGAGCTATGGGGAAGTGGACGTTGTTGCAGACTAGCTCATGCTCGTCTGGAATATGGTAATGAGATGGGCACAGCCCCCGCCTAGCAGATGCCGCAGTTCAGGGTGTTAAAGCAAACGAATCGCATCCCTCACACTTACGTGCACACTGGCAGTGTGCACGGAGCCAGGGGAGCATAAAGAAGAGGGAAATGCTCTCTGGAAGAAGTGATAACTAAGCTGACTCTTACTGGATGTTTAGCTAAGCTGTCAGGACACACAGTGGCAGAGAGCGTTTTAGGCAGATAGACACCTATGGCAAAAGTACAGGTGTGAGGGAATGGTAAGTGTTCGCGAATTCAGAAGGTATGTTCATTCATGAATGGCAGGGTCTGCTTGTGTAGCCCAGGCTAGTTTCAAACTCTTCTCCTGCCTCAACTTCAGAAATGCTGGAATTATAGGCATCTACTACCATGCCTAGCCTCAAGAAAAAAAAAATGTTTTAAAAATTCAACAGATGCCACGGTTTTTCTTCACATGAAAGAGACAGGTACAGAAAACCGGGCTAGCTAGAGGAGAGAGGGAGTCTTGTCTGGTTGTGGGAGATAGTGACAGTTGAAGGTAGGTGTGATGTCTATATCTGGAAGAAGTTAGAACTTGCCAAGCAGAACAGTTATACTGGGTGGGTAAGAGGAAGAGACATGAAAGTGTGAAATTACATGGCACATTCCAGAAAGCACAAAGAACCAGCACTCTAAGGTGCACCAGCCGAGGGTGCACAGGCACTAGAAATGCTAGAGGTAACTCCCCAGTGTTAGAGTGGGGAGGGGGATTTCATGTGATTCTGATATGCAGTCACATTGAGAACCTTGTTTTGGAAAGTGGACACGGATCCTTAAGACCTTGCAGACAATTAGGTCATCATGAAGATTGAAGGTCTGAGGAGAGAGATTCTCAGATGTTGGTCATATCTCCAGAGCTTACATTCAGTTTGTTAGCTTTATGCCCCATGAATTTATTTATTCCTTCCTCTCCCCTTTGCATGTCCAGGTCAGACTAAAGGACTCACTTGTCAGCTCCCTTCAGTTCTGTAAAGCAAAAGATGCCGAGTTAGCTTGGATAGATGGCGTCTTGGATATGAGAGTTTCCAAAGTGGACACAGGAGTGATTTTAGAAGAAGGAGAACTCAAGGATGATGGAGAAGACTCTGAAGTGCAAGCGGATGCTCCCCCGGACGCTAGTGCCATGGCCCAGCAGAAGGCCATGAAAAGTCTGTTTGGAGACGATGAGAAAGAACTGGGCGAAGAGAGTGAGGTCATCCCGACGTTGGAGCCTTTGCCGCCTCACGAGGTGAGAAGCCTGTGCGTCCTCTGTCTCTCTAGTGGTCCTGGGCATTGTAGGGCTTCACATGTGCTAGCCATGCGCTTTGCTGTTGAGCTACCTCCTGATCCGTCTGTCTGTCTGTCATCCTTCCAGTTCCCTGTTGTGGTTTTAGCCATTTAAAATACGTTGTGTGGGTCCCAACTTTGGAGTTCTTATGAAGGACTACCCAGGACATGTGTCTCTGTGCGTCTTAATCTCTACAGTTAGAGAATGATAATTGAAAGGAAACCTTTACCAGATCTTTATTTTAATTATTAAAATTTTTTAAGTAGCATACACAGTATTTTATGATTTATGATTTATTTTTAAACAGAATTTTTTTTGTTAATTCTCCCTCTCTCTTCTCCCTTTTCCCCTGGCCCTCCTTTCTGCTTTCACATCATGCATGCCATATTACCCTCCCCTAGCTAATTAACTCAATTGTTCATGACCTGTGTTTTCAGGGTGGACTTTGAAATATGGAGTCTGATTGTGAGGATCGCCTACCTTCCATCTCCAGTGAGGAGACCTGTAGTTTTCTAAGAATGCCATTTTTCTGTGTTGTCAGTTCCATTCAAATCACATCGGTTTTGATGCAGTTAGACACCTTCCATTGAGTACACCTTTAATGCTAGCCTAGGAGTTACATGTTCTCAAGAGGGACCTAGTTAATTAGAAAAGCTCCTAGGTAATGAAATGAGAGCAATGTTAATACTATAAGAGTCCTACAGGCTTGTCAAGTGAAGTCTTTAGCCCACCATGGAGTTGATAGAGAAGCAGCCTCTTCTTCTGGCTTCTGATCTAATCTAGCACTACTCTTGAAACTGGGAGGGGGAGTGAGGAGTTTTTTCTCTGTGCTAAAGCTATAGTGCTCTTCAGTGCCCTTTCAGAGTAGCAGCGTTAGCTGAAAACCTCTTGCCTTTCTGACTCTCGGCCCGCAGCCTCCATTGCACGTGGAAGTGGGATTAGGGAAGACTTCTCCTCTGAACTAATCAGGGGACGGCAACCTGGAAAATGAGGTTTCAGTTTAGCTCTGCCTCTTGACACTCGAGTTGGCCCTCTCCAGCAAGTGGGTGGGTGAAGAGCATACTCTTACCTTGAGTGTCTGTTATTAGGAGGCATGACTAATAAAATTGTGAAACATCAGAAAATGTGAAGGGCTTTGTAATGTTAGTGACAAGGTAGAGCCCAGAATAACAAACTTGAAATGTATTTTACAGTCTTGAAATGATCTGTCAAAGAACTTCAGGGAATAATAAGAATATCATGCAGTGTTCCACGTTATCCAACACAGCTTTGTGTCTACTGCTTTATTGTTACTCTTTCCCCTTTGACCTTATTCAAGGTTCCTGGACATCAGTCGGTTTTTATGAATGAACCAAGACTGTCTGACTTCAAGCAGGTTCTTTTGCGGGAGGGGATTCAAGCGGAATTTGTAGGAGGTGTTCTTGTCTGCAACAATCAAGTAGCAGTCCGCAGAGTAAGTTTGTTTTTAATAAGGGCTGGATTGAACATGTGCTTTTGAGGCTTTATCTTAATTCTGTAAATCTTATGATTTCGTAGAATTGAAAACCAGTCATTTACATTCATCATGATAGGCTTAGTAGAAGTGATTCAAATATTTGGTATATCATTTTATAGTAAAGTTTTATTATTTGAATCCTCTGACATTTATGTGTCTATAAAAACTCATTACAACAATATTGTCCCTATATTCCGGAGTCAGGGCAACCCGTTTCCTGATCAGTCATAAAGTGGTCCATGTTATAGATGTTGCTTATTGTTTCTGCATGTCGATGAATGGGAGAGACTAAAGAACTTTTCCAACTGTTTTTGTAGACGGAAACTGGACGCATCGGGTTAGAAGGCTGCCTTTGTCAAGACTTTTATAGGATACGAGACCTTTTATATGAACAGTATGCCATTGTGTAAAGGACATAATGTCAGGAAGAGTCTGCTTGACCTTTCTCAGGAAGAAAGGATTCTCATCTGATGCTAAGCTTTCGCTGTCTTGTTTTGTAACATACAAAAAGAATCTGCCAGAAAACATGAGCATGTATTAGATTTTGAAAACTATGAATCAAGGGCCTGGGGTGTAGCTCAGTGGTAGAGCTCTTGCCTAGCATGTGCAAGGCCCTGGGTTTGAGTCCTAGCACTGAATAAAGAAATAGAGAAAATGTAAATAGAACCCATTTTGTAAATGCTCTGTCTTGTGGATGCTAGAGGCCCAACAAAGAGACAAGCCCAGAGCTGAAGGTGATTGTTTTCCTCTGCAGATCCCTTGCTCCAAGGGCTCATTACTTGAAAAACAAAAACAAAAAGCCAGTGCAACTTAGCAAACCAGTTCATGGCCTTACAGAAGCTGGTACACATGTATTTGTGCAAACAGTTTCTTATGTTTTTCTGGAATAAAAAGGGAGAATTATGTAGAAAGCATATGCTAAAAAGATAACAAACACAAACCACTGGTGAAACATTAGAAAAAAAAGTGTATTGTGCTGTTACTCCTTTTTGAATTCCGACACGCAGTTGCCTCCACGTGGAGCCTGTCTGCCCTCTCTCTTCGCTGTAGTGTGAGGCAGTACACATTTAGTTTAGAAATAAATTTTTATTTCTCCCATTTCTTGTTTATTAAGATTTTGTTGTTATTCAATTTGAATTTATAACCTCATCATTTGAATAAACATCATCTAAAGGAAAGCCTTGGAGCTGAGTGTGGTACATACGTCTGTAATCCCAGCGCTCAGGAGGCTGGTGTAGGAGGCCAGACAGAGCTGCTTAGTGAGGCTCTGTCCCCAAAACCAGATAAAAGGAAGCCTGCTGTGGCACCAGTTCTGCATATGTATTATTTAGATGCATCAACTATTGGCTGAGTTACTGTACTTGAAACTATCCAGAGCTCTGTTTTTAAAAAAACGAATGTTGAACCTCACATTTTTATAAGGTAATGGTGTAATTTAATTAAAAGGTGTAAATGTTTTTCTTTCTTAGCTTGTTTTCTAAGTCTATATATAAAGAGTGGTTGGATTTTATGCTTATTACTATAAAAATAGTACTTAGCCCAGGTAATTGTCATCCTTGATATAGTGCAAATGAATCCTGTTCAAGAGTAAAGACTGAAAATATGCAATTCCACTGACTTGAACAATGAGCCACATTGTTCTGTCATGACCTGTTGTTTGATTTTTAGAAGGTAGCTTAATAAAGGCAGTCCTTGAAGCACGGTTCTAAAGCATTTAACCTCTCCCCTCTGCACTTAGATTTAGAGAAGCCTGACTCTTGTTTAACTTTGGAACTATGTATATTTCGACCCAGTAATAGCGGACTAGAATTAGCCTTTTATTCAATTTCATGTGCTGACGGAGCCTTCTATTGTGGATTACAGCGCTGGAGCAGCTTGTAGCCTTTTGATACTGAAAACCAGATGTAAAAATAGTGTTGCAGAGATGAGTGTAAAGAGTGAGCTTTCTTTTTTGTAGTCATGAAGCATTCCTCTTACACCCCTGTTAATGTATAGAGCAAGCCTGTAATTCTATTTCACTTCCAGGGGAAGAGAACCTGCAGTAGCTACATGGTAGAAAGCTTCTGGCTATACCTATAATACGGTAATGCCTATATCTAAAATTATTTCTTGTCTAGCCTTTCTGCTGTCCTGCGAACAGGAATTAAACTTTACAGTACTGCTTGAAGACGGCTGCTCTGCCGTTAGAGAGCAGTGCTTTCTGCCTGTGTCTCGATGAAAGGACCCGAAAATCCCTGAAATGGAGAGGCCTTCATTGTAGCCTCAGCTACTTAAGAAAAACATGACTTTTAAGACAACAGTGAGATAGATAAATCATGAATGCAAAGAAGCTTTCTCTGAACCAAGAATAAATGCAGCATGTGAGCTATCAGCTGATAGCCACAAATAGTTTTCTTAAAAAGAATTTTTATCTGGGCATGGTGGCACATGCCTGTAATTTCATCACTTCATTCAAACTTGGTTTAAGGCCAGTCTGGACATAAGACCCTGCTCAAAAGACTGAGAAAGGGGTTCAGGATAAGCTCAGTGGAAGAGTTCTTACCTACATGTGTGAGGCCCTGATTTGACTCCCAGGTCTGGGTGTTGGGGGGTTGCTTGCTGTATCTGTTGTATTCGTTGCAGTGCGATTATACACGTCACGAATTGTTGCAGTTATCTCTGTGTTTTTGTGACTCAGCAGGTGACCTAAAACAATAGTGAAGAAATTCGTGTTGTAAGATGTGTTCACTTTCTTTTTATGTCTGTGTGCAGTTTACATACCATAAAATATTTACTCTTTTAAAATACACAGTTCACTGGTTGGGAGAATATCCAGAATCTGGAGCCACTACTATGTAATTCCAGAATGCTTATATCATTCCAGAAAGAAACCTAGTAACCATTTACACCACATTTTCTCCCTAGTCAATCATCAGTCTCTCTGTCTCTTCTGGACAGTTCGTAAAAACAATCATGCAGCATGTGGCCTTCTGTGTCTTCCTTCATTTCAATTCACGTTTTCAAGATTCATTAATTTAGTAATGTGTTAGCATCGTTTTTGTTTGCTTTGAGATGTGGTCTTACATTCTATAGTTCAGGCTGGCTTCGAACTCATAATCCTCCTGCCTCTGGAATACTGAGGTTGTAGGCGTACACTTCCAGTGTCCATTTTGTGGTTCTATGACACTTTTATTTGGTGTCGTGTTTGTTCATCAGCTGATGTACCTTGAGTTGGTTCCCAGTTTTTGGCCGCTATAAACAATGTTGCTTTGAACATACTGAACAAGTTTTGGTTTTTTTTAAAAATATGAACATTTCTATTTTGAATCTTGTGTATACGCGTAAGAGCAGGATCACTGGGTCCCTTGGTAACTGCTTAGCCACCTAAGGAGTACAGACTATCTTGCAGAGTAGCTGTGCCATCTCGTGCTCCATGGGCACAGGGGCAGGGCCGTGTCTGCCATACGCATTCCTGACTCACCTTCTATTCTCACCACCCTAGTGTGCGAGGACATGTTGCCTGGGGGTTTGCATCTGTATTTCTCCAATAAACAATGATGCTGAGCGCATCGTGTGTGTTACAATTCTTACTGGATGTCTCTGTGTCTTTGGAGTAATGTCTCTTCAACTCTTTTGTCCATTTGTAAACTATTCATCTTTTTCATCGTTAGAAGCTTTGCTTGTAGATACTTCTGTATATGAGTGGTAAATATTTCTGTGGCTTGTCTGTACTTTGTTGGTCATGTGATATGAAACAAAATTTATGATTTTTGAGGTCCATTTTTTCTCTCTTTTCAGTTACTTATATTATTGGTGTTGTTCATAGAAAGCATTCTCTTTTTAAAAATGTCTTATTTGGGGGTGGGGCAGGTGCACAGGTCCATAGCATGCGTGTGGAAGTCAGAGGACAACTTGCAGGAATCTGTTCTCCTTTCACCATGTGGGACCCAGCGATCAAACTGAGGTTGTCAGGCTGGTGGCAGGCATGTTACCTGCTGAGCCATCTTGCCAGCCCTTAGAAACCATTCTTAGAAAGCCTCATTCAAAGTTGCAAAGATAGACACTCTTTTTAATAGTTTCGGCATTAGCTCTTACAGGTATGCTTTTGCTTTGTTTTTTTTTGTTGATTTAACTCTTGTTAATGAGGTAGACGTCTAATTTCATTTTTCTACATGTGGATGTCCAGTTGTTCTGATATCATATGTTGAATTTCCTAGCGAATTATTTTGCCTTGTTGAAAGTCAGTAGACCAAATCCGAGTTTGTGTGCGCTCACCCAGTTCAGTCCCGTTGTTCTCTGTGTCTTCATGCCAGTGTTCCACCATCTGGATAGCTTTGTGTTTTTAAGTTTTGAGATTGGGACATCAGAATTCCCTAATAGCTATTTGCAAGCCACCATGTGGATGCTGGAAATCAAACCTGGGTCCTCTGGAAGAGCAGCTAGTGCTCTTAACCACTGAACTATGTCTTCAGCCCCCTGTTTTGGCTGTTTTGTGAAACATTTTCCTCGTAATTCTGTACTCTGTCAGTGAGCCTTGTATTTACCGTTCAGACAAGGATGAAATAATGGTTGCTATGCGGGGCAGGGCTTGTTAGTGGAAGGATGGATGAAAAAGAAGCTAGTAGTGATCCCAGTCTGGCTCTCTAAGCTAGAAAACAGTGGTTACGAATCTTAAGTAACACACTAGTGTGATTTTATAACTGTCCTTGCCAGAGAACTTCGGCTGTCAGTTCATGTGGATCACCACCCCTTAGCGCTCATGTGTTGGGAGTGTCAGGACCGAGTTCACTGTATTGAATGTTGAGGTGTTCTTTTATTAAACAGTAGTTTTTCAGTCTTGACAGTTTGGAGAGTGGGAGGAATAACATGCCCCTGGACAGATGCTGCTTTAGTGAGCTCAGGACGGAGCCCGGTTACGTAACATGTGGGCAGCCTGTCTAAATCGCTGTTGGAACTTGTTCTTACCTTTGGGGAAAATGGGTTCCATGACCATAATTGTTTCCATTTTACAGACTTGGCTCACTCAATGGGAATACTTTTCTTTTTTCCTCTCTCTCTTTCCTTTCTTCCTTCTTTCTTCCTCCCTCCCTCCCTCTCTTTCTTTCTTTTTGCAAAAGACAGAAAGCCCAAGCCCCTAACCTACAGTAGCTCTCGCTGAGTGTTTTGTTTGTACCGCATGCTTGCTAAGTGCTTTACATGCATTGCCTCGATTTTCATAGCTGTGGGCAGCATGAGCGGCTTGTGATCCCGCTTAC
Organism: Cricetomys ansorgei; assembly: GCA_026225945.1. Classification (NCBI taxonomy): domain Eukaryota; kingdom Metazoa; phylum Chordata; class Mammalia; order Rodentia; family Nesomyidae; genus Cricetomys; species Cricetomys ansorgei. The sequence goes on from JAMJFZ010002869.1 coordinate 22,338,250, forward strand.
GGGTGAGAAAACTGAGGCTTACAGTCTGTGGGTGATCGCCCTCCAGTTCTCACACATGATAGGCATAACAGCATAGGACGGTCTTTGAAGATAATTTTTTAAGCTCCATTTATTTGTGGGTCACTGTGCATGTGTGGAGGTCGGAGGACAATTTGTGGGAGTGGCTTCTCTCCTTCCACATGGGCCTCAGGAATTGAACTAAAATCTGAGACACCTTAATGCCCCCAACAGTGTGCAGTAGTTTTTGTTTTGTTTTGTTTGAGACAGAGTCTCGCTATGTAGCCCTGGTTGGCCTGAACCTGGAATAGGTAAACCAGGATGGCCTCAAACTCAAGAGAAGTGCTGGGATTAAGGGTGTATGCTGCCATGTCCAGCCCAATGGGTAGTTTTGATACGCTGTCAACGTTCTTCAGATTTGAGCCTGGCCACATTAGGCACCAAAGCACCTTACTGAGACAATAATCTCAATTGTCTCTGTGGATCGAGGCAGCAGGCCTGACAGTCTTTCCTGGCACTAGTAAAATACAGTTGGGGCCCTTCGCCATATGACGTGCTTTTACTATGCACCAACTCCACGGCTAACGTGATGCTCTTACCAGAATTAGGCACAGATAGAGTTCTCCATGAGGATCTGGGTAGCTATTATCAAAAGGCAGAAGAACATGCTGTGAGGCAAAACAAATTCCTGCTCCATAGGCAAAGCGTTTGAGAGTAAAGGATCCAGAGCCAAGGCTTCAGATACCGTGGCCATCATTTTGTGGACCAGCGACCGTACCCTAACACAGGCCAGCAAGGATGGCTGCTGCGCCATTCCCAGGATCAGTGGTGCGAACCATCCAAAGCCCTCCGTTTGTGTGCAGCAAGCATTCCGGCACATGTTGGTGATTAAGTGCCATGCTCACAGGCATTGCCTCCTGGTTCTGCATAATGACTCTAAGACTAAGTGTCACCTCCGCTTTCAGATTTCAAAGAGCTTGCTCTGAGGGGTCTAAATGGCTTTTCAAAGTCACACAGCAGATTTCTGGTGAGCTGGGGCTTTTAACATGCCACTTTGCCTACAAAAAAGCCCTCTGATATTTATCCTTTCAGTTTCAAGAGGAGAACTCTCAAAACTAACTTCCAATTGTATTATTCACCATGTCTTCCAAACAACAGAGAATTTACCATGTGGCCTAATGTACGTCTAACACATTTAATGCAGCAAGCCTGGTTTGATTGATGAGATAATGCATTTATCCTAAAGTTACCAAACATTCTCTCTTCTGCTGGTTTTATGCTGTTTTCCACAAAATAAAACAGCTTTTAGTTGTTCAAAAGTAAGAAAATCCATGGGCTCCATGAGGATTTAAAACATGCTTATCCAGGAATGCTTCTGTGTGGGTTCTAGAAAGCCCCTTAGCAGTCTCTCATAGAATCTTTATAGTTAAATGAGAGAGATGCAGTGGTTTGGAGCCGGTCAGTGGGCTTCTGATCCTTCCAGCGCTATTTCCAAAGACTGCTCATGGGTGGATCTGTGCTAGTCAGAATTTGCAAGCTCTGTCTTCATCTTACTTCTCTTGACATTTTTATAAATCCTGGTTGAAGAGATTGATGACAAGTTAGGAAACTTGACAAATGACCTGCCACTGGAAGAGATGGCCCTGTGTGAAATGCCTGAATCTTGACAAGTTCGGATAATGGGCTAAATCTAAGAAAATGAAATGTCACCCATCTTTCTAAACCAGTGGCACAACTATATAATGTCGAGTTAAAGCTTAGAAGTCATTTTCTAAAAGGAGCACTTCTTTGAACTAAAAGTTGAGTATAAAGTTGGCTGTAAACAGGAAAGAAAGAAAAAGAGAGAGAGAGAAAAAAATGGATTGTAGGGCCATATTGCCAACAAACCAATGGACTCTGTAATTACTAATAAATTTTTCAATAAAGGTGGGCTGATCCTGCTCCATTTTACTGGCAAGACTCCAGTTAGAGCTCCATTCGGTGCACGTCACCCTGCCAGCCTTTTGACTTTGACATCGAGTAAGCTGTGAGGCTCTTCATAGACAAGCCTAAGCACAAGACATGATTGGAAATGTTGTACACCAGTTGCAGTGCTTTTATCATTTTGACCAGTATCTATTTTTTTTCACAAATGAGATATTACTACACACACATGCGCACGCACACACACGCGCGCGCACACACGCACGCACACACACGCGCACACACACGCACACACACACACGCACACACGCACGCACACTCACGCGCACGCACACACGCACGCGCACGCACGCGCGCGTGCACGGGGACTCTTCCTATATTTATAAACAAATACTTCATCAAATGCTTATATCATTATTCATTTCTTCCTAATCATTCGATAAGGTTTCCAGCTTTTTTCTCTGTAATTGGAAATACAGACACTCATCAAGTTAGACAGCATGGTAAAAGTAATACTAGCAAACAATTTCAAGTAGCTCAAGTACAATATTTTAATTAATTGCTGATGTAGGTTCAGAGGAGAGTAGCCAGCATGTCGAAGGATCTGGAAACCATAGCAAATAGGAACTAAAGATTGTTAGGTTAGATGTGCACTAGGACTCATTTGGGAGAGACACCGTCCTCCAAAGATGCAAGCTAAGGATCAGCAGACCTCCAGTCAGGTAAGCTTCGGTGTCCGTTAACACCCCCATCCTATTCTGTAGTGTCCTTCATTTCTGTATTCCACGTGTAATAGACTGGAGAAGATGCAAGTCTTTAGCATTTAACCGCAACATGAGAGGCCTGCAGACCAGTGATACAGATACCTTGCATGTGAAGGTCCTCGGTTTGGTCCCCAGAACCGCGTTTTAAAACAAAACAACAAAAACTGGGCCAGGGAGGTGGATCAGTGGGTAACGCACCTGCTGTGCAAGCATGAGGACCCAAGTGCAGATCCCTGGGACTTGAGAAAAACCGATGAGGTAGTGCATGTCTTTAATCCCAGAGTTCCTGCAGTGAAATGGGAGCCTGAGGTCAGAAGACCTCAGACACAGATCAGAGCCTCAGATTGGCCTGCCACAGCACTGGAGTGAGGGAAAGTAGAAAGGAAGTTGTGGAGACCAAGAGAACCAAGTCAAGGGTTTGAGCAGCAAGAGATTTGGCTCATCATCAGAGAAAACTGGAGTTTGACAGCTCTGAGCCTGAAGCTGTGGTTGCATCAAATTCTAGAGCCACCTCATTACCCTTCAGAGCCCAGGAATGCTCAGGTTCCAGGATACGTGGTAGCCACAGCTGCATCCCTCCACCAAGATGGTTAGTACTCGGGAGATCTTGAAAGCAGGAAGACAGGTCCTCTGTGTATACTGACCTCGAGGTGTGGGGTTAATTCCAGTGCTTTTGATAGTCAAGGGGTAGAAACAGCCTGTTAGGTGAACAGAAACCAAAAGCAAGCTGATACAGCTATTCTGATATCAGATGAAGATGTCAGGGGACTGGAGAGTCTTGTCTCAGTGGCTAAGAGCATTGGCCGCCTTTCCAGAGGACTGGAATTCAAATCCCAAGGATTACCAAATGGGATTATATGGCATTTAAAAGTTTCTGTGTGCCAAAGGAAACGGTCACCAGAGTGGACAAGCAGAGTATAAGATGGGGTGGGGGTGGGGAGAGAATCTTCGTCAACTACACATCAGACAGGAAATGAATATCTGAGATATATAAAGAACTACAAAACTAAAACACCAAAGAAACAAAGCGATCACTAATGAGTCAATGGAGATACAGTTCTCAGAAGAAGTAAAACTGGCCAATAAGTACATGAAAAACGGTTCACCATTCTTAGTATGCCAGTTGTTGTGACAAAATACCAGACAAAGACAAGGAGGGTTTGGGCTCAGTTTGAGGGAACCGTCCATCAGAGCAGAGACGTGGGGTCATCCTCCCCTGGGTTTCTCCGCAGCTGGGCCTCTCACAGTCAGGAAGCACAAGGTTGAATTGCTTGAGTTCTGATCACTTATTTAAGACCCCTAGCCCATGGAATGGATGGTCTTCCCACTGCAACCTAATCTTGGTAATCCCAGACACAAAGAGTTGTCTTGTATGGCGATTCTAACAGTAAGTAGACAATCAAGATGAATCACTTAGTCGTTAGGGAAATGCTAATTAAAACGACTTTGAGATTCCATATCACCCTACTCCGGATAGCTATTTCCAAGAAAACAAATGACAACAAAAGCTGGTGTGGATGTGCGGAAAGAGGAACCCTTATCCACTTACACCCTGCTGATGAGAGCATAAACTGCGACAGCCTCCGTGGAAGTCACTGTGGAGGTTTCCAAGGGGCTCGGGGCTAGCATATTACCCAGCTATGCTACGTTTGAGAATATACATGAGAAACTTTGGGTCAGTGGTTCTCAACCTTCCTAATGGTGCGACCCTTCAACACAGTTCCTCATGCTGTGGTCACCCCCAACCATAACATATATTCGTTGGCACTTCATAACTGTGATTTTGCTACTGTTACGAATTCTAATGTAAATATCTGCTAAGCAGATGGTCTTAGGCGACCCTGTGAAAGGGTCCTTCAGACCTTCAAAGGGGTCACAACCAACAGGTTGAAAACCACTGCTCTAAGTCATCATACCACAGAGATATTTACATACCCATGTTTAGTGCTGCACTATTCACAATAGCCAAGAGATGGAACTAATCTAGGTGCCCGCCAACAGATGAAAGGATAGAGAAAATGTGGTAAATGCACATGATTGAACATGTTATGTTGTAAAGAAAAATGAAATCATGACATTTGTAGGAAACTGGATGGGATCAGAAATCATTGTACTACATGAAATATTCAGATTTTTTATATGTGTAATCTAAGTGTGTGTGTGTGTGTGTGTAATGTGTGAGAGCTAAAGTTATGTTTTAAATTTTAATGACTGTGCCTAAGAGATCTATAAAACAAAAATTCCTTCAACTGTAAGCTCACTTGCCCAAGGATCGGTGACTTCCTGAAATGCTGGGGGCTGTTGTTCATGTACGATAACAAGCCACCTGTTTTTACTTTTATAAACAAGCTTGATCGATTCAACTGCACAAGGTGTGCTTGGTCACGCGTAGGCAGGAGATACGTCAGGACGAATGCTTGTCTCTGAGGAGATGAAGGTGAGAAGTAGCCCCGTGGGTTTTGCCTTTGTAAGCACCTGACTAATATATCCACCATTTTCTGGGAATTCTGGGAAGGGACCCGGCCAGAGCCCATCATCCTGGTCAGTATTTAATAAAGCTTGCTCCGAATTTGGCTCAAAAACTGTGGTAGTGGTCTTACTCCCGCCCAGTGGAATTAACACGTGAAACTAGCAAGAGATCATGAGATGAAGAGCTCTTAAGAGGGTGAGAGAAGAGAAGCTAGTGAAATACATAGAAGAAAGCAGAAATGGAGCAGCAAGATGGCTCAAAGGGTAAAGGCATTTGCTACCAAGCCTCACGACCTGAGTTCGAGTCCCAGGGCCGACATGGTGGAAGGAGAGAAGCGACTCCTGAAGCTTGTCCTCTGATCTCCAGTGCACACCGATGCATGTGTGGGTGCGCATACATGCAAAACATAAAAAAAAAAAAAGCTAATGTAATAAAATGTTTTGAAAGCAGAAGAGGGAACTATCTGGGGATAGGAAGGGAATAAGTCACAGGGGGTACAGAGGGCACTGGGGAAGGAGATCAATGGGAACATGCACAATGGCACATGTGTATGAGGGTGCCATGATGAAACCCATTACTTTCTATGCTAATCTAAAAATATTTTAAAGGGTTGTAGTGGAAAGGTCAGTTTTTTCCTTTGGGCCAGTTAGATGGCTCAGCAGATAAAGGTGCTTTCATACAAGCCTAAAGACCCGAGTTCAATCCCGGAGGCACACATAAAGAGGAAGGAGAGAACTGACTGAGTTCACAAAGTTGTACTGGGACATTCACACACATGCCGTGGCTTGCGGGTGCCTGCATACACATCACCCCATACACGATAATAATGAACACAAAACATTTTTAATTTAAATAAAAACAAAAAAACATATTACAATGGGGAAAAGGAGAGCCACTGCAGCAATTACAAACCCACCCAGACACCAGTCTTGGTTTCCTGAGACATGAGGCCAATATTCACCTAGTTAGCCCTGGTACTCTGAAAAGATGAACTTCCGTTGGAAACTCTGCAAAAAATCAATGAAGGCCAGCAGATAAACTAAGCCACACTGACAGAGCACATTCTGCTCTATTTAGTGTGCTAGGCCCCATTTTTCCCTTTAGTCGTCAGTCTAGAGGGCTTGGATTGAACATTTGCCATGTGCCACACGCCTGCCATGCGTTACTCTCATTTAATCCCGAGGCCTCCCTGGCTAGATCTAACAGGTTACCCTACCTTACACATGAGGAGGTAAAGACTCGGGCTCAGAATTTCTCTGGGTGCCAATCACAAGGAAATAAAAACCACAATCAGGATATGAATCAGATTTTGAGCACCCCCAAGTGTACACTTGCACTACAATAGATTAAACATTTAAAAGGGGACAGGGGAGTGGAAGGGTGAGGGAGTGGGTTACATAAAAACTAAGGATGCCTTTTAAAAGCCCTGTGGAAACCCACTACTCTGCTAGCTAATTAAAAAATATAATTTAAAAAAGGAGCTTGAACAGAGGTATCCTGCGTGAGTACACAGTGCTACTCTCAGAAGAAATGGGTTAGCAAATGAAAATCTCAGCAAGGCACTGGATGCCTCCTTACAAGCTATTGCTAGGGAAACACCAGAGGCCTCAACACAACATAGGCTAGTGTCGTGCTTCTGCTTTCATCACCCTGAGACGGCAAAAGCCGATTGATGGAGATACCACACATTTTGGTTGAAAGACTGAGAATTTTATCCTCCAGGAAACGCTCCCTGCAGGCCAGCTTTCAAAGTGATAGAAGATAGTATTCCGCTTGTAGAGGGAGAAAAGACATCAATGGTCTTACTTAGTGCTGGATCTAATACTGACCTGTCGGGCAAGATGGGCCACTGGTGAAATAGTGGCATAGCTGTTATGGGAGTAACAGATGACTTTCTAGTTGGGTTTGAGGTCTACTCCACAGGAGAGACTATTAACCTGCTTAAAACTCCATGGCTGAGGAGGTCTTAGGTACTAGGGGAAACCTACTACAGTTGTTTTGCTAAATAGTCATGTTGTGGAACTGCCTCCTAAATATGTTGACACCAACAAATCAGCGCTGCCCTCAACCTTGATCAGAGAAGCTTCTTTTTGCAGCATGCAAGAGTTGGTGAAGAGGCTCACAGCTGGTCAAGATGCTGATAAGAAGAGCCTCTGAGTACTCAGCCCTAAGTAGGCTTTTTATAAAATGGGAACATTTCTACCAATGATCCCCAACCCCAAAGGCTCAAGAAGACACTTGAAGTGGGGGTGGGAAGAATGTAAGACCTAGAGGATGGAGAGGAGCGTTGTGAAAGGCTGTCTTCTGGACACGACACAGCAACTGTGCTTACTGCACAAAGTCAGGCCAGTCAGTATCCCGTGTGAATGGCTAAGGGCTCATGAAGCCCCAGCTTGAGGGGCAATTGGTGGTCGACAGCTGCTAGGAGAGGGATAGTTGTTTTCTTTGGGGGTTTTGACTGCTGGTAGGCTTTCTAGGCTCCAGTGGCTTGCTCCACTTTCATGTGCTTGTGGGCTGCACCAATTAGACTCAGAATAAATAAAATACTATATTGAAAACAAAAACCATTGGAAAAGAGTGGCCAAGACCGTCCTCACATGGCAGTAAGAGCTGGGCATGGTGGCACATACTGTAATACCAGCAATGAGGAAGCTGAAGCAGGAGGGATAAGAGATCAAGGCTGACCTGGGCTATATAGCAAAAACTTTATCTAGTTTAAAAAAAAAAAAAAAAAAAGACATGGGCACTGGGGGAATGTAACACAACAGTAGAGTCTTTGCCCACGAGTTTCATTCCCAGCACTGTAAAAGGGGAGGGTGGAGAGGAGTAGAAGGGGAGAGGGGGATGGGGGAAGGAGAAAAAAAGGAAGAAAGAAAGAAAACAGGCTGGTTTAGAAATAGGAAAAGAGGAAGGCAGCTGGAAAGGTAGGATTTAAATAGTTCAAAAATTCTGTTTCCTGCCTCCAGAAAAATGAACCTCCAAGTTTCTCTCTGTTGGATTGAACCCACAGGATCTGTTTATTTCCGAGGCTCTCCTCGTTCCTCGCCTCCTCTATTCACAGTAGGAACAGCGATCATCTTAGTTAAGCCTGGGATTTAATTCACACTCTGCCTCACCTGTTTTAAATGCATCTGCAGGCGCCGTGCTTGCTCGCCTGTCCCTGTGCGGGGACATTTTTCTGCTGCTGGCAGAGCTGCTCTGGGCAGATTTAACATTTGAAGATTTCTTCCTCTGGAATACAGTGAGGAAAGGACTAACACCAAATGCAAATTAGAAATCAAGGGAAAACTCATGAGCTCAGCAAGGGCAGAAGTGCGGAGTGCTTAGTAGCAGGCCTTGGACTCAGGCTCACCTCCACTTGCATTCTGATTCCCTATCCGAAAGGAGGCACGGGAGGACGGGGGAGGGAGCTGAAGATCACGCTCTCTGGCTGACGCCATGCTCCAGCCTTTAGCGCTACACACAACAGTAAACCTGACAGACGGCAGCCATTTATGTAAAAGGTGGTATGACCTGGCCACACTGTGGAATATTTAAACCTCTTTTGGGAAAAAGAAAATCATTTAGATGGGGAGAAATGGCAGTACTGATGGCCTCAAAAAACACTTATGTTGCATCATAAGAAAATGTAAGAGGTACTCGGCTTTCACCTCAGCACGCGGGAGGCAGAAGCAGGTGGAATTCCGTGCGTGTGAGGTCTGGATAGTGAGTTTCAGGACAGCTAGAAGTGAACAGTAAGACTGTCTCAAAGCAGAAACAAACACAATGTCATTAAGATGCAGAGAAGGATGTAAGGCCATTAAGAAAACTGTGTATGCGGGCGGCCAAGGGAAGAGTCTGGCCTCCGCCATGTAGAAGATAGGAAGCTTCCAAGTGCCTTTTATGACTCTCACGACTTTTTGCTTTTGTCCCAGTGAATAACTCCTTTAAGGAGACGTGGATGTGACATGAAAATCCTGACATATCTTCCCTGCTTTCCACGCTGGTGTGCAACGGTGTGGAAGAGGAGGTAGCGGAGGTGACGGGGGAAGAGAGAAGGCTGAGAGGACCAGGGTGACTCTGTTTGGTTTTCTGACTCCGTCTTGTCTTTCCCGAGTGCTGACCTGGCTCAGAGGGTTCTGAGCTGGCTGCCGGACAATTAGAACGCCCCTCATTTTCCCTTGAGATCCCTACTTCCCCGAGAGATGTAAGAGCCAATACAGTGTCCAGGTCCTGACCAATCAGAGAGATCCCCTAGCAACTGCCTGTTCCCCTTAAAAAGTCATTTCGTGATCGCCATTTTTTTTTTTTAAAGTGGCAGACCCCAGCATGCTGGACTGTGTTCCGTGGAGATGAACTGCTTGTGAGGTCATGCATATCTCTCAGTGTCTACCTGAGATATTTTGGACAGAACAAGGGCATCACCTACTTGAGAGTTGTCCTCAGCCAACACTGTTGTTCCCATCACCTAACCTGGTATAAGTGGCTCCCTCTCTGAGAACATCACATTGCCATCTAATCTATGCCCGCTCCATCTCTGATATGAGATTCATTAACACGCGCTCGCACACACACACACGTGCACACACACACACACACACGTGCACACACACACACGTGCACACACACGCGCGCGCGCACACACACGCGCGCGCGCGCGCGCGCGCACACACACACACACACACACACACCTTGTTTTTTTTTCTCCCTGAGACAAGGTTTCTCTGTTTTAACTCTGGCTGTCCCAGAAATCACTCTGTAGACCAGGCTGGCCTTGAACTCACAGAGATCCATCTGCCTCTGCCCCTGAGGGCTGGGATTAAAGGTGTGTACCACCTCAGCCCAGCTGAGACACATTACATGATTTCAGGAAGATGCTTGAAGAACATGCGCACTCATTTTAGTGGAAGTGGCAGGGGTTGGGGGGTGATCTCGCTGTCACAAGGGTGATGAGGGACAACAGCTGAGTGTCTGTGCAGAGTGAACCCTGACTCCAGATTAGGAAGGCTCGATTGTCTCCGGCCTCTCTGCTCCTCAATGTATTTGCCTGTCAAGCGAAGATGGGGTTGGGGTTAGACCAGATGATCTGTAAGGTCCCTGTCTACATTCTGATTCTGTCATCCATGTCACACCCGTCGTGTTGCTGAGAATCTGCCACGTTTTAAATGCTACACACCGGAGAGTAGGTAATGAATGCAAGGCCGGGCAGGTGAATGCCTTTCTGGATCCCCATGGCTGCCCTCCTCCACTCAGCCCTCCCTCTCCTCATGGCCAAGATCACCCAGTGGGTATAAACAAGTACTGTAGTAATTCAGCTTCCTCTTTTCAGCTAAGGGGGAGTGGTGCACAGAATTTTAGCACTTGCAGCCAGCATTCCTTTGTGGGATCAGTTTCCTATCTGCCTCCCACAGACCTCCATGAGGGACACTCTGTGTTGTACAAATAGCCACCCCCTGGGGTATTTTCATATTGGAACCACATTTCCCTAATAATAAATCGGTTTTTATTAGTACTTTTCAATGGTGGTAAAACTAATGATTTCAGCTTAACATCTACTCATTAGAAAGGTAATTAGTTGGAGTTATTAAAAACTCAGCAGCTACAGATTTTTAAAAACTCATGCTTTGGAAAACATGTTTCTCCTTTAAAAAGCCTCTGTGTGTGTCTGTGTGTGTGTGCGTGCGCGCGCGTGTATATGTGTATATGTGTGTGTGTATGTGTGTGTGTGTCTGTGTGTGTGTGTGTGTATGTGTGTGTGTATGTATGTGTGTGTGTGTCTGTGTGTGTATGTGAGTGTGTGTGTGTATGTGTGTGTGTCTGTGTGTCTGTGTGTCTGTGTGTATATGTGAGTATGTGTGTGTGTGTGTGCGTGTATGTGAGTGTGTCTGTGTATACCCGCATTTGTGCCACAGTTTGCATGTGGAGGTCAGTTGACAACTTTTGGAAATTGGTTTTCTCCTTTCCCCATATAGGTCCCAGGGACCGAACTCAGATCATCAGGCTTGGCGGCAGGTGCCTTTACCCCTTGAGCCACCTTGTCTACCTTAATTTTCCTTTAAACTCTCTCCTCTGAAATAACCTAAGCAAATGAGCTACTCCTCGGAATAAGTGAAGCTCTATAGAGAACAGGGGAGGTGGTAAATCTTTAATGCTCTGACTTATCAAACTCCCTTTTCTCAGCCTGAAGTGGGGGCTGGAATCCAAAGAAGATACATAAAAATTTGAGGAGAATGAGATCTATAGCTTCTTCTATAGTTATCTACCCGCAGAAAGAAAGTGGAAATGCAGAAGAGGAAGCTTTTGGAGTGAGGAAGTAGGCTAGGGAAGGACACTATTGGAAGAAGTTATTTTAAAAACACATATTCTGGACTGGAGAGATGGCTCAGTGGTTGAGAGCACTGGCTGATCTTCCAAAGGACACAGGTTCGATTCCCAGCACCCAGACAGCAGCTCACAATCTTCTGGGATTCCAGTTCTAGAACATTTGAAGCCCTCCTCTGACCTTTGCAGCCACCAGGCATCCAAGTGGTGCACAGACAAACACGCGAGCAAAGCACCTGGACACATAAAAACAAATAAATCTTTTTTTAAAGCATATTCTGATGAGCCACTGGAGCAATGGATAATGGCTTTGACCACAGATCAGAAAAAAACAAACCAAAAACAAAATAAAAAACAAACAAACAAACAAAAACCCCCCCAAAAAACATATTCTACAAAGCAACCAGATATCGTGATGATTAGTGAAATAATCCAGAACAGATCTATGTTCTATGCAATGCTTATGGAATTGTTCCCATCTATGCCCCATAATCCATAGCTTCTGGAACAATCTATGATTAGAAAAGTTAAAAATAGAAATGAGTAGTACCTGTCATCTGCTGTGCTTTCTAGCCTGTGGAATGCTAACCCTCAAGTAACCCCCAATGTGGGTCTGGTGCCAGACAGAATCATGTATTGGAAACGGACTCTGGGGAGCATCTCGGGGGGGAAGACACGAGATGTGGTCCTGGCTTTAGATAATTGCACACTAAGACCACGGACACTGGTCCAGGGATGTAATGCAGAGGCAGAGCACTTGTCTTGCTTGCCTGGCGTGGCTGAGGCCCTGGGTTCAATCTTCTGAAGGGAAAAACAAAACAATAACAGAGAAAGGGAGAATGTGGGCAGTGAGGTCTCTTCGGTAGATCAGAAAGAGGCAGTCGGAGGGATGCCCGAGTTGGCAATGGAGAGAAGGGGCATACCTCCTACGGTCAGGACAGCTTGGCAGGCCAGGCGGGGCCGGCCTGGGATGGAGGAGCAGGAGATGAAGGAGCAGAGGCTGGGCCCTGGGATTTCCTGGCCTCCTGGAAACTCTAAAAGAAGCACAAGAGAGGGTTTGCACAGTGGCTTGGATGTACTTGAGGACACTCCACCTAAATAACCAGGTGGTGGGAGCTCAGATAGGGATGCAAATAAGCTGAGATTTCTCACGAGCAGGTTTATGGGAGCAGATGCACTGAGTTAAGGTGTGAAAGGGGGCTTCTCTCCACCTGTGTGGAAGTGAGCCCGGAGATCTGGAGTCACACTTGGCTGTAAGTCCCAGGACAAAACCTTTCTGCTTCCCTTGCCTAAGGAGACCATGGATGTCAGGGGATTTCCACAGTTCTGCCCACCCAACATCCATTCCCCACTTTGCTAGTAATAACACTAGGGTTTTGTTTTATTTTTTCTGAGAAACCCACGTCTTCCCTGCTCAGAAGAGGAAGGACCATACCCTCAGCTCCAAGGCTGAGCACATGCCAGAAGGTGGGGTTACAGTGATTGACTGAGGCCAGGGCCACAGCACTTCACCCCAGACCAGAGTTTTGTCAGTGAACTGCCTGCTATAATACCTGAATTCAGATTCCCAGAACTCATGTAAAAGTGGGGGCGTGCTTCTGTAACCCCAGTGCACTCCGGAATGCTCGCTCTATCTGCGTGTGTGCATGCGTGTGTGTGTGTGTGTGTGTGTGTGTATTGTGTGCATGAACTCTTCTCTTTGTGTGTAGGCATGTGTGTGTGTCTCTCTCTGTGTACGTGCATGCACGTGTGTATATGTATATATATTGTGTGTGAACACCGGTGTGTTTGTGCGTGTATGTGTGTGTGTGTGTGCGTGTGTGTGTGCGTGTGTGTGTATTGTGTGCATGAACTCTTCTCTGTGTGTGTAGGCATGTGTGTGTGTCTCTCTCTGTGTGCGTGCATGCACGTGTGTATATGTATATATTGTGTGTGTGAACACCGGTGTGTTTGTGCGTGTATGTGTGTGTGTGTGTGCGTGCGTGTGTGTGTGTGTGTATTGTGTGCATGAACTCTTCTCTGTGTGTGTAGGCATGTGTGTGTGTCTCTCTCTGTGTGCGTGCATGCACATGTGTATATGTATATATTGTGTGTGTGAACACTGGTGTGTGTGTGTGTGTGTGCGTGCGTGTGTGCGTGCGTGTGTGTGTGTATTGTGTGCATGAACTCTTCTCTGTGTGTGTAGGCATGTGTGTGTGTCTCTCTCTGTGTGCGTGCATGCACATGTGTATATGTATATATTGTGTGTGTGAACACTGGTGTGTATGTGTGTGTGCGTGCGCGCGTGTGCGCACAGGCAGATCCCTGGAGCTAACTGGTCAGCCAGCCCAGCCAGTTTAGGATCTCCAGGTTCAGAGAACAACCCTGCCTAAAAAAAGTGGAGAGCTGGGTTCACCCCCCAGATTCAGTTCCCAGCACCCACAAGGCAGTCCACAACTGTCTGTAACTCCAATTCCAGGATCTGGTGCCTCTTCTGACCTCTGTGGGCTCCTGCAAGCATGTGGTGCATTGAACACACACTTAGGAACACACACTTAGGAACACACACACACACACACACACTTAAATGAATAAATACATTTTAAAAATAAGGTGGACTGCGTGTGAGGAAAACACCCAGCACCAACCTCTGCACACTTGAGCATATGCACACACCCTGGCTATGCACACGTATGCACGCACACACACATTCTCATATGTAGAGACAAAATTCCAATTAGATCTCTTCCTCTGCGGCTGCTTGTTCCTTCCAACCCGTTAGGAATCGATACGAGTCTACCTCCCTTCTGATTTGGATGGCGTCATCTCAAGTGTTGGTTGCTTGTTGCTCTTTTGTTCCAGCCCTCTCACTTTTCAGCTGAGAAAACATAGGCCCAGAAAGGGAAGGTGACTTGTCCAGGTCCTAGAGTGAGTGGAAAAACAGAAAATCCCCCCCCCCCCCCACCTCCCAGGTCTCCTACTCCCAGAGATACCTGTGGGTGGCCTGCAGAACTAACTAGCACTGGGCTTTAGCCAAAGGGCCACACTCTCAGGAAGGGGAGGAAGGCACAGGAAGGCTCAGAGGAATCCCCTAGCCGGCCCCAAAGCTCCTCCAGCTGACACAACCTGTTCTTCCTCTGTGTGTTTCCTAAACAGGGAGAGCAGCCAGCACCCCCCTCAGCTGAAGGTGGCACCTCTTCCTGGCAGGTGGAGCTGCTGAGCCCTAGCTGGAAGGTTGCTCTAATCCTGCTCTCTCCCACACTAATTCCCTGCAAATAATCTCCCAGGCTGGCCTTAGCCTACTTCCAAGGCCAGAAGGCACAGGAGGTAAGCCAGTGGCTTAGTGACCTGTGGGAGACAGAGACCCACATCACTTCAGAAGCGCAAACTGGGTGGCAGGCTAGGAGCTGAGATTCAGCGAGGCTGTCTCTGTCCCAGGCTCCACAGCTCCGGGGACTTGAGTTCCACCGGGGAAAGACAAAGCCCTCTGCACGGTGAATTATTAATGAACTTGCTCTGTCTCTCTCCGAGCCCTTCTGCCTTCTTGGGATGTGACTGTGGTGGAATGACTTTGCTACAGCCCCCTCGGGGAATCGGGGTGTCTTCCTTGAAATGACTTGTGGGTCAGGCTGCTCCTCTCCTTCACCAAAGGGTTATCTGGGAACAGGGACTGCAGCGTGGGGTTCTGCCTGACTCCTGTCCTATGCACACTAGTACAGGCTAGTATGTGGGTGGGTGGTTGCTTCAGGTTTCCACATGGCTCCCAGAATCCTCCTGCACACCCCTGTGATGAAAGCTGACTCAATTTGTTCAAGGCTTGAGGCTCAGTGTTCACCCTGTAGACCCCAGGCTAGCACCTGCTGTGTACTAGGTGCTGTCCCAAGAGTCTCACAAATGTTTGCTCTCCTAATAACCCTGAGCAGTTTCTAGTTTTAACTCCAGTTCCTCAGTTTCTAGATGGGGATACTGAGGCATGGAGCAATGAAGTTATTCGCCAAGGTCACATAGCAGGTAGGTAGAACTATGATTTAAAGCTGCATTATTGGGCTCACAGCCTCATACACCCCACTGTACAGTCAGTGTTGAATGCATGCCTCCTGTGTGGTCTTCAGAAGGTGCTAGGGTAGAAACGGCGTGAGCCCCCAGAATGCCAGCTGGAATAACAACACCAGAAGTGCTGGGCAGCAAAAGGGTATGATCGATGCTCAAAGCCAAGTACAATTAGATTCCAGAACTGGAGACAGGAGCATTATTAATTAATACATAATTAACATTAGTTATATGTTTGTGATTTTGTTATTTGCTTTATTGCTTGCTGCCCTGCCTATTGTCTGGTGAGTGTAGGAATGTTGAAGGAGGCCTACTTGGAGACCTTTGACCTCAGCTACTCAGAGGACTGAAGCAGGAGGAGCCCAAGTTCAAGTTCTGCTTTTATTATACAGTGAGTTCAAGGCCATGCTAGGCATCTTAGAGAGACCTTGCCTCACAGTCCAAGGTATAAAGAGGGCCGAAGGTGTAGCTCAGTGGTAAAGCCCTGGGCTAGCATTTCTGAACTCCTAGGATCACAGGCTCAGTAGTGAAACAAAGGAGCTCTGTATGGTTTCTGCATCTCCAGATGCAGTACAGTACTTACAATAACATCTGGTATGCAGTAGGTGCTCAGTCATATTTGTTTGAAATGGTATTTTAAAGGTGGGCATGCATTCCTTGTGAATTCTCCCTTTGAGAGCTGGGTCTGTCTCTTCTTACTTTGCATGGATGCTTGCCTCAGTGGCTTGTTTGCCTTGGTAGCTTGCTTGCTTTGGTGGATTGCTTGCCGAGGTGGCTTGCTTGGCCCACACAACCCGGCGGAAGTGATGCTCTGGGACCTCTGAACCTGTTGTAAGAAGTGTTTAGGGTTCTACCTGGAGTTCTTGGAATGCTCACTCCTGGATGGTTCCCCTTTTGACTCTGTTCTTCATCCTCAAAGCATTCCGAGGTTCCAGAAGAGGCCACGTACAGACACTGCCAGCAGCTAAAACCAAGTCCCCGTTAACTATCACAGTCAACTCTGGCCACAACAGGGAGCCAGTGTGGATGCCCAATTTAGATGAAAATTCAGAACATCACAGCTTCAAATATTTGCTTGCAATAACATGGGAGACCTCCTAAGAGAATACCACCCAGGGGGCCTAGTCACTCCAAAGAGCCATGGGAGATTGGCTGGAATTTTATATATGTGGATGGAGAGAGGAAGTGGCCACGTGCCCATAATAAAGCAGCATGCATGTTTTGGCCTCATTCATGTGAAATCATGTATGGAAGAACATGTATGAAGGGAGTCCCAGAAAATGGCCACCAGATACTTAATGATGATTAATCTCAAGACAGGGACATCCAAAGACTTTTAACTATCTTTGTGTTTTAATGATTCATTCAGGTTACTTGCAATGTACAATGTATCTGTTATTCATATAATTAAAATATAGTCAGCAATGTTATCAAAAGTGAGATGTAAAAAAAAAATCAGCTCAGAGTTTTTCTACAGCACAGCGGGCAGCCTTGAAGAGCGCCATGGCTTTGCTTCTGCGTATCACCCTGTGCAGGGGCCATGCTACTCTCTGCACCATTCCAATTTTAATACATGTGCTCCTCAAGCAAGCACCTGCCCATCCCTTTTTAGTTGTAAAATTCAGAGGACTTAAAATCCCTATCTCCAACATTCTCTTTAGACCCTGGATCAGACGAAATTGAAGAACTTCCCCAACTTACTCAGAACTTCTCTGAAAAAGAAACCATCTCTGGTTGATTTATGCACAAAAGAAATGTATTAAAAGGTCAGTGAGCATCTATTTATGATAAGAACTCTCAGCAAACTAGGACTAGCAGGGACCTCTTCACCCTAATAGAGAGTGTCTGCAAAAATCTATAACTTACATCATACTGAATGTCAGAGACCTGGATGCTTCCTCCCAAACTGGAAAAGGCAAAGATGTCTGCTCTCACTAGTCAACACGTGGTCAGTACAAACAGTTGAGAGAAAGACAGAAGCGACAGAAGGATAAAGGAGAACTACAGCAGTTGACATTATGTCTATATTGGAAAGCTCGAAGAATTTCTAGTCCTATTAGCTCTAACATGGGAATTTAGGAAAATACATGCTAAAAATGTATGTATTTCATTGCATTCCTTCATAGTAGCAATGAGCAGTGGAACACTGAAAGAAGTTTGTCACCGTTTACAACACTACCAAAACCCACAAAATACTTAGAGATAAGCAGCATGCAAGATTTGGAAGCTGAAAACGGCACAATATTGATGAGAGAAATCCCAGAAGTCTTAAATGAGATGCTGTGTTCATGAGCTGGAAACTTATCAACGTGCCAGCACCTCCCCACTCCTCCACCACACTGATCTCCAGATTCAGTGCAATTCTAATCAAAATACTAGCCGGCTTCGGTTGAGAACTGGAAAGGTGATTTTAATATTTATATAGAAGAGCAAAGTGCCTAAATTGGCCCAGATGGTACTGATAAAGAACAAAGCTATAGGACTCAGGCTACCCGATTTCAAGGCGTATTGTAGAGCTGTAGTGCAGCACCATGCGGAGCAGTCGATAGGTCGACACAACAGAGAGCAGTCTGGGAAAACGCACAGCAAGTGATTGGTGATGTCAGTGCTGAAGCAGTTCAACAGAGGAAGCCTGGCCTTTCAGCAAAAGGCGAAGGAACCACTGGCTGCTTCTTATGCAAAACACAATGAACTTCATGCCACATGCAAAAGCTGTCTTGAAATACTTAACTGGAAGAAGCTATAGTCATGAAACAGGAGAAAAATCTTTGGCATTTGGAGCTAGATAAATATTTCTAGGTACACATGAAACATGAGTCACAAAAGGAAAAAGAAAGATAAAATGACATTGCACACAATTTAGAGCTTCTGCACTGGAAGACACTTAGGAAAACAACAAATCATACACAGACTGGAAGAACAAATTTGCAAAACATAGCAAAGAAAGGAATGGTAACAAGAATTTATAAAGAACTCTCAAACTCCATAATAAGAAAAGATGCTACAGTGGTTTAAAAGAGAAATGTGTCCCCCACCATAGGTTCATGTGTTTGAACACTTGGTCCGAAGCTGGTGGCGCTGTTTGGGAAGGTCATGGAGCCTTTAGGAGGTGGAGGAAGTATGTCACTGCGGGTGGGATTTGAGGTCTTACATTTAGGCCCAACTTGCTGTTCCTTCTGGGCTTCCTAAGTGTGTATGCAATGTGACCAGCCCAGCTTCCTGTTCCTGCCTCCATGCCCCCTCTGCCTGTTGCCACATCTTACCCCACCGTGATGGACTTTATCCCTGGAACCCGTAATCCAGAATAAACCTCTTCTCTCTTAACTTGTTTATATTGGAATGTCTTATCAGAGCAACGGAAACGAAACAAATACAGAAAGCAATACAAAGCCAGCAAAAGATCTGAACAGACTCTTTTCCAAAGGATGTGTGATGAGTAATAACAGCTAAAACCCGCAGTTACAACACTGAGTCTATATTCACAAGCGAATACAATCATAATGAGCCTGGTGCTGAAGGCGGAGGCAGGAAGATTGCCTGAGCCCAGAAGTTCAAGGACAGCCGGCAACAGAGTAAAATTCTGTCTCAAAAAACTTCTTTTAAAAAAAGCTATAATGAAGTACCATAATGGGATAAAGAGATGCCTGTCTTTTTCAATCGGACGATATCCAGTGCTGATGAGGATGCTGAACAGTTGGGATTCTCGGCCGTTGCTGGAATAAATGAAATGATCCGGGCGTGATGGAGAACAGTTGGTCAGTTTCATACATAGATCCGCAGCGTCACTTCCCGTGTGTCTAGCAAGACAAGGTATGTGCTCTCGATCCCTGTGCTCCACAAATGCAGTCCTTTGATTAAATCCCTGTGCTCAAAAAACCAGGGTGTCGTCTATGTTCCTGTTGGGCACATCTGTAGCAGGAAGCTTGCTTTATCTTCTCAGATGGGAGATTTACCACGAGAGAAAAGGTTTCCCACGCTAGAGTCTGGGAGGGATCGCAATATGTGTGAGGGGTGCATTCCAAGTCCTTATCTTTCCAACCAAGGCCAGGAGCTTAATGACACGTTGGCAGGATGCTATTGACTGCGAGTAGGACCTGGAACTGGCGGATGCACTGTGGGTACACTACGGTACGTTCTTTAGCTGGCCTTGTTGGCCTGTCCACCTGAGAGCCCACCTGGGTGTCCTGCAGCCCATGGGTGTCCTCAAGAGTCTCCTTCCTTGGGTTAGAAGAATAGAGGCTACCACCAGAAGAGAGGAGGAGGGATTCCTCCTTACTGTCCCCAGTCCTAGAGGCTGGAGTTTCCAATAACATCAGCGCCCCAAGGGACATGAAGGGGGAGCAGAGGCCAGGAAGAGCATAGGGAGGATGAGGAGAGACCGATTTGAGGGTTGGGAACCAAATGTTTCCCCCTTGTGTTCTCAGATAGACCCTAGCGTGGGGGTTTATCTCAGGCCTCTCCCGCTGCTTCCTGCCCCTGGTTTCTGCATCTACTGACCTCTCAGGCTTCTTAGAACTGTCTTCTTCCCTCTCCAGAAGCATCTGGATTTCTCTGACCGACCCTTGCCAACCCTTGACACATCCTCTAAGTGCTCAGAGGATGTCAGTGCTCATCCACTACACGTCCTCACATCAGTAAAACGACACCCATAGGTTGCTGGCTGACCTCAGACAGATCCCAGTTTCCAACCAATGAAGCCAGGAAGGTGCTTGAAAAGGAAATGTGGGAGACAGAACATACGGACAGGAGTGGGGAGTGGGGTGGCGAGGAACAGGGGTACCCCGCTGGTAAAAAAAAATTAGAGATGCCCTAATTGAATTATAGAAATTAGAAGGTGGTCTGGAGAGATGGCCTAACAGTTAAGGCCACTAGCTGCTATTTCAGAGGACCAGGGTTTGATTCCCAGAACCCACATGGCAGTTTGCAACTGTCTGTAACTCCAGTTCCAGGGGATCCGATGCTCTCTTCTGACCTCCTGGGGTACCAGGCATGTAAGTGGTGCACAGACATGCATGCAGGTAATACACCCATACACATTAAAAAGATAAGTAAATAATTTTTAAAAGTCAGAAGGCGGAGAAGGGTAAAGATAAGGGAAGTGAATCAGTGAACAGCTACAAGAAAGCCAACAGAAAGATGTTTATGTTGGAACCTTTACTTTTTGCATCACTGCAGATGGGCTGCCTGGGCCATAATCTGTTCACTGTCTGCTTCCAGTTAGCTCTGACTGTCCAGAAGCAACAAGGGATTCTTGTACAGCACCCCAACCCCCCTTCTCTGCAGCCACTGTTTAAGTTACAAGGCTTTCTTTCCCCTACATTTCTAATGGCTGTTGTTTTGTTCTGGTGCCACGGGCATTTTCCCAGTTGCTACCTAGCCCTAGATGCTGGTGGTGGGAATTTGTCTCAGGACTTGGTTTTGCTTAATGAATTTGGATTTGCAAGATGCCTTTGGACTCTTATTATAAAAAACCTATACATTCTCCACTCTTTCTTCCCCTCCCACAAACAGACTGAGACGGCCAGTACTTCTTCCTCTCCCAACCCCTTTTGCAACAAAACTGGGGGATATGTGCTCTTATCCTGCTCTGTGGGACCACTAAGAAGAGGGCTATTGTGTCTCCTGGGTAAGTTTTCCTCCCTTATATCAAGAGCTGACAAAGTAACAATCCTCTTCTTCAGATGGATGTTGTTCTTCATATGTGTGATCTTGGAATTGTGGCAGTCATCTGTGACCACAGGAACAAGCCTAGGGGCAAGCTGTTACACTGAAGGGTGAGCAGACCTAGAAGTCACAGGTTACTAAATGAAAATCCCGGTGTCAGGTGTGGGATACCCCTTTATGTATTGTTGGTCAGGGAGGCCCTAGAGGCTCCTGACACATAACAGGCTACAGCCATTGTTCTTGGTTGTTTACTGGAACTAGGTGATAAAGCCGTGTTTTTGAAGACACCATGTATCTGGGTTGTGGAACATTCAGAAGCCAAACTGGAACTGAGCTGGAAGCTTCCTCCCACTGGCTAGCTTGCGCCATGTCTGACAGTCCTGTAGCAGAGAAGAGGCGTGAAAGGTCTCATGCAGCTGTTAACTCCAAGTGCTGCCATACCAACTGGCTGGGAGCTGAGCATGCTAAGAAATGTGCTCACCGTCTTTTCTTCTTGAACTATTGTTAAGATATTATTTATTTATTAAAGCATCAGTGACATATCAACAATGAGCCATGACAACTCTCAGGAGGCTTAGGCAAAGAACTGACTCCCTGGATTCCTCGTGGTTCTTCTCTCTCCACCAGCCCCTAGGTGCTTTCTTCATTCAAAACTCCTCCATCTCCACCCAGACCTTCAATATACAAATGAATGGAACCTACCCTCCATCTGCATTAAGGTAAATATGGAGATCTGGGTGGTTACTCCACTGTTTAACAAGTAGGGAGAAAATTCTTTACGTGCTGCAAAGCATCAGGAAGCACCCTTCTCTCTAAACAGCATCCAGGAGTATGCTCCCATATCTATAAAATATCCCACAACAAACTATGACCTTAAAACAGTGGTTCTCAAGCTTCCCAATGCTGGGACCCTTTAATACAGTTCCTCATGTTGTGATCAGCCCCCAACCATAAAATTTCCATTGCTACTTCATAACTGTAATTTTGCTACTTTTGTGAATTGTAATGTAAATAACATGCTGGATAGTTTTAGGCAAAGCCTTTGGGGGGGGCACTACCCACAGGTCACAACCCACAGGTTGAAAACCACTGTCTTCGGGTACCTGTGTGATGTCTGGCATCTGAGGGATGGCTGAGTGATGTCCCAGTGCCTGTGTGATGTCTGTGTACCTACAGGAAGTCTGGGTGCCGGCTGCATGTCTGGGTGTCTGTGGGATATCCCAGTCCCTGTGGAATGTCTGGATGGCTGTGGGAGGCAGTGATGCCTGTGGGAAGTCCTGGTGATTGCAGGACAAGGCTCCTGTGTGAGGTCCAGGTGCCTGAGGGATGATGGGTTGCCTGCAGGAGGCCTTGGTCCCTGTGGGATGTTGGGGGAACTGTGGGATGCCTTAGGGATTGCAAGAAACCAGGGAGTCTGCTTAGTGTACTGGTTTGGATGGTGAGGTCCAACTTCAAGTTGAACTCTGTCATGCTTCATCTCGGGCTAGTATGGACCAGGTCAAAGTACACAATCAGAGCAGCTTTGTGCCTCCAAAGACCATGGTGAAGCCTATCATCAATGCTCCTACCATACAAGCTTGACTTAATTTTCTCTTTTTTCTTTTTGCCTTTCTTTCTTTCTTTCTTTCTTTCTTTCTTTCTTTCTTTCTTTCTTTCTTTCTTTCTTTCTTTCTTTCTTTTTTTCTTTTTCTTTTTTGAGGACATGGGTGGGAGGGTGGAACAGGGAGGAATGAAAAGAGGGCGTTATCACAATACACTGTATGAAACTCAAATTATTAATAAAGTATATAAAAAAAGAAAATCACTGTCTTAAAATGAGTATGCTCAGAAACATGCCTGCCCATATAGGAATATATGTAAATATATACATATATTTTTCTTGAATTAAAATCCCCACACTTCTTTTTGTTTGGGGAGAGTATTGCTTTTTGTTGCTGTTTGTTTGTTTTGCTTATTTGAGACAGGGTCACACTATACAGTTAAGTCTGGCCTGGCACTCAGTGCTCCTGTCTCTGCCCCTGACTGTTTGGGATTCAAGGTCTGTGCCACCATGGCCTGTGTGGGCATCGCTTTGGAAATAACTCCCTTTCTCTCCTTAGGCACTGCAGCTAATAGATCTTTCTCTGTTCTTTTATCTCTTGGCGTGCTATTTTTGGCTTTGTGCTCACAGAGATGCAAGCCCATTATGCTGTTTCAAAACTTCTGCTCAAAAAAAGTCAAAAACATGGATGGATTCTGAACACTGACGTTACTGTCGGTGCTCTCACTGGTTCTAGCAATGCCATCCGCTGGAGACAGATGTG
Source organism: Cricetomys ansorgei (assembly GCA_026225945.1). Classification (NCBI taxonomy): domain Eukaryota; kingdom Metazoa; phylum Chordata; class Mammalia; order Rodentia; family Nesomyidae; genus Cricetomys; species Cricetomys ansorgei. Next base: position 22,361,700 of record JAMJFZ010002869.1, read on the forward strand.
CCAGGTGATCCGTGCTGCCATTCTAGTATATTGGGAGAGCAGAGTAAGGGTGGAATCGGATCCCCTTTCCTAGTCTTCTGGTGTAGCTGCCTCCATTCTTACACGGTACCTTCTTATTAGCCAACAAATAAGCAGTATTATTATAAATTAGCGATGATTCCTGTCACGGTGATAAATAGGGTGATATGCTGGGAAATAATTGGGGTTTCTGGTAGAGGGATGAGAGGGCATTTCAGACAAGATAGCTAGTGAAGGTTTTGTTTTCAAGGGGTCACATTTGGATGAGACATGACACAAGAAGGCGTTGTATCACTACATGAAGACCCCAAATGGGTCTCTGAAGCAGAGACAGCTGCTGGTGTCTTGCTGGTGCAAGAAAGAGCCAGGGCATGTGAGATACTAAAGGAAAGCAGTTGGGACGGAAGAACAGCGAGTGCTGGCAAAAATGGAGGAGGATCAGGTTAGGAGGCAGAAGCCAGAGTCTGTCAGGCCACATACGCTGTGGCAGAGGGTCTGCATGTGGTTCTGACTGAGAAGTCACTGAAAGTTTTGTCATGTTTTTGTTGGATAGAGTCTTGCTACATAGCCTAGTTACATGGCCTTGAACTAAAGAGTCTCCCGCCTTAGCCTTCAAATATAGGATTACAGGCTACACTGTATCCATACTGTATCCGAGTCCAGATCATTGAAAGAGTCTAAGCAAGGCACAACATAATCCAATTTACTTTTTAAATTTTTAAATAGTTTTGATGCTGAGTCTTATGCATCGAGCTATATTTCCAGCCCCCAATTTACATTTTTGATGTTTCTTTCTTGACTCTGTGTAGAAACTTCTCCTTCTCCTCCTCCTCCTTCTTCCTCTCTCTCTCTCATGAATGTTTGTGGGTACCCATGCATGTGTATGTGCAGGTGTGTATGCATGTGTGTGAATGTCCATGTGGAAGCAAAAGAGACACATTGGGTATCTCTCCATCACTCTTGATCTCATTTTCTGAGACAGGGCCTCTTGTAGGGTCTCTTTAATCCTTTTATCCAGCAGCATGGCTGCTCTAGCAAAGAATCATATGGAAAGGCCTGCGTGATAGCTAGGAAGGGATCATATTCAGAGGCCTGAGTGATCCTGATGGAATGCAGGAAGAATGTTGGACTAATCTTGTCCTCTGTTTGTGCTAATGTTAGGCGAAAGGGATTTCTGTGGTTAAGGCAGCACAGCTCATGCCTTTAATCCCAACTCAGAAGGAAATGGTGGCACATGCCTTTAATCCCAAATCTCAGGATATAAAAGGAGCAACAAGCAAAGCTCAGAGAAGAGAGGCAGACAGGAGAATCAGAGAGTAGAAACAGAGAACTCAGAAGTGAAGAGTTAGTTCAGTCAGGCATTTTGAGTGCAATCAGCTCACAGACAGAAGAAGAAGCCAAGAAGAGTAGAGCCAGTCCAGAATAGCAGAAAGAAAGCAGAGAGCTCAGGGTGAAAAAGTTAGCTCAGAAGACAGCTAGTTAGTGAGCTCAGTCAGTAGTAAGTGTCAGAGGCTGAAACATTCAGGTTTAGGTTTGCAGATTAAGTTGTACATAAAGAGGCTGAAGCCTTCTAGGTCCAGATGCATCTTGAATATTAGAGTGTAAGGCTGAAGCAATACATACATATATATTTTGTTTGTTTGTTTTGTTTTTTGAGACAGAGTTTCTCTATTGTAACTCTGGCTGTCTTGCAACTTACTCTGAAGACCAGGCTGGCCTCTGCCTCCCAAGTGCTGGGATTAAAGGCACGCACCACCACTGCCCAGCCCTAGATCTCGATTTAAGATTAGATCATATGGAGGCTAAAACCCTCTAGGACTGGAGATTGAGTTAGCAAAGAAGAAACTATCCTCTGTCATGAACCTGCAGCAGTATGCTGCTGTGGTGGCTCACCAAGGATGGATGACATTTATACAAACTCTTCCAGACCTCTGAAGAGGGAACCACCATCATAACATGTGCCGTGCTGGACAGTGGAACCCCAAACATCTAGTTCAGGTGTTTTTATTGATCCAGAACGCCTCAGGTGTTCTACTAAGAGCACGTGCAGATCACAAGCAACCAAATATCTCCCACATAAATCCAACACCTGCAGACCATACAAAGCACCAAGACCTGGGCAGCCCTTTTCCAACCGTGCACAAAACAATTATTTCATACACAAGTTAAGATAAACTTCTACCACACGAACCCACTAGAATTAAAAAATCAACTCATATATCTATGCTTACAGTCCCTCACTGAATCAAGAGCTCAATGAGTCAGCTGCATTGGCTGCCAGCAAGCCCAAGGATTCTCCTGTCTCTGACTCCCCAGTGCTGAGATTATAGGCATCTCCTTGTATCTGGCTTTAAAAACAAAACAAAACAAAACCCTGGGCACTGGGGATCTAACTCAAATCCTTAAGCTCTTGTGATAAGCACTTGACCAACTAAGCCATCTCAGCAGCCCTTCTGTGCGGAAACTCACATTGAACCTGGTGCCGATAGTCCTCTGCAGTCCCCAGCATGCCAGGGGCTCCCAGGGCAATGACTTGGACTATATCCTTTACTCTGGGGTGTTCCCTGCACCTGGGGGCATGGGCAGCATACCCACGAGCCCTGCTTTCTTGTTTTCTCATCTGTTACTTGTTTTTTTGAGACAGGGTTTCTCCGTGTAGCTCCAACTGTCCTGGAACTCACTCTGTAGATCAGGCTGGCCAAAACTCAGAGATCCGCCTGCCTCTGCCTCCAGAGTGCTGGGATTAAAGGTGTGTGCCAGCACTGCTGGGCTCATGCCCTTCGCTGGGGAGGGAGAGGCAGGGAGTACTTCTCTCTTCCTTCTCTCCATCCCCTCCATCCCTCTTTTGTCTTCAAATGTGACCAAAGAGAACACAACACATGCCATCGACAGGCTCTCAGAATACTCTTACTATCCTTCTTGCATCTTCTCTCGGGACTCTGCAGGGATGAAGAAAGAGCTCTGCTATCCAGGAGAGCATCGGGGATACCCACTGCCCGTGGATCTCTCGGCTCTGCAGAGAAACTGATGCCAAGTTCTAGGCCCATTGTTAGCAGCCCTCTTGGGAATGGCTTGCCTTCAGGGTTTCAGATGCTAAAATCTCAGTTTCCGACAGCAGTCCCTTGACTTTTGCAGAACAGAAGGTGCAACATGCATGTCAGAACAGGGATATTCTGTATATACAGGCTCCCCTTCCCTTCCCTCCCCCGTCATTTTTCCCCCTTCCTTCCTTCCTTCCTCCCTCCCTCCCTCCCTCCCTCCCTCCCTCCCTCCCTCCCTCCCTCCTTTCTTTCTTTCTTTCTTTCTTTCTTTCTTTCTTTCTTTCTTTCTTTCTTTCTTTCTTTCTTTCTTTCTTTCTTTCTTTCTTTCTTTCTTTTTCTTTCTTTCTTTCTTTCTTTCTTTCTTTCTTTCTTTCTTTCTTTCTTTCTTTCTTTCTTTCTTTCTTCCTTTGTTGTTGCTTATCCCTCTTGCCTTTCAGTGGTTCTCAACCTTCCTAATGCTGTGACCCTTTAACACAGTTCCTCATGCTGTGTGACCCCCCCAACCATAAGATTATTTTTGTTGCTACTTCATAACTGTGATTTTGCTACTGTTACAAATCATAAAGTAAATATCTGATATGCAGATGGTCTTAGGCACCCCCCCGTGAAAGAGTCTTTGGGGTTGCAATCCACAGGTTGAGAATTGCTGTTCTAGTTGCATTTCACAACCCTAGGGGGAAATGTCAAGAGACTCTGGTCAGGTCTGTCTGTGATTATCATGCCTGAGAGATGCTTAGAGGAAGTCTCTGCACCGTAGACATGTTTTGTCACAGTCCCATAACGTGTGCCTTGAAGGTGAGAAGTGCCCAGTCTCATGGCCAAGTCGGAGAGTGTGAGGTGCTTATTGAAGGCAGGATGCTGCTGGCTGATACTGAGCACTGATTCAAAAGGAGGTTGACCCATCAGCAGGGCAGAAATTGGCTCACAGTAGTCAGAGGCTCCTGTAGAAGTGCTGAGTGTGTAAACCTGTCATTGCTTACAAATGAGCAACCCAGAAACTCTGGCTTCAAAGAGCTCAGTCTCAAAGGACAGAGCTGTTAGCAGGGGTTTGCCTATGATCATGCCACACGAAAAGGGTGTACTCACACTCTGTGTCACTCCTGTCACAGAAGACAGCAAATCATGAAGGCCAGGCTCTGCCTAGAGCCCAGAAGTCTGACTGTGCATGGTGTTCAAAAAAGATAGAGGGTTTGAGCAGTGGAAAGACAGAGAGAAATCAGGAGACACCAAATGAGGACAAAGACCAGTGCTTGACATAGCGCAGACACACAATTAATATCCATTACATGAATGCATACATGGATAAATGGATGGTTAACAGTATCTAGCATTCTAGGTACTGATGCTCTGTGAGCAAGCAGCAGAGTTAGACTCCTACCCCTATGAAGTGGCCATTCTAGAGGCAGGGGAAGAGGATGATCAACAGAGTGTGCAGACTTCTGATGGCTTCCCTGGAGGAGAGTTATTGCAAGAAGTAAAGCAGCGTAGAAGTGGGGAGCTAATTCTACACAGGGCAGCCAGGGCCAGACTCACATGACAGGCCAAAAAAAAAAAAAAAAAAGAAAAGCCAGACATGGTGGTGTGCATTTATAATCCCAGCCCCTGAGAGGCAAAAACAGGTGGATCCCGGAGCTCACTGGCTGGCCAGCCTAGCCCACTCAGTGAGGGAGAGGGGAGTGAAAGGGGAGGAAGTGCGGAAGAAGAGACAGGAAGTGGGGAGGAAGTGAGGAGGAAGTGGGGAAGAAATGAGGAAGAAATGAGGAGGAAATTGGAGGAAGTGAGGAGGAAGTGGGGAGGAAGTAGAGAGGAAAGGAAGGAAAGAGGGAGAGAGACTGTAAAAAAAAAGGTGAAGAGCAACATCTGAGGTATCACATAGCCTCCATATGCACCCATGTACATGTGCATCTGCACACATGAATACACACACACACACACACACACACACAGGAAAAGCCAACTCATGTGACAGAGAAGCCACTCAAGGTAAATGTAGCCCTTGGTGACACTAAGCTTTGGGCTGGGCTCTGTACAATAGGCTGGCTCTCCTGAAATTGAATGAGATGAGTGAAGAGGACCCAGGTGAGAGCATGCTATTCAACAGTCCTGGTGCTTGGCTTCCTTTTAACATGACTAATTCGTTTATCTCGGTGTGTCTGTTGTCTCGATCCTCATTAACGCTCCTGGTAAAAACCTGAATGAAGGTTTGTAGTGAGGAAAACGGCCCATCTCGAGGGATAGAGACAGACTCTTTCTGAGACAATGCCTTTGTCTTCCTAGTTCCCTCTGTTGAAGTGGAGCCCACCCAGTCACCAGGAAGACTGTCCACATCAGGGTTTCCCCACAGCTGGCTCAGTTACGTAGGCAGTGTGGCACAGGCTGTTCATGCCTCTTCTGAGTGGCCCCCTTGGGGGCAGCAGCCTGCAGTGTTGATTGACATTTGTGACAAGGTGGTCCTAGCCAGGGCCAAGTCTTCTCAGCTCTGCAAGATTCCAGGCCCAAGTGAGAGCGCAAGTTCCCTGCCTCTTCATTCTGACAACGCAACTCTGATGTGAAGAAGCTGGGGGTGCTGATTTAGTCTATAAAAGAGAAAACAGAGGCTCCATGATTGCAGTGTCTGACAGAGAGGAAGTACTACATATATTCTAGAAAGTTCCTGACCCAGACAGGGCCATAGTTTGACTACATCCATGAACATAGACTTGATTAATGATTTAATGATCGGAATGAGTGCTTAGTGAAGAGGGCTTTCCCCTCCCATTCCCCGCTTTGTGATTCCTATCCTGGGCCAGAGCCCTTGCTAAAGGGCAGATTACATATCCCCACACATCCTCACCCCGTGTAGTATATCAAGAAAGTAAGATCCACCAGTAGACACACAGCCAACATGTGCTCTGGCCGACCGGTGTTCATCTGTTTTTCCTTGAGAATTTGAGTTAGTTTACTGAGTAGGGCTGACAGACTTTGTTAGGGTCCCACAAGTGGCTCCTCTATCACACACACATGTAGCTCCTCTATCACACACACACGCGTGCACACACACACACACACACACACACACACACACACACACACGTTGTGGGAGATTGGCTGCACCCATTTTTAAATGCTGTATCTAAGCTTTGAAGCCTTTGTAACTGTTGCTTTTTCACTTGTAACTGGACTCCTAACAGAAACTCCACCCACTCTGGTTCAGCTTCTCCCAGAACAGCAGTTACTGAGAAAGATCTATAATGTAACCTTTTTAAAACCCCAGCTAGTTCCACTTCATCTGAGCCTTATTTCTGCCCGCTTTCACATCATCAATTCAGGAGCTCACTTTTTCCTAACACCACCCACCCAACTCTGGTGCTCACTCTTCCCCTGTCTCTACCCCAACAGTTGTTTCCAGTGGACACACTCTCTCTTATATACCTCCCTCCAAGCTGTTCCCAGAAGTCCAAGTGGCATGTAAACGTAAGGAGGGCTTTACATCACAAAAAGCTTCTTTGATCAAGCGTTCCCATACACACACACACACACACACACACACACACACACAGACACACACACACACACACAGCTTCATGGTACAGCTGTCTTCTCTGAACATGAGGACTTTTGCCCAATGCTGGGAATGTGCTCTACCCATGCCCAAGGTCAGCCAGAAGTGCCAGTGTATGAATGACCCTAGGGCAGCCCTCAGAGTCAATGGATTAATGTACTCAGCTTCCTTGACCCTCAACGGAAGCAGCTGCTTCCCGGAGTTTTCTAGCAGGACCTCGTTTAGTCGCACATAACAACCATTTGATAATGCCACACTTGCCAGCATCTTTTCCTCTATCTCCCTATTCCTGTAAAGGTATTTTGGGGCTCTCTTCCAAATAGACTACTCCTCTGAAACACTTTTTCTTGAGGTCTGCCTCTTCAACAACCCAGACCAAGACAGGGTTAGCTCTACAGGTTGGTGTAGGTGTGAGACTGGAGACTCTTGTTGAGCTAGGTGTTAGGGAGGCACTAAGCCAAGAGAGACCACCTCTGGAGGTCCACAGGGCTCCTGAGAGCCAAGGAGAGAGAAGTCACGAAGCACCCACCGAGCAGCTCTGTCCCTGTGACCCACCAGCTACTTTCTTCTGCTAGTGAATCTATACAGACCACTTACATCAACCTGCCAGATACCCTTCTATCTGGCAGATCTGTGGAGTAGCCAGAAACAAAAATTCCAAGATGCCCAGTTAAATTCAGAACACACTCACACCATAAATAGCTATCAATCTGAATTCTAAATGCATTGGCTTCTAACTTTACCTGGCAAGCCTGTGGCTAGTAAGTCAAATATTCATACCATTTTGTAGATAGGAAACAGAGCAACAAAGGTGTCTATCTCCAGCTTCACAAAGTTGCTCAGTAGAGGGCTGGACTGCAAAGTCTCAACCCAGAACCTCCTCCTCTGTAGAGCCCTGACAGGTTCTTTTGAGCTGGGCTCACAGGAGTCATGTTGATGTGTTGGAAAGAGAGACTGAGCATTGAGCAGAGAGAAGTGTCGGTGTTCTTGGCCACAGCGCTGTCGGTCACTGAGTACATCTCTTCCCCGTCTTTGCAGAGGAGTGGCCCTGGTTCTTCTGCCCAGAGATGAAGCAGGTGGAAAGCATTTTGATTGGCATTTGATTCTTGCCTGGGAAGTATCGAATGGGAAATATTGAATGCAGCTGAGATGTCTTTGTGGAGGAACGAAGAGGAAATTGGTGGAATGCGGGGACCAGACCTTGTCCTGGCAAAGGGCACAAGTAAGCGTCCCTGTGGATCAGTTGTGATAAGCCACCATATGCTCTCGTTTTCCCGGGATAGTTCTGGTGGAGGCTCCAAGTCTCATCTGATTCGGCCTTTGTGTGTCTGTGGCAGAAGGAGGGGCCTTGAGATAGGGTCTCACTGTGTCTCCTAGGCTGGGCTTGAACATATGTGGAATCCAGGCTAGAGTTCATTCACAACAATCCTCCTGCCTCAGCTTCCTTAGTTCTGGGGTTTCGGATAGAAAGAACGATGAGGTGGAACAGCAATGTGAATTGATGGAACTTACGTCATTGCAAAGTACAATGTACACAGCACATTTTACGATGCTGTGACCGGAACCCAAGGCCACGAGGCTGGTGGCAGGTGCTGTACCGCTGAGCCATAGCCCCATCCCCACTGAATTATTATGTGTTGGTTACAAATGAAAACAAATTAAAACATGGCTAAATGAGGAACTTTATAGTATGTGTATTTTACCATACATAAAAATTCTCTTTCTCATTTTTTAAAAATTCCACGCTTTCTTGCACACATGTAGTGAGAATTGCTAACTGCTAAGGTGTGGGCCCACCGGCAGAACCGCCTCACAGACAGATGATGCCAGTTCAAGAGCAATGCCAGCTGCCGTGCCAAGCAAAAGACCAGTTAGCTCTGAAGAGGGTTTGCCTCTTTCAACGGATTCATCTATTCAGAGTAAGGCCATAGGAAGCTCACCCTGCCAAATACGAGGCACCCAAAGTGAGTGTAAACATGACCACAGATTTAGTTCAAATGCCTGGCACTCGAGATAGAATTGCTCTTGTGATCTAAGATATCCATTTTGGCGGAAAAGCAGCTTCATAATACAACAGATGACGGCTTTGCTAAATTTAGCTGTCAAGTAGTGATGACCCCGGAATTGGTTTGCGATGAACTTGTAATTTTTAATTCATTCGGAACAGCTGTGATAATCTAAGCAACTGAAATTAAAACTGCAGTTGTTAAACGAGACAAATATTTTTATACACACCCAGAGTAACTGTGATAACGCTGAAGTCATATTTAACAGCGACAACAAAACTCTGGCACAGAGCATGTTTGCCTGCTGACAGCCATTAACCAGAGTGTAGAAAGGCTCCAGCTTTCGCAGAAATAGAAAACTGAGTAGGTTCCAGAAGCCCCTGTGAACACCCAGACTCGGCGGGCGGATGCTCAAACCCCTTGTACACAATCTGTATGTGACCTATGCACATCCCTCAGGGCACTTTCCTGTGTCTCTCGATGACTTGTGATACTTCAGCATGGGTGTCCAACCCACAGCTGTGAGCCCGCTGTGTCCCAGGGTAACCATGAACGCAGCGAACACGAAATCACAAACTTCATGTAAAACGCCTTAAGATTTGCAGGGTGTGCTGGCCCACACCTTTAATCCCAGCACTCGGGAGGCTGAGCAGGGAGATCTCTGTGAGTCCGAGGCCAGCCTTGTCTACATACGGAGATCCAGGCCACACAAGCCTACACAGAGAGACCTTGTTTCTAAAAGCAAACACAACAAAAGACTACTGAGATTTTTTTTTTTTGCCTGTGTGTGTGTGTGTGTGTGTGTGTGTGTGTGAACCAACTGCATAGTTCTCAAGCACAGACTTTGTAGGTGACAACACCATCCCCAGAGATCACTCAAATGTGTATGCTTTTACAACCCAAGGACTAGACACTCCCACACTTAATGTGTGATACGCCTAGACTGAATTTTTCATCTCTTGTGGTCCAGAGAAGCCAAAGGCTAGGCACCCCTGACCTAAAATGGCTTGGGTGCTGTGTTGATAGCTGTTCTAATACACCGATGAGGAAGTAAGAAAAAAGAAAAGCATCTGTGTGTGTTTGGTAAAGATATAGCCTTTCTTTTCTTTTTTTCTTTCTTGTTTTTGTTTTTGTTTTTTGAGACAGGGCTCCTCTGTGTAGCCTGGCTCCGTAGATCAGGCTGGCTTCAAACGAGATCCACCTGCCTCTGCCTCCTGAGTGCTGGGATTAAAGGCGTGTGCTACCACCACTTGGCGAGATAGTTTTTCTCTGAAATGTTTTTGATTCACAGTTGGCTGAGTCTTCAGATGTGAGACCTATGTATATGTTGAGCTGCCTGTGCATGGGGTGGTCTACCTATGCACGGAGCAGGCTGCCTGTGCATTTGGTGTGTGTGGTGGGCTACGTGTGCTCCGTGAACTAGCTGAAGCCTAACAATCATACCAGACTTTTGATTTTCTTCCAAAAGAGTCTTCTCTATATTTTGATCGAAAATTACTTAGTAATAGTTAATCAAAATACTCAGTGCATGGAACACTTATGAAGCTTTAGGAAGCTGTTGATAAATTTGCAATGATTGAAATCAAAGTGTGTAGGACCAGGGGTCAGCTCCTAGGAGTGTCTGCCTGCCAGGCGCAGGTCTTGGGCTCAGTTCTCAGCACTGGGAAAAAGAGAAGAATAGGAAAATAAAGCCTGTGAGTGGCAGGGCCTGGAGGTGAGTCCCCGGAGGACGGGGAGGGAGCTGAGCAGAGCCAGAGGCGAGCATATCCACAGCACTGCCCGCACCCTGCTCTCCACCTTCTCGACTTGAGCGAGAATAGTTGAATATTTGGATAATTCTGTAAATTCATATTCCTTACCAGAAAGGGATAGAATTGAGAAGGCTAACACTCTGAGTGGCAAAATACTCAAGAGAATAATAAAGTCTTTTAATTGATGATTAAAAAAAATCTTGTAACGGTGTTTATCAAAGGGAGCTACGCTAAAAGCAGATAGACAATTTCTGTGAAAATATTTCGGTTGGAATAGTTATGCTTTTTAATATGAAACAGATTAAAAATGAGAGGACTCTCCTTGAGGCTCACCAGACATCTTGGCATCTGAAAAAAATATTCTCTAAACCGGCTACGGCTGTGCATGGCTATCATTCCCTCACTCAAGAGGCTGAAGCAGCAGGATCACTGTGGGAATGAGGCCAGCCTGAGCTACAGTGCGGGAATGAGGCCAGCCTTAGCTACAGTGTGCAATCTTGTCTCAAAGGGAATGCTTTCTCAATTTAAAAAAAAAAAAAATCACGATATGTAGAGAACAGTATTTGGAAGATGTCAACAATTTCAAATTTTTTATCAGTTCGATGCAAATTTGAAGACAATTTCAGTTTACTTTTCAAAAATCTAAAAATCAGGAGGCCAAAACACAAAGCCCATCATCCTTCGGAAGCGTAACTGTGAGAGAGTACTGACATTGCATACGCGTACGCATAGGCACATGACAATCATTAATGAAAAGATCATAAATTTGAAAGAGAACAAGGGGAGCTAGAGCGGGAGGGTCCGCAGGAAGAGAAAGGAAGGGGAAAGTGGTGTATTTACGTTATAGCAAAACACAGGTGGAGCGTGACTGAAGGAGACACCTGCGTTGATCTCTGGCTTCTGCACATCCATGCACTTCAGCACACACGTGCACATAGCACACAAACCTGTGTACGCTCACTCAACGAAGCTCCGCATCAATTTTTAGTCTGAGCACCCCCTGTGATTTTGTTGCACACACTGAGCCCAGTTTCCCTGGATCAAAGCCCTCGAGCTTCTCCCAGCTCAGAAACACAACCAGCAAGACTCACCCAAAAGTCTAAGGACACCAGTTTGTAAAGAATTGTTCCCTGGGGCTGGAGGGGTGGATGAACAGTTAAGAGTACTTGATGCTCTTGCAAGGGACCCAGGTTTGGCTCCCAGCACCCACATCAGGTGGCTCACAACACCCTGTAACTCCAGCTCCAGGGGATCTGACACCCCCGTGCTTCTCAGGCATATGCACACACCCTCCCCCGCTAAACACATATTTTTAAACATAAAATAAATCTTCCTTTTTTTTTTTTCTTTTGAGACAGGGTTTCTCTGTTGTAACTCTGGCTGTCCTGGTACTCACTCTGTAGACCAGGCTGGTCTCAAACTCACAGAGATCCGCCTGCCTCTTCCTCCTGAGTGTTGGGGTTAAAGGCTTGCACCATCCCTGCCTGGCATGAATATGTTTTTTTAAAGAGCATATCCCTCCAAGGATCACAAAGGACTGCCTGGACTGGCACCCCAGGTTCCCCTAGGCTGGATGGCAGGCAGCCAAATCCAGGGTGTTAATAGGTGTGTGTTTCCCAAACGGGTCCGGTCAGTGCTAGGCACAGGCTGAGGATCCTTTTGCATTTGGTGAAAGGAAGGAGGAATTTTTTGTGCTCTGTCAGCACCAAGACACATTGAATTTCATGGCTAGGTAACACATCAGTCTTGGTCTAATGCCCCATTTAACTTTTTTTCTATTGTGGTGAAATTCACACAATGTAAAACCATTTTAACTATGTTTAAGTGTATAACAACGGTATTAAATGTACTACATATAAGTATAATTCAATGGCATTCACGCTGTATGACACCCCTCCCCCATCTATCTCCAGAACATTTTTATCCTGTCAGACTGAAACTCTGTCCCCATTGAACACTAACCCTACAGTCAGTCCCTCCGTACCAACCCCGCAATGACTGCTCCGTTCCTCATTAGAGTGAATTCTTACCAGTTTGTTCTTTTGTCTCCCTTCCAAGTACCAATCATGTCAGAACCTGCTTGGCTTCCAAGATCAGACACGGTCAGGGTGGGTGCCATCCACTACTCGTTCTTCTGTGATGCGGCTTGTGCCGGCATCTTGGTTTGTGTGCAGTGAGTGTCTCTGTAACATGGTGCTCTGCTCACGGGGACTGCTTGAGGCCATTCTTTTGGATGTGCACCCAGAAGTGAAACTTCTGAGTCATTCGTAATTCTGTGTTTGATTTTGGGGGACCTGCTAAACCATCTCTCATTTTACATTCCCACCAGCAATGTGGGAGGGTTCCAGTTTCTTTCCGCCTTCTCCTATGCTAGGGATTTTGTTTGCTGATATGGCCATCCTCACGGGTGTACAATGGCGTCTCACTGAGGTTCTGATTCCCACGTCCCTCTTCATGTGCGTACCGGCTATCCGGGTTTTCCCTTCGGAAAAAAGTCTCTTGAGTCCTTTGTCCATTTTAATTGTGTTGGAATTTTTACATAGGAGAGAAACTGGTTATAAAATGGCTACACGGGAAAAAGCCAGGTGCAGTGTCAAACACCTTTGATCCCAGCACCAGTTTCAGACCAGTCAGGGCTGTATAGTGAGGTGCTGTTTTAAAAGGGGGGAGGGTTATGTGAGGACTTGAGATGTAGCTCAGTGGTAGAGCACTTGCCTGACTTGTGCACACACACACACACACACACACACACACAGACACATACACACACACACACACACAGACACACACGCACACAGACACACACACACACAGAGACACACACACAGACACATACATACACACACAGACACACACACACAGACACACACGCACACAGACACACACACATACACACACACACACATACACACACATACACAGACACACACACACACACACAGACACAGACACACACACACACACACAGACACACACACACAGAAACAGACACAGACACACACACACGCACACAGACACAGACACACACACACAGACACACACACACAGACACACACATACACACACAGACACACACACACACACACAGACACACACACAGACACACACACAGACACACACACACAGACACACACACACACAGACACAGACACACACACACATACACACACACACAGAGACACACATACACACACACAGACATACACACACAGACACAGGCACACACACACAGACAGACACACACACACACAGACACACACATACACACACACGCACACAGACACATACAGACACACACACACAGACACACACGCACACACACAGACACACACATACACACACATGCACACAGACACATACAGACACACACACACAGACACACACGCACACAGACACACACACACACAGACACACACACACACAGACACAGACACACACACACAGACACAGACACACACACACACACAGACACACACATACACACACACACACAGACACACACGCACACAGACACACACACACACACAGAGACACACAGAGACACACACGCACACAGACACACACACACACAGACACACACACACACACAGACACACACACACACAGACACATACACAGACACAGGCACACACACACACACAGACACACACATACACACACACACACAGACACACACGCACACAGACACACACACACACACAGAGACACACAGAGACACACACACACACACATACACACACACACATACACACATATACACACACACACAGACATACACATTCACACACACACACCCACACCCCCCCACATACACACATATACACACACACACACATATACACACACATACACCATATACTTTGGGCCTGGAAGCTGAGACAGGAGCATCACAAAGTCAAGGCCTGACTGGGCTACAGAATGAGTTCAAAGTCATCCTGAGAACATTAATAAGACACTGTCTCAAAATAAAAGGTTAAAAATGGGATGGGAATATAACTCAATAGTAGAGTGACAGTCTAGAAAATGCAAGGCCCTGTATATGATCTCCAGCAACACAGACACAGAGCCACACAGAGCCATACAAACACACACACACACACAGATACACACACACAATGACACACAGACACACACACACAAACACACAGACACACACATACACACACAGATACACAGACACACACACACATAGAGAAACACACAGACACACATACACACATACACACACACACACACAATGACACACACATACACACAGATACACAGATACACAGAGAAACACACAGACACACACATACACACACAGATACACAGACACACACACATAGAAAAACACACAGACACACATACACACACACACAATGACACACAGACACACACATACACACAGATACACAGACACACACACACACACACAATGACACACAGACACACATACACACAGATACACAGACACAGAAACACACACAATGACACACACACACATACACACACACACAATGACACACAGACACACAGACACACAGATACACAAACACACACACAGAGAAACACACAGACACACACATACACACACAGATACACAGACACACACACACACACACATAGACACACACACACACACACACATACAGATACACAGACACACACACAGAGAAACACACAGACACACACATACACACACAGATACACAGACACACACACACACACACATAGACACACACACACACACACACATACACACACACACACAGTCCTATGATATTCATGTGGAATATAAATCTAGGGTATTCTAACATTTCTAAAAGACTTGTTTATTTGTTATTTGACTTCAGTCTGTACAGAGGAAGAGCCCCAGTCCCAGAAGGTTCACCACAAACAGGCTTGTCTTCCTTTTTCCTGCTCAGTGATCACAGCCTACTTCTCAACCATGGGTTGTACATTTAGTTATTTCCCTTCCAAATGTAAAGTACTAATCAGTGTGTGAGACAGAGCTTTTAATGAGCTAATTAGGGCTAATTGACATCATGCAGGTGAACTGGTTTTCTTTCTTAGACTGTTCAGGAAGCTAGCTCCTTAATGCTCCATTCTTCCTGTCTTTATATGGCTCATTCATCCAGTCTGTCTCACTGCATTCTGGGTAACTCATTGTCTCTCATTTTGCTTGCTGAAGACTCTAACCCAATAGGACCAGTGTCCCCATTAGAAGTGATAAGACATGAGGAGTGGCACCCCACATGAGAACACAGCAAGAAGGGACCATTTGTTAGCCGAAAAAGGCCTCCGCCAGAGTCACACCCTGCTGACCGCTGACTGTGGCCCTCCAGCTTCCAGAATGGAGTTGGTGACTGCCTGTGATATTCTGCTTCGGCAGACCCTGTTGAACAGAACACCTGGATTCCAGAAAGACCTCTCAGGGCAGGTGGATGGTCAAATTCACCAGCAAGATCCTATCATGGCTGGGGCCATGTTAGATCCTTCTGGAATCTTATAGGCATAATCTGGCAGCTAGGTAATCCTCTCCTGGCAGAACACAGCTTCCTGCTGTTGAAAAACGGAGCTCGATAAAAGCTACTGAAGTATCTCCCAAGGCTTCCTGGATATCAGATGGTTCTCATCAAAAAGTGTTCCGGTGGTTTAAAACCTCAGCCATGTGCGTACTGGGTTCCTTCAAAGCCTGTACGGTTCCCTTCTCACAGTTGTCAGTCTGAATTGCTTTTTACTTGGCCACTTCTCTCTCACTGTCATTACCATCGATTGTGTTTATTTTGTGTGTGTGAGGACCTTGTCTGCGTGTACGCATGCACACCACAAGAACGCCTGGTGTCCACGGAGGCCGCCAGAGGGTGTTAGACCTCCTGAAACTGTACTTGCAGACAGCTGTTAGCCACCACGTAGGTGCTGGAAAGTGAACCCCGGGAATCTGCTGAGCCATCCCTCCTTCCCAGAAGACTGGCTCTTAAGGATGTGCCTAGGGCAGAGGCAGGATGTAGACACGAAGGTAAAACACTAATCCAGTACTAGGAACCAGCTTGGTACCACCAGGATGGCCCTGCACAGCATAGCCTCCAGTGTCCACAGACTGAAGCTTCTAGAAGAAAGAACTTCATCCTTTTTGCCCCTTCTCCTTCGCTCTATTTTCTCAGGCTGCAGTCCCTGGATCCTCCCCATCCTTGCCTTGCCTGCATCTCTCTCAGCTACATTCTGGATAACCTTGTGTCTCTTCTTGTCTTTGCGACATCACAGGGTCAAGGGCAGGAACCTAGTAGGGGACCAGGGCTGGCTGAAGACTCACTGGGCTCTACTGACTCCAGAACTGAGTGGGATGGGAGTCCTAGATAGAAGGATCAGGACGAGTGGCACTGGACTTTATGCTCAGGGATGACGACGTTAAGCCTGGTGCTCATTCTGCTCCAGCACTTTCTTTAGCGTTCACCTGGAACTTCCTAATGCTCTGGCTTCTCTGGGCCAGGTCGGGGGGTAGGTCCTGGGTGCTGCATTTCCAGAAGCTCCCGAGAAGCTCTCCAGAAGCTGCTGGAGGTGCGTGCACTTTAAGTATCCAGGCCCCGCAGCATTGCATTTTTGGATGGACACCGTGCTGAGATTTTAGGAGCCTCTAAGGCAGGAGTGCTTCTAGCAGCATGACCTCTAGTCACCCCTGGGAGATGAGAAGCCCCAGCCCTCCTTCTGCCCCTGCATTTTATTAGGTGTGAATCTGCAGGCAGATGTCCTTTTGCATGAGTCTGTGTTAGAGCCACACAGAAGGGCAGGACACAGCAGCCGGGCCTCCTGCCAGACTTTCTGATTCAGAAGCTCTATGGTGGGGCTCATGCCTGTGTCTCTATCCACTTTCCAGGTGATGCTACTGCTGTGTGTTGGAGTGTCTGAAACCCGGGCACTGAGGGGGTTCTACACGCAAGGCTCACATGGACCTGGGTGTGACGCTAGCTCTGTCCTTTATGCTCAGTATGATGCTCTCTCCTTTCTGAGATCCTATTTCTAGTTTTCAGAACCACGATGATGTGTTCACTCTGTGGAGCTGATGAGCAGATGGCCCAGGTACCTCACAAAGGCTCCCCGCTACACTGATGATCCAGCCTGCATCAGAGAGTGGTCAGCGGCATCAGACTAATTCAAAAACTGTTTTTAGGGGCTGGGGTGCAGCTTAGAGTCTGTGCACAACATGGATGAGGTCCTGGTTAGATTCCCAGCGCCACATGACCCCCGCCCCATGGCTAGTTCAGTTGTCGCTTGATTTACCCTGTTCATAGAATGGAGTGAGTGAACTTAATGAGCTGATTTTGTTTCGTTTTGTTTGGGTGAACTATTTAGGAAGGTGGGATCTAGTCAGGAATGGCTTCTCAGATCTTCACGTGCACATGTGGCTTATAGACCTTCAAATGCTGGTTTTCACGCAGCAGGGCTGGGATGAGAACTTGAGTTATTTACGTTTCTGACAAGCTCCTAGGTAGCTCAGGTCTGGGGACCACACTTTGAGTATCAAAACTTTTAGAATGGGCTGGACAGATGACTCAGTGGTTACAAGCACTTACTACTCTTGCAGAGGACCCTGGTTCAGTTCCTAGCATCTGCACGGCATCTCACGACCACCCGTAACTCCAGTTCCAGGGTATCGGGTCCCCTCTTCTGGCCGTCATTGACACCAGGAATGCATGTAGTACATACATAATCATCCATGTAGGGAGACACTCTTACGCACCAACATTGTAAAAATCTTTAAGGAGAAGGATTTTAGAATGTTGTTAGCACAAAACGCCCATGGGCCTGCTCAAGCCTAACCTATGGTTTCCTGGGTGACTTCAGCACACAGAAGTTTGAAAGCTTCTCTCTGTGTCACTTGAATCTTTTACTTTGAGTGTACACTGGCACCCAGAGACAGGGCTGTCACCATGCCTCGGTCAACCTCACCCGGCTTCACAGGAGGGGCTTTGGAGGGGAGAAGAGGCTGCGTCAAGTCAGGACTGTGAGGTGCTGCGCGGACCTTTCCAACTGATTTAATTCTCCTAAATAATCTGCTCATCTGTAAAGTGGGGAAAATATTATCTGTCCGTGTAATGTGTCACCTCGGATCTGGATGACCCATCGCATCCAAGAGCACTTTGGAAATTGCAAATTTGCAAATACAAAGGATTATCTTAAAAAACAGGAAGCTCACGACAAAGCTTTTTGTCTCAACTTAGGAAAGACTGACTTCATTCAGAGACTTTGCTAGAGGGATCCTGCGATGAATGCAGGCAGTGACCAAAATAACCAAATTAACTTTGGTGTCATTTCTGACTTAATTCAACAATGCTTTTGAATCTCTCAGTTTTGACCACCTCCAAGGAGAGACATCTGGAAGTGAACGCTTTCAGTGGTTCTCACCCTTTCTAAGGCTGCAGCCCTTCAGTACAATTCCTCATGCTGTGGTGACCCCCAACCATAACATTATTTCTGTTTCTACTTCATAACTGTGATTTTGCTACTGTGATAAACTGTAATGTAAATATCCGATATGCAGATAGCCTTAGGCGACCTCTGTGAAGGGGTCCTTCAGCCCCCAAAGAGGTCATGACCCACAGGTTGAGACTAAAGAAGGGGAAAAAAAAATCTTTTAATTTTGCTTAAGCTATCTTGTGGGACTGTCCTAAGAGCTAAGAGCAAGCTGACGCTGGCTTCAAACCTCATATTGTCCCCAGAGACAACAAGGGAAGACGTTTGGCTGCTCCTGCCCTAGCCTGGCAGCTTCACAGAAGCAAAGAAATGTGGTTGATGCTTTGTCTGCTGTGTAGCTGGAAGCGCAGGGAGGCTTGAGCTCCACGTGCAGAGGAGACTGCTCTCAGTATCCTTGTCTTAACCAATGGGCTCAATGACCACTCCCCCCATTGTAACATTGTAACATTGTAACACCTTGACATGCGTGTTTCTCCCCAGTTTGAACTTGTTAACACTCGGGGCTCCTCCAAAGACAGGATGGGAATGCAGTAAAAGCCAAGGCCATCTACTATGCCTGGCTCCCGTGTGGCTTTTCTCCCTGGAGGCTGCAGATAGCTCCGCCACTGCTCCTCCTCCAGAGGGAGAGCGGCAGCTGGAAACACGCGTGTGGGTGAGGATTATTTTACAATACTATCTTTAATTTGAAAGTGTGTTCCCCTGCTGTTTTCATCTGAAATAAACTAAAATCTCTCCCCCTTCTCTGTATGTATGTACATGGGCGTGGGTGGGTGTTTTCTGTAGGTATGTGGAAACCAGAGAGGTTGATGTCAGGCACCCTCCTCAGCCACTCTCCACCTTACTTAAAAAAAATATTTGTATTAATGATTTGGGTTTCATACAATGTATCCCAATAACACCATCTTCCCAGTCCTCCCTCTCCCACCCTCCTGTCCCTGCGCCCTCAAAAAAAAAAAAAAAAAAAGTAAAAGAAAATTAAGTCCAACTAGTGTGGCGGGAGCTTGGACCTCGGGCCTCACCACAGATCCTGAGGGCAGCAGGCTGCTCTTACGATGCCCCATGCTCTCATGTCACCTCTCCACAGAGAAGAGCAGGACTTTGGCCCAGGCAGCCACCAGATTCCCTGGAGACTGCTTACCTTGTTGTATCCAACTAGCCCTGGAATGGTAGGTGATCACCTGACTCTCCCAATAAGACACAAGAATGGTTTGCTGAAGGACTCTGGATAAATGGTCTTCCCTTTTTGGGGAGTAGGAGAAGCCAGATTCATTCTCTCCCGGTGCCTTCCTGTCTGCCTATTTCTTTTCTTTCCTTTTTTTTTTGGTTTTGGTTTTTTTGTTTTGTTTTTCGAGACAAGGTTTCTCTGTTGTAACTCTGGCTGTCCTGGAACTCACTCTGTAGACCAGGCTGGCTTCAAACTCACAGAGATCCTCCTGCCTCTGCCTCCCGAGTGCTGGGATGAAAGGCGTGCAGCACTACAGCCCAACCCATTTCTTCTTCTCTCTCCTCTTTTCCTGGGGTGTTGGTAGCCATTCTCCCAGGGGTCCAGTCTTGCACTGCCCATACAGCAGAGGTTAGGCAAGACCCCAGCCTTCATACTTGAGCTCCAAAACCAACCAGTCTGAAAGCTCCTCTCTGAACTTCCGCAATGCTTTTGATGCTGCTTCCGGTCTCTTTTATTTTGAGTAGGGCTCCATCACCTGTATCCCAAAGCAGAGTAGCCACCATAGGGTATTGCATTAAACTCAGGAGCCCTCCTTCTTTGACTAATTAGACTTCAGAGGTGCAGTGGAGGCAGTCTGGGTCAGGCAGAGGTGAGCATAATGATCTCGATGTTCAGGGTCCTGACGTTAAGACAATCCTGTGGACCAAGTCTCAGCTTGTTCTATTTCAGCATGGAAGCATTTAACACCCCCAAACCCTATTAACTTGGGTTAAATAGAAGGGAGAACCTGAAATACAGCTTCAGTCCTAGGAACACAATTTTATTCTATTGTAACTGGACCAAGCTTTGGTCGAGAGGTCCTGCTGGGAGATGGAATTAACATATTATTGCTATGCCAACACTAATAATTTCTTTTGGGACTTGTTTTCTTCATATAGGCACTGTGGCAGAGTCAGTAGGGTAAAGGAGGGACCTGGCAAAGGAAGGCTAACCTGTTTCAGGGAACAGACTGTTTTCAAGGACTTGAGCAGTGGCCCTTGGCAGGACAGCAGAATGCTAATTATGCATTCATTAAAGAGGGCTCCACAACATCAACCTGGCACTGC
The DNA here is from genome assembly GCA_026225945.1 of Cricetomys ansorgei. Taxonomy (NCBI): domain Eukaryota; kingdom Metazoa; phylum Chordata; class Mammalia; order Rodentia; family Nesomyidae; genus Cricetomys; species Cricetomys ansorgei. The sequence continues at coordinate 22,382,782 of JAMJFZ010002869.1, forward strand.
TCAAATGCCCACAGGTTTTAAGTTTGAGGAATCCTGGATGCTGCTTCCTCCATGACATGTGCCCTGGAAGGCCCCTGTACAGATGGCTGGATATACACATTCACTGTCGAGGCCAAAGCTGCACACAGCAGTCATTTCCAAAGATATTTGAGCGTGCCCAGTTCATGCCTGAGGATTTCTCATTCTGGGGAGAATGACTGAATTTGGGCTTCTTTAGTAACTACTGGTTCCAAGGGCTTTTAGGACCTGAGATTAGACTTAGTCTGTAGTCTCTGACCCGTCTCCAGTTTTCTTCATTGACTTCTCAGTTTTCAGAAACCTTGGAGACAGGAGCAAACTGGGCTGCTTCGTTAGCAGAGAAATGTGGGCTCAAGCTTTCGAAAGCTGCTGTGCAATCTCCCGTGTGTATTTAGATATGAGTGGGGAGGAGAACCCTTTACCGAAGGAGAAATGGCTGTGGTGTGATGGCTCACCTGTCCCATGTGTTGGAAGTCTTTCCCTGAGCTACGGGGATCTAGGGTGTCTCTTTCTTTCTTCATCACATACAACTGGAGCACCCGCTCCATGTCAAACATGGTGTAGCATGAATATGAGGGGCTCTGGGACTAATGTATTTGTGTGCACATTAGCAGACATTAGTACATTGACAGACAGCTCTAGTGTGTTTTCAGGTGTACAGGAGCAAAAAACACAGAGGCAGAGCCTTCCACAGAGAAGTTGAAAGTCTAGGCAGGTGGTCCCAGGAAGGGACAGAGACCGTGTGAGCCGAGGCTTGGTGGCCTGGTAGTGGGAAGATGAGTAACTGGGGCCGGAGAGGACCTATGGCTTACGGTGCAGTGACCTTGAGCACAAGTGCTGGGTTTGAACACAGCAGGACCTTTGGTACGTGAACCTGCATAAATTAGTTTTCTTGTGTGTAAAAAGAGGCAGAGGGATCCTATGCACTGAGTGGGGGACAGTGAAGCTGGAGCAGAGAGCCAGCCCCGGGCAGATGAGGTGGAGAGTGTGCTCATTCACTGACTTTCATGGGCCTCTGTCTGTGGAAGGCTTTGCTGAGGTGTTTGTCCTTTTAAAAAAAATGTACATTTTAAAAAATAATACTTTTATTAATACTTTGCATTTCATACAATGTATCTCAATAACAACCTCTTCCCATTCCTCTCGGTTCCACCCTCCCACCCCTGTGCCCTCAAACAACAACAACAACAACAAATAAAAGAAAACTAAGTCCAGCTAGTGTGGCAGGAGTTTAAATCATGGTATCGCCACGGTTCCTGAAGGCAGAGGGCTGCTCTGATGATGGATGTTCACTTGGCCCGTTCTAGCCCAAGACCAAGCAGGACAAAGTTTGACCTGAAGTTGGGCTTCACTACCCAAGCCCTCAGGCACCTGGGCCTCCAGCAGGCACCCAGATATCACTCAGGCAACCAGACACTGAGCAGACATCCTGATATCCTGCAAGCACCAGGGCATCCTGCAAGTCCCCCAGATATCCCACAGGCACCTGGACATCTTGAAGGCACCAGGGCCTCCCACAGGCACCAGGGCCTCCTACAGATGCCCAGGCATCATGCAAGCACTGGACCATCCTCCAGACACCTGAATATTGTGCAGGTACCCTGAAACCACACAAGCACCCAGACATCATGCAAGCAGCAGGGGCTCCCATAGGCACCTGGACATCCTACAGACACCAGGATATCCCACAAGCACCAGGGAATCCCAGAGGCACCCAGACATCCTGTAGGCACCAGACATACAGCGGGCACCTGGACATTCCATAGGCACCAGGGCCTCCCACAGGCACCTGGATATCCCACAGGCCGGACATCCATGGGCACTGGGCATCTCACAGGCACCAGGGCCTTTGAAAAAAAAAAAAAAAAAAAGCTGGGCAGTGGTGTGCATATCTTTAATCCCAGACAGAGGTAGGCGAATCTCTGAGTTCAAGGCAGAGAAACCCTGTCTAAACAAACAAACAAACAAAAAAACCCTAAAAAAATGAACGTGAGTGTTTTGTCTGCTTGTATGTCTTTGTACCATGTTTATGGAGCACTCGTGGAGGACAGAAGAGGGGTTTGGGTCCCCTGGAATTGAGGTTACAGACTGTTACGGTATATTTGAAATTGTCTCCAGATATTATATTCCCTAAAAATACCATTGCACTGGCCACTTAAAGCCTAGCAGGATGTGATTTCTGTGGCTAACCAGCCTGTTGTATCATGTAAATAAGAGTTACTCCCTCTTATCTTGATGTAAATAGAGTTGCTGATAAAGAGGTCATTTGGGTGCTCCAGCTGACCAGAGGTGACATTAGCTGTGGCCTGGTCTCCTCTATTGATATGAAGTCCCTCCACTATAGAAAGTGGACATGACTCAGATGGGTGGCCTAGCCCCTTTGTGTCAGTGGCGCCCCACTATAGATGCGGACACGCCCCTAAGGTTTGGGAGGAGTACACCGTTGTATCTCTGATCATGCAAATAGTCTGCTAAGAGAGACCGAGGAGGAGCTTTTAATACAATACACTTTCGGGACAAGAGAGGAGTGGGAGCCAGAAGGCAGTGAGTTGTAAGCTCTGCTCAGGTCTGTCTGGCTTGTCCCTTTAACTATGTCTCCTATATCTCACGTGTCTTTATTAATAAATCGCAGGACATAAAAAAAAATCTTCTTCAACAGACAGTTATGAGCTACCTTGTGGGTGGTGAGAATTGAACCCAAATCCTCCGGAAGAGCAGTCAGTACTCTTAACTACTGAGAAATCTCTCCAGTCCCCAGTTTTTTGACCTTTCTAAAGCCAATGCTCAGGTTTCTTCCTCAAGCTATTTAGGTTCTGTTGGGCAAGTCATGGCCAGCCAAAAGAGCTGTAGGCTTTGTTTTTTTTTTTTTTAAAGTGATGTTCCCAGATTGGGAATAAGATTTGGTTGGTCAGTAAAGTGCTTACCAAACAAACACGAGGAATCGAGTTTAGATTCCCAGAACTTGTATAAACAGCTGGACAAGGCGGTATATAGTTGTATGCCTACTGGGCAGGTCACCAAGGATGACAAGGAGACATATCTATAATTGCAAACCCTGCCAGACCTCAGCAGAGAGAACCACCACCATGGCCAGTGCCATACTCACAGTGGGACCCCAAGCATATGAGCTCAGATGTTTTATTGATTCAGAACTCCTAGGGGCAGATCATAAGCAATCAAACATCCCGCACAGAAATCCATCACCTGCAGACAATACGAAATGCCAAGGCCTATGCATCCCTTTTCCCAACAGTGCACAAAAACAATTTTAAACACAACTAAAGCGTCTACAACAGTGGTACATGCCTGTAATCTCAGGGCCGGATAGGCAGAAATAGGGAGGTTTCTGGAGCTCACTGGCCAGCTGATCTCACAGAATTGATGAGATCTAAATTCAGTGAAAGACCATGCCTCAAAAACGCTAAGGCAGAGAGCATAGAGCAGTGGCTCTCAACCTTCCTAACGCTGCAACCTTTTAATACAGTTCTTCACGTTGTGGTGACCCCCAACCATGAAATTATTTTCATTGCTACTTCATAATTATAACTTTGTAATTTTGTAATTCATTTTGTTATGAGTAGTAATGTAAATATCTGATAAACAGATGGTCTTAGGTGACCCATGTGAAAGGGTCAATCCATCCCCAAAGGAGTCTCTACCCACAGGTTGAGAACAGTTGGCATAGAGGAAGACACCTGACAGTAACCTCTGGTCTCTGTATGCATGCACACACATGTACGCATACTACTGGGCATATGCATACCACCCAAAGACATGCACACTCTACACACACTAAAAAAACCGAGACTCAGCAAGACAGTATGCGGAAGTAAAACTATCAACGTAAATTCGTGTTGCCAAAAACAAGCGTTTCCAACTTTGCCAATACTAAACCTCTTACAGCCAGACCAGCTCCCCTCCCCCAATCCAGGGCCTGTGCATGCTTGTCAAGAGCCCACCACTGATCTGCGCCTCCCCCTGAGCTACATCCCTAGCCCTTCAGCCAGACTCTGATCTGTCTTCCTTACCCTTCCCTCCCATCTTCTTTCCTTCCTTGACAGAATCTTGCTATGTATCCCTGATGCTTCAAATTTTAGAACCCCCAGCCTCTACCTCCCAAGTGTTGTGATTATAGGCCTGTGCCATCATGCCAAGCCCAGATTTCGATTCTCTATGCTGTCCACCAATGGTATTGGGACTCTCCTGATTATCATGTCTTGGATCAGAAGACAAAGGGGATGGAAAATTTGGGGTCACTACTTAGTTTTGTCGGAAAGGAAGCATGCTTTCAAAACTGCCAGGGGCATCCCCAAGTGCTCACATGGACAAGCCTAACGATTTGACCCTCTATGAATGTGGTCAGTTCAGCAAGCACATGAAAGGCCATCGGTACCACGCAAGCAAGAAAAGTCGGTCTGATGCTTTACAAAAGGGAATTGAGTGCTTTGGGGAGGATGACGAGTAGAGCATTCTCATGCAGTTTGTAAGTCAGCTGTATCGACAGCCACGGGCAGTTCGTTTCTCTGTGTGACGGCTTGCGGTAACTGGGGGTGTGCATGTGAGCCTCAGATGCACCCAGGAGACTTCACAGGATGGACTTCTCAGGCTTCTGACTTAGGACAGTTGGAAAGGAGGCTGGGAGTGAAGGAGACAGTGTCCGTCTTCTGCTCTGCATCCAGCAGAAGCCATGGCTCAGGCTGGGTCTCCTCCCTGCGTTCCTGTATGGCTACAACTGTCACCCTTTACGACATGACAGGGACCAACGCCTCCCTGGGGCGCTGGGACACAGATGAAGTCCTGTTAAATGCTACTGATCACAGTCAAATCCTGAGATGCCAGCTAAGCCTTTTTCTGTCTTGTCTCACAAACACCCTTTGATATTTTTCTGTGAATGAGTGATGCTGTCAGGAGAATTTACTCAACAGATGGGGCAGCCTTCAGCCCCTGTTCATAGCTCTGCACGCCAGCCGCGAGGGACATGGTGACCACAGCTGCTGAACTTCTGCTCGGGGAAGCCTTGCACCGGCCATCTCTACAGCAGTGTGGGAAACCTGACTCCATGCAGGACAAGCCTCAGTGGACTCCAACTGACCTCACTTTCAGTGGTTCCAGAGAGCCCGACCTCTGGCGGCTCCAGACCTTGCTGAGGTGTGTCTTCTATCAGGTCTGAAAGAACAAGCACTGTTCCCCTAGTGACTCAGACACAGCATCTGAGGGGCGGTTGGGAGGGTTGCTCCAATGCTTGGCTTTGACCAATTTGACAAAGCTCTGTGTTGTGCTGTAAATGGTGCAAGGTTTAAGTATCACATTTGCGTACCACACCCAGGGCACACTCCTCTTGGCTGTATAACCAGACAGTCCCACTCATTTTTGGGGTCCCACTCCCTTCTGTGTGACCCACCCTGGTGTCAAAACACTAGGCCCCAATAAAAAGTCTTTGACTACTCATGATCCTTAGTGTGGCTAGAGTGGGCCAAGCCAGTTCCACGAAGTTCAGCCCTGTCCACAGCAGTGGCAGCATCAGCCGCAGAGGCAAGAAGGCAGCTGGAGAGTTTCAAAGAGCAACCGGGGCAGGAGCAGCCAGGGGCAGGAGCAGCCAGGGGCAGGAGCAGCCAGGGGCAGAGGTGGTAGAGATGACCAAAGGCTGTAGGCTGCAGGTCGCAGTAACTGGAAGAGTTCCAGGGAGCTGCCAAGCCCTAAATTTAGGCCACCGTTTTAGTTACGTTTCTGTTGCTGGGATAAACACTGTGACCAAAGGCAACTTAAGGAAGAAAGAGTTTATTTTGGTTCCTGGCTCCAGAGGGGTAGAGTCCATTCACGGTAGGGAGGCATTGCTTGGCAGGAAGCTGACCGATGAGATTTGCATCCACACAGAAAGCAGAGAAGGGGGATAGGAGATGAGGGGAGGTTCTAAACCCTCAAAGTCCATCCCTAGGGACATACTTCCTCCAGCAAGGCCTCACCCTGTAGAAGTTAGCCTCCTGTGACTGCTCACCAAGAGAGATACCAAGGCATTTTTTCATTAGTGCATAGCAGAGAGAACCTCAGCAGAGAGAACCACGAAGTGTCTGAGCGCAGGTGTTTTTATAGATTCAGAACTCCTCAAGTGTTCTACTGATAGCACGTGCAGATCATGAGCAATCACACATCCCCCACAGAAATCCAACACCTGCAGACAATACAAAATGCCAAGACCTAAGCAGCCCCTCACCCAACAGTTCACAAAACAGTATTTTTAAACACAACTGAAAATAAACTTCTACAACTCCTCCTCCTAAAGGTCCCATAACCTCCCCAAACAGGGTCCTCACGGGGATCAAGTATCCAAATACATGAGCCCACAGGGATATTTACCACTCAAACCACCACAGCTACCATATCCCAACCCCAGAGCTGTAACAGGAGTTGCTGTTAGGAGCCCCAAATCTCATCTCCCTCCAAGACTGATTACCATAACAATGGCCCTCACATGCTACTGCCTCAGTTACAGACACAGCAGGTAGAAACAAGTGCCTTTGCAGGTCCCACTGTTCCTCCAGGGGCATGGTCTACATTAATGCTAATAAAACTCTAATAAATAATGTGGATGTTTTTGACAATATCGTCAGTCCACGTCGAGGTATTATTGCAATAGGATGATATGTTTGATGCCATCATTCAGAAAGCAGCTATAGGCTTTTGGGTAAAAGTCTGTTGTAAAATAAAAAATAAATCCCACAGCGGCTTCCTGCTCCTGAGGTAGCTCTGGCTGGCCAGCTGCAGGCTCCTGGATAGGAAGCTGTGCTGCAGCATGGTTCTATGGCGCACCCACCCAGTCTTAGATCAGAGATCTGTGAGCCTATCAGGATGAACTGGATTCTCGGGAACCAAGGTCAGAGGGCTTGAACTCATTTACTGGGGGAAGGACTTACATATCTATAGCCAGAGAAATGGTCCCTGTATCCCAGGAACATCAGTGGAAGCTCATTGGTTAGGACAGGCAGTCCCATTTGTATATTGGGGTTAGAGTTTGGGCTTAGGTATTTTCCGGGTACCAGAGGGGATAGACCTTATAAGGAAGGGTTTAGTTGCAACTCCAGATAAACAATTCTGCCAGATCACGGGCCCTTGGATGGGGCGGTGTCCTGCTGTGGCTTGTGGCCTGATTGCTGTGGAGGGGAAGGGTCCAGATTCCTGCCAGCTCTTCCGAATGAGAGCTTGGGGTTTTAAGTGTCCTCAACCCATGCAAAACAATGCCACAAAAGTCTAGAACAGCAATCTGTCAGTTGTCCATCCATCTGCGATACATCCTAGTTTAACAGGACAGCGTTGCTCTCCCCACAGCTCTTCGAGGGCTGTCTCTACTCACTCAAGCCTGTGTGGCCCACACAGGGCGGTCTGGAAGCATCTGGGTTCCAGTCACCTCTCGGCAATGGCTGCCAAGGGTGGAAAATAAGAATCCTAGCATCTCTGCCTCCTGGAGGATAGTTCTGGGCTGCTATCTTTACCATCTCCTGTGTTTCCAGGGAGGCCTGACGCCACAGCGATGACCCGCTTGCTCTCTGAGCCTCTGTTCATTCACCCCGACTCTATCAGTAATTCCAAGAGTCAGTTACCAACTTCTGCTCACCCCCCCCCCACCCCCGTTTCCACATCTGCTTCTGGGGAACCAGAACCCAAGATGCTATTTTCCAAAATCAATCAGTTCAGAATAATTTTAGATTCACAAGACAAGTTGCAAAGTTCACGGAGAGAGGTCAAGAGTATACATCCCTTCCCCGGTCCCTTCTAATGCTAATACTAATCCTACTGCGGTTCAGTCCCCAGCACTGAAAGCCTCTTGTCTGGGCCAGGATACCCATGAAGGGATGCAGTTCATGGGTCTTCTTGGTGCCGTGTCCAGCTTCCCAGCCCTTGTCTCCTATGACCTTGACCATTTTGAGGAATCACATCAGGTTTTTGTAGAGTTGGGGTTGGGTACTGTTTGGGTTTGGGCAAGGTCTCACAAGCCAGGTACCCTCCCTGTTTCATCATACCAGGGGAGACCACATTTTAAAATCTAAAGAAAATGCTTCCAATTCTCAAGCCATCACAAGCAGCCCCGTCTTCCAAAGAGGGACCTGGTTGGAGACAGGAGGTGTGTTTGAATTGTTCCAGGAAGGATTAGTAACCTAATTCTCTGTTTTCTGCTTGTCTGAGAATGAGCTCTGTCATTTGGGGTCTGTTAAGATTCAGAGTCTCCTTAGCCAGCTGAAGGGATTCGACCTTACGGAAACCCTAAGACGGTACAAAGACATGCAAATCGAAACCACACTGAGATTCCAGCTCCCCAGTCAGGGTGGCCACCATCAGGAAAACAACAAATTCTGGTGAGGCCGAAACAAAACCCTTATTCACTGAGGCGGATGTGAATTACTCCAGTCACTATGCAAATCAGGATGGCAACTTCAAAAAACAACCAAAAATAGGACTTCCTTATGATCCAGCCGTACCACTGTTGGATCAAAGAACCAGAGTCGGCTTGCTTCAGCGATAGCCGCACACTCGTGCTGCTTCCCAGGCGTCCACGACGGCCGAGTTGGGAACCACCTTGGGTGCCTGCTCACAGGGCTGCGGCGTCTGTTCACAGGGGGCGCTACTGAGTCACAGAGAATTGGGAGTTGGTTTTTTTTTTTTTTTTTTTTGATGTTCCCTTTCACCTGTGAAAGCTAAGGAAAAAGAAAGATGTAAACTAAAGGGGACATGCTAGGGTTGTAGGAGAATCAGGACAGGAGGGGTGTGAAGGCCATAATAGAGGGTAATATGGGGGGTGGGTGGACGTGATCCAGGCACATGATCCATGCGTACAAGTGTCACAAGGAAACAACATGTGCCAACCCAAAGAAAACTGCAGAGCTGAATGCAATGTACACTTGTAATCTCAGCATTCTAGAAGGCAGGAGGATGAGGAGTTCAAGGCCAGCCTGGAATATATGAGACCCTGTCTCAAACAAACAAAGATCAAGGTTATAAAAAAGAAATGAATGTTCCAGCAATCAGTCAAACGTAGGATGATGGGTCACAGTCACGGTCTGGCTGGCTTGGAGTGGGCCAAAGGTGCTTAGTAACCACTTGGAGCCATTCTGCTGCTGATGCGTGGCTGTTTGCAGAACTTGGAATCCTGGCTAGACGCTAAGTCACGCTTTTTAATTATGCTTTAAATGGTTTAAGAAATATAATGAATCATATTTATAACTGAGAAAAACTGGTTTCCTTAGTTCTGTTAATCAGGTACAAGTCTAACACATAAACTGTTTAAGAAGCTGGCATGGTTGTGGGGCTCCTCCTCCCCACTAGAAAAGTCCCTTAAGAATGAGACCTAGCAACACATCAAGTAGGACCAGGCTGGCCTTGAACTCCTCATCCCCTGCCTTCTAGAATGCTGAGATTACAGCTGTACACTATACTCAGTTAGGCATTTTTCTTCAGATTAGCATTTGTTAATTTGCAACATGGGCCTCCCTAGCTCCCTTAAAACCGTCAGTTTTTAGGCTGTTGAAGTAAAAAGGAAGCCCTTATGGCTCCGGTGGCATTCTCAAAGCTTTCATTTTATTTTACCTCCCTTTGGCAAATGACTCGCACCACATATCACCACAACGGTAGGAGGGCGTGCCAAAATGTCACACATCAAGGCAGGTGAAAGAGAGAGAGGGGAGGAGGAAGGGGAAGGAGGGCTTTCTTTATAGTAACCTCTTCCAACGAAGGTAATTCACTCCTGCCAGACCTGACCTGCTTCATGGGATCCTCAAGAACCCTTTGCAGGGTGGTCATAACTCAATCACCCTCCTGTTCTCATGTGGACGCCCGCCTCGCCTGCAAGGAAGACGCCGCACACAGGATTCTTCTGGTTCACGCTTTATTGAGGACTGTAGCTTGATTGAGTGTTGACAGCGAAAGACCCTGAATGTGTGAGGCACCCTGCTTATATAGGCAACGTGACCATCAACGATTGGATGCATGTCCAGAACCTCATTAGCATAGGCGGCAAGGATTACTCAACTTGCGCCTGCGCTGTTACTTGTTTACTAAGAACCCGGAAACAAGAAACCGGCGCCATCTTATAATGGCGTTTCAACTCGGCTCCCAACATCTCCCCCTTTTATATTAAATTGAGGACAAAGGAACATGCTAAGTCACCGATCAACCCCCTCCATCTACGGAGGTGAGGATCGAGGAAGTTAAGCATGTCCTAAATACCCAGGTTACCTTATCTCGTGCAATGAGGAGAACCTCTGAGATGTGCAAAGGCTAACCTTGGGTCGAATAAGGGATGTGCCTATTCTTGGTGCAATGGGAACGAGCCCTCAGGGTGCAAAGGCCACATACCCAAAATTGTCTTGAAAGAAAACATGTGGGGGAGATGGACTTCTGTCTCCTTGGCTCTGATAACACACAGCTTAACTATTAATAAGAGGGTTGGACAATACATATCAACCATCGACCCAACGATTAAGCGTTGCTAACCAGGCCGCAGGGGAATGTCCCACATCAAGGGCAGCAAATGCTTTGAATAATACAGAAGCAATCATCATAATACCCATAGTTCCCCGACCTGCCCATTCCTTGAGATACATGGTAGCATCCTTAATCCAATCCCAGAATCCTGCTACCATGGATAAGTCCACACGAGTTGAATTGACATGTGCAATGGCCAGTCTTAGGTCCCTCATAGTAGCATCAAATTGTGATGACCAATCCGTCTTGAGATATTGAGAAAGTTTCCCGTGACAAATTTACAGCAACAGTATAATTATGATATTGAACAGATGTCACACATCCTCCATTCACAACCTAATTGAGCCAATTGCCATAGTACGATTTTCCCCTATACCACTATTTTGAGAGTCATAAGGCAAACAGGCAAGATCAAGACTAGAGTTGTCATGCATCACCGCATTGGTTTGGGGAGTGTTGTTAGTATTCCCCATCGTTGTTCTGTGCGTATCGAGGGCCATTTTATCAGGATCATCTGTAGAGCTAGTAGCGTTTTCAAGATCTTCATCTTGTTCTTGATCTTTTTCAGGCTCTAAGGGCTGTTTCACCGTCCTCGTCAGACGAGCAGGCACCCAAATGGGGTTTTCTTGATCCTGAGGAAAAACACAAACAGCTCCCCTGGATCTTATTAAAACTTGATCCGGGCCCTTCCATTGGTTAGACAATACATCTTTCCACTTGACATTTTCTAGTGGAGGTTGTGTAGACATAGCATGTCTATCTGCTGCAGATCTTCCAGCAGCATCCAAATTCAAAAAATTTAAGGTAAATAATATAAGGGAAATGGTACTTTTAGGTCCCATACTGGGGCCGCCTATTCCCCCTTTTTGTTTAAATTTTAGCTGAAGTTTTATTTATTATGTATAATTTGAAATCCAATAATTTTTTCCTGCTTGCTGGACGTTCATTTAACATGCCAGTCAAGGGAGTTGTAGCTGTGGCTGATAACAGGAACATCTAGCCACTGCAATGCTTTATGGGTTTTGTAGTCCACGACAACCTGAAGTTTGGAACTTTTTTTCAAACATTAACCATAAACAAACTTCCGAATACAGGTAATAAAACCAAATACCAATTCACTGGAGGACCAGGACCAGTTGGCTGAATTTTTGGTCCAAACTTCTGAACATAGCGAGGCTTGTTATTTAGCAACCGTAGCCAAGCGGCTGCTGAGAGAAAAACTCTACACAGGCAGTATAGATTCTGCCCAAGCTTTTTGAGTTGCTTTTTGCAATGATCCATTTTAAAATATTGTCTTCCTTTTGTATCATGAGCTCAGTAGAGGAATTATCAGAAAGCATACCATCAAGCTTGAGATCTAGATAATTTACATCTGCATTCTGTAATCTGCTTTCTACCTGAATTAACTCCTTTTCTGTTGCTCTGGTTAAACTTTTTTGACTGCTTAAATCTGAATCACCGTTCAATGCTTGAAATGAATTATTTAAATTTTCAAATTCTGCTAGTACTGGGTATACCCTTTTCTGACTATTTATTTGTTCTTTTTTCTCTTTTTCTACCCTTTTTATATCTTTTTTAGGCCTCTTCCTCTTTTCTGTTTCTGACATGCTGTCTTGATGTTTTGCTAATATTCGCTGTCCTTCCCTTACCCTCTCTTGACATCGCTTATTAACCATACGCCATAATGGCCATGTACCGGCACGGAAACTTCCCTTTTCCTTTTCTCTCTGCAATTCTCCTTCTAGTTTACCCCAAGAAGGGATTGTAAGAGACCCGGTGGTTACTGGGCGATGACAATTTAAACAAAGGCAACAAGCAAGAACAACAATAACCATACTAGCAAAAATGACCGCGCCTAGTGCAGGGTCAATCTCACAAAACAGCATACCTCTCAGAAAGAGTCTGGATCCACTTTCGTCCCCGCGCTCCAGTTCTGAATCCTCCTGAAAACAGGGGTCTTCGCCGGTGCTGAGCTGATGGTCAGGTTCCCGGGTTTTCGGCACCAAATGTGGACGCCCGCCTCGCCTGCAAGGAAGACGCCGCACACAGGATTCTTCTGGTTCACGCTTTATTGAGGACTGTAGCTTGATTGAGTGTTGACAGCGAAAGACCCTGAATGTGTGAGGCACCCTGCTTATATAGGCAACGTGACCATCAACGATTGGATGCATGTCCAGAACCTCATTAGCATAGGCGGCAAGGATTACTCAACTTGCGCCTGCGCTGTTACTTGTTTACTAAGAACCCGGAAACAAGAAACCGGCGCCATCTTATAATGGCGTTTCAACTCGGCTCCCAACATTCTCAAATGTCCCAGTGCCTCTCATCATTGCTATACGGGGACCAAACTCTCAGCCCATGGATCTCTGGGGGCACCTAAGCCACATCCAAAGCTTAGCATTGAACTAAGATGTGGTTTCTAGCTGCAGAATTCCACATGGAATTTGCCAGAGATGTGATGGCAGGCTTCCTTCTCTTTTGGGAACGCCATGTGGCTACATGCAAGAACACTGGGCCTGGGATTACAGGACAGGCATCCAAGTTGCTCCTCTGAGGCAACAGGGGACTCATAGATCACCATGCTCAAATGGAGTCATGTGTGAATTGTCAGCAAATGACAGAGAGCCGTCCGGCCTGGTCAGTCCCGTGTCTTGGCGTGTAACTGTTACCACGTAGGCTGTTTTTGACCTGTTACTTGTTATGTCCACATCTCTCCACAGTCTGAGCATTCCTCCAGGCCTGGTTCTGCTTCAACCATCTACTAATCTTTGAGCTCCTACTGCTTGACTTAAGGTCGAGCAAACTGTTGTAAAAATGACTATCATGGCCTTTGGGAGATGGGTCAGTCAGTAAAGCCCTTCCCTGAGCAAGCATGAGGACTGGAGTTTCAACTCCAACACTTATAGCAAAAAGCAGGCATAGTGGCTCACCTGGAATCCCAGCTCTAGGGGAGCAGAGACAGGAAGATGCCCAGGGTGTGGTGGCCAGCTAATTTAGCTGAATTGGTTAACTCCAGGTTCACAGAGTCCCTGTCTCAAAAGATAAGGAGGAGAGCTATCAAGGAGGACACCTACCTCTACACATGTTTGTTTTATACATCCAGACAGAAACACACGCACAGGTGTAGCAGTTAGCCACTGTGTGTGTTCAGCAAGGAAGACAAGGAGACATTTTCATACATAAGCCCCATCTGACCTCAGCAGAGGGAACCACCATCATGGCCAGCATCATACTCGATCGACAGTGGAAACCTGAGCTCTGAGCTCAGGTGTTTTTATTCTTTCAGAACTCCTTAGGTGATCTACTGATACCACGTGCAATCAAACAACCCCCACAGAAATCCAACACCTGTAAACAATACAAAATGTCAAGACCTAGGGTAACCCATCACCCACCAGTGCATAAAACAATTTCAAACATAACTAAAAATAACACGCACACAAATGAATATCACACTACAAGATACAGGACTTACTGTACACCAGGCATGGTTCCTTCATGTGCCAATTCATTTAGTCCCTGCCACACCCCACAACGACGTTAGGAAGCAGCACGCAGCAGGTGCCCAGGAAGTACGGATGGGAGCATCTAGAGCCACCCTTCTACTCTTGTGTGCGGTCTGTCAAGCAATATGGAAGTGCTCGCACTTCTAACAAAGATCCAGATGCTCCGTGGATCATCTGCACCTTGGTGCACAGGCAGGGCTGGAAAACACTGGAAAATAAGACTCTTCTTTGTTTTTCGAGACACGGTTTCTCTGTTGTAACTGTGGCTGTCCTGGAACTCACTCTGTAGACCAGACTGGCCTCGAACTCACAGAGATCTGCCTGCCTCTGCCTCCCAAGTGCTAGGACTAAAGGCGTGCGCAACCGCTGCCCGGCAAGACTCACTTCTTCTCCTACTCGGAAGAGGGTTACAGATTCTCGGGTTGGATGCTCTGAGAGCACGCTGAGGCCACTTAAGCCAAGTAGCTTTGAGAGCTTCCAAGTCTTTTTGTGTCCCGAGCGAGCTATGTCAGTGCTTTTAGCGGTCAAACGCTTTAGTTCTCACAGGGACCCTAAGAAGTCAGTGTTCTAAGCGTCGAAGCCCCATTTTACAGATGTGGAAACCGAGAGAGACAAGGGCGACTCCTGTACCTGAGGCGGGGGTTTTGGCGGCTGCCGCCTTGGTTCAGTTCTTAGCCTCATGCCTGAGCACCAGGCTCTACAGCATCTCCCTGGGAGACAGGGAACCAAGCCGCGTCCTGTTATCCGGATCTCAGGTGCCGCTGGGGAGCTGGGTCCCTGCGTTAGGGCTCAGCTTCGCCTTCCCATGCTCCCATCCTCTTTTGAGTTCCTGCTTGCTTGAGGAAAACCTTTCTTTTCTTTCACTTTGGACAGTTTTACTAGACAGAAGTTTCTTGGTTGGTGACTTTTAACACCTTAGGTCTACAGCCCCACCCTCTCCCTGCTTGCCCGGTGTGGACGAAGCTGGTAATTCCTGTTCCTGTTTGTGCATAGAGAAGACATGTCGCCACCTCTGGCTCCTTTGGGTGTTTCCCCTTTGTCTTTGCTTTCCTGGGCTTTGAACATGCGTGCCTGGCTAGCTGCAGGGATGTCTTTATTTCTGCTCATTCGTCTGTCGTGTATCCTACCGAGTAGCTCAGCTTGCCGTTGTGACCGTTATTTCTTCGAATATTTCTGCTCCGTTTTCTCTTTCTTGTCTTTCTGGTATTCTGATTATGCACATGCTACAGGTTTGTTTTTCTTTTTTTGTGAACATCATCCCACTGTTCTTTACATTTTTTTTTTTTTAACTTACGTGCGTGTGTGCATGTGCATGTGCACTTACGCCACGGTGCACACATGGAGGTCAAAGGACTACCTGCAGCAGTTGGCACACTCCTCCCACCACGTGGGCTCTGGGGACGGAACCCAGGTTCTCAGGCTCCGCATTGCCCACCCTTACTCACGGAGCCGTCTTGAAGGCCCTGCCCCGCAATGCTTGATGCCTTGCTTTGTCTTGGCTAGTTCCTCTCTTCTTTGCATTTTAGTTAGAAAAAACTTCTGACCCGTCTTCAAGCTGCCTGAGTTGACTCTCAGTCTCCTGATGAACCCATGAAAGGCCCTCCCTTCATCCCTCCCTTTTTCCGTCCCTCCCTCTCTTTCTCCCTCCTCTTCTTTTCTTTCTTACTTTTTCTTTTTTTTTTCTTTTCCACGCTGGGGCTTGAATTCAGAAAAACTCTCTACCTCTGAGCGACATCCCCAGTCCTGAATATCACTCTTCATTTCTGTCATAGGGTCTTTAATTTCCAACACTTCCTTTTGATGCTTTCTGAAGATCCCATGCTCTGTGCGTGCATTAGCCGCACACCCTTACACGCGCACATGGTCGTCATTCTACTCTGGACTCTCTGCCTGACGCCCTACGTCTGCCCCATCGGAATGTGTCTGGCTGATGACTGACTGCCTTGTGAACTCAGGCTGAGCTTTCTCACCTTTGGGAAAACCTTGTGACTTCTGGCTGGGAGCTGGATGTGTCTCACTGGGAAATAGGAAAGGAAGAAAGCAGGCAGTGGAAGCTTTCTGCTCATCATCTAACAGTGGGGTATGTTTAATATTTAATTTGGCTGTGTGCTCTAAACCCTTTAGATTCCCCTGGTGCCCTTTCTCATCTCCGATTGACTTTTGAGTTCTCTACGTAGCTTTCCTGCTTAGAAAAATAAAATCTGTCTTGCAGATTTCCCAGCTGTTCCTATGTCGGACTCTTGGTACGGTGGCCTGGCTTCTCATTGGCTTCGTGACTTTGGACATGTTTCCGCATTGGCAGGAATAGTGTCCCCTCGTAGCACCGGGCTGAGGATTGAATAGAATACTAAATTAGAAATGACGAGCGCCGTGCCCTGGATAGACCGCACTCTTGACTGAATCAGTGGATCCTCCGGGCGCTGAATCACTAAATCACTAATCGCTGCTTGTTGAGCCGGAGGCTCGCAGAGCGTTGCTCGTGTCTTTCGACCGTGCCGTTAGAATGGAGAGTCATCTCTCCTCATCCTCGGGGCCCCGCTACGTGGAGGCTGCAATAGACAAGTACCTTAAAAAAGAACGAAGGCGCCTTCCAGGTACCCCAGATACTTGAAGCAGCACCTACTGACACGTTTAAGTGCAAGACCTGCCGGAACCGGAGGAAATAATAGGCTCCTTAATCACGCAGACATCCAAGCTGCATTCTCCCACGTAAATAAGACGCCCTTCAGAAGCACCCTAATTAGGTATTTACCTCAGCAACTGCAGCGGCTTCACCCTGCTCCCCAGGGACGCATTAAACATCATATCAGGGTGGCTGGGACTGAAAACAAACCGACGAGACACCGAGAAAATAAACGGTGACAAAGATTCCTGCCCCCTCCCCCTCCCAAGAAGGTAGAGGCCTGAGGCTCTATGGGGAAGAGTAGTGGGAGCCCCAGGGATGGACAGCCCACTCCCGTGTGGAGGCACTTCCTGTCAAGACCACTACAGGGCAGACTGAGAGGTGCCAGGCACCTCTTCCCCACCCCCAGCATGCACACGACGTCCACTGTAGTAGTTAGTTGCTGTGGCAGCTCAGCAAGGAGAGCAAGGAGGCATATTTCATAACTGCAAACCCTGCCAGACCTCAGCCAGTGGAACCTCAAGCATCTGAGCTCAGGTGTTTTTATCGATGCAGAACTCCTCAGGTGCAGATCATGAGCAATCACACATCCCCCACAGAAACCCAACACCTGCGGACAATACAAAAGGCCAAGACCTAGGTAGGCCCTCACCTAACAGAGCACAAAACCATGTCAAACATAACTAAAAATAAACTTCCACAGCAGTGCACCTTCCAGAATTAGGATTTGGGTCTGCAGGGGGATGACTCCGCCCAGTCACACGCTGGTGAGGAGAAGGGCTCTCACCGTGAGGAATCACTGGTTTGGGAGATGTTGGGGTTGAAGAGGTCCTGCCACAGCCCTCCTTCTCATCATCCTAGGTCACCAGCAGTCACTGGAGAGACAAAAGGGCCTCCAACAGCTTCGGCTGGAGACAGAAGGTTGTTCCCCTGCCCTCTTCCTTTCCGTTCTTCTTCATGTCTCTCCTGTCGCTCTCACATCCCTCTCCTCGCCCAGCCTGCATCCTCTTTCATTATTCCCTCTGTCCTTCTGCAGTTCTTCCTCTGCAGAACCCCAAGATGCCCAGACTCATCTCTCTGCCCCCCTGGCTGGGTTGTGGCATGCCCAGGGTAGATATCTCAATGCTTTGAAAGTAGTGATGGCATGGGGACATCCAGACAGGGTCTCACCACCTAAGGCATTGTCTAATTCTGTAGTTCTTAACCTGGCATCTATGGCTGGAGAGTTGTATTAGTTTTTGAGCGCTGCTATAACAAAACACTGTGGGCTGAGTGTCTTAAACAACGGAAATGTATTTCTCATAGTTCTGGAGTCCAGAAGCCCCAGGTCAAGGTGTTGCAAGACTGGTTTCTTTTGAGGTTGGACCTGCATGTGGCTGCCTTCCCATGTCCTCTCCTGGCTACTGCACTTTGCATGTCTGTGTCCTGTTCTATTCTTTATAAGACGAGTAGCAAGTCTCCATCTGGCATCGTTGAACTGGAGTCAGTTATTTGAAGTTCCTGCCTGTAGAATCACATCCTTTGCTATGGAGATTTGGAACTTCAACATGTGAGATGTGTGTGTGTGTGTGTGTGTGCACATTCGTACCAAATGTACATGCACACGTGTGGGATGGTGTGCGTGTATGTGTATGTGTGTGCATTCATGCCCACATGTACATGCACACGTGTGGGATGGTGCGAGTGTGTGTGTGCATATGTAGGCCAGAGGGCAATGTCAGATGTCTTCCTCGATCTCTCTACTTTGCTGTTGAAACAGGATTTCTCACTAATCCTGGAGCTGCAGGGATCTTCCTGTTTGTGACTCCTTCCTCTCTGAGCACCAGAGTTGTAGCCCTGTGCCTCTGTGCTTCATGATCCTACATCCAAATGTAGGTCCTCATGCTGCTGGGCAAATACTTCGTGACAGAGCCATCGTCCTAGGCCCTAAACTCAAATTTTTATTAATGAAGAAAGTCTATGGCCACACAGTTGGCTCTGCAGGCACTGTGAGTGGAGTAGGCTTCAGGACACAGGGCTACGTCTGTCTTCTCTGCCACTCTTGCTAGTTGTTTTCCCGTGGCAAGGACTGCTATAAAGTCATTAGCTGTAATATGGATTTCAAAACACCTTCAGATTGCTAAGACGGCTCCTGTGGTCACTAGATGCCAGCCTTCGGGGTTGGATTTTCCTTCAACAGCTAATCAGTTTTGTCTTCCTTTAGAGCAGGGTTGGGGAGCACTGTGTTGCACCCGCCCCTGACATATCTGGTGGTGTCTCAGGGGGCTGCTTACACAGGCTACAGATGAGTCCTATCTCCCTGCACTCCACATAGAACAATGTTCAGCTGGTCCTGGTCTCCCACCTAGTCATCCTGCATCCTGAGCAAACAGGGATGGTGGAAACCCTCCCAGTCACTCCCCCATAGGCCTGTCCAGCCTGCTCTCTCTTCCAATATGCCAACATGGCTCTCTAGAGTCCAAAAGAGCCATTGGTTCACCAATGTCTTCAAAACCTCAGGGATCGTGGTAGGAAAGGGAACACATGACATCTGAGAGTGGCTCTCCATGCTCTTGGCTAGCTGCCCATGACTCTGGCCTGGCTGTCTGTCTCTCCTAGTTTTGCCCGTTGTTGGGTTTGTGCAGTGGATTACCATTCATCTCTCTCCAACATGCCTCCTGCCTCTTAGGGTGTATGGCTAGCATCCTCTCCCTTCTCCATCCCTGTCCTGAGACCTCTGTGAGGGGTTCTCTGCCTTGAGCACCACACAGAGCGCTTAGCTTCCAATTCTCACCCTCCCCAACTTGGCTATCCCTCTGCACAGTGAGAAGATTCATTGATGTGGATTTCTCAAAGCAATTAGCGCTCCCTTCCCTCAGAGGGAAGCTTCTCCTGGTGGTGCTGAAACTGCAGTTCATCCTGCATCTGGGATGAGCCCAGGAACAGAAGGTTGGCTTTTTGCATTACTGTGAATGATGCCCTGATGTGAGTGTTATGAACGCACGGCAGGCTGTCATTCACTCACTTGAGAATAAGGCAGTTATCAGTCAAGCTCTGCCATGTACCCACACCGAGCTAGGATGTGCGGACACAGAGAGGAACAAGACCACATCCCTTGCTCTCCAACTGTTCTCTCTCGGTGAGGGAGACAGGCTGACAGCAGCAGTCATCAGGGGTCATGAGTCACAGTCTACTGAAGACTGGGTGAGCCGAACGAGGGTGCTATCCTCTCTACCTCGCTGAGGGGTGGGCAGCAGGAAGAGGTGGTGCCAAGATTGATTCTCAAATGGTGCTTGGGAACTGGTTGGAAATGCAACTGCTTGCCCAGCCCAGCCCAGCCCAGCCCAGCCCAGCCCAGCCAACCCAACCCAAGCTCCCTAGATCAGAGCTGCTGGGGTAAGACTCAGAAGTCTGTACTGAGAAACTCCCTAGGAGTTTGAGAGCCATCTGGTAGCTCTGTAGTGCCCTTAATAGGTCATCACTACTGACCCTTCATCCCCCCGCCCCCCCCCCCCCACCTTGCTGGAGAATTGACCCTGATAGCAGGCTGCCTCACTCAGGGAAGGGAACTTGCTTCTGCCTCTATAGATTCAGAGCAGCAGCTGACACGACTGTACAGTCATCTCCTCTGTGGAGGATGAGGGGCTGTCCTAGAGCTAAGAGTGAGTGGAAGCTGGCTTGGAACCTCATCTCATCCTGAGAGCGGTAGGAGTTTGGCTGCTCCTTGCCTTAGCCTGGCCAGCTTCACAGGAGCAAAGATACGTGGCTTGCTTGTGGCTTATCGGCCCTGTAGCAGGAAGCACAGATACCCCGCATGCAGATAAGGCAAGGTCAGTGTCCTTGTCTTAACCAATGGGTTCCATTCTTGGGGTCAATGACCCCTCCTCTGACCGTACCCTATAAAAGGCACCCTAAAACCTGCATTAAATGAGATCGCCCCACGCCGCGAGTCTCCCGAGTTCCTGTACTCGCGCAACTCACCTGGCTCCAACCAAAGACGGGATGGGAACACCATAAGAACCACATCCAGCCACGCTGCGATCCCAGGTAGCTTCCCACGTCGGGAAGAGCTGTGGCTGGGAACACTCACATGGGTGAGATTACAACAGAGAGTGCTGTTTAGGGATACAGAACGTGACCCAGGGTCCTCAAGTGCTCATTTCTATGGTCTGCTTAACCCTGTCCTGTCCATCTCTTTCCCTCACATCCATCCGTGTTCTGGAGATCAACCAGTTAATTGCTTGCATGAGAAACTGTCTCAGGTTCTGCTTCTCAGAACCAAAGTCAGAGGCTTCTCTGGGGAAGGGAATATTTTGCTGGTCCCTTGGTGGGACCAATAAAAACCTGCCAGTCAGGAAAGCAGAGAAGGATAAATAGGTGGAAGGAGTCCGTGTGCAGAGGCCTGAAGGTATGACCAGCACGGGAGGGTGATGTGTTGATGGTTTTATAATGGCTGCAGTGTGAGTGCCTGGGGAGAATGTGGGAAGTTGGGGCAGGAGGTCAGGTGGGAACCAGAGACTGAAGATGTTATGCACCATAATGAGGGTTTGAATGTCACCGACAGTGAGTGGGAGGCCACAGGAGATGGGGGAGGATGGTCAAGACTAGATTTGCATTTTGGACAGATGACTGTACTGTAGGGAGAAAGGTTAGAGAGTGGAGAGGCAGGAGGGTAAAGGCGCTCCGGGGGAGCAGCCGGCAGTCTCTAGATGATTCAGGCCAGACCTTGGGGACTACTGGAGAATCCAGAAGAGTTCTGTTGATAAGAGATGTGTGGGGCTGTTGTGGGGCTGTCTTGTAGCTGGGGTGGGTCAAGGGCTCTCAGAACCCCAGATCTGAGGAGCTGTCATGAATCTGGCCTCTCCCCTCCCCAGTAGCTGACAGGTCACAGACCACAGCAAAACACCGACCCCTGCAATGGTGTGCTATCTGTCAGAATTGTTCATCTGAAGTTGCAACTAAACTCTTCCTTATAAGGTCTATCCCTCTGGTCTCCAGAAAATACCTAAACCAAAGCTATAACCCCAATATGCAAGTGGGACTGCTGTCCTAACCAGTGACCTTCCACTGGTGCTCCTGAGGTACAGGGACCATTCCTCTGGCAATAAATATGTAAGCCCTTCCCCCAGTAAACGAGTTAAGCCTTCTCTGCCCTTGGTTCCTGAGAATGGTTCATGTTCATCGGCTCACAGATCTCTGATCTAAGATTGGATGGGTGTGTCACAGACCTGTGCTGCTGGAGGAAGCCTGCCACAGCTGCTGGTGGGCTGCGGAGCTACCTCGAGGAACCAGAAAGCTACCTGAGAATTTCTTTTTTTATTTTATTTTTTTAAATTTCACAACAGAGATGCAGCCTGGGGACTTAGGCAGGGATGGATGGTGATCACTCTTGCCTGGGCGGCTTGGTCAGAACTGAGTCTACAGCAGTGCTGTTCCTAAGAGAGCTGGGCTCAGCACGTGGTCAGCAGCGGTGTCTGAGGGTGACTGAAGACGTCCACCAGCGTAGAGACAGCACTTGGGTTTCTGAGGGGTAGAGAGAAGAGTGTGATATTTTAGAGGCTTGAGCATCGGGTGGAGGATGAAAGGAAGACAGACGTGGCAGCTCAGCTTTGAGGAGCTGGGACGATGTGATGTCATGGGAATGAGGGAACAGAGCAGGAGGTAGGGAGAATGGTCACTGGAGTCACGGCCAGAACACATGCAGCTGACCACTGGGAGAGGTTACCAGCCACCTTAACTGCATCACGTGACCTAGGTGTGTAGACAGCCCACTGGCTGTAGGCCGAATGCAGATTTTAGAGGTGCAGAAGGCATGAAGGTAATTCCATGAAGCTTGACCGTGACGGGAAGGAGGCAGCTTGACTCTTCCTGGCTGTCCCTTCCTCCCACCACCGTCCTGGGTCCTCCTTGAATTGGTAGCATGTCATCGTCAGAGCAATGGGCCACAGCTGGATGGAGTTGGAGCATTAGATCCGATCACAAGCTCTGAGATGTAGGGAGGCTCTAAGGGCGACCTCTACCCAGAGAGCCCAGCTTACACCACGTGAGTTACCTGCCACACAATGGGTGATGACATAGAAACTTGCACAAAAGTAGGTGCATGGAGCACACTCCAGAAGGTCACAGCCTCCCCACACACCTTGTCTCTGTAGGGCAGAGCAATTTGTATCTCCCTGGACGGATGGTGGCCCAAATTATTTAAACATGCAGATTTCACATGAAAACATGCAGTTTTCAAATATACTCCCAGAGGCAGCCCACCTCCATGCTTTTAAAAAGACAGGCTAACCAATCACTTCTGATTCCCTGGCTGCCCATTGGAGCCATCAATCACTGAGAGCCCTCCTGACGTTAATGGGAATGTCAGTGGTACTTCTGTAGGCTTCTCCCTGAGACTTGGCTTTAACTAAGGAGATTATTATTTCTAATGTGTTATTGAAGCTGGAATCCTTCCCCCATTGCTTCAAAATACCTCTCACCTGGAGATCAGGTCTCCTGATCCACTAATGGAGGGCGGCTTGCCTAAGATTTAAAGGAGAGAACGGAACTAAGCTAGACGCCTTTCCACAGGCAGATTAGGGGCCGGGCTTCATTGTAACTGCTTTCTATATCTCTTTCCAGTAGCTGAGAGCTTACATCCAACCCACAAGCACGATGCAGAGAGAGGGAGGAGGAGGAAGAGAGAGAGGGAGGAGGAGGGAGGGAGAGGGTAGGGGGAGACGAAAGAGAGAGAGAGAGAGAATGAGGGAGTTGGGGGGAGAGCATAGGCGTTCTAATTGAAAATGGCATGAGTTTTTGAAACTTCAAAGTCCCCCCTGCCCCCCAAGTGACACACCTCCTCCACAAGGCCACACCTTCTAATCTTCCCAAGCAGTTCTACCAACTTCAGACCAAGCATTCAGGTTTATGAGCCTCTGGGGCTGTTCTCATTCAAGCCACCTATCTCTCTTTTAGGCTTTGGAAAGGCAAATGTAGTTCTGCCATCTCTTCTAAGATTTTTAAAATATCTTTCCATTGTCACCAATTCATTTGACAGGCACTTTCTGGACTCTCAGTGAAAACTGTAGTGGGCCTTAAGTGCCTGGCACAAAGCCAAGTGAGATCAAACCATCTGTGTCCTCCTGTAGCTCATATTCTTAGGCTGGCCTGTGACAGAACATCCGCACCAAATGTCGCAGGCTGTGGTCTCATTCTGTCCGCTCCACCACCTCTGTCTGTCTCTGAACTACCTTCTCTGACATACACCTATGGTTTCTCATAAGGCCACAGGAAGTCGGAAGCAGCATCAGAGACAGCAGTTTACACACAGAAGATGAACTCCCCTGGGACATGGCTTTTTGAGACAGGGTCTCTCACTGATCTGAAACACCCCAATTAAGCCGTGTTGGCTGCCTGGAAAGTTATAGGGATCCTATGCCTGCCTCCTTAATGCTGGGATTGTAAGTGTTCTGCTACCATGCTTGATTGTGTGTGTGTGTGTGTGTGTGTGTGTTGTGGGAGTTGACACGGTTCTGGGGGTTCAATTCAGGTCCTCACACTTGCTGAGCAAACATTTAACCAAGGAAGCTGTCTCCCCAGCCTACAACTTGATTTTTTTCAAATTTTTCATAAAATGATGTTGTGTGATAAGATCCTCATGTCGGTCTATTTTCTGTTGCTATAACGAAACACCTGAGGTTGGGTAATTTGGAAGGAAAAGATGTCTTCTTAATTCACAAGGGCATATGCTTGCTCAGCTTGACTTCTGTGAGTACCCCATAGCAGGAGCGTGTGAGAGAGGGCGAGAGATCTTCTGGTGAGACAGGAATCCAGATAGCAACCAGCAGTCCCATGTTAATCCCTTCTGAGGGCATGGCCTCAGTATCTTAATGGCCTCTCACTAGGCCCCGTCTCTAATGTTTCACCCCTCTTAACATTGCCACACTGAAGCTAAGCTTCTAATCCACAGACATGGGGGCGGGGGACCACACTAGACCACATGCAAACCACTGTAGTCCTCTGTGTAAAGCAGATGAGAAAGATCTGACTGAAGCAGTTCAGAGTTCTGCCTCTCTTTCACCTCTGCTGGTGCCTCTTGTTGGCTGTTAGGAACTTATAAAGGCCTTTGAAGCAAAGTCTCAGAGCTGGTATATAGACTAAACTTCTAAAGCCATTGCCCGTGGTCCTCTGGAGCTGATGCAGCCTGTCTGCATTTTTCTCCTTTGACCCCACCTTTCCACTCTAGGCCCATACAAAAAGAGCACAGGCTTCACTACACTCTGTGAACGTGTATTTGGCTTCCAAGACAGGGTTCTAAAAGCAGCAAGCAAACCCAACTCGGTAGTGGGATTGGCTCCTGTATGCGACTTTGGCTTTCAGCCTTACCTGCTTTGTAGTTAGCCTGTCTCCTTAACCAACCGGAGCTGGGAGCTCCCAGGGGTGGGGACTATGCTTCTTAGCTTTGCAGGCTGAGGTATGAGCAGAGCATAGGAAGCCGAAGGGGGATGAATGGGTAGAATCTGAGCAGGACCAGGTGCAGTCCTACTAAGCAAGCCCAGCCTGACCCATGACATGAGCTCGGCCGCATCTGTTACTGCACACTGACATCAGGTCTGATGCTCAGACCTGTCCCCTGAGCTGAGGAGGAGCGCTGTGGCAACCGGGACTCAGCAGTATCTCACCGCTTCCTCCTACAAATATTTATGAGATGCTTGCTGTGTGCCATGAAAGGACTGAGGCTGGAGCCTAGCCAAACAACGCTGGCTTGCCCTCAGAGAGTTTACACACTAAGTACACAGAGCAAGAGCAAACAATATTGTAAGACATGCACTTTGTCAGATGGCACCAGCAAGCAGGAGGTGGGGAGGGAGTGGGAGATGAGAGCAAAGAGAAGTGTTCCAGCAGAATGAGAAGTCCATCTCAGGAGTGAGAGAGCGCTGACTCAGGGCCGAGGAGCTAGGGAGTCATGGGAGTGTCTGGGAAGAGGAGCCAGCAAAGGCGGAGTCCCTGAGGTGCAAGGGTGCTGGACATGTTTGAGGCATATTTTACTGTGGGTGTGAGTATGGGTGCATGCACATAGGTGTGGAGGT
Source organism: Cricetomys ansorgei (assembly GCA_026225945.1). NCBI lineage: Eukaryota > Metazoa > Chordata > Mammalia > Rodentia > Nesomyidae > Cricetomys > Cricetomys ansorgei. The sequence goes on from JAMJFZ010002869.1 coordinate 22,408,449, forward strand.
CAGAGGTCACCACCGGGTGTCTTTCTCCATCATTTTCCACGTCTCTTCCTCTTCCTCTTCTCTTCTTTTCTCTTTCTTCTCCCCCCTCCTCCCCTCTCACTAACCTGGAGCTCACCGACTTGGCTAGACTGGCTGGCCAATGAGCATAGGGGTCCCCTGTTTCTGCTCCCCAGTGCTGGGACTAAGGGGCATGCCACTGTGCCTGGCTTTTTGCGTGGATACCGGGGTCTGAACCTGGGTCAGCGAGCACCTTTACTGACTGAGTCACCTCCCAGCCCTCAGACTTCACTTTGAATCCATCAGCAAATCTCCTTTGCCACAGACTCGTATCTGACTACTTCCCACCACCGCCTCTATCACGTCCCCGGGCCAAACCAATGATTTTTCTTTGAGTAAATTTATGATTACACAGCCATCACCACAGTCTAATTTTAGAACATTCCCGTCATGTCTCCCCTGGCCGCTCGACATACGTAGGTCGTACCGTATGTGGTCTTTTGTGTCTGGCTTCTTCCATCCCACATAATGTTTTGAGGCACAACCATGCAGGCCCTTGCAGGCTTATTGCTGTATTTTAAGTTATGTTTTCTCCCCCCATTCATTTACTGAGGCCCTAAGCCCCAGTGGGACTGTATTCAGAGTCAGGTTTTCGGGAAGTCACTGAGATTAGAGGTGGCCATAAAGATGGTGGAGAACTCTCACCAAGGAATGGCCACTCAAAGACCCAGACAGAGGGTGGCGGGCATTCCACAGTCCAGCAGGACAGGCCTCATCAGGACCCAAGCAGGCTGGTTTCCTCACTTCAGGCCTGAAGCCGCCACAGCTGTGGAGGCGTGTGCTCGCTAGGCCATAGGCATCTTGTTATGGCAGCTCGAGCTGGCTGAGACACCTCTGCTGGGAATTTGACTTTTACTCTACACCAGGAGCTGCGACAGGGTTCCAGTCTATGACAGCATGTCCTGAATTAGATTTCAGATGAATCTGTCTGGCTGCTATGCTCAGAACTCAGGGAGTCAGGAGGACAGGGAGAAGCAGGGGGAGCCGTGAGGGGCCATTCCTGACATGTATCAGACACGATTCAGCATTAGGATGAAGTCGGCTCATACATGCCACAACGTGTATAACCTCAAGCATTATGTGGGATGGAAGAAGCCAGACACAGAAGACCACATACGGTACGACCTACGTATGTCGAGCGGCCAGGGGAGACATGACGGGAATGTTCTAAAATTAGACTGTGGTGATGGCTGTGTAATCATAAATTTACTCAAAGAAAAATCATTGGTTTGGGCCGGGGACGTGATAGAGGCGGTGGTGGGAAGTAGTCAGATACGAGTCTGTGGCAAAGGAGATTTGCTGATGGATTCAAAGTGAAGTCTGAGGGCTGGGAGGTGACTCAGTCAGTAAAGGTGCTCGCTGACCCAGGTTCAGACCCCGGTATCCACGCAAAAAGCCAGGCACGGTGGCATGCACCTTAGTCCCAGCACTGGGGAGCAGAAACAGGGGACCCCTATGCTCATTGGCCAGCCAGTCTAGTCAAGTCGGTGAGCTCCATGTTAGTGAGAGACTCTGCCTGAGAGAGAGAGAGAGAGAGAGAGAGAGAGAGAGAGAGAGAGAGAGAGAGAGAGAGAGAGAGAGAGAGAGAGAGAGAGAGAGAGAGAGAGAGAGAGAGAGAGAGAGAGAGAGAGAGAGAGAGAGAGAGAGAGAGAGAGAGAGAGAGAGAGAGAAGAAAAGAGAAAAAAGAAGGTAGGGAATGATTGAGGATGAGATCTGATGTTGACCTCTGACCGCCATTTCCATGCGCATGCGCCCACACCCACGCGCATGCGCCCGCACCCTTACAGGCAGTAAAACGGGAAAGGAAAAGAAGAGAGAGGAGTTGGTTTAACGGAACAATAGTTAAAGCAGCTTGTATCACTTTCTGTATCTCAGACCTGGGTCTAGGTCCTTTCTCAGAATGAGAAGACTTCATTCTTATAATAGCCCTATGAAGCATTTCATTTTATAGACGAGAAAACAGGAATTTGTGGAAGCCCAGAGTGCTAAAGGACTCGCCTGGAACGTGTTGTTAGGGTGACCCCCCCAAGGAATGGAGTTGTCAAGTGCCCAGATGAAAAACAGCTGTGAGAGGAGCTAGTAGGCAGGAAGGGCAGGACATGCATGCAGTGTAGATGGGTCAATTTGAGAGACCCCCTGGGCATGCCAAGGGAGCCAGATATGCTCAAGATAAGGCTGTCAAGGGGAGGGGGAGGGGGGAGGGAGAGGGAGAGAGAGAGAGAGAGAGAGAGAGAGAGAGAGAGGTCAATTTAGTTAGAGACATTAGTTCCTATATGGTATTTAAACCATGAGACACCCAAGAACTGCACATAGATGAAGTAGAAAAGGAACCCCAGAACTGATCCCAGGGACTCTCCAAATGCGTCCAAGAGGAATACGTTAGCTATCTTTCTGTCACTGTGAACTGAAAACAAAAACAAAAACAAATAACAACAAAAAACCTTGAAGTTTTGTTCTGTGGTCACTCGGCCTCATCCCTTTGGGCGCGTGGCAGCTCGGCACACCGTGGCTGGGGAGCAGGTGGAGAGGAAGCTGCTCTAGGAGAAAAGAAGAGACAGAGAGAGGCTGGAGCCCCGGTGCCCTCAGTGGCTTGACTCCCTTTCGCTAGGCCTCCCTTCTAAAGGTCCCACCACCTCCTAGTAGCACCGAAGGGTGGACATGATGCTTTAAGCTCCAGCCTTTGCGGGACACAGAAGTTTCAAACTGTGGCAGGAGAGTTGGCCATGGGCTCATCAAAGACGCTAGGCCAGTAGCCCATGTGAGGCCAGCTCCTAGGCCATCTGGGGCTTTGGGAGGGCATGTGTGTATCTGTGGAGATAGAAGGAGCGGAAACATAGGGGGCGAGGCTGCTATTCCATATGCTGTTATGTGATGAAGCGTAAAAGAGAAGCTGGTTTGGCTTAGAAAGGAAAGTCAGCTCTGTCTCAGGGTGGAGGGCTGCAAATGGGGGCCAGGTCCCTGTAAAGTGGGCAGGAGACAACGTGTGCACAGTCTGGCTTCCACAGGCCAATAGGTTTTCCACTCCAATTTCGGGATGAGCAGAAGGTGAAGGCAAAAGTACTAGGTTCTAGACATGAGTCAGCCAGCCAGGCGAGCTTATGAGCCCAGGCAATGACTAAGATTCCCCTTTGGTCGAGTAGTCAAGGTCTCAACACAGAGGTTTGGGTAATTCATGTAATTTGGGTAATTAATTGGTCTGATTTACTCTCATCTGGACCACACAGGTCTGGAAAGTGTTCGAGATACAATTAGGGGTTGCTACATGATTCCTTACCGACTCGGCTTGTGGGAGACTCTTTTCACATTTACCTGGTGTGGCGTGAATTACTTCATCTGATTTATAGAGTAAACACACAGCATCTATATTTTCAGCTCTGCAGTGTGTGGAGAACAGCGGGCAGGAAGCCACAAGATCGGCTTTTGGTCATCCCAAGACAATTTATACAGGGCAGACAGTTGGGTGAGCTGGTCCGCAAAATCCCCGAAGAGTTTGTTAGGGCTGACAAAACCAAGAACCACAGATCTGGGCTCAGACAAGTCTGTTTTCTCACAACACTGTGGCTGGAAGTCCGAGATCAAAGTGTTGACGGGGTGTTTCTCTGAGTCCTGTCTCTTGGCTTGCCCAGGTATTTTCTCTATGTTTTCCTGTGGCCTGCCTGACCCTGTGCCCTAATCTCTTCTTGGACTACCAACACCAGCCATTCCGATGCGGTCCCATCAATCTGAGGTCCCAAAATAAGATCCAATCTGACCTCATTGGACCTTAAACACACTGTTTTTGGTTTTTGGTGCGTGTATGTCTGAGTTCATGCGTATGAGGACACACGTGCATGATGTGTGTGAAGGTCAGAGGTCGACGCCAGGTATCTTTCTTCAGGACACTGCCTGTCTTACTTCTTTGAGAGAGCCTCTCAGTTAGGTTGGCCGGCCAGTGAGCTCGAGAGATCCACTTGCTTCTGCCTCCTGAGCTTTGGGATTACAAATGTGTGCCACTACACCTGGCTTCTTAAAAGTGCGGTTTCTGGGGATCAAACTCGGATCCCTCTGCTTGTGTGGCAAGCACTTTACCTGCACGCACTGTCTCCCAGGACTTTTAATCACGTCCCAACTGTGCTGTGAGGGACGAGGCCCTGGGAAGGGCGATTTGAAGAGAATGTTGTTAGGCGCACCACAGCATCCCGTCTCAAGATTCCGGGATCCTAGCTCCCCTCTGTCTTGCTGACTCCCTGTGTGGGTCTGGACGTCAGCTTTCACAGCTGCTGTGCCCTCGTCCGATGGGAGCTGTGTATCAGTGAACGGGCAAGAAGAGACAGTGGGAAACTTCTTGCAAGAGCCCTCCAAGGAACAGCACCCCCACAAGGGGAATTTTGGAAATCTGTGGTGTGTGTGTGTTGGGTTGTTAAGATGGTTGGGGGGTCCCCCCGAACATTTAGTGGACAGGAGCTGGGAAGAAGCATGGCTACGTGAGAGACGGTCCTGCGTAATGAACCGAGCTCCCTCGGTCACAGCTGTCTCTGTACATTCTCGTGGTGGGGGGAAATGTCCATAATAATCTAGCATCTAATTCTACCTCACATATAACTGTGGCGTGCAGTGGGCCCCTGGTATCCACGGAGTCACCAATGTAAGAAAGAAAATGTTAGCAGAAAAACTGCGCCTGTGCTGAACACACATCCTCTTTGTCCTTGCCATTACCCTCTCAACGATTCAGTGCGAGAGCAGTCACTTCTCCCTAACACTCACGCTGTCTATGGTTCATCAGTGGTCTCCGGTGACCCAGTGTATCTAGGAGGATGTTACGCGCAGACCAGGTGCTGTTTTATATAAAAGGAGGTGGGCATCTATGGATTTGGGCATCTGTGGAGGAATTCTGGAGCCAATTCCCCGTGGAAAGACTGCATTTCCCTTTGTGATTGTAGACGTGCCTTCAGTCAGACCCAGAGGAATTGTGTCTTCACTTGCTCTACAACTTTTCAGTACTTATAGTCAGTTTAGAGAACACTTATCTTCTACCCCACGGATTCCAGAGGAAGCAGGTTTCTAATAGCAACCGTGATGGCGGTCCCCCATCCCAAGGCAGCTCAGCTGTTTACAGGCACTGTCTGAGTCACAGAGGTTCTACCCATGCCTGCAGGTGTCTTCTGGTATATCGGGGACATGTGTGACTGCAATTTCCTCTCAGCCTTCTACAGTCTATGTTTTTTTGAAACGGGTTATCTAAAAGCCCCCACTTAAAGGTGTAGGCGAAGTTCTGAATATATTTTAAAATCAGGGTTGTGCCAGTGTCACAAGATATTCTTAGGCTCCATTCTATGCCAGCTTTGTCCAAGTAGCGGCTCTCTGGGTGACTGACACTTCTCTGCCTTCGTGGTGTCGCTGTACCTGGGTGACTTGACTGACGTGGAGCCTTCTTAGAACCATTGTTGTGCTGTCACTGCCAAGACTGTGAACCAGGACTTAGATGGCAGACTGGTCACTGCAGAGGTTCCTGAACATCTGGTACCCTGCTTTCTGGTGTAGCAGAGCTGAGGATGAGGGCAGAGAGCTGGAAGAACAGGTCCTCTGAGCCCAGTTCCACGTGCAAGCAGTAACTGCTAGAGAAGCCTGGACACCTGGAGGCCCAGGCTGGGACAGAGCTATGGGGCCTGGAGCATCACCAGCGACGTCACTGGGCGGGGACAAGGTGTCCACAGATGCTACACTCAGGGACAGGCCAGCTTGTTGTTGTTCCAGTTTTGCTCCAAGCCCAGGATCTGGCCCCTGCCTTGTCTTGGGGCTTTGGGATTAATTAGCAACACAACATATAAATAAGGTCTGGGCCCCTTGGGATGGCCAGCCTCCCCCAGGCACCGCCTCTTCGGAGGTGGATCCTGCCCCTTCCTCCCTCCCTCCTTGGCTCAGGTTCCTCTTCCTGGGTGTACCACTTCAGGATGTTACGGACAATTCACCAGAGGGAAGCCTTCTTGACATCGTGCCAGGACCCTCCTACACATGGGCCTGTGAGTGCTGTGGGATCTCCGCTCTCGGTGAACAGCCCGAAGGCCCACTCGGTACCCCTCCTCTTGCAAGTCAGTCCCACAGGATGCCAGTGAGAGCTACCGGACACACTTACTCCCATCTCTCAGCTCTTCCAGACAGGTGCTTTCCTGGCCCAAAGCAGTGCTGGCCACAGTAAAAGTTTCAGGTCCTACCCCACATCTATAGGATCCCAGTAAGCTCCCTAGGTGATTCTAAGTCCCACGTGTTTGAGAGCCCTCCCTTGGCTGTGGCGTACGACCCGAAGCCTTCATGGCACCTGTGACCTTTACCTGTCTAGACTCCCTTCTCGTACCTGGACTCATCGACCTTGGCCTTGTCCGTCACCTCACGCCACCTCCCCTTTCCTGAGCTCTGTGCGCACGGTCCTTCTCCTGTCTGGAAGAACTCGTCCCCTTGTCCTTTGAGACTTTTCACATCTTTTAGGACAAGGTCAACGGCACAGTTCTGGAAGCCCTCCCCCTCTCCAGCACTGTCCTCACCTTGTTCTGCCCTCTTCCTTTGGCCCCACATAGCACCAGCTGCATCTGGTACCAGCCCTGGGGGTGCAAGGGGAGCAACTTATTTACCTCTCAAATCCCAGCAGCCAGGACTATTCCTGGCACACAGTGGGTGCTTGATAATCACCCACGTCCATGCAAGTGGTCTCTTAGACCCTGGTTTCCCATCTCTTCTTAATTGGAGTTCTGCCTTCTGCTGTTGGGCTTTGTGTAAACCTCCTTCATTAAAAAAGCAGCTCCTTTGTTTCCTCTGTGTGGTTCATATTTAGCCAAAGAGATTTATCTCTCCAATAAACGCCACTCTGCAGGTGGCCACATTCATCTGCTGTTCCTACTGGGAAATGAAAGTGAGGCCCAGGATGTACCCAGCACCCCTGTGTTGTTGAGTGCAGGAGAAAAGGACCATGGGAATTTGCTGAACCTTGCTGCCAGCTGATGATCAAGGCAGCAGCGTCTCTTGCATTTGTCTTCATGCTTACAGGGCTAAATGAGATTCCCGGCGGAGGCGGCGGTGGGGCACAGAGCCCTTTCTTCTGTTCTGCTGATGGGCTTTAATTTTTAATACGAGAAAAGGTGGTTTGTGATCTAAGAGAGTGGCTGGCCTGTCAGGGAAGGTGGAGACGACAGGCATGGTTGTCAGCAAACTCATAAATCTGTAAGGGACAAACTTGGTCCTGCAGGCTACGAGCTACAGAATGCCTGGCTCCTGGTAAGCCAAGGTGCAGGACAATTTCTGCCTGACGTTGTACATCCCAATACAAGGTCAGTCTGAAGAAGCCAGTGGGTTTTAAATCCGCATGCACATGTATTCATGTGTGTGTTCAACCCCCCCCCCCCCCATACTCACTGGCCTGAACTTGTTATGTTCCAGCAATCCCCAGGGCTCCATCTCTTTCTGCCCACCAGAGCTGGGAATACAAGCACACGACCGCTTCCGGATATGTTTTTGAGTCGGGTCAAATGCAGCTCAGGACGGCCTCAAACTCACTATGTAGCTGAAGATGACCTTGACTTCTTTAAAACTTTCATTTATTATTTGTGGGGGCGGGGGGGCGTGCCATGAGGTACGCGTGGCAGTCAGAGGATAACTTGTGGGACTCACTTCTTTCCTTCTACCCAGTAGGTCCTGGGGATTGACCTCAAGTGGTCAGATTTAGTAGCCAGCACCTTTACCCCCGAGCCATCTCACTGCCTGACTCTGCTTTTAAATCTTATTATTTATTTACTTATTTTGAGATAAAAATCTTACTATTAGGCCTGGCTAGGCTAGGGGTCACCCTGTAGACCAGGCTGGCCTCAAACTCACAGACCTGTCTGCTTCTGCCTTCCATGGGCTGGGATTAAAGATGTGTCCCTATACCCATTTGGCTTTAAAAGGGAGGGAGGGAGGGGGTCAGGGGTCTTGGGATACAGCTCAGCTCTTCATGCTTATGAAACATGCACGTTACCAACAGTGAAGTCCCCAGCCTTGGATCTCCTGTCTACGGGTTTCCGCGGCTAAGCTGATTTCATAGGTAGACACAGAGCAACTGGCCTGGTGGTGAGGCTGTCATATTCTCTGCCATCTGATGTGCTGCTGCATCAGAGGCTTGGGGGATGGGGAGGCATGCATGGCTGGCACTCGCCGGCCTGGCTGTGTGCTGAGTGAGACACACGCTGTAGTCTTCCTCCCAGAGGTCTGAAACTTCCGAGTGGAAAAGGAACTTTGAAGATCACCTTGCCCGACTCCTCCATCCCATGCTTGAATTCCCTCTGTGACAACTCCAGCAAATGATGATTACCTACCCCTTGTACAATCACGTCTAGCGCCAGAAAACTCATTACCTTCCCTGGCAGCCCATTTCCAGACCCCCCCTCCCAGCCAGCGTTCTCATAGGTGAGGCAGACGCCTGTTTCCTGTAAATGTCTAGGACGGCCTTGCTGCAGGCTGCCTGTGGCATGTGAGTAAAACCTCCGCAGAGTTGAAGTTGCCCCATTTCCGGGTCCCCACACACTGCTTCTGTGGGTGGCGGGATCCTGTTATTCACCCTTCTCACACACGATGAAGATGTCTGACAGAGCCATTTGAGGCAAGACCCCTGCTGCAATAGTCCATTGCTTCATTCATTCCTCTTTACGGTAAGGGCTGCTGTCTGAGTCACCCACGCTAACATGCTGGCTGATAGCACTTCAGGACTTGGGGCCATGTTGGGTACATGAGGACATTCGGATACTTACTGAATGGCTAGAAGGGTGGATGGAGGAACGGTTGAATGGGTGAGTGGATGAGTGAATGAATGGATAGATGGATAGATGAGGAATGAATGGCTTGGTTAGTGACGATGCCAGCCTGGAAATGGACAGGGGCCATGACATCCATGGAACCTTCTTTACCTTAATACCACAATGGGTAAGAGAGCTCCAGGCAAAAATGGGGTGTTTACAAAGAGTACACACAGTATCTACCCAAATGTTGGAAGCAAGCTGGATCCAAATTTCTCCCCTCTGGTACCTGTTAATATCCATCACACAGCCAGTCACCAGTGGACTAGAGCAGAGACAGCTAGAAGGCTGTGCAAGGCCAATGGGTCGTGCCACGCTGTACCGTGAGGAGCTGGAGATGGGAGTGACTCCCCCAAATCTCACGGGACATTTTTAGAGCCAGAGCCAGTCCTGCCATCCTCGGCTCGGCTCCGGTCCTCACCTCGGCTCCTAGTCTAGTCCCTCTTTTCAACCACACTTTATTTGCGCAGAGATTACTTTGTTTTACCCTAAATCTCTTTTGTGTTTGTTCCAAAACTCTCCGTTTGGCATTGATCGTGCAAACCCAGGTTTAGATTCTGTAGAAAACACGCATTCATTCATCTCCGGCTTTCTGTTTGGCCACGTGTGGGGACTAGTTAAGATGAAGTCGGGTTTTGGGGATACGCGGATGAGACACGGCCCCTTCCAGAGAAGAGTCTGTCTGGAGAAAACGACTCGTGAGCAAGCCCGAGGCAATGTGTTCACACTGTGTAATGGAAGTGGGTGCTCAGAGGAGGGTGCAGAGAAGGTCTCCAGGCCAGATAAAGGCATAAGGATCTCTCACCCTGCTTTGTGCTTCTGTCACAGAAAGTCTCAGGGTGGTTAATTTATAATGAACAGAAATGTATTCATCGTGCGGTTTTGGAGACTAGGAAGTCCAAGATCAAAGGGCTGCACCTGGTGGAGCCTCGGGCTGCAGCATCATTACACAGCAGAGAACATTACGTGGTGTGTGTGGGCAGGGGACAGTGAGAGCGAGAGAGAGAACCTGAGCCGAACACATTACATAAACCAAACTGAACCAAGAATCTGCGTACACACAACAGGACGCCCTCGGTTGTTTTCTACCGCCGTGACCAAAAGCAACTTGGCGAGGAAAGTTTTGATTTGGCTTGTGGTCTAATCACAGTCCTTCTTTGAGGGACGCCGAAGCAGGAATTCAAGAAGGGCAGGAACATGGAGGCAGGAGCTGATGCAGAGGCCATGGAAGGGCGCTGCTTAGTGGTTCACTCCCCATGGCTTGTTCAGTCTGCTTTCTAATACACTCCAGGACAACCTGCCCAAGGATAGCACCAGCCACAGTGCTCCCCTACCAACCATCAGTCAGGAGGGTGTTTCAGAGACAGTTTGATAAACACTTTGGTAATTAAACTTCCATCTTCCCAGATGATTTTCGTTTGTGTCAAGTTGATAAACAAACTAATCAGCACACGTTAATCTGTTTTACTCATTTAAGAGCCAACTCTCAAAACTTTGTGAGGATTCTAATACAGGAACTTTGGAGGACAGAGGTACGCCACGGAAAGGGCCCTGAAGGACCAATAAGAGTTTGCCAGTGCCTAAGCAGGGCAGGCATTTGAAGCAGAGAAAAATGCATTTGCTAAGGCAATGAAGCTTGAAAAGACTCAGCTTGTCTACAGCTCAAGGTCAGGAGCAATGGGGACTGTGGCTCCACACAGGAGCCAGGGTCACAGGGTCCGAGGTCTTCCAGCAGGGAGGAGTGCATGATGGCCTCTAGCATTCTATGGATTGTATCCTGACGAGATGGGAGCCCAAAGCCCGAGAAAATGACCGCAGTGAAAGGAGGAGTCTCTCCAAGCCTGCTTCTGACTCGGGGGCTAGGGAGTGAGCGCCACACCCGCGACTGTCGTGGGAGACACAGTGGCTTGCGGGTATTTGGAAACGGACTTTCCGCTTTCACTTTGGGCATTAGAAATGCAGGCTAGACAATTCTCCACTTGTGCGTCTTATGAACGGGCTAGCATAACTGCACTCTGAGTTTGTGTGCATGCACGTGCGCGTGTAGAGGCCTGAAGCTGGTGTCTGACATCTTCCCCAGTTGCTCTCCGCCTTGTTTTTTTGAGACAGGTTTTGCGGCTAAACCCAGAGCGCACCGAGCCCGCTAGACTGGCCAGCCAGCCCGGGGTTCCTCCAGCGCCCGTCTCTCCAGCATTGGCACTACAGCTATGTTCTGCCGTGCCCGGGTTCTTATGTGGATTCCGGGCACCTGAATTCAGGTCCTTATTTATGTAACAAGCACTTTACCAGCTGATCCTCTCCTCTCCTCTTTTTCAAGGCTGAGCAAAAACACCTCTGTGTGGAACCCAGGCTGCAACCGAAGAGGCTGTCTGTGTGCCGCATCGGACCTGTGACCAGTTTCCTGCAGCTGTTGCCCATGCGGGTTGCAGAGACATTAGGGGAAGCTTGTAAACTACCTAACAGAACACTTAAAAGTCTAATCAATAAGGAACACAATGCTGAGGTCAGAATCTCTGATGGAGGTTGGAGCAAGCCGGAGAAGTAATTTGAGCAATAAATCCTGTGAATTCCCATTACCCACCCCACTTCAGACAAGCTAAAAATAGAAGCCTCAAATAAATATAAATCAGAGGTAGAAAGAAGAAAAGGGTGATTTAGACGGTATTGCTGGTGGACAGCCTAAGCCAACGGTGTGGAAATTAGAATCAAGATTACAAGCTTGGGATACTACGGTGTTTTCTAAAGGGGCAGCTGGGGAATAAACGTGACTTCGTTCTCTAGAAACAAATCAAGACGAACAAGGCAAAGAACCAGGGAAGGAGGAGCGGGTGGCCACTTGTCTGCTGTCTCCTTGAGAACTCGTGCGGAGGTCCTAGCAGGGAAGCACAACACCTTTACCCTTGACAGACAGTCTGGCAGAGACACAAGACAGGAGGGGAAGGTCTGCTGTCTTAGGTACCTCTGCTGTTGCCATCATAAAATGTCCTGACATACATGGGGGTGAGGGGTGGGGACTGGTTCACAAAATGGGGGTGAGGGGTGGGGGCCTGGTTCACATAAATGGGGGTGAGGGGTGGGGCCTGGTTCACAGAAATGGGGGTGAGGGGTGGGGCCTGGTTCACATAAATGGGGTAGGGTGGGGCCTGGTTCACAGAAATGGGAGTGGGGGTGGGGCCTGGTTCACATAAATGGGTAGGGTGGGGACTGGTTCACAGAAATGGGGTGAGGGGTGGGGGCCTGGTTCACATAAATGGGGTAGGGTGGGGGCCTGGTTCACAGAAATGGGAGTGGGGGTGGGACCTGGTTCATGTTTTGGTTCACTGTTCCAAGGTGTAGCTCACCATGGCGAGGAAGTCACGTCAGCAGGAGCTGTGGATGCTGGTCACAGCATGCACAGTCAGAAAGCAGAGAGCCATGCTGCTGCTGCCAACTCCACTCAGTCCTGGATCCCAGGCTGTGGAATGGTACCACTCACAGCTAATGCGGATCCTTCCCGACTCAATCTAGATACAGCTTCACAGCTGGGCTCGAGCCTTGCCTCCCAGGTGATTCTAGACTGCCAGCTTGACAACCAGTATTAACTGTCACACCTGCCTAGCCAACCAGGTCAGCTGAATCAGTCCTGGCAACGAACAGAGAACGGGAGTCACAGCTCGGTGCCCTCAGCCCCTTGGCTGCCGCTGCCGCCCGGACATCCTATGGTCTGATAGCATCGACGAGGCCATGAATGGGGCATCTTGGTTCTGATCCCGAAACCCACCTGGCTTCCCCACCCACCTGTTCAAAGGTCACTGGAGACCTTGTTGACGAGGCCAACGAGACTTTGCCTGGTTTTCTCTCCACTGTATTTGGCTCTGCTGTGGACCTCCCTTAGGTTCCAACATGCCTTATCCTATGAGTTTCTCATGCTTTGTCCCGTGTTCTTAGTAGCCTTCGCCGGCTCCTTCCTTTCCAGAGCACCGCCCTTTGCCCTCTTCTCGGTTCACACCCTCCAGGCAACTTCGAGACTCCCAGATTTCTGCCCTCACCCAAAGTGAGTCTCAACTCCTTCCAGCCCCCATGTGGCTATTCACATTCCAATTCTTAAAAGAAATTCTCAAAAAATGTTTTTAAACATTTTTTTTTGTGTCTATGTGTTTTTTAAAAGATTCGTATACATTTTTAAATGTGTTCGAGTGTTTTGCCTGCATGTATGTTTGAGTGCCTGGCGGTCTTTTGCCTGCATGCTTGCTCGTGTCCCGTATGAGAGCCGGCTGCCCCTGGGGATCGCAAGAGGATGGTGACTCTCTTGGAACTGGAGTTACAAATGATTATGAGCTGCCATGTAAGTGTGGGGGAATCAAACCCGGATCCTCTGCAAGAAAAAAACAAAAAAAAAACCAAGTGCTCTAACCTCCAGGCCATCTCTCCAGCTCCTCAAATACCAATTCTTAAAATAAAATTAAAGCCCAGCAAGGTGACTCAGCAGGAAAAGGCACTTGCCACCAAGCCCGATGCCCTGAGTCCAACCCCTGGGTTGGAAAGAAGCCACTCTAGCAAGTTGTTCTCTTACCCCCAACACTGAGCCAGGATACATGTACAGCCACACCTACACACAACATACATGTGTATATGTACACACACACACAGCTACTAAATAAATGCAATTTTTAAAATGAAAATAAATTTGAATTAGATGGCCAGTTTCTCTGTCTTATAAGCTGCATTTTGAGGGCTTGTTAGTGGCATACAGCGACCATGTTGGACAGTTCTGTTCAGGTTATTGCCCTTGGACATTCTGCAAGCACCTCACCACCAAGTCTCATGTACACTACTCGCAGAATATTGGAATGTGTGACAAAGAGGGAGACCAAGAGAAACGAGAGAGAGGGATAAAGGATTGCTTCCACTTTAAGTAGCATACACCCACTGTGAATGAGCTTGAGTGGCTCGGGGAGTTAATTGTGCAGTAAACTAAATGGAGCATGGGTTTTGCATGAAGCATAATCCAGCAACTTGGCAGTGTTTTCAAAGGCCATCTCTCTGTGTGCGCTCTCTCTCTCTCTCTCTCTCTCTTTCACACACACACACACTCACATGCACATACACACAAATAAAAATACATTTAAGAATACAGTGATGAAAAAAGAAACCATGACCTTGAGAGAGACCAAGGAGGGGAGTATGAGAAAGTTTAGAGGAAGTAAAGGCAAATATTTAATATTACATATGCAATTATAATTTTAAAGTAAAATAAATAATTTAAAAATACAGTGAGTGGAGAATATGTAGACTATACATTTTCTATACTCTTTTTTTCTCTTCTCAAAATGTGAAAATATATAAAAGACTCAGGGGAAGAATTGGGTGAGTTCTGGGAGTGGGAAGGTGGCTCAGCCAGAAAAGACATTGGCCACCAAGCCTGACCACCCGCATTTCACTCCAGAGACCTACACGGCAGTAGGAATGCCACAGCGTGCCCGCGCAGGTGACACAAGAGGGTAGACTGGCGAACATCTCCAGTTGGCACCAAGCAAGAACGAGACCACTCCCAGGGCAGCACGAGAAGCTAATGGTGTGTCACAATGGGGACAGACATCTCTTCTGTGATCTTTATCTCTGCTTTCTTTTACTTGCTTGCCGTGAATCCACATCACCTCTAACAGAAGCACCATATTCCTTAACTTTCTGGCAAAAACACTCCTCAGTTCTAGGGGGCCGAGGCTGGTAAAGCCACTTCTTTAGAAAGTATGAATTAAGATAAGCGTTGAAATGGATCAGCGGCACCGAATAAACTCCCTAAGCACAGCGTGCGCAGAGCGAGAGTGGCCCTGCAAGCTCCACCAACAATAGCAACTTTGTTCGAGAGCTTTATGAACCCCATTTAGCATTAAGTAGATTGCCACACCTGGAGGGGCTCCAACAGAGGGGCTTCAGTTTTCTTTTAAGTAATATAGAGTGCTGGGGGAAAATCGCATGGAGGACATCGCCATTCCTTCCTGCACAAATACAGAAAAATATTTTTCTTTGAAGTTGCTTAATGTTATTTTTCTTTTCCAAATGCAGAACATTTGAAATATATCCGGGGTAGGACGGTTTTCTGACAATTATTTATGGAATGCTGAGAAACGGTGACACGGGAAAGACAGCCACTGTTATGGGTAAAATGGTGTCTCTTAAAAAGGTGTATTAAGAGTGAAGTTCTGATATCAGTGAAGGTGATCTTATCTGACTGTCCTGGGACTCTCTGTAGACCATGCTGACCTCAAACTCACAGAGATCCGCCTGCCTCTGCCTCCTGAGTGCTGGATTAAAGGTGTGCGCCACTATCACCCGGCCTTCTTCTAAGCTGAGTCAGCAAGAGTTTAACTGAGCCACCTTCTCTGCCCCTCAAACATCTTGAGGATGTAGTAAGACACAGACATATGTTTCTTTTTGGTTCTTCAGAGAAACACGGTCTCCAGCCTGCCAACTGACCCCAATATCTTGCAAATACCGTGGTGTCCTGCAAGCCACCTGTTAGAGTTATTGTGACCTTTGCTGACTCTCAGCCTCAAGAGTCTCCATCTGTCTGAGCACGCTTTCACCGCTGGAAAGCACGGTTGGAAAAGGAGACTCAAATAGAGACTAATATAGGACCTGGGTTTCTGAATACGAAGTCACTCCTGAACCCAAGGGGACGTTGAGCTCTGGGACAAAGACTTTGACAGGGCGATTTGTAGCATGATTTTCTAGGAACCATGGTGAGACATTCCAGCTCTACGAACCTCAGCCTGTTCATTTGTAAAATGGGTCTATAACTCCTGCCCAGCTGTTTCCTTAATCTTGTTTGGGTGTCAGATGAGGGAATGGGGACCAATTGTTTTGAAATAGAAATTACCTATGAAGGCCATGTTTTTCCCAGAGTGGCCACAAGACCAGTTTCTTGGGAAAGGAAGAAGAGAATGAGGGAGAAGCAACTGGGATTTAATTTCCATGTCTGTCTGCTTCTTATTCAGTGCTCAGAGTGGGCGGGCCAGCAAGGCAGAGAAGACCTCCAACCAAAGGCTGTCTCCAAAGCTGAACCCCTACTCTCGCCTTCTTGCCGATACCCCCACTCCCAACCTGCTCTGCTGATTTTATTCTTTGCATTATATGTGTGCACGCATGTTTGTGTGCATACGTGTATGCATGTGTGTGTGCCTATGTGTCAGTGAATGTGTGTGTACATGTGTATGTGTGTGTGCATGTATATGCGTGTACACATGTAGTATTCACGAGCGCGTGCGTGCGTGCGTGCGTGTGTGCGCGCATGTGTGGTGTAGAGGCCAGATGTCAATGTTGGGCGTCTTCGTCTATCATTCTATACCTTATCTTTTGAGACAGGGCCTCTCACTGAACCTGAAGCTCGCCGTATTTGCCAGACTATCTGGCCAGCAAGCCCTTAGGATCCCCATATCGGCCACCCCAGCCCTGTCCAGACGGGCACGCCTGTGCTCAACTTACATGTTAGTAAGGCTGGGATCAGAACTGGGTCCTCCGTTTGTGTGGCAGGCACTTTACCTACGGGAACATCTCCTCAGCCCTCTATAACATTCTTATCGTTTGAAGAGCATATGACCCTACTCCCTCAAATCCCGTCCCCCTCTGCCCTCCCCTTCGTCTCACCCTCTCTCCCGTCTCAGAACTCATCTTTCCTTTGAGAAGTTTCAAGTAGAATGAAGCCGCGGTTCTCAGAGGCTCAGTGTAAAGAGCTCACTATGCACTTCAGCAGAAATTATCCCCTTTGAAGAAGCTCCACTTTAATCTCCTCCAAGGCAGGTCTCTGTGGTAAATAGAACAAAATGACACAACACTCTTCAGACTAAAAGCCTTATTAAGTAGCATTCAGAAAACCTTGCAATTCTCTCATAATTGGAAGCATAATTAATTGGGTGGGTGATTTTTTTAAAAAAAAATAGTATTTGGTGATTAGAACTAATCAGATATTTCAGATAATGGACTCGACGCTGTGCTTGGCAATTATCATGCCCAACGTGTGACTTACAAGCAAACACATCCTGGCTGAGTTGACACGTGGTCTCTTACACCTGCCAAGAGCGTCATGGCGGATTCAGTCACGTCAGTGAAAGCACCCTTGTTTTTATTTTTTTCTGGGGGTCTCTCCTGATGCAATGAGAAATTCAGTAGTTTCAGGGGGACCTATTTAAAGGCCTGCTGTGGGTAGATTAGGAGTACCCTACCCCTCCAGAGAGTAGCCAGAACCCCAGGCTGCAACACCCGCCTTTTGCTGTGAGAATTCAGAAGAGCCTGAAGTCAGCGAGAAGAGACCATGGTGGTTCCTTCCCTCACCTGCCTCACCCGCTGGAAATGGGTCAGAATAGTCTTGGAAGCAAGTGACAGGTGTATAAACGGGAAGTGCTGACCTCTGTGTGACTGGTGACCCAGAGACCCCTGAACGGGGCCAGGGGGATACTATTGTTTTCTTTAGCTTGAACTCCAGATGAACCCCAATCCTGCCCTTCAGGATCTGGTCTAGACATATCTGCTATGGTCTGAGTCGTGTACAGAAAACTTGGTCCTGTTGGAGACGATAAGACCTGGTGGGACCTTTAAGAGGCGGGGCTATGGGAGGCTATAACTGGCTCCTTAATGGTGCTGGCTTTCTGTTTTGCTACAGGTTCTCTCCTCACACCAGCTCTTGTCACAATGCTGTCACCAAGATATTATAGCTAGCAAGGGGCCTCACCAGACACGGCACCACGTGACTGTGAGCAAATGTTTTTTTTATATACCTCTATCTCAGGTGCTTTGCTATAGTCGTGAAAATAATTATATATTTATACCATCCAACTGAAGCTTTCGGTCCTTCTGACATGCCCTCCTCCATTCATTTTGCATCACCCCACCCACACACACAAAGAGAGTGTGTCCCTCAGTGAACTTCACCTACCCACTCTTGTCTTCCAACAACGCTTCTTCACTCCCGCCGTCCTGCTGCTTCTGAGGCTGCCTGGGTCTTGACCCTCAGCAGACCAGGCAAGGGGCCGATGCTTTTCACTTCTAGCATCCTCAGCTCCCTGCGGTCACTCCAGCCACAAGCGTGCTCTCACCTGCTGACCGTGGGCATCTCTCTTGTGCAGCTATTTCTCGGGAATGATGGGGGAATTACTCTTTTGCATTCCTGCCTCTGGCAAGAGGGGTCATGGTGCTTATTCTCGGGGCACGGACCTTACTCTTGGCAAGTTATTACTCGTGTCTAAGAGCTGAGGAAGTGAGGGGGGCATAGCTAGACCTTTTGGAGAGGGCACCTTACGCACCAGAGCACCTGTGTCAGCAACTGGGAGGACCCTGCTCTGGAGCACTGATGTGAGCGTCCCCTGCAGGGGTAGGTGCTCCCTGGACAGTGGGGGCTTTCATCTCCCTTCATTGGCACACTGTTCTGTGAGGCTGGTAATGGGAGAAGCCAGAGGACATGGTGTCTCGGGAAGGCTTGGGGATGATTCTGCAGGCAGTCCTTCTTGAGGAAGCCTGGCACTTTCACACCTGTACCCTTTAGTATGTAACCCAGCCTCTCAGGGTGCATGGAATGTGCCAGCCGAGACCATGCAGTTCTAGACAGTGGGTTTCCCAAGGACATTTGTAACATCAGAAGGGGCATGTCACTCACATGAGAGCTTATTCAAGGGGCAAGAACTGAATCCGGGTTTAAGGATGAAGGAAATATAAGGTTTCATGTGAGCTCCCTTGGCCCAGCATATATCTGGTTCTTCCAGATTCTCAAGACAGAAGCTTGGGAGCCATCCCAGCTCCTCCTCCTGCTCCCACCCCAGGGCCGCTTCCTGTCACCAGCTACTCCGTCCCACCCGAGTCTCTTTAGAGTTAGTGCCCTGATGTCTGGGCCCGCAGTCAGGCCTGTGGTACCTGAGGTCCTTCATCTCATTTGCCTCCCTGTAATTGTCTCTCTTCAACCTTCCTTCCACGATGGTTGCAGAGCAGTTTTAATTTATGGGTTGTTTGTTTGTTTGTTTGCTTTTTGAGAGAGAAAGAGGTTCTCAAGAACTCACTATGTACTTGATGTTCCAGGGTGAGTTCAAGGATGACGTTCTCCTGATCCCACTGCCTCCACCTCCCGAGTGCTGGGATTTCAGGTGTGGACCACTCACTGTACCTGGCCTCAGGGTTTATGTACTGGGTAGGGAGGGTATGTATACCTGTGGGGAATGGGTACATGCATGTGGAGAGAGGAGTTCAGCCTCAGGCACCATCCTTAGAAACACCACCCATCTCCACTGAGACAGGGTGTCTCTAGCCTGCAACTCGCTGGTCAGGCTAGGCTGGAGCCAGCCCCGGGACTGTCTGCTCCTCTCCAGCACTGGGTCACAAACATGAGCCACCACACCCAACATTTTTATGTGGTCCTAGAGATTGAACGCAGCTCCTCCTATTAGTAAGGCAAGATTTCGAAACTGGACCATAACCCCAGCTCCTCAGAATACTTTTAAAATGTGCTTTTTAAAAAAAATTTATGTGCACGAGCATACGCATAGGTGTGTGCCAGAAGAGTGTTAGATCCCCTGAAGTTGGAGTTTCAGGTAGTTGTGACACACCCGGAGTGACCACTGAGAACCAAACCCAGGTCCTCTGCCATAGCAGCAAATGCCTTTAACCACCAAGCCCTCTGTCCAGCCATCCCACCCCTAAGAACAGTTTTTGTTTTTGTTTTTTTGTTTTTAAAGCCAGATCTGACCATATCATTCTGTCATGTAGAACCCTTGGGCTCTCTTTCTCACCACCTCCACTGCCTGGTACCCAAGCCCCTGAGAGTCTGACCTTAGGTGGGTTCTCCAGGAGAACCTGTGACCCTCACCCTGCCAGTCTTTCCTGCCACCCCACTTGTGGGTCCAGGGTGTCCATTTCTTCTGTACCTCCAGAAGCACATCAATCCGACATAGACACTTAGTGTTCTTGTTTCTGTCCCCTGATGTGTTTCTGGGACGTCAACACCATCAACAGTGATGTGCACCTGAGAAGCCAGCGTGACAAGTGACCCATGTCATGAGAGAGGGTGGGAGGTGGAGAGAGATGTGCTCTCAGATGAGGCTTTACCTTGAGGAGTCCAGAGGGAGACTAGGCAGGGTCAAAGCTGTTTGGGCAAGATCTGTCTTGAATTCCATGAGAAACTGACGGGAAAGCGGTGAGAACGGAGGACAGACAAGAGAGCCGGATCTTAGAAGACGTTAAAACACGAAGCCTCATCAAGATGGTTGCCTAAACAAGTCCTGAATAGGGACTAGGGACAACGCCAGTAGACACGCTAACACGGAGAGTGGATAGCTCATGGATCCCCAATCCTACGAAATATATTTGCCTACAGGCAACCAAGGAGTATTGAGAACAGAAGTAACAGTCTTCCTCAGGGAAGGGTCCCCTAATTGGGTATCCAGTACCAAGTGGTCAGCCCTGAAACCACAGGCATACAAGTAACATCATACAGACTGAGCAGGTAATACTTATATATTTAGGAATATATACTACGTATGTATATACATGTGCGTGTGTGTGTGTTTGTGTGTGTAAAACAATGAAAGAAAAAGAAGCCATGACTTTGAGAGAGAGAGAGAGCAAGCAAGATAGGGAGGAGTTCATGGAGGGGTTGGAGGGAGGGAAGAGAATAGAGAAATGATGAGACTATATTTTAATTCCAAAAAAATTAAAAGGTATTTTTAAAAAGCAACAGTCTACTAGTGCATAGTTAATAAAAATAATAGCAGGGTCCGGCATACTTTATCTGTAAAGGACCAGATAGCAAACATTTAAGGTTTATAAGGTTTCTATCTCTGTCACAAGCAAGTATCTGTTGGTATAATATCTTGAAAGCAGCCAGCCACTTTGTAAATGAATAGTCACGAATGTGCTGTAATAAAACTTTATTTACAAAACAAGCAAGTTGGATGATACCCTGTGTAGCATGATACCCAACATTTTCTTAATCAGAATTCCGTGTTTTCCTGAGATGAGGAGTTGAGCAAGTACAGCCGAAAGATGGAAAGCAAAGATCTATAAATAAAGGTGCAAATACAATCAAAAATGAGGCCATGATGCTGAGGCATCCAGGGATTCACTGCAGCCAGAAGACATCCGCATCCCTAGGTATGAAGATCAAGAGAGGGAGAGGATTAGTGGAGCCTGGGTGTGAGATGGGGTCTGGAGAGAGGAGGCCTCTGGGAGAGATTATGAGGTGGTAGAAAGTAGCCGTTCTAAGGACCGTTCTCTGGCCAGGAAGAGAGGAAGTCAGGGAGAGATGCCCCGGCCTCTGTTTGTCATTTATTTTCCCCAGAGTTGGCATTTGCCTTACACCCTCATCTTAATCCCCATTCTGTTTGTGGTCCATCCCTCTGTGGTCCATCCATCTCAAAGTAATGAATATCTTTAAGATATTCCCAAAAGGCTGTTCCACGATCCTGCTTCAGTAGTTATATTAGTTATTTCTTCCTTGTTGCTGGGATAAAACAACTTGAGAAAGAAAATGTGTATCGTGGCTCACTCTTTGTTATAGTCCATCACCGCAGGGCTGGCCTGGGCAGAAAGGAGCTCGTGGTGGCTGGTCGTGTGGTGTCCACAGTCAGGAAGCAGGGAGAGAGGAACGGTGGCATCCCATTTACCTTCTCCTTCTTATTCATCCCAGACTCCAGCCCATGCGATGGTGCTGCTCACACTGAAAGCAGGTAAGTGTGTCTTCTCACTTCTGATAATCCTCCTGGAAACAAAACCCAGAGATCTGTCTCCCAGGTGGCTCTACGTTATCAAGTTGACAATCAAGATAGACCATCGCAGTAACGGAGCGCCATGTCCAGTGTTTTCTGTCCAACAGATAGTTTTTCCAACCTGAACTTCGTGTTTAATTGGCATTTGTGTCTTCTTGCTCAAATGTCCGTGGAGACGAGGCAGTTCCATCTACTCTGAATCCTTGAAAAATAATGCAGACTCTAAGAACTCAAAGTCTTGTGGGCCTGGAAACTGGTGGAAGTAGAGAGTCAGATGCCGTCTGAGGGCTGATGAGCCGGCTCACAGAGCCTCCCAGGTCATCGGCTAAAGGTGCCCAGTGGCTCGAGTCATTAGTAGTAAATCTCTACTCCCTCAGGGCCTTTGACCTCCTCAGTCATAGGCTTTTGGCTAGGTTTATAGTACCAGGCAGGTGTTCCCTCCTGTAGAGTTGGTTTCCAGTCCAATCAGAGAGTGGTTGGTTATCCCCCAACACAGCCAAGCCACTATTGCACCCAGGGACATACCTTGCCTGGTAAGTCAGTATTATATACCACAGGGTCCATAGCTAGATAAAATTGTTGACTTCCCTTGGTAGCAGCCTGCGTAGCACCTTTTGGAACTATGAACACTAGGCAGCAGGGAGGAATGAGTATCTTTCTAGGCAGAAAAAAGAAAAAGCAGCATGAGCCAAGGTTCAAGGTTGTCATGGGTGTATTTCAGAAGATCCTGCTATGACTAAGGAAGACGCAGCTGGAGTGGGCTGGATAGAGTGTGGGCAGGGCATGGTGGAGGGTGGTGGGGAACGATCTGGACGACAGTTGGGGGTCTGATCATGAATGACTTTGAACCTCCTGGCAAGTCAATATGGGCTGGCTCTGTGGGCACAGGGGCATGAACAGAGGGTCAAGCAACAATCGAGCCCTTCACTTCAACTATTGAACATTTGTATTAAGAGTTTAAAAGTCTCTCTCTCAAATGACCTCCTGTTCTTCCTTCCTCCAGCTCTTGCCTTGACCTGTTTACGATTCAGTCACAGACAACTGCTCTTTCGTCAGCCGCTGGTTTAATTCATTCTCTTTTTCAACTAAAATCATTTTTTTCCTAAACAGTTCAATATCCATTTCCACTTCTTATAAACTGCCCTTGGAAGATTTGCATGACGAAAGCCGGGGGGGGGGGGGGAGATGGAATTGCCTTCTCCTTAGGGAAATCATTTCTGCACCTTCTGGTTGGAAATTATTCCAAGTTCATGCTTTATGAGGAAAGTCACAAATTGTTCCCTGGAACAGCACTAATGGACCCATCCACAAGGGTCCTTATCTGCATCTTGGTCAGGGTTATCTAGAACACTCCATGGCCTTGGGAAAGGGGAAACAAGCAATGGATCAAGGTCACTCTTAGGCATTTGTTCTTTCTTTTCCAGTGGTGTGTGTTCAGGGATACCTCAGTGCACGTGTGTGCACATCTGTGTGAAGCCAGTATCAGGTGCCATTCTTCACGTGCCCCCTATCCTTCTTGTTGAGGGCAAGGCCTCTCATCAACCTGGAGCTTTATGAATTAAGCAGGCTAATGCACCTGGCCAGCGAGCTGGCAGGGGTCTGCCTGTCTCCTCCAGCTACCTCGCCAACTCTGGCTAATGCCGCCATACTTGGTTCTGGGAATCTAAACTCAGGTCTTCACACCTAAGACTCATGTTTTACCAACAGAGTCATGTCTTCAACTCTTCTTCTTTTAGTTATTGTTTAGTTATTTATTAACAACTGGTTAAGGGCCCAACGTCAGGCAAGATCTGGGCAGTACACTTGTGCGTTCGGGAAAATAGAATGCTCCATACAGTCAGTACAAACCCAGCAGAGTGGGACTTCACCTGTCTGGTGGATGCTCCAGGCTCATCTCTAGGTCAGGGCCCAACACATTGTAGGTGCTTCATCACCGGTTCCTAAATGAATGACTACTTGAACCAAAGTTCTCCTGTTTAAATCTTAGACTCCATAGCAAGCCAATGTCCTCACTTATAAAAATGACTTGTTTAATCTAGTAAGAGCTAAGTTCTGCTCTGAAAATGCCACATGCATGCAATCACACATCACACCACCATACTTCTTTATCCTGAGTGGGAGAAACCCATCTAAGCAAATGTTATAAGAATTGCAGTCTTCAAAATGTCACCATGTCCTCCATGGGCCTCATAACTATAAACAAGACAAGCTAAGAATCCAACGGAATAGACAGTAAGCTGTAGCATGAGTAACTGCTGTTTCAGTAGCCACTTCCCCCTTTTTGCATGGCTATCAAGAGGAAGAAGAAAAGGCACAGAGCCCCACCAATCCTTCCTCCATTACAGTAATGTAGAGCCAGTTGATGGAACGTTCTCTGTCCCTACTGGTCACACAATCAGCACAATGATCAGCAGAGAATTCAGTGGCTGCCCTTTGCTTTTTGGTCACCTGAGCCCTGACAATAGCCAGCTAGCCCGATCTTTCCCCTGCAGTTGTCACAGCTCAGATAATAGGTTCCCAGACGTCAGCCCGTATTTGTTGGTTGACAATGGGTTGATTCTGTAGGGTGGCGTTATCCAAAACCTGCTTCCCCGCCCCCTACCCTTGAGGGAACTGTGAAAGAGACCTCAGCGGCTGAGCCAAGCTAGACTGCGGTGACAAAGAGGCTTAAAAAGCTCTAGTTGTGAATAAAAATGTCAAGTGGGTTTATGGTCCAGAGCAGAGGGGGAGGAGACACGCGTCCTGCTTGCCTGGCAGAGTTCCAGTTACTGTGCCTTCCGAGAGCTGCGGTCACAAGTGTAAGGCAAAGGAGGTGGGGACAGCTCAGATGGTTCCAATGTCCTGTTTAGGTGAAAATGTCTCCCTCTCCCTGGCCCTCTTTCCTGTGTGGAGTGCTGAACTTTGACCCATGCTTAGTGATCATTAGAGGCACTGGGTCCCAGCGGGTGTCATTGTCATTATGAACTGTGCTTTTGACTATCTCTTACAGTTATGGGGGGGAGTTGTCTATTTTGTCATTTGGCCCAATTGAAAGGCACAAAGTAAGACTCCCACATTTACAGACAAAGGCAAAAAACCAAACAAAACGGAAAACCCAAAAACCAGAGAGGTTAAGCGGCTTGCTTAGAGTCACCAGCAAATACACTTTAGAGTTAAAGACTGTGGCGGGGACTGACTCCGGTCTCATCGGTCTAAGTCATCCTTTCCACAGTATCTCCTTATGTCCGCTAGGAATACAAGCAATGAGGACCCAGCTCCAGCAGGACAGCTGCGGCACTGTGCTGCTGGTCAAACCCAAATCGTGCTTGTCTTTCGTATCATGGAACCCGAGTTGGCCTCCCTGTATCTTGTGCCCAAGGGTCACTGTTTCTACTTCGGTTACAAGGAATAGGTCAAGCTTTCTTCTCCGACCATCTTTTTTTAATGCTTGGAGATGATTCCTAATACCTTCACCCCTGAGGGCTTCCTCTTCAATCCAAACAATTCCCTGACGGTCCCTGTTGCTCTGCTAAGTGGGTTTTAAACTGTTAAATCCAGCTTAGAATGGGACCACCCGAACGTAACTCGGCAGGCGACCTTTGGCCCGAGGAACAGCATGGAATTGCCTCTGTTACCTGTTTGGATTGGGAT
Organism: Cricetomys ansorgei; assembly: GCA_026225945.1. Taxonomy (NCBI): domain Eukaryota; kingdom Metazoa; phylum Chordata; class Mammalia; order Rodentia; family Nesomyidae; genus Cricetomys; species Cricetomys ansorgei. The sequence goes on from JAMJFZ010002869.1 coordinate 22,433,659, forward strand.
CTGAGCTTCCACAGATGCCCATGGGGCCTGCGTGGGTCATTTGGCTTAACTTCCACTTGGAATGACGGTGTACAGAGAAGGCAAGACTTAAGAACAAGAAATCAAGAAAATAGGAAATAGGTTACCGTGGGAATTTCCTGGTGGGCCCAGATAGGAAGGCCTTGGTTGGCCCCTCAAACCATACACTCATTTTCTCTGCCTTTCCTGGGTCCTGGCACGTGAATCCACCAACACCCTAACTTCAGGCACCTCGTCTTCTGGCTGATTTAAGGCCCTGCGCTGTCATTACCATGGTGACCTGAGAACAGGTCCAGCTGAAGCTGCTAGTGGTCCACCCAGGCTGTTCTCTCCTGGTCTGATTGGATCTAAACTGTCCCCTGGAAGCCATGTGCTAATGGTTAGGTTGCTTGCTGATGGGCTCTATTTGGAAGTGGTTGGGTCATGCTGGCTCTGACCTCACTGGTATATTAGTCAACAGATAGGCTCATAGCTAAATGGTCTATGGCAGAGGCCATAGGATAGGTACCCTAGTTGGACGATGTAGGTTGCTGTGTCCTTAAAGGGAATCTCTTGTCGCTGTCCCTCCCCCGTTTGCTGACTGTCATGAACTGAGCAGCCTCCTGCCATACTATGTTCTGTCTCACCTAAGTCACAAAGCCGTGGTGCCATCTGATCATGAATTGGAACTTCTGAAACTGAGTCAAATAAAATCCTTAGATCAGCGGTTCTCAACCTGTGGGTTGCAACCCCTTGGGGGGGGTCAAATGACAATTTACAGGGGTCACCTAAGACCCCATATCAGATACATACATTACAATTCATAACAGTAGCAAAATTACAGTTACGAAGTAGCAACAAAAATAATTTTATTGTTGGGGCCTCCACAGCACAAGGAACTGTATTAAAGGGTGGTGGCATTAGGGAGGTTGAGAAATCACTGGGCTAGCTGCTTTAGCCATAGTGAGGAAAAGCATTTCTTCCTTCTCCAAAGATGGGGTCTCATGTCATGAGACTGCCAGGTCTTGGGCTGGTTTTAATCTCACTACAATGACCCTAAACTTTAGATTCTCCTGCCTCAACCTCCTGATGCTGGGACTGAAGACATGTACTACCATGTCTAGTTTTCCATGGTTGTGGGGAGAAAACCCAGGGCTTCATGAATGCTATTGTACCATCTGAGACCCATCCCCAGCCCATTTTGTAAAGATAGCTGTGGCTAAACAAGCAACTATCTCACTGGAGATGACACTTCCCAGCCTTCCCTGAGGGTAGGCACAACCATGTGACCAACTGTCAATGGAATGTGAGCCTCTTGTTGATTTAGGCAGACTCTTCCACGTCTTCTTTACTCCCCCATCCCGATTTCCTCCACCTGTTGGAGCAGAGGGCACAGCAGAAGCCCAACTTCAATCAAACTGAAGAAGCCAACACCTAAGTTCAGCAGTTCTCAAACTCAAGCTAATCAGAATCACCTAGAAAGCTTGTTAATGCATCAGTTCCTAGACTCACCCTCAGGATATCTGGAACGAGGGACCAATAATGCTGCTGGCTTCTGAACATCCTCTTGAGGGCTCCTTCTTCAGGGGATAGGGAAGCAGGAAGATGAAAGCAGGTCCCCAGGTGACCTGTCGAGACCAACACAACTCTCAAGAGAAGGCCATGCACCTGAGTCTTTGGGTGTTAGATTCAGCCAAGTAACATGAAGGATGCTTGGTTAAAATGAATGAATCCTTCAAAGTGTCCAGAGGTTAGTTTTCAGAAATTCCAGTGTGACTTGCCATACTGCATTTTGTCTGGCAACCTGATGTTCTTTGGGCCACATAGTTTAGGGTGTCCTGACTGCAGGAGATCGACTCTCCTCATCCCAAATACAGACTTCATCCCAGGACTTGGCAGAATCACGGCTAAGTCATAGGTCCTCGGCATGTTGCCTGCTTTAGGGTCCCCGTGATAACCACAGAACCTTCTACTTGTCTTCCCGTTCTCAGTTCTCTTAGCGGGGCTTGTGCTGTATTCCAAATCTCATTCCGGCAACTGCCTGGAAGCCCATCTGTGACAGAACTGAAGTCGCCAGCGATCACCCCCCAGACACCGCTCTCTCTGTGCCGTCATTTACATTCATCGTCTGTGCTAGCTACTCACTGCTGTACCCAAACACCCAAGGAGTCAACTGAAGGGAAAAATATATTGTCCCACGTGTCAATCATCTCAAGAAATGCCCTCACAGACAAACAAGAAGTTTATTAAGTGCCTTAATAAACAAGGTGCTTCTCATCAAAATCAAGTCAGAGCCATCACTTGGGCCAGTGAAGTGTGCTCAGTGGATGAAGGCACTTTCCACTGAGCCTGGCAATCTGAGTTCAATCTCTGGAACCCAGAGAGTGGAAAGAGAGAAGCGACTCTTACAAATTAGCCTCTGACTTCCATAGACCCAATATGGCATGATCCCCCCACCCCAGAACTAAATAATTAAAAAAATAGACTGATCATCACAGTTTCCGTTCTCCTCTCTTAGATCCTGAACATCCGGGGAGCATAAGCTGTCTCTTTTAAAGTCTCAGTCTCCTCAAGGGCCAGAGCAAGACTCAAACAGAAAGTCACTGGGATGGTTTGAACATGTCTCCCAATAGTGATATTTTAGAAAATCCGTAACTCGCATGTTACTGGCTGGAGGTAAGGCCTTTGGGAGGCGTCCTCGTTAACTTCAACTTGACACAAATCTGGAGTTACCTGAGGAGAGGGAACCTCAACTGAAAAATTGTCCAGATTGTTCTGTAGCCATATCTGTAAGGCATTTTCTTACTTGCAAATTGATGTAGGAGGACCCAGTCCACTGTGGGTGGTGCAATCCCTAGGAAGGTGGCCCAAAGCTGTATGTAATGTGTAGCTAAGCAAGCCACAGGAAGAGAGGCAATGAATGGCACTCTTCTGTTGATTTTAAGCTCCTTCCTTGAGTTCCTTCCTTAGACTCCCTTGATGATGGACTATAAATAAACCTGTAAGCTAAAATCAACCCGCACTCCCTCCCCACCTCAAGTTGCTTTTGGTTATGGTGTTTATCTTGGTAACAGAAACAAAACTAAAACAGGAGATATTTATGTTTAGATGGTGTCATGAGATTGGGATCTCGTGATGGCGTTTGTGGCTACAGAAGAAAAGGAAGAGAGACTGAGTTGGTATTTGCTTTGTCTCACCATGTGATATGCTGCCCCAGGCTCTGAGGCCACCAGGAGGGCCTCCGCAGAGGACAGCGCTATGCGCTTGGACTTCCTGACCTCCAGAATCATGAGTCAAATAAACAGCTATTATTCATAAATCACCCAGTCTTTGGGATTCAGTTATAGCAACAGAAAACGTATTTGTGACATAAGTAAATGCTGTCTTGTGCCCAGCTGGCTTCCTGCTGACATACTGGGACTCCAGGCTTGCTGGGACAGGTTTGCATCTAGGCCACAAAAGCACACGAGGTTGGATCTCCCGCAGACACAACATTAGTTCACTGAGCTTACGGGTTGTCAGGAGAAGATGTTAAATAAACAAAGGAGCATCCCTGAGGACCTCCGGGACCCCACCCACCCACTGAAGTGATTGTTCAGGTGGCAGAGGGGGCAATGCAGCCCCTTTAATAGTTTCCCTGGAATGTTAGATGAAGGCAGAAATGGTTCAGTGAGGGTCGGAAGTCAAAAGGAAGCAGGTGTTTAAATTCTAGAAGACGCAGGTCCCAACCGATAGAGGGTCTATGCCCCAGGAAAGTGGTTTTGAAGGGTTCCGATGTTGGGAACACAGGCAGTCCTGCATGAAGCTTCATGCAGGTGGTCCTACCTTACTCCTTGAGGAGTGAGAGCCCACCGCCAGGAAGCAGAGCCAGAGCCATCTGTAGCCACAGCATCAGGCTCTGTCCAATTGAAGGGTTGCCCAAGTTCACAGGCAGGAGGTGAGGGCAGTCAGGACTGGACCTCAGCCCTGGCACACTGAAGCGTCTCTGAGGGGTTCCTTAGCCCGAGCCTACAGCCGTGTGGAGAGGCTATGCTCTGGCCCCCGCTACCAATGGTGCCGCTGTCTGTATTCCTGAGCCTGGGAAGATTTAGGCCCAGGACTCCAGACTCTGAGCGGCATGCTTCTCATTATCGGGAATTCCCCGCTTAGACTTGGGTGCCGGCCACCTCTGGCTCAGAAGAACAGCCGTTTCTCTTGCTACCAGTTGAACCTCAGCTGTTAGCCTCCATCTTTTAGAATGCCTGATGTTTACCTGATCAGGACCATGATGGAAGCTTTGCTGGAAGCCCCCTCCAGGACCAGGATGCTTCCTGTGTCTAGAGCACTGGGCAAGGCACGCCGTGGTCTTCCCCTTTTTATCCAACCACTCTGCCAACTTTTTCCAAACAGATACATCTGGGTTCCCTGAAAAAAAGAATGTAAGGTAAATTTGTTTTTCATTCCTCACAAAAATCCCCGTGAGTTAAAACTGATTATTTCCATTTTAAAAAGCAGGAGGGGCCAGAGATGTGGCTCATCCAACTGTTAGCATTTGCTGTTCTTGCAGAGAACTGAGTTCAGTTCCTAGTACCCACATAGGGAGGCTCACAACTGCCTATAACTCCAGTTCCAGGGCATCTGAGGCCTTCTTCTGGCCTCTAAGGGCTTGACACATGCACATAAATGTCAAAATACATACATATGGGGGCTCACGTGTACACATAAAATAAAATCTTTTTCTTTTTAAGGTGAGAGCTTCCGCTTAGAGAGCCGGCAAAATTTGAAAATTGGGAATTGAATATTGGTTGATTTTTGCTTCAAACTGTATTATGGTAAACATTTGGTACATAGAAAGGAATATATATATGGCATATGTAGTTATAAAGTGTAACAATAAATGCTCTTCCTGCCAGTCTGGCCCTCATGGGCTCACAATGCTTCCAAATGAATGGTACCAGGGACCTGCCAGGGACTAAGCAAACGTCTGTAGCCATTAGTCCCATGACACCCTGAGCATGTATTCCATCTTCAACATACCAACGGAGACACAGATATTGAGTTCCCAGGCTCACTAGAGTCCCTGGCAGGAAGATGTGGTTTGGGAGGTCATGCCTGTTCTGATTGACTCTGCATCTAAAGTTTCCACAGAGGCCGCTCCTTTCTGGCTCTGGGGACATTTTTGTCCCCAGAAATGTAGTTCCCCACAGTCTCCCTGACCCTATGAGTAAAAATTCACAAGACTAAAAGCCCCCACCCAATTTTCCAGATGACTCTATGGGAGGAGCTGTCTCGGTATCTGCCATATTGGGTGACCCGGAACAGAGAACAGAGCTTCAGGCACACCTAGTTATCCTACTTTGCTGGCTTTGCTGCTCAGGATTCATTGGTGATCTGCAGACCACTAGTGGTGGGGGTGGGTCTTTGGCACCCTTCTGACAAAAAACACACCAGTCTTTTCTCCAGGCAAAGGGCACAGCATCCTGAAAGCTGTTGTACATAGATCAAGGTCACTTAACAGAGGAGCATGGAAGGTTTCTGATGTGTGGTGTGCGTGAAGTCGGATTTAGAGACAATGGGAGGCTGCCATTCAACATCCCCATGAACGTCACTTCTGCCACTGGGCAGCAGGGACAGCTCGAGATCCTGCACTTTGGGAAGGATTTGCATCGCTGGCTCTCAGTGGTGTGGTCTCCCGTGGGATGGGCTTCCAGTCACTGCACTTCCATTGCTTATAGCCCAGTGAATTCAGCAGCAAGTGCATTTGTGGAGACTTTAATGGGACATTTGGCTAACCTGGCAGCATGGACAAATCATCAAACATGGGGGAGGTTTAATTTCCTAGTAACTTGACCCTTGACATTACAGACATTGTGACTCCCATTAAGCCATCCATATCTTGCACAAAGGCAGACCTCTGGCTTCGTTCAAATTTCCTTACAGGTGGCATGGCATATTGTCACATAGTTCCCACTGTGAAATCTGTGGTTGTCTCCAAGTGAGTCCCCTGTCAAAAACATAAGAGAATCATGCGTCTGGAGGTTCAATTCTTAGGGCTGGAAGGAGCCTCACCTGCAGAATCAAGAGCCTTGGGTTGCTCTGTTTAACTAGCTCGACACACCAAGTAGTGTCTTCTTATTTTTTAAGAAAAGGCCAGGAACACAGACGTGGCCACTTGCCCAGTAATGTGATATTTCATTTACAACAGCCCAAGAACGTAGCTTGTACGTGTTAATATTGGATTATTTCTCTTCGTAGTTAGCTGCCTCCTCACTTCACTGTTTCCATAGCAACACTCCTCAAACACCACTTCCTACTCTGAATACACAATGTAAACAATCTGCTGTTGAACGTTTCCCAATTTAGGGGATTGGAGCCAAAGCTGAGAGGTCTGCGATTAGAGAGGAAGGTGAGCCATTGAGAAGTGGGGAGCTGGCATTCATGCAGAAGGGTGCCCGCAATAACTTGTGGGGATCAAGATACCAGACAGGTACAGATCACTCTGTTCTCTCACGGGGGACATAGGAGAAGTTCAGGGGACTCCCCATCATCGCTTAGGGATGAGGAGCCTCAGGACCCCAGAAGTGACATAAGCTGCTTTCATCATCATGCAGCTTTTGATTAAGCTGAGATGAGACCGAGGGCTTGTCTGAGAGCCACAGACCTTCCACTTCCGAGTGTGCCCTGGCAGCCCCCACCCCCAGCCCAGGGCAGTCACTGGTGGTGCATCTTGGGATTCTCTCCCACAGAGCCAGCATACCAAGCAATTCTTCCTAAGGTCAGCACTACGTCTGTTACCCAGCTGGACACGCAGGCTGTGCTGCAAAGGCCTTGCTAGGCCTGCATGTGTGGCATCCCAGGGCATCAGGAGCTGTATTTCTCTGCTTAGGAAAGAGAAGACTCAGCCTGCTGCCCCAAGAACAGCTTAAGACCCTGCTCAAGGCATTGCTGTTTCCTTCCTTTCTTTCTCTCTTTCTTTCTCTCTTTCTTTCTTTCTTTCTTTCTTTCTTTCTTTCTTTCTTTCTTTTTCTTTCTTTCTTTCTTTCTTTCTCTCTCTCTCTCTCTCTCTCTCTCTCTCTCTCTCTTTCTTTCTTCTTTCTTTCTAAATCAAAAGAGCTGTTTTTGTTTCCAGTCTCCCCCACACATAGTAGAGCCCACAATTTCCGCATAGTCAGAAGCAAGGTGAGACTGTTCTTTCTTTACTCTTTTTCTTCTTCTTTTTTTTTTCAGTGGGAAGAAAAAGCTCAGACTATTTTCTTTTAACATCTTACCAACCCTTAGCATTCTTTGACTTCTGAGCAAATGATTACATTGTTTCTGTCTTTAGCAATGAGCCAAAGGACACTCATGGCCTCAGGAATTTCAGGAAAGGCTCACAGAGTACGTTGAAGAAAAATGCCAGCCCTGGGCACCTTGGGGAATGGGTACTGCTGGGACATGGTAGTGAGGTTCCCCACCTAGCTGCTAGCTAGACTTTGGAGCAGTGGGGGGAGGTACAAAGAAGTTCATCAGTGCAAGATTTTAAACAAGTGACAGCCACTTAGAGCCACTGGAAGGGGGACCTGCATCCTTGCCGTGTCCTGAGGGTGCTGTGGCCTGCTCTGCTCACGGCTGCCGGAACACTGCTGCTCTGGGTGGGGCTTATCCGCTCTCTATTCTCCTGAGGGGATAGTCCATCAAGTCTCCCCAGAGGAAACAGCTGGAGTCGCTAGGAACTCTAAGAGGGTCTCCAAAAGGTAGGCCTGCCCCTTGCTGCCCGTTCCGAGCAGGTCCTACTGAAGTCTCCAACTTGAGCCTCCTCTCAAGCCCTCAGAATATTTCCAAAGAGATGTAATTCACAAGCCTGTCAGGGTTCCAAACTGTGAAGACCCAAGGCAGAACTGAACTTTAGAAGCCCAGATAGTAGACAAAGCCCCACCCTCAGCCTCGCCGACACGGGGCTGTGCACCCTCTGTTCACTATTTGCCTCTCAAAGGAAAGAGGAGGCTCAGGAAAAAAAAATACTGAAGAAAAATAAAAGAGCTCTGAGTCAGGAGACTAAGCTCAGACATTGGGCTCCACCACTGCCTCACCGTGACCCTGAGAAAGCCATGCCCCTTCCCTGAGCCTCAGTTTCCCCATCTGTGAAATGCAGGGACTAGTTTGTACATACAGTCCTTAAATACCAGTGCTGTAGGGAAACTGGGTGATAGGAGGATAGAGTGATACAGGCTTGGAAAGACCAGAAGAGCGAGGTGAAGGATGCTCACTCTCCTGTGAGTCTTCCCGGGACCATGAGCATGCCTTCCACATCCTCCAAGGGGACAGAGCAGGCAGCGTGTCCGAAACTATGAAAATGAAATTTGGTTCTGTAGCAATCTGGAGATGAGCACATCCCAGATGAGACTCTGACGTCTTGATGGAAAGCAGAGGGTGTAAGTGACAGGAAAAGAATAAGAAATGAAGAGCGGGAGGAGGGGCAGCAGCGACTCTATCTCAGGAGGGGCTGTGGCATCTTTAACTTCTCTCCCAGACCTGGCGTGAATGTCCTAAAAGCCGCCACATGGTCCTTCATTATGAAACTCGGCTCCTGAATATTGATGCTAAATGGCAGAGGGGAAATCACTGCTATATTCAAAAAGTCTCTCTCTTACAGGGCACCAGGGCACCATTTATTAAATTATCGCTCAAGGGCACACATGTCTCTCTTGCTCAATGACACCAAGGTGTTCACCAGGGGCTGCCTCTGGCAAGAGCCGCCCCTCCCCCCCATTCAGAGCACAGCCTACACACACACACACACACACACACACACACACACACACACACACGCGCGCGCGCGCGCACGCACACACATGCACACACACACGACCCAAGGTGACTCAGACTTGGCTCCTAGGAACCAAGGCACACCCAGTGAGAAGTTCTCATGAGGAAATCCTAAGGCAAGAGTTCTGAAGTTCACCTGTCTGGAGTCTGCTGCCTTTGAAACAGAATGCTAATAATAATTTTATATACTAATATTTACCAGGGGCCCAAGGGATTAGCATTCTCTGTGCTTGAATGGCCTCATGATGACTCACACACGTGACCTAAAGGAGGATGGTTTTAGACCCTGGTGACGGGAGGACAGGAAGCTATTCTGTTCTCAGAGCCAACCAGCTCTTTCCTGTCCCCACTTTGAGATCTTCAAAGCGTCTGCATTTCCCTACCTGGATTTGCTCTAACAGCTAGTAAGAATTTGTTGCAGAACTTGTCTTTAAAACCTAGTTTAAAAGGAGGGAGGGGGCAAAGAGCAGTCCCCAAAGCTAACCAAGAGCATCCATCAGAAATCCTTTAAATTAAATTAAAAGGCTGAGTCATTCAGATCCATCCCATTGCATAACGGCCATTAAAGTATTAGCATTACTTTGGGGGTACTCTGTTATGCAAGCTACTGCTAAATCTCCTCTGGGCCTTTTTTAAAAAATCCCCCCCAAAGAGTTGTTGTTTGCTAATTTATTTTTAAATGGGCTGCATCTGTGTTCATCCTAGCCTTCTATTCAGTTTTTGGCCTCCATGCAAGGATGGCCGAGAGAGCAAAAGTTGGGACCGAGCGTTCGAGAGGTGCTGATGTCTTTAGTACTCCTTGGCACCCTAAGTGGCACCGGCAGCTGTTCGTTCGGCGCTGGAACACGTCCGTGATGGCAGCCGTCACACGCATCCGACACTGACTGCACAGCTTAGCTCTGTACTTCTGGGCTTCAGTTTTCCCGTCTATAAGAAGAGGGTTTGGATAAGGAGGCTTATTCTTGGCAAGACGATTAGTGGCAGGGATCTTAGACCACAGCTTTGTCACTTAGACTTGTGTGACTTTGGACAAGTTGCTGACTATTCAGAGCCTTCGTCCCGGGCATCCGCAAACAACGCGCCTGGTGGTAATCAGACCGTAGAGCGGTCAGGGAGATTCGATGGCTGGACATCAAGTGCTGTGACGGCAGCCTGGCCCAGAGCGAGGATGGATAAATGTGATCCACAGTTAGAATTGATGTGCATGGAAGGAAACGGCCCTCGTATCCTGGGCTTCATTTTCCGTCTTGATAGGCAGTCGTAGCCAAGTGGTGGCGTTCCAACCCACGCGAGTAGCAGCAGAGTCACCATGCCCAGATTTGACCCATCCAAACCTTCACACAGGATTCTCTACATCTTTCTCCCTCTGCTGTCTCTACAGAGGAATGAACGTGTTTCCCTGGAAGCCATATTGTTAAGGATGGGACAGTTACAGGCTAGAAGGAACCCGGATGTTTCCACAACCAGTTGGAGAACAGCCACCTGGGATATTCCCAGTCTGGACTTTGTGAGAGTGAGAAATAAACTCCTAAAGTGGTAAGTCCGTGAGATTTAGGGATAGCTAGCGTTCCCATGGCAATGCCCTGGGCTAGGTACCAAGTCTGATGGAGTTGAGACACCTTCCCCAGGGGACCAAACCTGGTTGCGGTTGTTTCGTTGCTCGGTTCCTAGTTTCTGATGTTAACTGGGTAACAACCAAAGTACTCTCAGTTCTCTAGCTGGGGACACAAACTTGCATATCTGGCAAGTGCTGGCCTAGTACCTGGCGAGCTCTCTGCAGATGGCTGCCCAAGCTGGCCGTCTGGGCTAACTGCCTCCACACTCTGGACAATGGAGTAGCATTTCTGCCAGATGCCACAGGGAACTGTTAGGGTTACCCAGGCGGTAGCCCACGTTCAAAATACATCATTTCAGTCTGCAGACCTTTGTCGGCTTCCTTGCCTTCCTAGGTCGGCCACCTCCAGAGTGGGAATGAGCAGGCATGCCCACATGGGTAAAGTGAACTGTTTCCTCATTAAAACTCAGAACAGACACGCTTCCCTGCAGAACTGGGGCCAGGGAGAGGCTCCGGAGGGGAGTGGCTCGCCAACCTGTGCTTGATCTGAGGTGGAGATGCATAGTCCCTGTATCCTAGCTCTGTTTAGCAATCCCCATAGACAGACTCCTCCCTCTGTGTAAGTCCCTCCAACACTCTCTGCCCCATTTCCTGGTGCCTCCAATCTTCTCCATACCGTCATCCTTCTCGCCCACGCATTAAGGCTCTTCCAGACAGGTCGACGGGCACAGCTTTTGATTCTTGAGCTGTGACAGAGAAATGAAGAAATGTGAAAACATAAGAGAGTGCATTGGCTAAAGATCAAACCCCCAAGCCTCCCTCGCTTTTGGCCTTACAGGGCACTGATCATAAAGGAAAGTCTGGCTTTTGTGCCACGACACAGCTTGTACTGAGCAAGAAGAGGCCAGTCTAACAGCATTCTCAGGGGTCTAGATTGGACCCAGATCCCTTGTCAAATAGCTCTGGCCACTGGGCCTGGGATTGTCTCCCTGCCTTGAGTGACAGGAGGGGGATGAGTTCAGTAAGGTAGTCTTAGGTTGGAAGCTCAAGTCTGGACATGTCGCTTGATCATGATTCCACATCTTGAGTGGAGGTGGATGGTGGTCCACTTAAAGTAACTTAAGTGTCTCTGTGCCAAGCTTCTCAGTTAGATGTTCTCCAGCCTCCCTTTGGTAAGTACGGTCACGTGATCAAGTTTCTACCAGTGGAATGTGAGAGGCGTCTTGGGGCACTTCTGTGTCTGAGACTTAGGACACCGGGTGCTCCTCTGTCCTGCTCTCCTCCACACTCCTACTGACCCAAGCCAGGTGTGGCGACGAGTCAGCAGTGGTCCTGCAGATGAAATGTCCAAAGGGATGTAGGAGCCACAAGGTAGAAGGGACTAGGGGCTCTTAGTGACAACGAGGAACATGGAGTTCCAAACCTGGACTGCTCTTGAAGACTGCTGTAGTGTCGTTTTCATGTCCTGTGTGACTGTGTGATGTGTGTGTTCATAGGTGTGGGTTTAGGTGTGTAAATGCTGTGGTATGCACGTGGAGGCCAGAGGACAGCATTGGGTGTTAGTCCTTGCCTTCCATCCCCCCCCCCCTCTCTCTCTCTGTCTTCCTCTTCGTGCATGAATGCATGTGTGTGTGTGTGTGTACATGCATCCACATCCTCATAGACCAGAAGACAGCATCAGATCCCCTGGAGCTGAAGTTACAGGAGATTATAAGCCGTTCATTGTGAGTGCTGGGAACTGAACGTGGGTCCTCTGGAAGAGTAACCAGTGCTCTTCACCACTGAGCCATCTCTCTAGTCCCACCCATCTTGTCTGTGTCTGGGACATTTGTTAATCTCCATTGCATATGCCAGACTAGCTGGCCTGCAAGCTTCTGGGGATTCTCCTGTCTTCATCTACCATCTCATCTTAGGCCCATTGGGATTACAGATGGCTTTACATAGGCCCTGGGGATCCAAACTCAGCTCCTCAGGCTTGAGCAGCAAGCCACTTTTACCCACCACGGAGCCATCTCCTGGTCTGACTGCGTGGTCTCTCAGGCCCTCTGGTGCTAAAGCTCATTGCTGTGTCCCGTCAGTCCTTTTGGGAGTATATATCTAATATGTATGTTTGTATATTATGTATGCATGTCTATTATTTATGTATATTATGGTATATAAGCATAAAGCGCTCTGATATTAAGTGCCCTGTCCCTGTCTTCTGAATGAACAGTGCACACGGGTATTGGTTATTTCTGCATTTAGATCCAAGGGGCAAGTTCACAAAGTACTTAATAACTGCATATCTTCATTTAAGGGAAGCAGCATGGTCAAGTAAGTTAAAAATGTGGCTGTTGTAATAAGGGTGTGTGGGGTGTCCAAGTCTGCTGAGACGTAGTCACAGGTCCTGAAGACCTTGACCATGAAGATGGTCAGCACATTGGCTGGTGCTGCGTGACGGTGAGGGTGTCTGACAGGGACCTTTCTTTATCTCCTCTGTGTGGAGATAAATTTGTTTTCCCGTTCTGTAAGAGCTTTATTAAGCACCTCATGGGCTGGGCACCACAGCTGCAGATAAGATAGTAGGTCCTCCAGGGGCTCCCATTGGCAGGAGACTGGTGCGACAGACGTGCTACAGTAGAGATGAATTCTAGGGCCCTTTGGAACAGAGTGGGACCAACTCCAGCAGGCGGAGCAAGGGTTTAGTCAGGAAGAGAATCAGAAAGCAGGGAGGAGGGGAGGTCTACGCTGACGTAGGCACCATTGGGCTGAACTGTTACAGAGCTGGAGACTCAGACAACACCTTGGACAGCACGTCTAAATACCCCGGGGCTTGGTGAGGCACGTAACTCCTCACGGCCAGAAAGTGGGGAACCTTGGCCAGCAGGTCACTTCCAGGCCAGCCCATGTGTACACAGCACAGTAGCCCACAAGGTTCCTTTTCCCTCTTGGCGTGACCGGCTGACCCCGGGCACCTGTGTGGCCCCACACACTGCCCTTGCCAGACCAACAGCACGAGCCCAAAAGAAGCTTTTGCTGTCTGTGTTATTTGTCCTTATTCCCACAGCGTCATCTAGCCTCTCAGTTCTCTGGGTGTGGGCTCAGGACAGGTAGCATTTGTTTTACTTAGGAAGGTGCAAGAAATACAAATATTCAGACCTCGCCCAGCATGACTGAAGCAGAAACTGTGGTATGGCTCAGCAGGGTAGGTTTTAACAAACCTTCCAGGGGATTCTGAGGCACAAGAAAGTTTGAGAACCATTGGCTGGCCAAGGCAGACGACATCAGTCATCTTAGAGAAGAGGAATTAGAAGTGATAGAGGAAGGCGGGAGGATGGCTCAGTGGGTAGAGTGCTTGCTGTACAAGCATGAAGATCTGAGTTCAAATCCCCAGTACAACATGACCCACATAAAAGTCAGGTACAGTGGCATGCATCTATCACCCCAGTGTTGGACGTGGGAGGGGACAGTAGACAAATTAGGTTCAGTGACATCTCAACTCTGTCAAAAAAAAAGTTACAGAATAAATAACAGAACAGGACACCCAATATGAATCTCCGGTCTACATATATATGTACTGGTGCACGCATATATACACACACATGCATGTGCTCCCCTCCCCTGATAATACATAGAAAAGTCACAGAGGCCATTCTAGCAAACTTTAAAAACTTGAGTAAGATGCTAAAGAAATAATACAGCTTATTATGTGACAGAAAAGAACTTTAAAGGAAAAATATCACTGTACCCATCACCCACAGACTGAGCCACCCTGTCCAAATAGCTAGAAACTGTTTGGCTGTGTGGATATCTTCTATTGTTCAAATACAAAGAAAATGCACGATTGCAGAAAGAGACACTCAGGGTCCAGTGGCATTGATGCCAGGGCTCAAGATAAACCCAGGAAAGTATTTTCCATTTGTGCCTGTGGCTGAGCTGATTTAGGAAATGCTCCCGAATGCTTTGAACCTGAAAGGTACATAATACCCAATTCTCTCTTCTGCAGGCTGAGTCATTAGTGCTGTTGCCGAGGCTATTTGGTAATGGGCATTATTTAAATGAAGCAAAAAAAAAAAAGGTTCAATTTCAAATGAATTGCTTTTTAAACTGTCAAATAAAAGGAATCCATTTGTGCATGTGAGATCATTCCAAGGATTCTAACTATTAACTGAAAGCAGTTGGAATGTGTCAAAGGAAGACGTGTTCTATTACAGGGCTGGCTATTTCCAGGTGGAAACTGATAACTCCTTTGGCCTGATCTAGACTCAGAAAAATTCTATTTTCATCAGTCCTATGTGAACTTCATAGGTGCAAGTTTTAAGTATTAAATCTTAGAAACAATCTTCTAGGTTTATTTATTTATTTGTTTGCTTTTTTTTGACTATTGTTTTATCTAATGCCACCTGAATGCTGTCTCCGATGTCAGACATGGGCGTAGTATCCTGCCAACTCTCCTCTGTCTTAGATTGGGCATCAAGGGTTTTCCGAGTAGCGTATTTAACAGTTTCTTCTTCCCTTTGTTATGGTGAAGTCATTGCTGTCTACTGTAGTCAGTGAGAAGGAAATTCTGAAGATGTATGAGAAGTAACATTTCAATCACCAGTGCACTTGCTTGGTGGCTAGCACCAAACTGGAGGGTGAGCCTCAGTGGTGAGACACCACTACAGACCAGACAGAATTCTCGGTTATTCTACACAAGGCCCACCTTGGCTCTTTCCGTTTCATATCCTCTAGGGCTTTCCATGCAATTACTTTTGTGTCCACCCCTTCAATATCTTTGTAACGTTCATTATATTGGCAAATCATCCTGTGCCGTTTGAGTGTGCTGAGAAGCTGTGGTTCCCTGCTTCAGACCCAACCCTGTTTCCATCTCGAGATCCCTTGTCAGGGGATGGGCTACCCTCCTCCAACTCTGTGGTGGGGAGGGAAAACAACAGCAAAATGCCCAAGAATAAAAACATTGTGACCTTGAGAGCAGGTGGAAGGTCAACCCTTTCCAACAGATGTTACTATTGTGCATCCCATGATATAAATGGCTGCAGTGGGGACCGGAACCCAGAAGTTCAGCTGTGGGAGCTCATGGAAGAAGAGAAAGCTCAACTGAGAACATCAGCTGACTGTCTCAAGGTCCCCAGCCACTTTCTGCTGGGTGTTTTAAGTCTCAGATATAATGATGGTCTGCTGTTTATCTACCTGCCTGCCTGCTCTTTGTTCTTTTGCTTTGTTTCCCCTATACTTAATAAACTCACCCATTCTCCTGATCATAGATAACAGTGTTAGAAAGACGATGTTGAATCCCCCGCCCTCCCCCTTCCTCAGCCCTCTAGGTCTCTCTCTGTTTGGCTAACAAATATAAAATGTCCTCGCCTATGAAGTACAAAGGAACCTTGGAGTTAGTGACCAGCTGGAGGGAACATTTGGGACAGTCCCCAGAAGGGAACTTCTCACACTTGGCTGGGCCCAAGGTCTCCAGGGAATCTGGTTTAAAATGCACATTGTGTCTCAGTAGGTCTAGAGCTATACTGGCTGCTGTAGCCCACACTGTGGCCTAATGAGCAGCAAGGGAATGCTGGGCTCTTTGCAAAACGTGGACTTTCAGAAATCCACTTAGCAGGCATGCATCTGAGGGACTCCCCCCCTCTTCCCTTGATTCAGGGTTCCTTGAAAGCAGATACTGAGTTTTAATACACATGTTGTTGTTGTTGTTTTGTTTCTTGGTGGGCTGGCACTTGGCACGGAGCCCGCACATGGGTGGGTACGTATTTATTTAATTAAACAGAGTTGGCTTTGATCCAAAAGTGATTTTAAGTAGACTCAACCCCTACTAGGCACGGGATAAAAACCGTCAGGGAAGGAAATCTGAGTTAGAGCTCCTTCCCGGATAAAGTTCCCCTCCACCTGTCTGCATTTGGATGGACTGCACCGCCGTGGCTCTTCGGAAAGACCACTCTTAAAAGCGGCTTTCACTAGAGAGCCGGAAGGGAGGTGGAAAAACAAACCCAAACCAGAAAGCCCTACGGAGCTGTCAGGCTGGGAAACATCAGAAGCTCGCAACTGTTTGCGATGGAGCCTCTGAACTGCCTGGTGTCTCCCTCAGCCGGATGACCAGCATCTCCAGCATTTCGCAGGCCGGCGGTGTTGCGCCCCCGCCACACAGCTCCCTAGTTAGCCCGGAGAGCCCTGCAACGATGGGTCCCGGAGGGCGTCGGTTGGCTTGGTGCAAGCCTGGTTGTTAGCGCTGAGCGAGCAATTAAGCTGCTTGTGCAATGGCGACCTAGGGGTGGTGGTGGTGACTGCCTTGGGCCACTCGGGGGCTCGTGGGGAGCCGGGACCCTAGCGAGAGCGCCACGGAAACCCTGGTTCTGAGAGTCCCTGGCGATGCCATAACCTGTTCCTTCCTACGGCAGCCACAGATGCGGAGAACGCATGTCGGCTCCACCGGGGCAGAGGGAGAGAAAAGGGGGGGAGGAAAGGGGACCGTATTGGTCAGTAGTTGGGCCTCCCTCGGGGGAAGGGAGAAGCGCGCTGGGAGAACGTCCTAGGGGAGGTGTACACGTGCAGGGGAGGGAGGGGGAGAGGCGGGCGGGAGGGGAGGAGTAGGGAGAACAGCTCGCGGGAGGCGCCGCGGCCTCGCAGACGCAGGCGCGGCCGCCCAGGAGCCGGAGAGAAAGTTCCCGGGGACAGTGCGCCCGCGGGAGGGCCCGAGTTGCGGCCACCGGCCGAGAGGATCTCGAGCCCCTCGTCCGCCCTGCACGCACCCGGCAGTCCGGGCTCTGCGGACCGAGAAGCGGAGGAGCCTCGCGGGCGGGCAGCCGGGGCGGCCGCGGCTAAACTTGGACGAGGAGGATGCTGCGAGTGGGCGCGGCGGCGCGGTGCGCGGGGGCGCTCGCCCGGCTCTGAGCGCTCCCGGCGGGCTCCGAGCGCTCCGAGGCGCGGTGGGCAGGTAGCGGCTCCCAGCGCGGGGACTGCGCCAAGCCTATCAGCCGGGGCTGTCAGCGCCACCGTGCCGGTGTCGTCGTCGTCTCCTCGCCACGGAGTCGCGGTGCGCGCACCGCGCACGCCCCTCGCGGGACTCTGAGCTCCGGCAGTGCGCCGCGCACCCTCCTCCGGTATCCCCATCCGGGCTTCCCGCGCCTGCCTTGTTAGCGGACCATGAAGCTCCTGCCCGGAGCCCCGCACCTCTGAGCTGCGCATCGCTCCGCTGCAGCCCCAGGGCCCGCTGGGCCACAAACAGCGCTCCGACCCTCAAAACTCGGGATCGTCTCCCGGGGACGCCGGACGCACGGAGATGGCGCTCCGTGGACCCCTCGGGCCACGCAAAGTTCGCAGGAGGCGAGAGATGCTGCTGCAGCAAGTTGGCTTCGTGTGCGCCGTGCTGGCCCTGGTGTGCTGTGCGTCCGGCCTCTTTGCAAGCTTGGGTAGGTACCGGGAAGGGTGTTCTCCCCCAACTCGGGGGACTTCGAGCTGGGAAGCCTCGGGACAGCTCCAGCCCCTTCCCTGTCAGATTGGTCCCCAGGGTTTCTCCTCCCCAGCGGGCGTGTAGGGCGCACCTAGGAGGGCTGAGCCACGCGCTGGACAGTGGCACCGGTTCCGCCGAGCCGCTCAAGCTCCCTGGGGGCTCAGATCGAGGTTATAGGTGTGTGTTACCGGGATCGAAGCCTGCACAACCTGTCACTGAAGCCGGCGAGCAATGGCTCAGGAGCAGTGTGAAACTGAGCAGTCCGCTTTCCTGCTCTGCATAGCTGCAAAGGTTGTGCCCCATTCCTCTGAGACCCAGATTCACAGGCTGAGTCTCTGCTCTCCCCTCGCTTCTACTCTGGTCCAAATAGGTAGGCTGGGTTTCCTGATGCATCTTCCCCAACCCAAAACAGAGCATGGCAGTTTGTTCCCGCGGGAGGTTGCTGCCATGTTCCAGCATCGCTTCTCTGAACTCTGCTTAATCCCCACGGAAAGGGGGGGCTGGCGTGCAGAGTCGCGATCTACACTCCTCCAAGCAGAAGGCAGCCTGGGAGTCTGTTGAGATATGCAAATTTCAGGCAGAGTGGGGAAAGAGGAGAAACTTATGAAATCTCTATTTCGGGGTCGAGTGGGGTGCGGTGGGATTTGAGCTCCTGTTTAGTCTTTAAAAGATATTTACTGCTATACATTTCAAAACTGAGTGCTGTGACCTTTTGGGGTGCCTCCCATGCAAAAGAAATGTTGTCAACTTAGCCACCAAAGCACAGAAGAGGGTGGACACCTTCTTGAGCGGTTAGAAAGGCCACTGACATAGCGTCTTGGGACCATTTAGAAAAGCAAGTGAAACCTGATTCTTTTAAAAAGAAAGGAGATCTTTTAACACAAAAACTGTGTTTTGGGAATAGAGGGCTCAGGAGTGGCTCATTTCTAAAGAAATCCAGAAAGGTTTATTTTAACATCTCAATCACCAGTGCTGTGCAACTGGACAATTAAACACAATAAATAACAAAAAATGTCTGGAGGCTGTGAGGTGCGGGCATTCTGGAAGAGGCATTGCTATCCAGCTGAAACAGTGGGCATCCGGACAGGTGCAGTCTGAAAGCGAGAACTATTTTTATTTGCTAGGTCAGGAGTTAGCTTCCCGTGTTTAACTATCTTTGCTCAGAGGCATCCATACCATCTCTGATATGGCTCTGTGTGACCCCTGGACCGCAGCATGGTGACCTGGGAGAGTACTACAGACTCTCCACCTTGGACCTACTGAATCTGAGTTGTATTTTGATCACCCTATCCCAGGTGCTTTGTGTGTGCATCTAGCCATGGTGCCATTAGCTAGCTGCCTGAGCTCATGAAGTTAACCATCCAATTGTAGGAACCACCTGAGCAAGTTTACTGAGAAAGAATTTAATTCTCCTGCTGAAATCCTTTGTTGTGTGGGGGCGGGGAGGTCGAGGGAGGCAAAGCAGCTCACGCTTGTCCAAGGTCAGATCACACAGTGACCCATGTGAAACTGGAAACAATGGATTAGATTCAGGGAGCAGGTACTTTGTGTAAGCAGGTGATAGCACGCTGCTAAACATTGTGTCGACTCCCCACAAGTGGCTCTAAATAGCCAAATCTGGGTTTGGAGAGACGGCTCCATGGTTAAGCGCATGTACTGCTCTTCCAGAAGACCCGAGATCGATTCCCAGCACTGACATCAGGCGGCTCACAACCACCTGTGACGCCAGCTCCGGCAGATCTGACTCTTCTGGCCTCTGAGAACACCTGCACTCATGCACATACACACACAGAGACACACACTTGTAATTAAAAATGATAAAAACGAATAGCCAATGGCTGTGGTGGACCGAGCTGGGTGAACAGGCATAAGATCACTTTTGAGAGCTCAAGAATCACATTGACTTGATGGTATCTGTGAACTTGTTTCTTTCTGACCCAGGCCACAAAACAGCTTCTGCCCGCAAACGTGCTCTGCCAGACACGTGGCACAACCGAAAGTTGATGGCACCGATAAACGGGACTCCCCCGGCTAAGAACTGCACAGATCCTGGTAAGAAGTAGTCTTTCCCTTTCCTACAGGCATTTAGCTCAGCCTGGATTTGATGCTCTGTGGACAGACCCAGCTAATGCTGGGAAAGGTGGTCTTAGGAGCCTGAGTGAGAAAGGGTAGCTGCATGGTGTGGAAATGAAACCGACAGACGTTCATCAGCCATGCTGCTAAGCAACACAGGAGCTTTCTTTATCCGGCAGCTACGAAGGTTACGTTCAAGAGTCTAAAAATGTTATCTTTTGTTCTAAAGGCAATGTATTTCCCCTGCTCTCTTGACCCTTTGGCTGCTTCTTGATTCTTCTGCCCTGGTGTCTGACATTTTCCCCTTTGCTCACTTGTATGCATTTGATGTCACCCTGGGGACAGTGAATCCATAGCTTGTGGTGGGCATCTTTGCGAGATGACCTACCAGGGTGGGGAGTACTCTAGGCCACCGGAAGGGAGGACTCCGGGTTGGTTGCTGGGTCTTTCCTCTCTAATGGAAGTCTCCAGGTAGTTGGATTTTGCTTGTCCTGGGAAGAAGTTTTAATGTTCTTCTCTGGGGTATCTGGGATGCTAGGGTCCCAGGGGTAACATCTGGTCTATTCTGCTGCAGGCAGGCTTCGCTTAAACCAGCAAAAAGATTCTCTTTTTGTTGGAGGAGAGAGAACACTTCACGTGAATGTTGCCTAGGCCTCTCACAAGGGCAGGTCTAGGCGTTTGTTTTGGGTCCGTCTCTTGGGGTCTTTGTGAAGAGAATACGGTAGGGTGGAGAATTCAGGAGGGAAAGAGGAGATTTTGTCATAGATGGCTTTTCTACTGAGTTGCTGGGTAAGTCACATAATTTTCTGAGATTTCTAACCTGTGATGTGGGTAGAATAGTGCTTGCCTGCTCTGGTTGTTGGGAAATTTGGTGAGGCTCTGCCAAGGGCTGTGTGTAGGAGACGGCACCGCCGGGTGAAGGAGTAGGCTTGGGTGCAGCGCTCCTGGCTTCTGACGCCGGCCTTGCTAAGGCAGTGTCTCTTTAGTTTAGGAAAGGTCTATGGTAGAGACACGAGTTGTTCAGAGTCACACAGCTCATTGGCGCTGGAGCTGGATTTGGAACCCTATGTGCCTAGGCTGCGTCGTGGGCCCCACATGCTTATGAAGGCTTCAGCCATCTCTCTAGCCTATCTTGCTGGTTTCAATACCATGGACATCTCTTTCCCCAGAGGCCTTCTAGAAGGACTTTGGAGTATGGAGGACAGCAAGGACTTTCAAAGCAGCTTGTAATTTCATTGAGCCTGAGCCTCTATCCCCAAGTCATCCCACCCATCCTGGACACCCTATAGGCAGCGGTGCCACGCTGTCATTAACATTCCCAGCACATCCTCTTTGTTCAGGCACTGCCCTGGCTACTGCCAAGGGGTATGTGCTCAATTATGAACAGGTATAAGGTGAGGGACCCATAATACTGGATCCTTTCTGTCATTCCAGGGACCCGACTTTCTAGAACTGGCATGATGAATTAGACAGGGCCCCAGATCTGATGCTAGAGTTTTCTTATGTTCGATCGTGGTCCCTTGTCTTTTCAGTATAGTCTCTGGCCAAAAAGGCATTCCATGGACTTTAAAGCCATGTATTCTCTGTCACAGGGAGGACTGGCCTTGTCTTTATGGAGAGGGAAGTGAGGAAAACCACCCATGTCGTTAGCAGTAATTAACACTCAAATCACACTTTGCGATGCCTATATCCATAGGGGGCCCGCACATATGAAGGTCTGATGCCTATATCCATAGGGGGCCCGCACATATGAAGGTCTGATGCCTATATCCATAGGGGGCCCGCACATATGAAGGTCTGATGCCTATATCCATAGGGGGCCCGCACATATGAAGGTCTGATGCCTATATCCATAGGGGGCCCGCACATATGAAGGTCTCAGCGAATGAGATGATGGAAGGAAAGCACATTCTGATGTGTGACGTACGGCAGTCTGCATGGTGTTTTTGCAAAGATGGGGACATAAAGGTCAGTTTAGTTTCTTCCAAAGATCTCATTTCTGAGTTACCCGACTTCTGGCGGTGTCTTAGTTACTTTTCTATTGCTATGGCAAAACACTATGACCAAAGTAACTTATAAAAGAATGTGTTTAATAATAAGGCTTACAGTTTCAGAACGTCCTGATGCGGAACAAAGACATGGTTGTCTTAGACCTCGGCTAAGCATCTAGAGTGAGCAGATAAAGCTACTTCTCGGAGCTCCACCTGGGAGTCTGAATACCTGGGGGTCAGTGTGTCTGGGTACCTGGGGGTCAGTGTAGCTGGGCATCTGGGGATAGGTGTGGCTGGGCACTTTTTTGGATACCCAGAGAGTAGGTAGATGCTCACCCAAGGCTCTAGTCCTGGGTGGCTGCTGTGATAGAGGTGAACTGGGACTCCAGGTTAGACATTCAGGAGTGCCACAGAGTCTACGCTTTTCAAGAGCATGATGGGTGTTTCTAAGAGGAAGTCAGACTTGGTGCTACCAAGGCTGGGCCTTGAGGTTCATTGTAGGACACACCAGGAGCCCAGTAGGAACAGTCTTCCTCCTCTCCTACTGGATCAGAATCTGCACCCAGTGGGTCATGTGTACACCAAATCCCAGTGAGCACGTGCAGGTATGTGCCTGATCCATATTTGAGTGTTAGGCTGGAGGTGTGGCTTAAGCCCATTCAGAGAGCATTTGCCTCTCACGCACAAGGCTCTGTCCTTGATTGCCCTAGCACTGAAAAATCATTTGTGAATGTTTAATAGCAAATTAAGACGTGGTTTAATATAGTAATTTCCCCAAGTATTTACTTATTATTTTTCGCACAGAGAAATTAAAAATGATTACTTCATTTTGCCTGATGACGTCTATAGAAAATCCATAACTTTCCATCAGAGATTTGAAGGCAGATCATCTCCAGGCCTTAGATATTTCTTTTCACAGTCTATACAGAGCAAGCAATACAGAAGTCAGGGGGCTTGATGCGTACAGAAACCTATGCAATAGTAATGAGTGGCCAGGACCTCAGTCCCCTTGGATTACCGGCTGCTGTAACAAAATCCCCTAGGCTGGGTGGCTAAGGAAAAGCTTTCTCACACTTCTGGAGGCTGGGAAGTTGCAGACCAAGTTGCCAGATTGCCCTGGGGTCATGTGAGGGCTCTTTTTGCCTGCCTTAGAGAGAGAGCTACCTTTTTGCAGCATGCTCCCATAGTAGTGAGAAAAAATAATTAAGCTTTCTTCTCCTTCTTTCTCCTTCCCCTCCTTTTTCTCATGTTCTTCCTCCCCTCCTTTTCCCCCTCATTCTTCATATCAGAACACTAATTTCCATCCATACACCTGAAGGCATCATCTCCAAATACTACCATACAGAGGGTTAGGGCTTCCACATAAGGATTGGGGCCGTGGAGCCCATTCAGTCCGTAGAGGGAACCAGCGAGTGTCCAGGCCTCTCTTGGTGGTAGCACCTGCGGTGTTTAAGGATGGTCCTTCTCAACCCTGGCCTGCAGGAGGAGAGGCTTCCTGGGGAATGCAGATGCCAAGATCCAGCCCTGAACTGGCGGTCAGGACGGGTGCATCACACGGGCAGCTTTAAAGGCTTCTGAGCATCATGTCCTCATCTCTCATGGGTTCTACTCATCACTGCCACATCCCAAAGGTTGTCCCTGGCCACCCAATCCTAAGTAGACACCCCCAGCCAGGTGGTGGTGACCCATGCCTTTAATCCTAGCACTCAGAAGGCAGAGGCAGGCGGATCTCTGTGAGTTCAAGGCCAGCCTGGTCTACAGAGTGAGTTCTAGGACAGCCAGAGCTACAACAGAGAAACCCTGTCTCCAAAAAACAAAACAAAACAATGGAAAAACCTAAGTAGACCCCCCCTCCAAACCACCAGCTGCCGTGGTGTCTTGTTTCAGCTCATCACAAGTGTGCATTGTGCCCCTTACACTGCTTGCTGCTCTGGGGTGAAAGTCTGTTTTACTCTTGGAAACCGTAACATGTGT
Source organism: Cricetomys ansorgei (assembly GCA_026225945.1). Classification (NCBI taxonomy): domain Eukaryota; kingdom Metazoa; phylum Chordata; class Mammalia; order Rodentia; family Nesomyidae; genus Cricetomys; species Cricetomys ansorgei. The sequence goes on from JAMJFZ010002869.1 coordinate 22,457,471, forward strand.
TTCAGCTTCTCCATATGTAGCATGGGATGCAGGGGTAATAGTTACAGCTGCTTCAGACTGGCTAGGGTTATCCACGCTACCCCTCATTGGTCCTTAAAGTGATGTTTGGCGTGTAACACACCCCGTGTCCCATGTCACAGGACCGTTACACAGTCGGGTTGTCACCTGCTCGCTCTGGTGATGAGACAGAGCTGGAGCATCACAAGCACCTGGGAGCCATTTGTTGACGGAGCTTGATGAGGAGTTAACCACATAGCTCCCCAAACATTTACTCTTGCCTTGTGGAAACAAATGCTTCTTCATTTGCCATGTCTTATCTTTGGCAGACTTAGGAGTCTAAGGATAGTGTATCTTGGGACATTTTTACGTAGAAAAATGGTATCTTGACAGGTTTACTTCCTACTTGTTTTTCTTTTTTTAAACTGGGCAGAGTGAGGCTTCCCAGGTCCTTATGCTATCTCCACCCAATCCCACATTTGAGATTGAGCGAGTGCCTCATTTTTGTCTGTGTCACCCTGTTGTTTGGGTTTCTGGCATCTTGTAAAAATGTAAGGATGGATCTTGTAAAAATCATTAAAAGCAGGTAAACGAGAGTAGGAGGTTGTTTTGCCCCCATTGGTGCTGGGGTTTCAACCCTCCTGTAGAGCTCGCTGTGTTACCCCGAGGCTTCCTCTCTGCAGATGTGCATCCTGAAATCCTGGTGGCTGTGTGTCTGTGGGAGGAGCAGGCTGATGGCCAGCTTGAGAGAGTCTGAAGACGAGGGGCCTGCTAGCATTTCAGAGGAGCAGAGGAACGGATGCACATGTGGGATGGAGGATGCTTTGTGACTTGCTTTTGTGACTTGCTTTTGTGACTTGCCCTTGTTTGTGTTCTGTGCTGGGTGGAGATGAAGGCAGGAATGAAGAAGAGTATGTGGCAGAATAGGTGAGGCATGACAACAGGAGCTGGCACTGTGGCCGGACCAGGAACAGGTGAAGTCACTGAACAGGTACCCACTAAGGGGTCTCATAGGTGCTCTGTGCAGAAAGCATGAGAAACAGAGAAGAGGAGGAAGGGGAAGAAGAGGAGGAGGAGGAGACCTGAACTGCAAAAAGTACACCAGGATTGGGTGGGGGAGGTGCCGGGTACAGGCTACAAAGACAGCATCATGGCAGAGCCACAGACCTGATCAGAAGTGGAGGATGAGGAAGGCAGTAGTTTGCCATCAATACAGCCACTTTTTGCTGCTTGGAGGGTTGGATGGGATCAGGTGGGCCCAGTGCTCTGGGAGGCAGAGGTCTGGGTTCCGGTATCAGCAGTACTAGGAGTCCGCCTGCTGGCATTCGGGCTTTCTCTACCTCTCTCACCTATGAACAAAAAGAGGTGGTGCTGGATAGGTACAAAGATTTCCAGAAAAGGCTTGTGTCTGCCTAGCTCAGAGACGGTGGTTTGTGTGGTGAAAGCAGACGCCATGGCTTGAGCCCAGTTTACTTCTTACTGACAATGTGACCTAGAACAAGCTAGGTAATCTCTAAGCTTCAGCTTTTCCCTTTTGTAATGTGGATAGCAGTGTCTACCACCTTACCAGGCTGCTATGAGACTTAAGCCACTTGACATGAAGTTTTTAAATGGTACCTAGCACATGGTAGCGCTGCCTTGGGGTACCAGGTGTTGTGCTGGGCACGTTCTGAGTACACTCTGTTTTGCTTGTTCTAAGAACTTTTTACATAGAGGCTATTGATGCCCTGGTTCTACAGATGAGAAGACCATCCAGGGAACAAAAGGCGGAGAGGCTTGGGGTAGGGGGTGGGACTCAGTGATTATCTTCTACAGAAGTTTTAGGTTCTCTATGAGTGTCCACCATTACCGATTTATACAGAATTATTCGGCTGCCTTAAAAGTCCCTCGTGGAACCAGCTTATAAAATGTGGACTGGGAATATGGGTAAGTTAGGAGAGTACTTTCCCAGCATGCGTGAGGCCCTGGGTTCATCCCTAACACTGCATAAAACTGAGTGTGGTGTTAACTTACCTGCAATCTCAGCACTTGGGAAGTTGGGGAGGTGGATCAACAGTTCAAGGTCATGCTTGGCTCTGTAGTCCCCTACAAAGCTAGCCTGGGCTATATGAGACCCTGTCTTTTAAAAGGAATAGGGTGAGGGTGTTGAGCTGTGAGCCTATTTTCTGATCCATAGTTATGATAAATGGGATAGAAAAAGACAGATTAGAGAAGCGGTCCCGTCTCTGCTGGATAACCCTCTGAGGAATGAGGTGTGCCTGTCCCCAGCAGCAACAAACATCAGTTTGCTTCTTAATATGTTTCTAATGCTGATTTGTTTGCAATCAAAAACAGTTTCCCTCTTATCGAAACTATTGGGGCCATCTGCTAGCAAGCTGCCTCCCTGCTGGGCCATCTGCTACCCCCTGACTTGCAGATTCTCTGTTCCTGACCCCACTTGGGCACTCTTGGGCCTTCCGCATTCCAGAGCGTGCCCACTTGCCTTCCTCTTGAACTCTGAGGAGTGTTCCTGCCTGGGTTAAAAATGGAAATGATTAAGCACTGCCATGTGCCACCTCAGGTAGGAGCAATCCGACCACACGGTTCCGTGCACAAGTTGTGTACTTAAGATGGAATTTTTTTTTTAATTCATGTGATCTATTATTGAGGAGGCGTTGGGACGTGGATTTCACCAAAAAGGAAAACAAATAACCATGCTGGATTCTTTCAGTGTTTCTCTTGGGAAGAGCCGTGAATGTCCTCATTGGGAAATGAGTCCACTGGGTGGCCCCGAGGGAAAGAACAGGAGGCCCACCCTTGGCGGATGAGACTCTGTCCTGTTAGGCTGCTGTCCCATAGCTTCCTTTGATTCTTCATTGAAAAGCACAGCCCCGGCCCTGGCCCTGTACTCAAAGCCACTGCAACACAACACTCATTTCTTAGATGTCTGTCTGCCTGCTTGGCTCTGCAGGAAGCACGGACTCAGAAGAGACCCAACCCTGCTGTAAAGGAGCACAGCCTCGAATGGAGGAGCCTGACCTCAAAGGGTAGCATGTAAGGACAGTTAAGCAGGTGGCGCTGTGGGCCCTTGAAAGTCACAGCAGACTCTCTGGACCTGGAGGGATGCTTACTAGCAACCAGTAGCCTGTCTCCTTCGGCGGCTGTCCGAGGGGAGAGAGAAAACAGACAGCAGCCAGTGAGTAATTAGACTTCAGGGAGTCAGGCATCAAGGAGTCAGTGCTTAGCTAAGGCGAGAGCTAAAGCACATGACTTTGATTTTTAATATTTTGTGCCCAAAGAGGGTAGGAGCTGGGTAGGTCCATGTCATGGGGCCAGGATGAAGTTGCCAATTGATTCTCAGCAGCCACAGTAAGTCGCAGTTAGGATTGATAGCCACCCCAGTTCATAGTCTGTGCTGGACGCAGGCATAGCTCATGGCAGGCTGCAAATGAAATGACACGGGCATTTGCCAGTCTTTACTCTTTAGCCGTTGAATTCCATGAGGACAGGAACCATTTACGCACTTTGCCCTCGCCTCTGAGGCTGAGGCATACAGTCAGGATGTGACGACTGGCTTCGTAGACCCCTTCATCCTACCCACTGGGGAGATGTGCACCACAGACATGGCCACGGTCTCTCGACTCTCTTTTAGCCTGTGGATGCAATGGGGTGGATCAGAAAGACTTGTGCAGGGAAAGCTGAGAGGTAAGAACATGACTCTAGGGTGTGTGTGTGTGGGGGGAGAGATCTCACGAGGCTGTGACAGCACATGTGCTCATATGAGAGACATGTTTGAATTTAGACTTTATGTTGAACTCCACACCCCAAACCCAAAGAACAAATACCCCACCCTAGTATTTGTTTGTTAAGGTTTTTATTTTATTTTTATTTTGAGAGCAGAGACTGTTGGTTTTTGCAAGGATGTCCACAAGACAGTGCCGACTGTGCAAACATGGTGGTCCTCAGTGGGTCTGTTCCAAATCTGGTACTTTCTATGGGTCACATGAGACCCATGGAGCTTGGAGACCTGTTTTTGTGCTTTGGCACTGACAGCCTATGATTTGTAGCTATCTGGGCCTTGGCTTTCTGGCTGTGAAATGGGGAGACTGTCGACACATTCTCCCCAGTGTGAAATGTTGAGAATGTCTCTCAAGCCTCTGCAGGCTCAGTGCCGTGTTGTGTAAACGTGATCATGACCTTTGGCTCAGGGCATTAATACTTCTCTCTCAAGACCATCCTCTCCTTGTGACAGAGAAAGCCAACTTATTTGGGGCCTTTCAGAACCAACCTCTCTATAACTAAGATTTGGTGAAAATGTGTTTTCTTATGTGAGGCAAAAACCCCACGGATTGGGTGTGTTCTTAGAGTAGAAGGCTGCAGATCGTCTGAACCAGGGAAGTCCAGCTTGCCCCCTGCGGGGCGCTACATGAGGCGCCAGGCAGCCAATGACAGCTAAAAAAATCCTGGTATGAAGTGTGTTATTTTCTTTTTACAACTTGAGTGCATGGTCCTTGAGTGTGAACTTTGTAGATGATAACATTTCCCTATGTCAAAAAGTTAGACCCATCCGTCCAGACACTAGCTCTCGCGTGTTTACCGTTGGTTATCTCGTTCATACCCCGAATGGCCGGTCTTTATTATGTGTTCCACATCCAGTGAGTGTTCGGCAGATGCCATGCCAGCTGTTAATGTTAGGGCTAACATGAGCTCACTGAGGTGACTACATATGTAAAATCACCCTGCGTAGGAGGCCCCCTGGCTCACGTCTTTGGAGTAGGAAGCCATCTGTGTGTTACAATATAGCTTCTGGATGCATGTAGACTGGGCCAGCTTGTCCACTGAGCCCATTGGGAGATTTAACTGACCTAAGCGTGAACTCTGCCTCCAGGGAACGACCACCCTATTTAAGGGGTTAGAAATCTATTGAACTAACCTGTAATATGCGCTCTTGGTGGAACATACAGAGGAGTCGAGTCCTCAGAGTCAAGGCCACAGAGAGCATCACACAAAAGGAGGCATCAATGGTTGGAAAGGCAGATTTTGAAGGATAAGGCAGTAGGCGCTGTTTTAAGTGCTTGGCACCCATGGCCTTGTTGAACCCAGTCACTGCTTCTGTAGAGTGGTGGGGTGGCACCCTGGCCTCCATTTTACCAAAGCTATAAGTTAGGTACAAGGGGACTAAATAACTTCCCCAAAGTCTCTAGCACAGACTTGAATCTGAGCATCCTGATCATAGTCTGTGCTCCTCGGGAAAGGAGGTCATGGGTGCCCCCAGCCAAGGGAGTAGTGAGTCTGGGGAGTCTGAGTCAGCGAATCATCCTGTTATGTATGTTGAGATTAAGAGCTTGAAACACCCAGGAACCCCTGTGCCCTGCCTATGGTCAGTGGGAGATCTTGGCAGATCCTGAGCAACTCTGTGTCTTTCTGCTGGCAACATGGAGGAGGACTTAGACTGAGATAGATCAGTGTTCTTAATGTTGTGCTCAATAGGTTGCCTTTGCCTCAGATTTGACAAAAGAAATTGAAGATGGGATGACTTGGAGCTACTGTAAAGAGATTTAGGCAAAGTCTCATGTAGGACACCATTACACAAAGTCTGTGTAGGGCACCATTAAATACAGTGAGAAGTGCAGAATCCGTTGGGTATGTAAGATGGGAGGTAGGCATTGTCAGCTCCACCACAGGTGGCATCTGTGGTCCATGATACCACCACATTCTGAGATGGGCACACAGGCAGTCCCTCCCTCCCTCCTTCCCGTCCCCCAACCTTTCCTCATGGACTCCTCTGTGAGAACCCTATTCCAAGAAGGTCTTTTCACCAAGCACACTGCCTGAGTTTTACCTCATACTTCCTGTTCCAAAGTGTGCCTCTGACAGACACTCACTGGGAACCCATGGAGGATGCCGGGACCAGGAAAAGAAACCCTTATCCTCACAGATTGGAAGGATGAGGTCAGCTTACCATCATTCCTGCATCCTAAAATGGTACACAGAAGGGACACTGTCCCTCCAAGGATGCAGTGGTCACTGTTGGGGAAGTTTATTCTTAGTTACGTTGAAATTGTTTCATGCACGGTTGTTGGATGAGGGGCTGTCCTAGGTCTTGGTGTTTGGTATTGTTTGCAGGTGTTGGATTTCTGTGCAGGATTTTTGATTGCTTATGATCTACACCCGAGGCGTGCTGAATCAATAAAACCACCTGAGCTCAGATGCTCCGGGTTCCACTATGGAGTCTGGCACTGGCCAGGATGGTGGTTCCCACTGCTGACCTGGCAGGGTTTACACCTCTGAAATATGCCTCCATATCTCCTTGCTGAGCTGTCACAGGCAGCTAGCTACAACTACACATGGTGTATCAGTGTGGGACAGGACATCACACAAGCTAATCCAACATGGAGACAAGAAGAGAAAGAAACTCCAGATGGCGCAGAATACACTCAGGGAAGCTACCAGAGGATAGAGATTAAGGTATTAATTGAAGGCTCCTGGAGGAAGAGCAGAGAGAGAAATGAAAGAAGAATCTGTGAAGAGAAAAGGCTGTGAAATTAATAAGTAAATGAGGAAAAAAGCACCAAGGTGAGAGTCACAGAATGGAGGCCCTTAGAGATAACGAATTCAGCTGGGAGCAGAGAAAAGCAAGGTTCTTACTGCTTCTCCTGATCATGGAGCCAACACTCCCTCCTGATGCTGGTGGTAGCATGCTGTTTCACAAACTGACTTTTCTGATAGCTGTGTTGTATGTGTGTGAAGCTCAAGATCTTGTGTTTGAGGTCTATGAAGAAGGGTATATGTTTCCCCATAGTGGTGGTGAGAAGGAACGCCTAACTGCCAAGACTTTGCCAGAGATTCTGCCCACTGGCCTAGGACCCCCTGTTGTGGAAACCATGGCTTAGAGCCAAAAGCCTCTAAGCCAAACTGAACAGTTTGTTGTTGTTCTTCCTGAAAACCTGTCTACAAGTGGAAACTCTTCCTGCAGACAAGGACTAGTTATTTTTCCAGCAAACCAGATTCTATCTTAAAACCTGGAAAGTGTTTTCTCAGGGTCAGCACACAGAAGCTGTCTTCTAGAACTGGCTGAGTTTGTATCTTGTGCTGGCAGCTGAACTTGGTACTGGAAGAGTTAACCCAGGTGGTGCTGGTTTTGAAGGCATGAAGGGTCATGGAAAGCAACTGAGGCTTGGCACCATGAAGAGAGCCCAGGAGAGGCTGCTGGTAAAAGTGTAGCCCAGTTGCAGCAGAAGATCCCAACCTTCTGAAGATGCCAGTACCATGGGATGACCACCAAGAGCAGCAGCAGTGGAGTGGAGCCAGATGGAGCCTGGAGGACAAGCTGTGTGTGCTGCAGAGGGCAGAGCCAGATCCAAGCCCTTTGGAGGAGCCCAGAAGATCGTGAGTGAATTCCAGATAACTGGATATTGATAATGTTTTTCTGCTGTCCAAAGATATTGTTAAGCTTGATAGATGCTGGTTTCATTTGGTCCTGTGCATTAATAACACTCATGATTGTTCCTTTTGTGAATAGTTTTGCTGGTGTAGTGTTAAATTGTGTTGTAAGGTAAAGCTTTTTTTTTAATATACAGAAGAGGGGAAATGTTGGGCAAGGTTATTTTTAGTAATGTTTGAAATTGTTTTATGCACTGTTGGGTGAGGGGCTATCCTAAGTCTAGGGTGTTCTGTATTGTCTGCAGGTGTTGGATTTCTGTGGAGGTTGTTTAATTACTAATTTTCTACATGTGCTATCAGTAAAATACCTGAGGAGTTCTGAAAGAATATAACCATCTGAGCTCAGATGCTCGGGGTTCCTCTGTGAGTGTGGCACTGGCCATGGTGGTGGTTCCCTCTGCTGAGGTCTGGCATGGTCTTTCCATGTATGAAAATGCCTCCTTGTCTCTCTTGGTGAGCTGCTACAGTAGGCGTACAACTACAGGTCTCTGTCTCTCCAAGGACGCAGTGGTCACTGTCCCTCCAAGGATGCAGTGGTCTCTGTCCCTCCAAGGATGCAGTGGTCTCTGTCCCTCCGAGGATGCAGTGGCCACTGTCCCTCCAAGGATGCAGTGGTCTCTGTCCCTCCAAGGATGCAGTGGTCTCTGTCCCTCCAAGGATGCAGTGGTCTCTGTCCTTCTGAGGATGCAGTGGTCTCTGTCCTTCCGAGGATGCAGTGGTCTCTGCCTCTCCAAGGATGCAGTGGTCTCTGTCTCTCCAAGGATGCAGTGGTCAGCTGTCCCTCCGAGGATGCAGTGGTCTCTGTCCCTCTGAGGATGCGGTGGTCTCTGTCCCTCCAAGGATGCAGTGGTCTCTGTCTCTCCAAGGATGCAGTGGTCTCTGTCTCTCCAAGGATGCAGTGGTCAGCTGTCCCTCCGAGGATGCAGTGGTCTCTGTCCCTCCGAGGATGCGGTGGTCTCTGTCCCTCCAAGGATGCAGTGGTCTCTGTCCCTCCAAGGATGCAGTGGTCTCTGTCCCTCCGAGGATACAGTGGTCTCTGTCCCTCCGAGGATGCAGTGGCAACTGTCCCTCCAAGGATGCAGTGGTCTCTGTCCCTCCGAGGATGCAGTGGTCAGCTGTCCCTCCGAGGATGCAGTGGTCTCTGTCCCTCCGAGGATGCGGTGGTCTCTGTCTCTCCAAGGAAGCAATGGCCACTGTCCCTCCAAGGATGCAGTGGTCTCTGTCCCTCCAAGGATGCAGTGGTCTCTGTCCCTCCAAGGATGCAGTGGTCTCTGTCCCTCCGAGGATACAGTGGTCTCTGTCCCTCCGAGGATGCAGTGGCAACTGTCCCTCCAAGGATGCAGTGGTCTCTGTCCCTCCAAGGATGCAGTGGTCTCTGTCCCTCCAAGGATGCAGTGGTCTCTGTCCCTCCAAGGATGCAGTGGTCTCTGTCCCTCCGAGGATACAGTGGTCTCTGTCCCTCCGAGGATGCAGTGGCAACTGTCCCTCCAAGGATGCAGTGGTCTCTGTCCCTCCAAGGATGCAGTGGACTCTGTCCCTCCAAGGATGCAGTGGCCACTGTCCCTCCGAGGATGCAGTGGCAACTGTCCCTCCAAGGATGCAGTGGTCACTGTCCCTCCGAGGATGCAGTGGTCAGCTGTCGCTTGCTGCAGATGGGGTTTGGTGGACAGCTAAGGTTGTGGGACTTTGCTGCTGGAGAGCACAGTGGCTGCAGAAACAGGAAGGCCAGAGAGATCCAAAGGCAAGGGAGATATTTTCAGTTGGCTTTAGTTTTGCCTCCCTGGCTGTCTTCACCACTTCTCTCATGTGGCAGATGCCCAACAGAAACAACTTAAAGAAGAAAGGGCTTATTATGGCTCACAGTCTGAGCATACAATCCATCATGATGCAAAAGGTGTAGCCACAGGAGCCTGGGGCAGCTGCTCACGTTGCATCTGGCCCCTGAGGCCAGATGGTGGCCAGTTCCCTCTGCTGCCTTGGGACCCTGCTTGCCTTCTCTCACGGGAATTATGAAGAGCAGAAAAGATCACTGTTACTTCCTGGTACTTGGCAGATGGGTGGGAGATTCGGGATGCCTCACCCATGAAGCATCATGGAGAGGGGGGGCGTGGGTTGTTCCAACATTTGTGCTCCTGCCGCATGGCACCTCCCAGGCGCTGACATCCAGTTTATTACACTTTTTAAGAAAAGATTCATTTTTAAGTGTATGTGAGCACACACCCATACACACGCAAACACACAGACAAGCACAGGAACCCTTGGAGGCCTGGGGCATCTGGTCTCCTGGAACTGGAGTTACAGGTGGGTGGTAGGAACCGGACTCAGGTCCCTACAAGAACAGTTTGTGTTCTTAGCCCACAGAGTCATTTCTCCAACCCCTGCAGGCTTTACTCCCTCCGTTGTTCCCCTAGAGCACTGTGCAGAGACATTTTTTTTTTAAGAAGCAATGTTGGAAGCCCTTAAAGCCACAAGGAAAATTATGAAATGTGGAGCCTTGTATCTAAAGCAGGACAAGGAGCAGCCTGTGGCCCTTGCCGTGAGGATGTTCCCCATCTGGACCCTCATCTTCATGTCCTCTTCTGCCTCAATGCACTGCGCTGCTGAATCTCTTAGGGAGCCACTGGAATGCCTCCTGAAGGAAGACCCATCACAAGCCTGTGCTTTGGGGAGAGGTGGCTGCAGCCTAGCCTTGATTGCGGGGCCTGGGGGCCTTGCGTCTGACCCTATTTGATGATGAACTCTGAGGTGAGGGTCCCCTGACTCCTTATTGAGACGTCTTCTTGCTGCTGTGGCAGCCCAGCTTTCTCATGAAGGTGGCTGGCTGAGGGACAGTGCAGTCAGGAACGGCCTTCCATATTGGGTGATGTGGGTCATTGCCCGGGTGAGCCGGACACGGGCGTCCCCTCCTCCAAAGGCCTTCATCTGAGAGAAGCCTAGTTCTAGAAAGGAGAAGACGCTCCCCAGAGGCTCACAGGTGCATCGATGAAGATGATTAGTGGAGAAGAGGGAATGATTTATGAGTGAGATTAGAGAGGCTCAGCAGCTCTGGCTGATTAGCTGAGCCCCCCTGAAGGAAGGCTGTGCAAAGGGGCTCCTGGCCCTGCCTTGCAGCGATTCACCTGGCTGCAGGGCCTGCACCAAGGGAATCCTTAGGTCCAGGAGAAGCAGAAGCAAGGGTCAGCTTCCTCTGATAAAAATGCCCCCGGAACAAAACACTGGCTTCTCAGTCAGTCTCCCCAGGAAACCACTAGGAAATCCCATCACCTGGGTTTTGATGAGACAAGGCAGCTTTATTAGGGAAGGTACTAAGCCACCAGCAGGATAGGCTAGCGGAATCTCTTCATCATTTCACTCTGTAACTCTAGGTACTTCTTCTGTGGGCCTGGCAATGGGTAGACTCTGCAAAGAATTGCTTGGAAATCTCTTTGAGCTTTTAAATCTTGACTGTGTTTTCCTTAGCTGGCAAATATCCCAATTTAGTGTGGTGTGACTTGTAGGCTTTGGCTGACCCCTTTCATTAGGAAGAAGCAAGGGAAGGTGGGGGGGCAATAGGTTCCTCACTTGCAGACCTCACACCTGGGAAGGATATTTCCTCCACAGCCCTGGCTTATCATGAATCTGGAGGAGGCAGGGGAAGGCAGCATGTTCCACCAATGCACATGGCGACTTGGCCCTCCCTGAAATTCAGATGCAGGAGGTCTGTACCTCTGCACTCCCGGGTGCCAGCAAGGCTGGAGGTCAGCCTCACTTTAGATGGTGGCAGGGTAGTCTGCCTGCTCTGGGTTTGTGTTCCTGGATTTTCAGTGAGCGGTGTGGCCTTGAGCAAGTCAGTTGGCTTCTTTGAGCTTCTGTTTCTCCCTTAGTGTGTCCTAGGGCTTGCCTGGCAGGAGGCCTGGCAGCTCATGCCCACTGGCTGCTGAGCCCTGTGACCCACACATTGCTGGAGCTCCTTGCTAGAAGCTAGTCATCTGGAACTCGCCCTGGCATCCCCCAAGCTTCTCTGAGAAGCTCTCTTGGTCCACAGAGTGACTAGCCCTGTCTCTATCTTAAGGTACTTTACATGAGCAAATGATTTGAGGCAAAAGGGTAGACTCAGCCTTTCTTGGTGACAGGATCACAATGCTAGGTTCAAGGTTCTGTGGTGTGTAACTGTGAAAGTAGATGTTTTAATTAACAAGATTTACCATTTCTACTACGTTTAAGGGTCGAGTTCAGTGAGTCCAGCACATTCACACTGTGGTGTAACGACCTCTACCATTCGTGTCTGCCATTTTTTAAAAATCTTTTTAACCCCAACACGCCCATCACCATGATCTCCAGCCCCCTCCCTAGCCCTGACGGCCACCCTCTGACTCTCTGGGCCTGCTCCTGCGACAGCTCGTGTCAGCGGGATCACGTAGTATTTACTCTTGGGTGTCTGACTTCACCTATCAGCATAGTGTCCTCAAAGTCCATTTATGTTGTAGCAAGTGTCAAAAATCTCTGTGTTCGCGGGTACGTGCGCATGGGGGTGCGGGGTACATATGTGGGCGGGTGTTTCTGTGGAGGCCAGAGGTCAACTTTGGTGTCACACACACACCCTCCCCCAAGCCATATTTTGGAGGCAGGGTTTCCCACTGCGTGTAGCTCTCCAAGTGAGTGAGGCTGGTTGAAGAGAGTCTGGGGGTGTACTCAATTCTTCCTCTCCAGAATTGGGGTTACAAGTACATGCCACAACATCCAGCTTTCAACATGGGTTCTGGGAGCTGAACTCAGGTCTTCATGGTTGCAAAACAGTCATTTTGCGGACTGAGATATCTGCCCAGCCCCAGCGAGTCGTTCCTTTTTATGGTCACTGTGTTTCACCGTATGCATAAACCACATTCTGTTTATTCAGCCGTCAATGGACGAGTAAGTGTTTCTATTTTTGTTACTGCCACTATGAACTTTATGTACAATAGATTTGCACTGACAATTTCATTAACTTGATATTAAACATGTTTTTGACAGGGGAACACAGGTCTTTAGCTGAGGTTCTTGGCCCCGGGTGTGCCATAGAGTCATCTGTGAGCTAGAAAAAAATACCCATGCTAGGTTCTCCCATGGGCCAACTGAATCAGAACCTAAGGTTGGAACCAGGACACAAGTGTTTAAATCTCCTAGGTGATGTTCTGAGGACCCAAGGTTGGGAGATGCTCTCAGGCACAATCGCTGAGACTCACGTCAGCAGTTCAAGGTCAGATAGAGAACTAGGAACTATCGAATCCCAGGATGCCCTGTGATGCGTCTCCCGTGTGGGTCCCCCTCACCCAGAGCCTCTGCCTGTCCTGGAGTTCCTGCCACAGTCTCTCAGGGGTACAGGGAGGTGAAGACGGAATGTGCAAGATCAAGGGGGTGGATGGGGTGTTCAGCAGCAGCCTTGTCCTCTGGTACCCATAAATTCACCTCTGCTAGGGAATCTTGGAGGGTCCTGTCCTTTCCAGGGGGTACCCAGCCAGGGACAGGTCTGTATCCACATGAAATCACCAAGCAGATGCAGATAGGATGCAAGCCAGCACCCACGCTCAGACCCACCTCTCTGTAGCGTGCAGGGCTGGCTGCAGCTTCAAATGATCTTTTTTTTTAAAATATGAAAGATGAGTTTCTGTTGATAGAGACCCTGAACATACCAGAGTTCATATTTCTCAACCAGGATGGTGGTGTTTGTGTCTCCTGTCACTTAGGGTTCAAGGAATTGGAGTCTTGGGCCTAGCACTCCTGACCACATAGCCCACGCTCGTGAATGGCGCTTCCTCCTGGAGACAGGGATTTACCTCAGCATAGCTTCATTCCGGAGCCACTATTTAGCGATCTGCCAGCCTGTCTGGCATCATGATGCCTGAGCTCACTTTGGTTTGATGTACGAAAGTGTGGGGAAATCACTTTAGTTACTGCCGTAGGATGGATTTTGATAAAAACAACCCCGAAAGTCTGTTTTTATTCTAAATTAACTTTTCTGACTTGGTTCTCTTTCTAGGGGTGTCTGACCCTGGGGTCTTTTGTAAAGAACCCACCCACTGACACAGCATCTAGATCCTAGCTGTATGTTGCCACATCCTGTGGGCACTCTGGGGACATCTGTTTCCAGGCTCCCTGAGCACAGTTTGCAGGAGCAGAGCTGGTGAACCCATGGTAACCGGGCTCACGTGATCCCTTCAGACTTGGTAACCAGTCCTCAGGCAGGCTGCAGAGCCTGGTGATGAGAACTTCCCCTTCCGGAACAGTCTGCCTGACCGTAGCTTCAGGGGGCGATGGGCTCCCTCTATCATTCTTTTTCCATTTGGAGAAAGTATGTGACTGTTGGCACATGCCTGTAATCTCCACCCTGGGCAGGTGAACGCAGGTGGACCCCTGGGTGGGCTCTCTGGCAAGCTAGCCTTGCCTAACCAGTGAGCTCCAGGCCAGTGAGAGACCCTATCTCAAAAGTAGTAAGGTGGGCAAGGCTGAGGGTGATACCTGAGGCTGACCTATGGCTTCCACATGTATACATACATGCATGTACATGTATGTGCATACATATGTGCACTTGCACATACATAAGAAAGCATGCACATGCACACACAGCATTTGGGTGGTGTTTTGGCTCGGGTATAACTCAGTGGTACTGGATGTGCTTGGTGTCCCCAGCAACAAAAAATTTAGAAGAAGACTCACTGGTTTTATGGCTTTGTAATGCCCTCAGTCTCGGTGCCTGCACAGGCAGATCCGGCTGCTCCTCTCTGATGTACCAACATGCTATGTGCATGTGTTCTTGCGAACGTGCTCTTGAACTAGCTGTAAAGTTCCACGGGGCAGGGGCATTGCTGTTCTTGATAAGTATGTGAGTTTGGGATCCTGCGCTGGTGAGTCCGGCTTCTGGGGGCGTTAGGGGCCAGCATCTAGCAGTTGGCTCTGAAGCCCTGAGCCCTGCTCAGCTTGCCCTTCTGCTGTGTGGGTCTCACCCAACATTTTCCATTCTTCTTCCCTCTTGTCTTCAGATAGGTGAGGTCAGCACAACAGGGAGGAGCAGCTGTGACCCCTAAGAGGACACCAGGGCACCCTTCCTCATGTGTGCTCAATGGGATCTGGTGACAGCTCCTCTTCCATCTTTCTCTGCACCCTCTTCTGTGGTCAGATCTTTAAAATTTTAAATATATTTATTTCTGTGCGTTGCCTGCATGTGTCTGTGCACCATGTGCACGCAATGCCCACAGAGCACAGAAGAGGGCGTTGTATCCCTAGGACTAGAGTTAAAGTTGGTGTGAACCACCACGTGGGTTCTGGAAACAGAATCCCAGCCCCATGGAAGAACAGCCAGTGCTCATAACTGCTGAGCCATCTCCAGCCTGCCAGATCTTTTTTTTTTTTTAATAGAATATCTTTTATCTATTATTTGGGAGTTTCATACATGTAAACAAGCATCTTGATCATATGCACCTCAAACTCCCTCTTCCAACTGACTCCCTTGGAGCCCTCCTCTCCTCTCCTCCTGCAGTCAGATTCTGAGATCCACTTTCTGCACGCTGGCTGTCAGGGAACGGTCGTGCCTGGTGTCTCTTTTCAGGAGAGGTTGGCAGACAGTAAGGAGCACCTGCAGATTATCAGATGGTGACTGTCACTCTCCACAAGCCTGAGTGATGCTTTCTTTTGAGAACAGCTAATCCTGGAAGCTGGATTTTTCCATCCAGCTTCTCCAGCCTCCGAGGCAGCAGCCTTCCGCTCTCCTACCTCTTCTCGCACCTCTGGGGCTGAAGTCTGCTCAGGCATCTGCTCACTATTTATTTATTTGTCCAAGAAACCCCAGAACCTCTGATGTAAGGAACCCTTCAGCAAATGTAGACGAACAGAAAAGAGCTCACCGCAAGGAAGGCTCAGCAAAGGTGGGGTCAGGGGGGGGTCGGCAGATCTGACACCATGAACACTGTGTGATGTAACTGCTCAACCCCCCCCCATCTCTAAACCTAGTTCTCCATACTCTCATCCACTCAGTCAATGAGCATTGCTTTAACGCTGTGTGCAGACGGCTCGGGTAAGGGGACGGGCTGCACGCTCAGGGATCCTAAATCATCACCTGATAGGACCGTGAGACCAAGAAAGGCCATAACTGAAAAAATATGCATAGAGACCTGCATATCTGTATATCTGGGGAGAGGAAGAAGCCATTCCATAGGCCAGAAGAGCAAAAGGCTTTTCCTTGTGGCCTCCAGGAGGGAATGGCCTTGAAGGTAAGGGTAGCTCTAGTACCGTGGTCAGAGGAATCGGCATGGACCTCGGCCCTGAGGCCCTGGTGGCTTGTACTGCCATTTGCATTGACTTGCTGTCAGCTTTACTTATACAGGGAGGGCGGGTCCAATTCAAAGACTGAGTCTTGGTCAGAGTGACATAGATGTGCGAGCTGCCTGGGGGTGTAGGGAGGTGAGGCTGGTTTCTTGCAGGGGAGGGACCCTTCTTGGACAGGGAGGATAGGCTGGCCCAGTGTGCACTCTCTGGCTGACCTGCCAACTGTCCTAGCACTGCCTTTATCCAGACGGCAGCCTTTGTCTGTTTAAAAGCAAAAAGTCTAGGGAGCCATGCCAGGAGTTGGGTGGACTTCAAGTTCTCGCTCTGCTTTGAAACCTCCCAAGCTTCTGCTGCTGTTCCTGTTGAGGGATGAAGGTGTGAGGGGTCTGTCAGAGATGGACGGAATGATGGCAGTGAGCCCTTCAAGGGTCCTGCACCCCAGAGCAAAACTCAGGCATCCCCGTGTGGGGATCCCACTGGCAGCCTTCCTCACCTGTGAGCAGAATGCCACCAACCATTCACCAGGCATCCTTCATGCCCTGAGCCAGGCCTGATGGCACAGCCCCGTAATGCCAGAGGCTGATGGTGGGGGGCAGGAAGGGAGCTCAGGAGAGAGGGATGCTTGCTGCTGAAATCGTTCTCTTAAAAATGGGAAGGGTCTATCTTCCAGGGGTGACTTGAAGCCACAGTGGCTGCCTGCCGTGGTGATGTCTCCAGTGAAAGGAGAAGACGGTCTTGGAGACCATGAGATGGTGTCTTGGGCTGTGGTTCTCTAAGGTGGCTGCTCCGCAGAGTTACCTGGGAGCTTTGGAAAGCCCCTGGTTCCCAGACACACCGTAATCCCTGGGTGTGGAGCAGTCTGAATGGGTGGTAAACATCCCTTGGTCAGAACACGTGGCCATGGTTAGGAACCGCTGAGCTGGACTGGGTGAGGCTGTGACCACCTTTGTTCTAGAAGATTCTGGATGTGCAGATTCAGGATCACCTCCCCTGAGATAAAGACCATGCATGGCCTCAAAGTCAAGGTTGCCCTAGGCTATCTCCTCTGTATCTTGCTTCCACTGTATCCATTCCTGTAGCTGGACAGACCTCTTCTTTCTTTCTTTTCTTTTCTTTTTCTTTTTGGTAACCCTTTGAAACAAGTGTCATAAAAAACGGGGCTGCTTTAGGAAGAGCTCTCCTTGTGATAAAAAGGCTACGCACACTTTTTCCAAGCTCTGTTCTCAGCCCTGGTCTCTCTGTCCCAGGGAGTTCATGGTAACTCTCAGCCAGGGTGCTACAGGAAACCTCTGATATGCTCTGTGTGTGGGGGTGTCTAGGCGTGAATATATATATATCATGTGGATTTGTGTGTGCACAGGGGTGCATGCCCGTATATGCATGTACAAAGACCCGAGGAGGACAGCAGATGACTCGTTCCATCACTCCCACCTTATCCTTTGAGTAGGGTCTCTCGCTCAACCTGGAGTGATGTTGGCAGGCACCAAGTCCCAGTGATCCTCCTGTCTCTGCCCCCTACCCCACCACAGCACCGGAGTTGGCGACATGGACCCATGGTCATGCCTGCCATTTTATTTGACTACTTGGGATTCGAACTCAGATTCTTGTGCTTATACAGCAATCAGTTGTGCTCACTGAGCCATATCTCTGGCCCCAAGCTTATATTTTTGAGACAGGATCTCTTACTGGGACCTAGAGCTTGGCGTCTAGGCCAGAATTAGAATGCAGTTAACCATCCCTGTCTTAGTGTTACTTCTCCGTGCTGTAACTTGACCTTCAACTTTTTAGTCTCAAACCCTTTTGGGTGTGTTTGTGTAGTCCTGCGGGTGGAACCTTCCGACCACGTGCGTGTCCCAGCGGCAGGTACCCTGCCTGGAGTCAGCGGCCGCCCGAGGGGCCAGCTCCAGGTGGCAGGTCGGCGTGGGTTTTACTGCATCCTGCCGCGCTGCCGTGGCGGGCCTCTGTGAGTCGGCGAGTGGACAGATGACCTCCTGGGACACGCTT
This sequence comes from Cricetomys ansorgei, assembly GCA_026225945.1. Classification (NCBI taxonomy): domain Eukaryota; kingdom Metazoa; phylum Chordata; class Mammalia; order Rodentia; family Nesomyidae; genus Cricetomys; species Cricetomys ansorgei. The sequence goes on from JAMJFZ010002869.1 coordinate 22,475,171, forward strand.
TGGCGGGTGTCTCGTTTACTGGGGCTTTGGGCGTGCCTTTTATGTGGCACGGTCGGGGGAAGAGGTTGGCCACAAGAGTGGGACTGATTGGTTGAGGCAGGGGCTCTTGGCGCCGCCTCAGATGAACACATTTGAGCCTGCGTCCCCAGCCCGCAGGGGCGGACAAAGCATCTTTGCTTCAGTGGAGCAGGCAGTATTAATGTCTAATAATTTAGCTGGGTTTAAGCCAGGACTAGGGTGTGGAGCGATGAACACCTGCCGTCCTCACCCTCTAGGGGTGACCTGGGGTTCAAGTCAGCTTCACCACACTGTAGTCCTTGGACAGTCCCACATATTTGGATTAGAAAAATACTTTTAGGACTGGAGAGACAGATTAATCAGTAACATGCTTACAAAGCAAGCATGAGGACCTGAAATTGGGCCTTAGAATCCAAGAGTAAGAAAATCTGACAGATCCCTGCAGCTTGCTGGCCAGTCAGCCCAGCCTAGTTGGTGAGTTCCAGGTCAGGGAGAGACCCTGCCTCAAAGTAAAGCTGCATGGCCCCTGAGGATGACACCTGAGGCTTTTCTTTGATGTCCACATGCATGTGCATGCACACACACACACACACAGGCACAGATACACACATACACATGCACACACAGACACACATACACACACATGCACCAACACACATAGGCACACACACACACAGACACACACACACACATGCCCACATATACACGCACATAGACACACACAGACATGCACACACACACACACACACGCACACACATGCCCACATACACACACATAGACATACACACACACATAGACACACACAGACATGCACACACACACACAGACACAGACACACACACACGCCTGCACACACACACAGACACACATGCACCAACACACATAGGCACACACACACACACGCCCACACACACATGCCCACACACACACACACACACACATGCTTTTGAGGAAATTATGCTTTGTGCCTAGCTATCGCTAAAGTAGTTCTTCCTTTAAAAAGAATAGATGGGACATCAGAGCTGCTTACACATCCCTGCCTAGCAAGAGCAAGAACTGACTTCAGGAAGACACCAGCAGAAGGAGCCCATGTCCAGTACTTGGCCTCCTTGAGCCCCATTCTCTTTACTCATGAAATGTCAGTGAGCCCGGCAGTAAGATTTACATGGTCTTGGGTTCATTAAGGCAGGTTAAGCCTGAGCAAGGGGCCTGGTTCTTAAACACTGACTTGGTATATTTTTATAGGAATTTTGCTCTGTATCTGGGGTCACACAGCTGTCTCTGTAAAGAGAGCACACACTATGCAGTCTGCCACAGCCATTATACTCGGTCATTCTAGAATGCATCTGAAAATGAAGTCTCACGATAAGACTTTATTAACGCTGGCTGAGGTCACAAGCTGGCTGCTGGTTCTCAGTTCTAGTCCCTGGGCCCGTTCTGTCCCCCGTTAGAAATAGGACTTGCCCACTGAGTGCTTCGGGTTGACCATTGCTTCTTTTTATGAGTTCACTTTCTCTCTGAAGGTCAGGGTCAGACTAGACAAAGGCTTCAAATGTGCCCCAGGTTTCTCTAAGTCTCGTTTGAGAGTTCTATAGGTTTCTGTAGCCTGGGACCGCTGAGGGGTGGAACCTGGCGTTTCTAATGTCAGCCATTACTTCCACTGAGGATGCTTTGCGGCAGTGGAGAGAGAACCCAGGAGAGAGGCAGACTATGCGAGGGGCGGGTTATGACCCAGTTTGTGGTGAAGGGAAGCCCATTGAGCAGACCACCACAGAGCCCTTCTTCCAGGTAAGAAAACTGAGCTGAGGCTTGCTGCACCCTGACAGCTCCCCCAGATTCCCATTGTCTTAACAAGGAAGGCGCTGGAAGGCTTTTTCTGAGACTAGGGAGCATTTTCTTTTTTAGTCTTTTTAGGCTAAACTTCTCATTTTGAGCTAATTGTAGACCCACACACAACTGGAAACAACACTTCCATTTCCTGGTACCCTCTCACTTCCATTCGCCAGTGGCAGAATTTTGGAAAGCTCTGAGACCCTCTCATCCGCAGTGTAATGCCGTCAACGTAGCCAAGACACGGAGCGCGTCTGTCGCTTCAAGAATGATTTTTTTTGTTTTTTTTTGAGACAGAGTTTCTCTGTTGTAACTCTGGCTGTCCTGGAACTCACTCTGTAGACCAGGCTGGCCTCGAACTCACAGAGAGCTGCCTGCCTCTGCCTCCCAAGTGCTGGGATGAAAGGTAGCGTGCGCCACCACTGCTGGTTACGGTGTTTTGTCTGTTCGTTCGTTTGTTCATTTTGAAACAAGCTCTCATTATGTATCCCTGGCTGGCCTCCGGCTGTGTAGATCAGGATAGCCTCAAACCTCAGAGATGTGTGCCTATGCTTAGGATTAAAGGCATGTGCCACCACGTCTGGTGTGAATGTAAGTTTTTATTGAAATTTTGGGATCCTGGTGGCCTGAAGAGCAGCTTGAGTACATTAATGACTCACTTTTTCAAATGTTGCCGTAGCTGAGCCGTGTCGCCGGCATCAGCGACGCCCCTCTCTGAATTATGGATCCGAGAGCTTTGCAAATGAGCATCTTGTGGATTTCAGAATGAGCCACCCAATGGGTCCCACAGAGAGGATATTTGCCTCTTTACCTGGCAGACGCTGGACAGAAGGAATCTCGGGGCTGACCGCAGACGTTACCTTCCCTTCGAAGCAAGCAACTTTAGGGAAACTTGCCAGGCTGGGTGGAATACATTTGCTCATGCTGGCCGAAGGCAGATGGATGTATGGTACTTGCCAATGTCTTCTCCTACACAATTAGTAGGGAACAGTGGCTGGGGCTGACTAACCTATGCCGTCAATAACATGGGTACATTCTTCCGGGGAAGCTGCTGAGGGGGAGCGGTGATGCACAGCTGTCATCCCAGCCCTAGGGAGATGGGGATGGCCAGCCCACTTAGCCTAAATGGTAAGTCCTGAGCTAGTGAGAAACCTGTCTCAAAAAGGACTGGAGTCTGACCTCTGGCTTCCACAGGCATTCACGCACACACACACACGTATGAAATAATGCTTCACACAGATGTCTGCCCTTCAGTTAGTCAGCTGGAATCTCAACAGTCCACCCTTTCAGGCACTCTGACTACAGCCTGCAGAAGAGAGACGCAGAGTGAAGCAGTCACACACCTCAATCGTGAGCAGCAACTACACACCTGCACTAGGGTGCTGCCCACCTCTCAGGCAGGCTCACCAAGCTGAGGCTAGCCTCAGGGCCATCTGGAGATCAGGCTTTAGGTACCACTGCTAAGGACCCAGGACCCAGGTTTCTGTCCCCGGTTACCTAAGTGAAGATGATCTCTAAGTTCCCTCATCTTATCCATGGCTCTCAAGTGACATTGAAGGCACCCAGGAGTGTCCACGTCTAGCACTCACGACGATGATGTCAGTCCTAAGTCACCAGCAAACCCATTTGATCTTCAGATCAGCAGAGTAGCTGACGTGGTTGAGAAGTAGGTCTTTGGAGTTTGGCCAATCATATTGGCTTACTCGGAAAGAACCAAATATCTGTGCTCCGCACTCTCAGTGTGATGCCGTTTGGAAGTGGAGAGTCTGGGAAACTGATTGAGTCATGAGGGCAGACCCTCAGTACACACACACACACACACACACACACACGCACACACACACACACACACAGGCCAGAAATCAGCCTTGGGTGTTTGTTCTTTTCTTTCTTTTTTTTAACAAGGCAATTACTTTGCAGACTGAGCTACCTGCCCTGCCTGAATTAGTGTCTTGTGGAGGTAGATTGAGGACCTAGCCATGTGAGGACATCAGAAGTCGGCCGTCTGCAACCCACAAGTGAGCCTCGCATTTAAAAAGTGGACCTTGTCTTACGCCTGTTGGGAGAGGGCAAACCAGGAGTAGCTGACCAACATGCAATGGACTCTGTTGCTTTCCGTTGTATCTGTTTTGTTTATTTTGCGTGTGTGTGCTTTTATTTGGACACAGTTGGGCGATATCTTTCTTTTTGGGTGTGGATTTATTTTGTTTTCTTGGTTTTTTTTGGGGGGGGTTGGTTGTTGTATTGGGTTTTTGTTTTTGAGAAAGAACTTAAAGTTGGTGGGTAAGAAAGGGTCTGGGGGAGGGGAAATATGATCAAAATATATTTAAATTTAAAATTCTTTTAAATAGTAAAAATATAATAAAAAAAGAGAGAAAGTTGGACCTTGGAATCCTTTGGGTTTCGGATTCACCCATCTGGGATACTCACCTGATAAAGTCTACATAGACATTCCGAAGTCAAAGTCCGAAATCTAGGTCCCTCTGCCCCAGGGCACACTGGAGAAGGGATGCTTAACTCGGGTCTGTACAGAGCATGAGCTGGGTGATACTCGAGATATTTCCTGCTGTCGTGGTGAGCTTGGGCACTGTTTAGCGCCTCTCTTCTCCAGCCTTAGAATGCCAACCCTGATCCCAAATAAAAAGTAACCTGCCTTCTCTTCCCTCTCTCTTCCTCCCATACCCAGCATCCTGTGGGGCTGTAGACTGTGGTCATTTCACTGATTCCCTAATGACCCGCCTACATTTGCATTGTTGCTGCAGCAGCAGAACCAGTGTTGAGCAATGAGTAGCTCATAAACAGCAATCTCTGGCCCGGAGGGGACCAGGATGTGTTGTTTTGACAGTGTCACACGGTCCTGAATCAAGTTCCCATTGGTTGGAAACCTTGTTCTGCCTCCATGGAAGAGAGGCCAGTTCTCCAGACCCCGTGGCGTTGTCAATGGGGAAAGTGAATCAGCACCGGTGGAGTTTTGGTTCCTGCTTCCCTCGTGAGAAGAGCTGAGCATCGTTTCCTATTTGAGTCATCCAGGCTCCAACTCTGCAGGCAGTTCATCGTTCATACCCTTCTCTCTGCAGACATGCTTGCTTGGGCTTGGTGGTGTTAGATCGGTCAAGTTGAGGGACAGATTCTTCAGTGGCCAGCTTAGTGCAGCCAGGAATGGGCTTCTCCAGTTCAGGTCTCTAAAGCAGCTAATTGTCCCACGTGTGCCTGTCACAGTCCTCTGGGGCTGGAGCTACCCCCAGCCACCCACAGAGAGAACCGCCTGGGCTTTGTGTTCCTCTTGTGAGGTTGGTCACAGGGATTTGCCTGTGGGAAACTCAGAGCTGGAGCCGGGGCCTCAGGGTGCCAACCTGCCCCAGGAGAGATGTGTCCAGACCCTGCGCTAGCCTCTACATCACTGACTGGACTTCTTTTGACTCCTTCATTTGTTATCAGAAACATGTCCACAGTGAAATGGATTCTTTTCCATCTGGAGAGGCAGCGGTGGTTAGAAGGGGTGAATGCCTACCCATGATGCTTACAGTCTGGTGGGAAGGAAACACACGTTGTCCGGGCTAGGGACGGAGTGTGTGAAATAGAGCTCCCAGCTCACATGCCTCTCTGACAGGAAAATCAGCGCGTGCCTGTGGGACCTGGGGACTCTGGTGAGGCATGTGTGCGCATGTCTGTGTGTGTGTGTTTATATGTGTCTGTGTGTGTGTGTATCTGTGTGTGTGTGTGTGTATGTATGTCCATGTGTGTATGTCTGTGTGTATGTGTGTGCATGTGTTTTGTGTATCTGTGTATGTGTGTTTGTGTATGTCTGTGTGTGTGTCTACCAGTGTCTGTGTGTTTGTGTATGTGTGTATGTATGCCTGTGTGTGTATATGTTTGTGTGTATCTGTGTATATCTCTGTGTGTGTGTATGTGTGTGTGTGTATGTCTGTGTGTCTGGGTATGTCTGTGCCTGTGTGTGCCTGTGTGTGTCTGTGTGTGTCTGTGTATGTGTCTGTATGTCTGTGTGTCTGTGTGTGTGTGTGTCTGTGTGTCTGTGTGTCTGTGTATGTCTGTGTGTGTGTGTGTGTGTGTGTGTCTGTGTGTGTGTGTGTCTGGGTATGTCTGTGTCTGTGTGTGCCGGTGTGTGTGTGTGTATCTGTGTATGTCTGTGTGTGTCTGTGTGTGTGTGCCTGTGTGTGTCTCTGTGTGTGTGTGTGTGTGTGTCTCTGTGTGTGTGTGTGTCTGGGTATGTCTGTACCTGTGTGTGTGTCTGTGTGCGTGTCTGTGTGCGTGTCTGTGTATGTGTCTGTATGTCTATGTGTCTGTGTGTGTGCCTGTGTGTGTGTGTCTGTGTGTGTGTGTGTGTGTCTGGGCATGTCTGTGTCTGTGTGTGTGCCTGTGTGTGTGTGTCTGTGTGTGTGCCTGTGTGTGTGTGTGTGTGTGTTGTCTGTCTGTGTGTATGCCTGTGTGTGTGTGTGTGTGTGTGTCTGGGCATGTCTGTGTGTGTGTGTGTGTCTGTGTGTCTGTGTGTGTGTGTGTCTGTGTGTCTGTGTATGTCTGTGTGTGTCTGTGTGTGTGTCTGTGTGTGTGTGTGTGTCTGGGTATGTGTCTGTATGTCTATGTGTCTGTGTGTGCCTGTGTCTGTGTGCCTGTGTATGTGCCTGTGCAAGTATTTGTGTGTGTGTGTGTGTGTGCTAAGACTGTGCATGGTGACTAGCAAGGCCCTGAAAGCTGTTCCTCACGGGGAGAAGAGAACAGTCCAGGGACCCACTAAGATGGCCTCCCAGCAAGGCCTCATGGAGAAGGCAACATTTTGCCAAAGAGGGAGTGAAATGAGGGTTCTTGAGGGGATAGCCACTCTGCAGGCCTGCAGACAGGTGGTTGGGACCTAGCAGGGTAAGAGGGGCTAGAGTCAGGTAAAGGAGGGCATAGTCATTGATGTAAAAGGCAGTTCATTATTTGGTAATTCAATCCCTGGTTTTTGGAGGTTTCAGCCTCCATACAATCTAGTCTCTAAGCCTAAACCTAGAACATTTCGGCCTCTGAGACTTACTGCTGACTGACTCACTCTAGCTAGCTCCTTCTGAACTCAGAGCTGTACAGAACTCAACTGTCTCTTTTGGTTGGCTGATTCAACTCATTCACTGTTCTGGCTCAAACTCTTCTCCAAGCCGACTGGTTCAAACTGACCTCCTGAGCTGGCTGACTGTTTCTGACTGAATTCTTCTGACTCTGGCTGACTCTAGCTGACTCTGGCCGACTTCTGCAACATCTCTGACTGAACTACTCTGCTCAGCTTCAAACTGACTCTTTCTCCTAAACTCACTTTCCTTCTGCTGAACTGCCTCTGGGTCTTATCTGACTGATTCTCTGATTACCTGCCTCTCTGAGCTGAGAGCCTGCTTTTATATCCTGAGAGTTGGGCATGTCCTCACTCTACTAACTCTTCCTCTTCCTTGTTCGTCTCTTTGCCTGCTCTTCACTCTGATTCATCTCAGACATCACTTTGCCAAGTCTTCACCTTGATTCACTCTCAGACTTGGGACTAAAGGCATGTACTCACTCTGTACTTCACACCGTCTCTGACTTTCCCCTTCTCAGTTCACTAGCACGCTCTGACTCAATCTCCTTCCATTATCTCAGTCTCTACTGCTTCTTCTCTTAACTCTGAACTGACTGTGAACTCTGAACTGAGAACCATGAACTGAGAACGTGACCTATTTCTGCACTGACTGCTTCCTTTTACATCCTGAGAGCTGGGATTAAAGGTGTGCACCACCATCACCTTCTGAGCTGAGTTACTTAAAGGCATGTTCTACATTCCAGCCAGATCACACAGGCCTGGAATGTGATCCTTTCCCAGAGCAACCATCTTACTGGATTGAAAGATTAAATATTCCTCTACAGGAGGGTCAGAGGATGAGCTCTAGAGATGGAAGGAAGGTGGGTGTGTCCCAGTGTCACACATCCCCAGCAACAGGAACTGACGCTGCACACAGATACTGACAGCAGCAGTCACTGTGGGTCCTGATCTTAGGTGGAGGCTAGACGGCATGCTTAGGTGACTTCCCAGAGGGTCAGGCAAACCCCCATCCTGAGTGTTTGTGCTTGCAGATGAAGATGTGCGGACATTTGCAGTTCATGCAGACACTGACCTGTTGTTTTAACACAGACTTAGCATCCCTGGGACCAGAAGGGTTTGGGATGCTTTTCAGTTTTGAATATTTGCATATACATAATGAGAGGTCTTGGGTATGGGATCCAAGCCTAAACAAGAAATCCATATATATTTTATGTACTTTATGCCCGTAGCCTGGAGGTCATTTTATTTAATATTTTTAATGTATCTGCATTTTTACTTTGGTCTGTCACATGAGGTTGGGTATGGAACTCTGTTGTTTTATTGAAAATGTTTCAGATTTTGGAGTACGCTGGATTTGGGATTTTTCCATGCAGGGCGCTCAAATACAACAAGCCAGAATGGTCCTGGCCACAACAGAGAGTGAAGCTCTGACTGGGTTGCTGTGAGCAATCAGTACATGGAGATCCAAGGATGTAGTGCCTGGAGCAGCCTTCATGCTCGGGAGTCTCCAGCAGAGCAGGCCACTCCTCTCTGACACAGCATTGGCCAGTTGCTATGGGTAGAGGACAAAGTCCAGAAAGCCACAAGCATGACCAGTTCTCAGCGGGATCTGGCTCTGCTCTCGTTTCAAGCTCCTCTCTCTCACCAGCCTGATAGCCCAGGTGTTCTGGGCTCTCTCCCACACCCACAATGACTTTGAGGGTCTCGTAATGTAATGTAGCAGAGCCTTTCTGGCAGGGTTAGCACTGAACTGGCCTTGGAGCTGACCACCACATGGCATGTTGTTGGGGTTGCTGGAGACAGACAGTGGCTGGTGCAGACTGGGCACTATGGCTTCCTTCCCATGTTGGCAAGTATCAGCCAGATCATTCCATTCTCCCCTGGGATCAGGGCCATGTTCCTTAATTTGTTGAGACATGAGGCATGTTGTCACTGAAGGCTGCCTCATTTCATAGGCTTCTTTGGAGGAGTAAGCTTGGGATGAGCTGTGTCAGGACTTGGTACGACTAAGACCCAGGGAGAACAATGTCCTAGGTAATCAATAGACGTCAGAAAGGACGGTTCCGTGAAGAATTGGATATCCCAGCATTAAAGCAGAAACAGGTCACCTTTATTGAATATCACAAAGGTAACCAAACTACAAAGAAAATATGATGCCTGTCCAACCAGAAGAGACATTCGTGGTAGACCTTGTTTTCCATTTGAGGTGGGGTTTTGTTTGTTTATAAGCAAAGTAAGAGAATTTAGTAAGGAAGGTGAACTTCCAGAGAAGGAGTTAGGCTGAAGCAGGGGTAAGGTTTTTTAATGGGGGGTGGGAGGGATTGTGTGTGTCAGTGTGTATGCGTGCCTGTTCGCGTGTGGACACGCACAAGTGTATGTGTAGGTATGGAGGTCAGAGGACAGCCTTGCGTGTCATTTCTCAGGTCTCTCACTTACCTGGAACTTTACCAAATAGGCTAGGCTGGCAGCCAGTGAGTTTGCAGGGATTTGCCTGCCGCCCTTTCCCAATGCACCAGCGTGGGGATTAGAGGTGCGCATCCCTGTGCTGGCTCTTTACATAGACCGTGGGGATCTGACCTCAGGTATTCTTGCTTATGAGGCGAGCACTTTACTGACTGACTCCTCATAGCCTGTTTTCCATTTTGATGTGTGGTGGCTTTTAGAGAGCGTCTTGCTGTGTATGTAGCTGAGGCTGGCCTCGAATGCACAGCCTTCCGTCTCCACCTCCCTAGGGCTGGGATGACAGTCACGCTGCACCACAGCCAGCCTTAGAGGAGATATTTGTACGTCCATGCTCATAGCTGCCATATTCATAGCAGTCAAAAGAGGGAAGCAACTAGAATGCCTGTTAACAGTTTAATGGATGGACCAACGTGGTCGGTACAAACGATGGGATAGTAGCCGGCTTTTAAAAGGAAAGGGATTCTGGTCCATGCTACAGCAGACGAAACCTGGGGCATCACACTAAAAGCAACGAGCTCGGCCCAAACCTACGTGTTTCCAGTCTTGGAGGCTCCTGGAATAGTCAAATTCATAAAGATGGAAAGTAGAATGGGGTTGTAGAGGCTGCGCAAGAGCATGGGAGTTACTGATGTACAGTCTCTGTTTGGGAAGACACACAGTCCCGGAGACTGACGGTGGTGACTGCGCATCAGGGCCGGCAAACCGTGCCCTTGAGTGTGGTCGGCGATGAGCGGTGCCCTGTGTATGTCAGCGTGATTTCTAAAACTGACCTGTATGAATTGGACTTCAAAATCATAGCACATCAAGGAAATTGGTTTCACTCTGTCTCAGACTGTCCAGGGGCCTTCCTCGGGTCAAGCTTTGTTCTGGGGCTGTGTTGTTAGCTGGCCCAGCCTGACTTGTGGTCTAACCTGGTGCAAAGCCCTCTTAATATCCTCCCTGCCCTCCTTCTCACCCTGCCTCAGTCAGGAGGCAGCCGAAGCGCTCCCAGGTGCCATTAAACATTTCTACACGCAGAGATGTGTATGTAGAGCAGAACTGTAGACGTAACAAGTCATATGGAGTGAGCCTGTGACTGACAGTTCCAGAGGCAGCTTTTCTAGGGCCCCCAAAAGCCATCTCCTGCCTGCTTCTTGTGTTTCCTAAACTGAGCTCAGCTTGCTTGATCTTACTTTAAAAAACCTTTTCTTAGTGAATGAGCTCTGTGTCTCTGTCTCTGTCTCTGTCTCTGTCTCTCTCTCTCTCTCACACACACACACACACACACACACACACTGTTCCCCCTCCTGTTGCTGTAGCTCACATTTGTTAGGGTGCCTTTTTAGTAGGTGGAGCATACCTACCTCATCCCTATGCACTGTAAACATATGGGCTGTTGTTTCCCGTGTACACCAGGCGCTCCTGTCACCTGGCCCACCTGCTCACGTTGAAGAAGACATAGAAATAGAGAAACCAACCACTTTCCCAATCTGTACCAGCCCATGTTCCTTCTAGTGTGTTTGTGAGTTCTGGTAATTCTAGAATTTCACCTAAATTTGGTTTTGATGGCCTTGCAAATGCTAAGCTCTCTGCAACAGCACTTTAGTATGATTATACACAAGTAGAGCTACTAGTTGACACTGATTTGTTGAAGGGGGATAAGTGAGGATTTTCTGAGCAAGAAACCTTGTGGAAAAATGGCCACGGTGCGCATCAAAAGGTTTTTGTGGAGTCGGGTAGGTGGCTCACTTGGTAAAGAGCTAAGCAAGCATGAATAACACGAATACCTGAGTTCAGTTGCCAGCAGCCATGTCAAAAGCCAGAAGCGGTGTCATGCACTTTTAATCCTAGAACCGGGAAGGCAAAGACAGCCTTAGGTTCCAGTGAGAGGACCTTGTCTCAAAACAAACAAGTTCAACAGCTCCTTAGGATAACATTCAAGGTTGACATATGGCTTCCATGCACCACATGCACACACACACTCACACACATGCACACATACTTACACACTTACACATACACATGCACACACACATGCATACATATTAATATGTACACACACTCATACATGCACACACAAATGCACATACATGCCACACACTCACACACGCACACATGTACACACACGCATACACACTCATAGATACACATGCACACACACATACATGCATACATGTATACACACACATTAACATGCACACACACTCATACACACATGCACATATATGCATGCACATACATGGCACATGCACACACACATGCACATATGCACACATGTACATACATATGCATACACACTCAATCACACACATACACACACTCTCACACACGTTCACACACACACACAAGCATTTCCTTCCATCTCTTCTTTAATAAATGAAGGATTTTTACATGGAGATGAGTGTATTGAATAGCCTTCCAGCCTGGTATTTTTTCTTCTCTGTCACGTGGTTTGTGGTAAATCAGAGTTTTTCTGGCATAGGGTTCTTTCCTGGAAGTGGAATTATTTGAGCAGAGCACACATATTTTTAAGGCATTGATTTGTCAAACTACTTTCCAAAGGAAATCATACTGGCTAGCCATCTGTGGGCTAGAAAATTCTCTCTCTCTCTTTTTTTTAACCAAACCCATTTTAAATTAGAAAAGTTCTGGGGTGCCTGGTGACCTGAGTTTCATTCTTGGAACCCACACAGTAAAAGGAGAGAAAGAACTGACATCACAAAGTTGTCCTTTGACCTCTACTCACATCTTAGCGTGCACCCCCCCACACAACAGCAGCAGCAGCAGCAACAAAGATGACTTTTAGAAATACAACAAGGTAGATAATTAGTGTTATGGAATTTCATATGCTTGCTGTTCAAGTTCTCCCCGTGCGTAAAAGCAAGTTGGCTTATTGGTCCGAAATCATCCCTCTTGTTCCAAGCTCTGTAGCTTCTTTCCTATGACATAAACAGCTGACATTGGTGGGTTTTGTCCACCTGGGGAGTGTGCAGTTGTCAGAACAGGAGAGTCCTTGGTCTAACTGACTGAGGAAAAGCTGATCAGACATGAGCTTCGTCATGGCTACTGGCCTGGAGCGTGGACATGTCAGCCTGGGTCCTGGGCTGAGTCCAGCCTCATATGAAACCCCCTCTGGGTCTAGACTCAGTTTCTCCTGTTCATAACAGGAGTCGGAGCTAATATTCCCACCGAACCCCTTGTATTTTAGTACCATTCTGAAGAATCCAAATGTTTGAAGGCCAGAAGGGAAATCTTTAAGTGAAGGGATTTGGGGCATTCTCATTGGCTGGAGAGGATGTGCTGGCGAGGTACCTACTGCACACTTGGCTTATAAAATTTTATATTCCCATACTGCACACAGTTTTTAACATGTGGACATGCTGACTCTCCCCGCGTGATCCTTGCAGAAGCTGTGTGAGGTAGGAAGAAACTGTCTCAGGCTATAAGCATCCATGGATGGTATGGGAACAGCTACATGGAGAAGCCAAGAAATCCCTGGGCTGCCCACCACCCCTGTGAGTGTGCAAGCCTCCCTCCACTGCCTGTGAGTGTGCAAGCCTCCCTCCACCACCCCTGTGAGTGTGCAAGCCTTCCTTCCCAAGTTGTCCTCTTATCTGGGTTTGTGGTATGCAACAAACACATTCATGTCACCTGTCCAGCTTGAGTCATTCCTCAGGTGACCGAGCTAATAAGCTTCTTGACTCCTGGGTCTGCCACCGCCCTTTGTACCTCCCAGACACATGTGCAGGTGACCATAGAGCCTCCTCCTGGGATTCCTACCACACAGATCCTTTATGTCCAGCTCAGCTGCACTTTTCATAGGACCAGACATTTTGCATACTGGTGACATTAGAACAAGACGCTTGAGCCTTGTCAGCACACACTTGAAAAGAAAGGGAATATTCTCCACAAAGGTCATGGTATTGCCATGTTCCCAGCATTCACTGGAGCTTGGCTTCCATGTCAGAGGCGACAGCATGTGCAAAATCACAGATGTCCACGGCCCAGTGTGCCCATGGCTGTGACTGTCTCCCCACACGTGTCTCTGCTGAGGGTTGTTGACCGATTATGTAAGAGAATGCTTTTTAGTTCTGAAGATATCATTTGAAAGTGCAAAAATGTTCCCTGTGCTAGCTATTAAAAAAAAAGTGTTTTAAAAACGATCTTCAGCTTCGTGTATTCTCCTTGAGATGTGTCACGTGGGGGAAGAGAAGCCATGCAGACCAGGAGTAGTGGGGGTAGGTGAAGCCATTTAAGAGAAAAATTGTCAAAATCTCCGCTACACAAAATTTTCCTTGTTGTCTAGATTTGCAAAAGCCACTAAAGCCAGTGAAGGTTGGGATCAGAAGGGAAAACGCAAAGGGAGAGACCTTCCCCAGCCAGCAGCAGGGGTGTATTCATTCCCAGGCAAGCTCAGGTATGGGACAGAGTGAGCAGAATGAGGTCTTTACCCACATGGTGCCACAACTGCAGGGCAGGGTCGGAGGCTGGGAAGCAAGTGACTGGGAGAAGGAACAGTGCAGATGATGTTACCTCTTGAATGAGGGCAGCTGGGTAGGCATGGTGGCTACGAGGGGCAGCTCTGCTTTGGTAGCATTGACTATGAGGTCCCCATGGCTCTTCCAGGCAGGACAAGTATCTAGCTGAGGTTGGAAATGGACCTTGGACATCAAATAGGTCAGAGGCTGGCTGTGGAATCGTGAGGTGGAGTAAAGATCATTCCTTGGGAAATACCCAGTCTTGAGACCCATCCCTCCATCCCTAACACACACAGACCGGGAAGATTCCAGAACAATGTCTGGCTCCCATGTGCTTAAGAGATTTTTGAAGAATTGTGTGGAGCTGATGGCTTGCGCCCCAGAGGAGGTCATAGCAGACCTGGTTCCTTGGCCTAGTGTTTGGGGAATAAGGCCTGGAATTTTCTGTTCTTCCTTGGATCAGAATGTAAACCTCAGGCCCTAGATTCCTTGTAAACTCCAGTGTGGCTGGCCCTGGAGGTCTCTGATGTCTCAGCTCTATGCCAGGCCTGACCTGCTCCTGTTTGGCTTCACAGGGCTCTGGAGAGAGAGAGCCTCAGTGCTCCATTCCCAAGGTGGCTGGTGCAGGTAAAACCTCAGCCACACCATCTCCACATGTCCAGTTCCCTCTGAGTCTGTGTTTCTACCCATCCAGGGGATTCTCTGCTGACACCCTGGAGTGGACTGGAAGGTGGGATAGACAAGCCAGGCAGGCCAAGCCCTCTAATTTACATCACCCATCCCTACTCAAATGGATGCCTACAGGGAGGGTCTGAGGTCATGGTAGGGGAGCTGTTCGATGTCCCAGGAGCTGACGGGGAAATAGAAACTTTGATGAAAAGTGAGGGGAGTATTCTCAGAAGCCCGTAGCCCTGCTATGGATAGTCGCTGGAAATGCTGGCTGGCCTTCTCATGAGACCTCTGACCTTCGGTTAGGGTCTCCAGACTCCTCCATCAGCCCTGGGATTGCAGTCTGTGTGTCTGATGTAAGTTCATTTGCACAGGATTCTAGCCACACCGATGGCACAGTGTTCCTTGTCTGTGGCACCTCAGGTGCTCCCTCGCCTCTGTCCATCTTCTTCCAAGTGCTGCTGGCTTCTTCTTTACAGTTTACACAGCACTACCCCATAGAAGCATCCCCCAGCTTGCTCAGCTCAGGCAGTGTTATTCTGTTTTTCCACCGCCGCTTTCATGACATAATTAGATTATAATTATCAGTGTGTCACATAATTAGCTTATCATAATTAGCTGTCTTCCCAGACAGGCTGTGAGGGCTCACACCAGCTGGTGGTGGGTACATGATGCTCCCTAACCTCTGTGGAGTAGACTGATGGAGACTGTTGGTGCTTATGGACAGGGTGCTCTGCTTGCCCACCCCTGTGGTGGGGGGGACCCAGGGAAGTGGGATGGTCAAGAAGAAGCCAGGTGGGGGAACCCTGCATGGGAAGGAGGAGGCAGATGACTGCTCTTGAGGACAAAGGACAGAAAGGGGCTGGGAAGCCCAAAGAGTTATCCATAAACACACGGGGTAAAGATGGTACGTATATACATATGTATATATATATACAGCGGCAGTGTTCAGAGATGGGACAGTGACTGTGGGCAGGAAAAGTGACTTTGGACAGCAGTGAAAACAATCTTATTCCCTTGGTGTCGCTGATCCCATGGGGGGGAGGCAGGAGAGGAGAGGAAAGAAGGAAGGGAGGGAAGAAAGCAGAGAAGGGGAGGGAGTCACCTCTGCCCAGAATTTTCCTCTCTGTCTTTACACAGCCAGTTCCCTGCCTTCCGTCAGATCTCCCTCCCACTATCCCCATAGGAACCCAGAGCCACCCTTTGCCCCTGCCAGATGACAAACCGCACCAGTGTCCAGCGGGGTGGGGTGGGGCTCCCGTCGGAGCATGCAGGACAGAATCACAGCGTCAGGCACAGGAGTGATGACCAACCGAGCTCCTCTCTTGCCCCTTCCCTCCTCCCAGCGACCTGTTCACATTCCCGTGCATCACTCGGCCCTGCCTCTCCCTCGCTCACCTGTCTTCTTAGCCTGTTTTTCTAGTCGAGCTCATATGGTTACCCCCACAACCTTGGGGATACCTTGTTCTGAATGGGGCTGTCCTCCCTCAACACAGTCAAGCCGCTTGGTGTTGACATCATCCTACTCTGCCCAGACCCTACCATCCACACACCGGGGCCTCCTGCTGTCATTCAGCTCTCCTTACCTCATATTCTGGGGATGCAAAGTGAGTTCAGCTGAAATCCTCCTGGCCGAGCTGGGGTGCTGGGGAGTTTCTGGGACAGCCACTTGGGTTGTTAGAACTCTGGGTACCCCAGAGCCTTGCTGTCACCTCCGGGATCCCCACTGGGAGCTGGGTCTTCTGTAGGACTTTCAGCTCATAGTCAGGTCTTTCTGTCCGGACAGCCAGCCTGGTGGGCTTATCCTGATCCCCACAGTCCTCTATGGTCTGGAGCTCTCTGAGCTGTGAGGACAGTTGAGCTCTGGGCGCTCATTCTCTCTTTCTAAGCTCCCCCCTGAGCTGGGTATTTATTGTAGCTTGTCTTACACTGTGACGTGTTGGGGACAACCAGCCAGGCTCCCTTCGTAGCATCTTAAAATCACTTGGCGTAGCATGCACACCAGGTCCCCAGGCAAACAGAAGGTGGCTAGAGCATCAGTTCCTGGTCGGCAATTCCTATGTGTTGACCACCATTATTGAAGTGTAATGTATAATAACCATTTCTTACAAGACTTACGGAAACTGAGGCCCAAGGTAAGAGAAAAACGAACTTGTACAAGGTCACATGGTCTGAGTGGCAGGGATAGGATTGGTTAGCTCGGTGCTGGTCAGAGCCAGAGGTCAGCGGTAGTTCTCAGGTGCCTCCCGTATGCCCTGTGAGCATTCTTTGAGCAAGTATACTGGTGCACTGTGTCATAACAGGCAAGCAAAGGCAGGCAGAGGGCCACACTGTTCAGTTAGTGAGTGGTGGGTCTGAGATGTACAGTCACACACTCAGACCCGCCTCTAACCCCATGGAGCTGGAGCGGTGATGGGACAGAATTTTGTTCGCAGGAGGATGACTCCCAGCCTGGTTTAGAAGGGCAGACATCCTTATGAGCTGGAATGTTCCACCTAGAAAGTGATTGGGAATCGAAGGGTTGCCAGAAAAGAGGCCAGCTGTGTAGACAGCTGTAGAGACTCTAGCAAGAACCTCTAGGAGACCGAGGACCCACCCTGCTGTAAAGGTCAGCTTGGCCAGGTCGCTGATGCATGCTGGGCTTCAGGGAGTGATTGAAGCATACACCAGCCCCTCCAGTCTTACTGCGTGAGAGAGTTTGAGAAGAGTGATACGCACAGGAGGTAATGCTGCAGCCCGGGGCCAGGTGGAGACAGAGAGAGGCAGGATGGCTGCCTGTGGTCTCTGGGCCTGTCAGATGATGCCCAGCAGGACTTAAAGGGACAGTGGATTCCCGTGCTCATCATACTGGCTTTTTGTATATGGTATTTCTGAGAAGTGACATGTCTGAGGACAGGTGCCTTGAGTTCCTCCAGTAAAACAGGTTTGGGATTCGATTGCTAGTATAGTATTAAAGGCCACCAGCTTGCTGTTAAAGACAGCGAGCCGAAATACATCCTATCTTGCAGGACACATCATCAGTCTCCTCAGAGCTCATTACAGAAACAAACAAACAAACAAAAATCAATTAAAAACTTAAATCCAGGAAGTCAAGAAATGGAAAATGTCAACAGTTTTTTGAAGCTGGAAAGCAGAGGTCTGGGAAGGAGGTTGGCTGTCTAGAGAAGGCTGCAGCAGGGGTGCAGCAGGGGTGTGCAGGGGTGGGCAGGGGTGGGCAGGGGTCAGAGCAACAGAGGTTGGTGCACCTGTCAGACATTTTGTCACCGTGACAAACACCTGGGAGAAACACTTAAGGAGAAAAACGTTTTTTGGCTCTTGGTTTTAGAGGTTTCCACTTGGCCTTGTCCATGGCCAGGGGCCTGAAGTGAGGCTGGGCATCATGTAGGGAGTGTGGGCTGGGCATGGAAGCTTACCTTATGGTGGCCAGGGAGCAGAAAGCACCTCTATGCTAGCTAGCTTCTTCTTCTCCTTAGTGCCATCTAGGGTGCCAGCACTCAGACTTAGTCTGTTGAATGGTACCACCCAGGTTCAGGGTGGGTCTCTCCCCATTGGCTGTTTTTGGAAACACCCCACAGATACCAAGAAGTGTGCTTCATCAATCTCCTACGTGCCTTTTTTGTTTTATTTTGTTTTTGGTTTGTTTGTTGTTTTTTGAGACAGGGTTTCTCTGTTGTAACTCTGGCTGTCCTAGAACTCACTCTGTAGAATAAACTGGCCTCGAATTCACAGAGGTCCACCTGCCACTGCCTCCTGAGTGCTAGGATTCAAGGTGCGTGCTACCACCTGGCTTCCTACATGCCTCTTAACCCAGGCAAGTTTATAGCCAATATTAACCAGCATATCTGACTAAGGTCAGGTCCCCTTGCTCTGTGAGTGCTAATAGAATACCCTTTGCCTTCAGAAGCAAATGAGTGTTCCCTCCAGAGAGAAGGAAGCTGAGGGTCTGTGGAAGAAAGTAATTGAGAGGGAGTATATATTTGAATGCCAATACCCACAGGCCATTTCCCACCTCAGCCAGCTGGTGGCCAGTCTAGCCCCTGTCAGGAGACTAGAAAGTTCCTCTCTAGGGAGACTGCTCAGCCTGAGTGCAGCGCTCTATAGACCCTACTGTCTCTCTGCATTCTGGTCCCAGTGCCCTCCCACAGTCTGCTATGAATCCTCAACAGGAAGGACTCAGCCGGCAGCCTGGGCTTCACCTCTCCTCTGCTCTTCCCTTCTGCCATTAGTCAGATATTTGCTGACCACCCCAAGACTGGGACCCCTGATTTCAGATGACTAAGACACTCAACAGCCTCTGGGGTCAGCCTGTGTCACGAGGTACCCCATTAAGGTGCTGCAGCCCCCTCCCTCATGGTCCAGACTGCCACAATCGGAGGATGGTGATATGAGAGGTGGTAAGAACTTTCAGGTGATGTTGTGGCTCTGACCTGTGACATCCATAAAATAATCAGAGTCCTGGGACATCTTAAAGGTGGGATGCAGGCTATAGGAAGGAAGACAGCACGTATAAAAGCAGGTAAGTATCAACCAGTACTGGAGGGTAGATGGGATAGGAGTTACCAGAGTGTCTAAGTTTCCTGCCAGCCCCTGGGATCTGGGTACAGGGTAAGTGAACCTCACTAGGTAGACTCACCCCTCACCTCCATGGCTCAGACCTAATTAGAACAGCAAGGTGTCAGGATCATGACCTGGCTGCCTTTGACCTTTACTAACTGCTTCTCACCTGTCTCTAAAGCTGGTTTTGAGCAGAGTCTGATCCTGTAGAGAAAACAGCTCATGGGCATCCCCCAATGGGCAGTGAACAATGCGCTTGCTCTACAAAGTGTCTGAGAGGTGATGGGGAACTATCCCGAACCACAGTGTGTGTGTGTGTGTGTGTGTGTGTGTGTGTGTGTGTGTCCCCTATTGAAGGCTGCAGAGCTGGGGGTGGCAGAGTGGGGGTGGCAGCATCCTACAATCCAGGTGCCTCTGGGTGAGGGTTCTGCAGAGAATGTGCCCAGTTCCAAAGCCAAGGCCCCAACATAATGACCAGCCCCTCTGTATCAGTCACTTTCCATTGCTGTAATACAACACTGCAACCAAGAGCAACTTATAGAAGAAAGAGTTTATTTTGCTTTACACTCCCAGAATGGGAGTCCATAATGTCAGGGGAAACACATGGCAGCAGTCAGCTGCCGGGGAAGCTGAGAGAGCTTATCATTTGCAAACAGGAAGTAGATCGACTATAAACTCCCAAAGCCCGCCCCCAGTGTAGTACTTCCTTCAGCGGGGGTATGCCTCCTAAAGGTCCCATAACCTCTTAAACAATGGCCAACAGCTGGGAACCACATGTTTAAACCCCTGCACTTTTGTGGGACATTTCCCATTTAAACCACCACTGTCTTGTCCATCACCCTGCTGCACCCAACAGTCAGCTTGTGGCCAGCCTCTGATGGATTCTCCTTGCATTTGCTCTTCCTATATTGCTCAGGGAAGATCCCACAAGGCAATTCCACTTGTCAACTTCAATCCAGATTCCTAAAACTATTGACGCTATAACCACCAGGCCTGCACACTTTCTCAGACCTGGGAAATCTCTTTACTCAAAACAAACCTTGGTTTAAGGCTGCCTTGGAACAGGAACCTCCAAGCCCCAAGGAGGAAGAACTCCTCAAAGTCCTGCGCTTTGCTTGTTCTCAGGCCGAGTCCTAGAGACCGGAGCTGTTGGTGGATCAGTGTGAGCATGAGCCAGCTCAGCTGAAGCTCTGCAGAGGAAGGAAGCCCACCTTCTCTCTTGTGAAGAGCCTCGTAGGCAGTATGGCTGCCACCTAACCAAGAAGATAAAGCCCCAACTTGCCTTGAGGTTTCCCCCAGGCAGTGACTGATCAGGCCAAGATGGAATTCAAGGTCACCTTGCAGGATCCACCTCTGCCTGGTTATCAGTCCGTGACAGTCAGTTCCTAGAAAGTTGGCAGGAAACAGGAGAGTTTCATCTGTGACTATGGAAGCTTTCCTCCATGCCCGAGGTCACCCCATGGGTGCCAAGGTGAGCACCTTGCCCACACTGAAGAAGTTCCGGAAAAGTTAAATAAGACTCCATAAAGGACGCACCTCGTCTTCCCCAATAGTTTCCTGTTGTGCCTTCCCTTTTCTCAAATCCCCCAGCCATTTTTGACATTTTTCTCATTGGGTTCAGCCATCATGATCTGGCCTGAATTTGAAATTGTGCTCTTAGTATATTGAGCATCAAAAGATAGAACCTTTTGGCACACTTGTTACACAATTGGAGTTAGGGGACCTTTAAACGGTGGGTGTGATGCTTTGCGATTTGCTTGCTTGACCTATTTTTGTTAATAGGTCTTTAATTCTGTTTAAATTTGCCCCATCCTTGGGTTTTATTAAATTCCGGAATGCACATGTATTGTGGAGTCCTCCAGGGTAACAAAATATCAACAGATTAAAGAGTACTTTTTTTTTCATTGCCTGCAACCCTCAAGAGTAGAACACCAACCTAAATCTCATTAGAAAGGAGGTTTGCCCCCCGCAGGTCTTACCCAAGAATTTCTGATTATAAGACTGGGGAAACCCGAGAAATTAAACCGAAGATTAAGTTCCCCTCCAACGATTCCAACATTTACCAAATTCTTCTCTTGGGACTGGGCTTAACAGGATGAGGTGGCTTTAACCCTGTGCTCCTTCAAGTGAGCTGTGATATCTAGAAGAAGGCTCACTGAGTGCTTGATCAGAAGGTAGTTGGGAGGAGATGACAATTTTAGACTCACTAGCATGTTCGCCATTTAAAACAAAGGCACCGGGAAGGAGTTGGAGAGACTGCCGCCCTTGTGTGTGGCTGGTGGGAATGTAAAATGGTGTTGCCGTCGTAGAGGGCGGCACGGTGGTCCCAGAGTAGGATAAGCAAGGGTTGACCACATGACCCAGCAATTCCACTCCTAGCTTCCACTTGGAATACTCACATGCAGATGCCTCTGCCCCAAATGGCTGACAAATACTTATGGCAGTAGTATTCAAAACAGCCAAAAAAAAAATACAGATAGTTCTTATGTTCATCAGCTAAGAAATGAATGAATAAAATGTGGTGTATCCATAAAATGAAATATTGCTCATTCTTAACAGGGAACAGGGTACTGATTACTTCAATAACACTGAGGTTGAAAATATTGCGCTAAGAGAAAGAAGCCAGACATAAAAAGACCACATAGGGAGTGATTCCATTGAGAAGAAATGATTCAAATAACCAGGTTCACAGGCTAGTGGTTTGTCAAGGGCTATGCTTTTGGGGGTGGGGGTGGGGGCGGGGTAGGAGGAATAACTAAGCAATGGATACAGAATATCGGGATGAGGAAAATGTTTTACAGCTAGGTGGTGTGTCTGCACTGAACTTACGGCTCATGAATACGGTCTCATGAATTAGGCCTCGCTAGTTAGACTCGGTGACTTAAAAAAAGAGAGAAAGCACATGAAGTTGATAGGAAAAGGTGGTGGCGGAGGGAGGGATTGGAGGAGAGGGAAGAGATGGTGAAAATGATCCACGCACATCGTATGTTTGCGTGAGACTCCCAACAGATTCATCAGAAAACTAAACAGGGTTGGGGGCGTGTAGCTCAGTTGCCATAGCATGTGCTTAGCATGTTCAAGGCCCCGGTTCAGCCCCCGGCATACACATACACCCCATACACGTGCATCCAGGTAATGAGAGGCAGGCACATCGTGCACACAGGCAGAGAAAGAGCAGCGGTTTGGGCTTTTGTATTCTGTACGCGTCTGTGCTCCTGTTTGTTACTCAAACAAGAGCATGGGGGCGTCTGCAATACAGTGGCAGGAGCGGCCCACACCACCTCACAGATGGGTCACTGCACTGTCTGCGGGGAGTGCCTCTGCTGCATGTTCTCGTTACCTCCTCTCTGTGAGTGTGAACTGCTCCAGGACGTTCCCTGACTCGGGCGTGAAGGATCTCATGGGTGGAAGCGCACTCTGCAGTGGCTCTCAGGATGCAGGGCAGGATGCAGGGCAGGATGCAGGGCAGGATGCAGGGCAGGATGCAGGGCAGGTGTCCGGGCAGAATTAATCTAGCCTGTGGCGTGTGCGTGTGTATAAGCATGTGTAGGGTGCGTGCTCGCGTGTGCTTGTGTGTGCATGTGTGGAGGCTATCACGCTTCTCCATATTTTTTGAGACAGGGTTTCTCACTGAGCCCGTAGCTTGCTGTTTTGGCTTAGTGAGTCCCCAGGACCTGCCCGTTTCCGTCCCCATCACAATGCTTGGCTACTGCTGTGGATACAGAGGGCCCAAGCTCGGGTCCTCATTTTTACCCGTGAAGACTCTTCCCCATTCAGCAAGACTTTAAATGTGGCTGGCTTGCCTTTCTTCTGGCAGCTCTACACTGCCCACAGGAGCCCGCACCAAGCTGATGAAGGCCCCCTGGAGCCCTCTGCTAGGTGCTAGGCCAGTTCCTACCTGTCTAACTCCTTCTGGGAGGCAACCCAGGTCACCTGGCCCCAACTGGGCCACAGATTTTTTTTCCACTGGGGGATTATATCCCAGCTCCAGGGCCAACTGTTAAAGAGGGTTTTACACAGGTACCCAGGGATTTTAGGTTCCTGGGATCAAACTCTTAGTCAGTGGTTCCAAGGATTCATTCCACAACGTTTGGAGACATTTGGGGCTGTCATGCCTGGATGTGGGCAGGGAGGCTTCAGGACATCCTGAAAGGCACAGGAGACAGCTTAGACAAAGCTGTGTGACCCAGGGTGTTCATAGTGCTGAGTCTGAGCCCCCGGTCTTGGTGAACCTGTTGGCCAGGAACCTTCTCACCAAGCTCTTACCCTGCACACCACCTCCATAACCCAGTGGCTGGTGTCACTGTACCTCACGGAGTAGGTAGACTCACAGTAGACAGTAGACTCACAAGGGCTGGAGGACTTAAGACCCACAACTACCGCACGGTAGAGCTAGGATTCAGACTTAGATCTGTCCAGGTCCTGTTGATTTAATCAACCGTTATTAAAAGGAGAGAACAACTCATACCTTGTGGCCACACCAGATCAAACGGGGAAAAAACTCTTTCCTTACATAAGCCAGGCTTCATCAGTGCCCCTTTCTTGCCTGAGAACTGTATAGAGCGGTCCTTGTTTGTAACACTCTTTTGGAGCATCTTGGGAGGCAGGCAGACTTTTGAGTAGACTGATGGACTGTGTCATCCTAAGTACCAAGAACCTAAATAGGGAGACCTGCTCTCTCACACTGCAGAGCTGGTGCCTGGCTTTGTTCTGAACCCGAAGCAGGCAACACAGGGCAGAGAGGATGGAAGGACGTGGAACAGTATTAGCAAAGGGATGGCTGACCAGGCAGCTGACCTGGAGTGCCAGGAGAGACGTGTGGCTTGGGGAGAGTGAGATCTCCCCACAGAGCCTAGTCTTCTGCCGAAGGAATGGGATGAAGGAGAAGAAGAGGCTGCATTCTACTTGCTAGTCAGCTTGCCCCGTGGCACAGAGGGAGAAGAGCCATAGGGCTGCTTCAGCCTGCAGTTGTGGTGGAGCAGAGTGTCTGTACCTAACAGTAAGGCTTTGAATTGGAGCACCCCACCACTGTGAACAAAAGTTCTTCTGGTAGCCAGTTGAGTCGGACCTTGGGAGATGGGTGGGCTGGAGCCCCGCTGCCTGGACTATCTCATCATGGGTGAGGTCCACCTGCAGGGCTGTGCATAACAAATTCTCCTTCACCAGCTTTGCATACGCCCACGATAGGAATACAAGTAAATTATCCTATGCACAGACTGCTGGTGCTTGGCACTGTAGCAGGGAATGCGCAGTGAGCAACTGCGGTTTGAGGGGCCACACACGTAATTCCTGTGATGATAGGATTATTGGGTTGTGGCCATGTGTCTGCATCATTCATAGACACAGCCGAATGGTTTCCGAAGGCCGTCATTTTATGGTCCTTTCTGCAAGTGTAGACATTCTGGCTACTGCCTGCCACCACCATCTTTGTTCTTGGATCTGATAAATTTAAGGCGCATTCTCCGAAGAATCGAGGTTCCTAGTGACTTTAAAAAAATTCATTTTATTATTTTAATTATGTCTATGTGGGGATGGTATGTGCATGTGAGTGCAGGTACCAAGAGGTCAGATCCCCTGGAGCTGCAGTCACAGGTGTTAGTGGGTGCTGGGAACAGAATCGGGGTCCTCTGGAAGAGTAGTGTGTGTTCTCAACTGCTGAGCCTTCTTTCTAGCCACTGAGTGCCTTTTAAAATGCTGTGTGTGTGTGTGTGTGTGCACGCGCGTGCACGCGCACGCGCGCGTGTGTGTAAGAGGAGAGAGGACAACCTTGGCTGTCATTCCTCAGGACACTGTCTACCTTGTGTTTTAAGGACAAGTTGTCTCCTGACCCGGCGCTAGGCTAGCCAGGATGGCCAGTGAGCTTCAGGGATCTGCCCGGCCCTGCCACATGCTGGGATCACACACCCTGGATTTTGATAGTCATTCAATGCCTAGCTTAATTGTCATCTCTTCAGAGAAGCCTTGCCAGATTCCCAGGCACACACAGACACAGAGCAGTCATGCTGCCGCACCCCTCCCTGACAGCCCTGAGAGTACTGTGGTTTGACCTGTTGATTAACTTTAAAACAGAACTGCTGAGAGCCAGCACTGCTCACCGGTTCCCGTAGCCTGGCACACAGGAAGCCGCTGACACGTGCCGCTTTACTGGGCACAGGGTTGAATGTTTCATGTTGACTGTGCACTTTGAGTGTTTGCAAACCCTTAATGGGTTGAGACCACGGCAGTTTCTGGCCCTGGGGTGAGTTGCTGATTATGGCTGGTGCATGAATATATTCACCAGCTCTGTATACAATAAACATCTGCACATAAGAAAGAGCAGTCTATGTGGCTTTTGCTTGCTATGGGTCTGGGCAGGAGGCTGGTGCCAAAATTGTTGTACACAACGTCAGTTTGGAATTGTAAATGCAGTCAGCCCTCTGTATTGGAGGGTTCTGTATCTGGAGAGTCAACCAACACTGGGTTGAAAATATTTTTTAAAAACTGCAGCCGAACAGAATGTGTGCTGACCTTGTTTTTCATTCCCTAACAATACAGTGCAAAGACTGCTTAGACGGCGCCGAGTGTAGTAGGTGTCGCCGGGTTTAAAGCACGTGAGTTACGTGCAGCACTGCAGTGTTTTCTGTAAAGGGCGTGACTCTGTGCAGCTCGATGATCATGAGGGGTAATTATATACAATTAAAAGATGATCGGGAAACAGGCTGCGAGCGGAGGGTCCCTCTACAAGTGAACTCCTTTTTCTTCTTTGTGCGCGTTTGATATTTTGAGATATTTTTCTATAGCAAGCACAGATTTTTCTACCACCAGGAATGTTAAAATTTACAAGAGGATTTATGTCTTTCAGGATTTTTTTTTGGAGTGGTGGCTTTAAAAAAGTCTGCCTTCAATAAAAAGGAAACGTGTAAAAAGAAAAATACACACCAGTGCATACATACACACACAACCACATGCATACACACACGTGCACGCACACATACAAGCACATGCAGACACAGATGTGCGCACACACACATGTAAGCAGCATACACACATATGTACACACAAGTGCATGCATACACCCACACGTATACATACACAAGTGCATACATACACACACAACCACATGCATACACACACGTGCACGCACACATACAAGCACATGCAGACACAGATGTGCGCACACACACATGTAAGCAGCATACACACATATGTACACACAAGTGCATGCATACACCCACACGTATACATACACAAGTGCATACATACACACACAACCACATGCATACACACACAAGTGCATGCTCGCATACAAGCACATGCAGACACAGATGTGCTCACACACACATGTAAGCAGCATACACACATATGTACGCACAAGTGCATGCATACACCCACACGTATACAAGTGCATGTACACACAAGTGCATACATACACACACAAGCACATGCATACACACACGTGCACGCACACATACAAGTGCATGCAGACACAGATGTGCGCACACACATGTGC
Source organism: Cricetomys ansorgei (assembly GCA_026225945.1). Taxonomy (NCBI): domain Eukaryota; kingdom Metazoa; phylum Chordata; class Mammalia; order Rodentia; family Nesomyidae; genus Cricetomys; species Cricetomys ansorgei. The sequence goes on from JAMJFZ010002869.1 coordinate 22,501,714, forward strand.
AAGCACACACACATATGTACGCACAAGTGCATGCATACTCACACGTGTATAGACACACAAGTACATGCACACACACATATACACAAGTGCATGCATGCATGCGTACACATCCATGCACACGCACACAGTGAGAAATAGAAAGATCCTCCGGCTTGAAGACAGATCCACCCTCAGTCTACAACTCAAAGCTGTACTTCAGGCAAACGGCTAAGCTCTTGGAGCCTTGGTGGCCCCCTCTGTTAAATGGAGCAGTAGTCTGTACCCATAGATATTGTGAGAGTTACATGTTTTACATGTGTAACTGTACCTAGCACGTGACAAACACACCATTTGTATCAGCTGGCCTTTGGGATATGCCAAAGGACTGTGTTGGGCTCTGCTAGGTCCAGTTTAATCCTCCACCTCCCCTCTGAATTTCTCTGTGAGGAGTGGCAGTCTGTTGTTAGAGTAGGAAGTGGACACAGATCCAAGCCACTTCTTCCATAGGCCATTTGGTCAGAGACACCAGGTGTTGATCCAGCCCTGTGACTTCATCCTGGAGAAGCTGCTGAGGAAGCTGATGGACCAGGCAGCCAGGATATTCCTCCAGGCTAGAACTCTGACCTAGGCCTGCCTTGGGCATTCTGCCCTCTGGTGGCAGATGCTGGAAGTGCAACTTTTCTATGGCGTGCAGCCTCCCAGTGGGCTCCAGAGTTCCGAAGTGGGTCAGAAAGCCACATCCCTGTCCATCTCCAGTCAGGAGCAGTGAGGCCAATGCTACTGATTTTCAGCCTTAGATCCAGGGCCACCTTGCCTTCTACCTACCCCCGTTGGCCCAAGTGACCATGGCAGTCATAGGCTAGCTGTCTGTCTCACGGGCCCCTAGCTCTCATTCACAAGGCTTTACAGTCGTCTTGGTAACCAGCAGACTGATTCCTGTCACTTTCATAGGTCAAGAGCTCAGGGTCAGTCCTGTTCATCGAAGGCCTAACCCCCAGATTGAGGTGTGCCGCATACCTGTCCCCCATCCTGCTGTCTAGTCTCATTTGGGGACCACCTCTCCTGCACACATTTCTTCATGAACCCAGAGAGTGTTTAGAGAAATGAGCTCCCGTGTGTGATCGAAGCTGGCTGTGGGAGCTACACAGATTACACCGGACAGAAGGCCAGAATCCTTGGGTATTACTGACACTGTGTGCTGCCGCAACCCCCTGCCCCCCACCCCGCCTTTGCCTACATTGCCTGTAAGACACGAATGTGCCTCCTCGCCTCCAAAACATTCCCTCCTGGCCCACACCACCCTGGCAGAGTGAGCAACTTGTCCCTCAGCTCTCGCTGCGTTTAGCCCTCCCCTCCCCTCCCTCACGTAGGACCCCTGTCCCGCCTACGTTCTTGCGTGGCTCCTGAGGCCCCCAGGGAAATGAGCTCCCGATGTGGAGCTCGGGCCGAGAGCAGCGAGGTGACTTCCCACTTGGCCTTCCCTACTGGACTGGGAACTTGCCGAGGGAGCACTAAGCACCTCTCTCGGCAGCTCTCCCTATTCCAGCATGGTGCCCAGCACAGAGGGACCAGTGTCTGTGAGCGAGTGGGTGAATGAATGAATGAGTGAATGAATGAATGAGTGAGCACATGGTGAGAGATGCTTCCCACCCTTCAACATCACCCTCCTCATCTTCACAGCCCCATGCTTGTGGGGCCTCTGGCTCCACTTACCCCTCGTCTGCCCCAGGCTCAATATTATGTGGAGCGTCTCCAGTATACAAGCCAGAATTAGTTTGCAGCAAACAGCTTAATGATTCTGGCTCGACTCAAAAGAGACAGGAACCCATCAACGTGAGCGAAATGAATTTCTGATTACTGCTCAGGCATTGTGAATATTTCTGTCTTGCCTGGTGTTTTTCCCTCAACCGAAGCATGAAATATGCTGGGCAGCTCCTCAGAAGAGCAGTGTGTGTGTGTGTGTGTGTGTGTTGGGTGGGGGAGGTTCTTGGGGACAGAGCTCTGAGGATAGAGAAATGTTGGAAATAATCCCCAGGAGAAAGGAAAGGACAGGCCCGATACTGCAGTGGTCTTGGCTCTAGCCTGTAATTATAATTTGCTTTCAATTTCATGGCTGCCTTGGTCAAGGCTGAGGGGGGAGGGCCAACAGCGCGGCGTCAACCGTGTCTGCAAGCCTGTGGTTTTGAAGGGAGGTTGATGGAGAGGGGGGACTTAAGACTCATTCTAATGTCTGGGAACCCGCTCGGCATGTCCTGGAGACGGCTGTGTGTCTGGAGTATGGTGGCAGGCAAGCGACTTGGGTAATCACCACGGAGCACACGTGGGTTGTGTGCACACGCGGGACCTGGGGCTCTAGGAAGGGTAGTAAGTTCAGAGTCTAACAGGTGATCCTGGACGGCTTCATAGAAGTGGTGTTCTGGGCAAATCTTGGCATAGATGACATCAACCCCCTCAAACTGGCGCTATCCAAGGGCTACTTAGACAGGCTTGTTCCTGAGTGATCCCATTGACTGGATATGGAGTCAGGAGGACTACAGCTTATCTCTCCTTCTCTCCCCATATATGTTCCTGCAAGGTCTGATTGGATTGGCCACTCTCAGAGGGCTGTGACACTCACTGGAGAAGCTGAGCCCCATGGGACTTGCTGCTTGCATGCAAATCCTGGTTCGTCCAGTGTGTAATTTTAGACAAGCAAGAAACCCTTTCTGAACCTCCTTTTCCATGGCTGGAATGCACTGGAGTACAGATTGTGCCTAGGAAGCGAGGGGGCTCTGAGCAGTAGGAGAGCAGCCTGTGAGATGTAAGATTTATTTATGTACATGAGTGCTCTGTCTGCACATACACCTGTGTACCAGAAGGGGGGATCTGACCCTGTTATAGTAGGTTGTGAGCCACCATGTAGTTGCTGAGAATTGAGCTCCGGACCTCTGGAAGGGCAGTCAGTGGTTTTAGCTGCTGAGCCATCTCTCCAGCCCAGAGATTTAGAGCCCTGCCTAGCAGACAATAGTCAGAGTCACTTGCCCACAAGCCTTGGGCTCCTATGAACCTGTCTCCCTTGGGTGCTCAGGGAGAGCAGCGGGCCCCTATTTGGTGTGGATGACCTAGGATGCCATGGGGATCGTACCTTTTCCAGCCTGGACTTCCATATACTTTTGAGCTTGATGTCCAGTGCCTGGGATACGAGGAGGAAGGTGTGGAGGCCAGATGGTGTGCATTTCTTCGAGGGACGGGCCAGCCACTATTGGAGGAGGAAAGCCTCCAGATGCAAGGTCTCTTGATCCCAGTGGTTCAGAGCCTGCTTGCCCTCCACAAGGTTCTGGACCCTGCACCATTTAAAGGAACATCTTAAGCAAGCTCCCCTAGGAGGGCGATTTTCCAACTTCGAGACCCTAGCCTAGGCTTTATGGCTGTTTCCCAGTGTGGTTTAATGCTTTCATTTCCATAGGTGTTTCTAGCTCAGTGGATCATATTTGGGAGGGCATCATGGCTTTCTGGGGGCAAGGATTTCTGGAGTGCTATTGGTAGTTCAAGTTTGACTCCTGTAACCTTGAGATGATTGCCTGGATTTGGCCTCCACTGTCACCTCTGTAAAATGGGGACAGACCAACTCTAATGAACCAATATGTCTGACAGAAGGAAACAACTTCAGGAAGAAAACACTAGATTTTGGTTCATGCTATCAGAGGGTTTTAGTCCATCATGGCAGAGTTGTCAGGGTGAGAGAGCTTGGCTTGAGCTACAGGAGTGGGGGCAGAGGTGGCTCACACGAAGGCCAACCAGGAAGCAGAGAGGTAGGAACCCTGGTGCCCAGCCTCCTTTCTCCAGTCCCACTTCTCAGTCCATCCAGGCCCCCAGCCCACAGGGCAATGCCAGCCACATGCAGGGAGCCTCTAGCCCTGCGATGGGTCCTCTGCAGTAACATACACACACACCCAGAATGTGCCACAGCCTTCTAGGTGGTTCTAAATTCAGCCAAGCTGACAATGAGCATAAGACTCCCTCACACCCACTTTCTGAGGCTGCTCCGCAGACTCTAACACGCTGCAGAGGGCTTCAGCAACCGTTCTGAGGTCCAGCTGGGAGCAAACAGTCGGTCCTGAAGGAGGAGTGAACAGTAAGTGCTCTAACCAAATGAGTATTTAAAGTCGACCCTGCTCTCCTGTCACCGAAATGGCGTTTATGCTGGTGTGTGTCAGAACAGACCAAGGCCGCAGCCTGAGTCCATCCTACTGAAGGGTTTGGTGTGATGTGGCCAGTAATCTGTGTTTCTGTAGGAAGAAGATGGCCTGAGCAGAACTGGGTCCCCTGAGGGATGACAGGCCAGGCTGTGGCCTGTGATATGAACCACAAGGCTTGTTCACTCCCTGGGTGAAAATCCCAGACAGTCCACAGCAGTGACATTTTGGGTCCGCACAATGTTATCTAAGTCCCTAGGCATTTTTGACACCTTATGGGTGTCTTAGTTTGGGTTTTATTGCTGTGAAGAGACACCATGACCACGGCAACTTTTATAAAGGAAAATACTTAACTGGGGTTGGCTTGCAGTTCAGAGGTTTGGTCCAGTCTGGTCTTGGCGAGAAGCATGGTGGCACGCAGGCAGACATGGTTAATGGAGAGGGAGCTGGGAGTTCTACTTCTGGGTCAGCAGGCGGCAGGAAGAGAGAGCGAGTCAGTGGGCCTGGGTTGAGCATCTGAAACCTTAAGCCCTCTTCCCCTGACACACTTCCTCCAACAGGGCCACACTTCATCAAGGCCACACCTCCTGATAGTGCTACCCCCCCCCCCATGAGCCAATGCGGGCCGTTTTCATTCAAAGCTCCACAGTGGGTGAGGTGATGTAGCAGCTGCAGTACTTCAGCATCCCAGCACAGGAAGCGTTCATATCTCTTAGGCAACATTCCAGACTGAGTTCCTGTGGTCACTCAAGGGCCCCTCCTTGCTGTGGCTCAGCCTTCTTCGGTAGAATCAAGATAGGCTGCATGGCTGGTGGATTTGGAGGGCACACGTCCCTGAACTAGTGAGCGCAGGAGATCTGGTCCCGCGTGCCAGCAGAGAGGCCTGAGAGATGTGCAGCCCCTATCTCACAGAGATGTGCCTTGCCTCTCTCTGCGGTCGTCTCTTGCCCACCTCTTACACGTGGCCCCTCCCCTCCATCCCGTCACCAGACGCTCACAAGATGTAAGCAGTGGGTGCTGCTGTGTGCGGTACCCGACACTTCTTCCAGATAGTGGCTGAGCTGGGTCTGAACCGGACCTGACTCCCAGAACCCTCATCTTCTGCAAGCTGCTGCCTGCAGAAATACTGGCCCTAGGGGTCATGCAGCCCAAGCCCACCCCAGGTATCCACTCCCCGCCCAGCTCCTCTGGCCTCCCACGTGCCCATCTCCTTCCTCTCCCTGACGCTCCTGCCTTGGCACTAAGACAGAGTGGACTACACAAAAGGTTAAGTGGGGTGATAATACTGCCCCGGACACCAGGCTCCTCGGGCCTGAAGCTGCATCTGCTTGGCCTCCTCCCCACAGTCTCCATCATTACCGTACCCCCCAACAGCAGGACCTCCTGCCATCCCTCCAATCCCAGGGCTCCGCTGCTCATTAGCGGCCATCATTTCCTGTGTCTTCCCTGGGCTCCTGAACTCTGCTGCTCAGATCTTTGCTGGCCCTCGGGCTCCTCCGTCCTCTGAGAGTCACATCCCCAAGTACCCGCTTCCACTTGTTTTCTTCCATTGTCTGGTCTCATTGCTGGTGCCTCTGCTTGTTTGGTATGACGCCGGCAAGTCCCTTTGCAGCTTCCCTCTTCCGTGTGATTTCAGGAGCCCCATCTCCACCCTTGTCCCAGGCTGCCCTGCTCCTCTGGACCCATCTTCCCAGCCTGCCTTGTCCCGGCAGTGTCCCCGCCAATGCCTCTTCTCCTGGATCATCCCCACTGCTGTCCTCTTCCTCCCATTGGGCCTGACAGCCCCCACCCCCACCCCAGTCACAAACAGAGAGAGCACCCACATCACCGCATTGGGACGGACCACCCTGGTGTACGTTCCAAGCACAGAGGGATCAGCTGCTGGCAGACAGTGTCACGTGGGAGGGACTCACAAATAGTTCTCATTACCTTTGCCCCACTTTCAGCCCCTCCTGATGGAAGGCCTGCCTCTGACCACTTGGTTTCCCCACTTTAAGATCTAACACGGGTCCGATTAGGATGCTCTCTGTGAAATGGGAGCAGGGACTCATCCTCTGTGGCTTTGCTCTGTCCCCCACTGCAGACAGGGCAGGGAGCTTCTCTGCAGCCCCCATGGCATCCCTGGTCCTTTCTTCTTGCCTCTTTCTTCCTCACCTCACCCACAGCCAACAGCCTTTAACCCAAGTGGCCTGGGGACATTGCAGCTCTAACTTTAAGAAGCACGGGCCACAAGAATTTAGGTGAGGACATCAGTATTCAAGCTAAACCAAGGCATCTTGTGGCCAGGGAGGCGGTGCGGTGCTCGGTGAGGTGATGCCTCCCTATGTGGCAGGCCCTGGTACTTCAGCATCTTAATAGCATTCCAGGCTGGGTTCCTGGCGGTGGAACAACCTCCATATGGTTATTTAGGGACCCAGGCTCCTTCCCTCTTGTGGCTCAGCCTCCTCTTTGGGGGAAGAAACACACGAGCTGCCTGGCTGGTGGGGCTGGAGGCGTGGGTCCCTGTGCTGGTGAGAATAGGGTATCTGGCCTTATGCACCAGCAAAGAGTCCCGAGAAATGTGCCTGGGTGGGTGAAAGTTGGCAGCATTGCCGTGGGGAAAGAGAACCTCAGGTGGCACTGGAGGGCAGCTGACCGTGTCTGATACATGTGGGGATGGGGAGGAGCGTGGAAGAGAGTTGCCATGTGAACATGGCCATGTTGAACAGCAGGGCTCCTCAGAACCTGCCCTGGTGCCCTCTGCTTGCCGCTGCAAGAAGGTCAACTCCAGGGAAATAGACCTTCAATCTCCTGGCTCCACCCAGGCTCCTGGCATGGGAGCCCAAACCAGCATGTAGCATGTGACAGGGGCCATGTTGTGGCCATCCCTAGAAACAGCATCTTCTTCTACAGTGCGACTCTGCCACTATCTTGTCACATCCCCTCCCTCTGAGTCTGGGCGTAACACTTTCTAGATCAGTAGGATGTGACAGAAAAGACTACGTGTGTACTGGAGAGTCCATCAGCACCTTCCATCTGTCTCCTAGGACTCACAGCTGTGTAGGTGACATAGTCACGTGACTGCTAGTGTCCCGTATGCCCCATACTGAGTCAGATGACAGAGACCTCAGCACCTTCTTACCGCTGCGCCTGAGACGCCCGGGTGCAGTCCGTGTTGACCCAGCTGTGTTCTCAGCCACCTGTTCTGGCCACAGGAGGACGCTGTGACCCCTTTCTCAGCCATCTCCTTCCCCTAGTCATCATCTTGCTCTCTTTCCTTCAGAAACTCAAGCAGGAAGTCTTCCAGAGATAAGGCGGGACTTCCGGCCAGAAAAATCCACGGGAAAGAATGTGTCGGACTGGCAAGCGTATCTGCTCGCTGATGACTTGTGGGTAACTTAGAGTGATTCAAAGATGAGAGCCCCGAGCTGCTCAGCCTGGCCGCCTTCCGATCCGGCCTCATGAGGCCTTGACTCGTAAAGATTAGGGCTCTGATTGCTGTAAGACTTAGGCCTGCTCATGTCTGGGTCGTGTGGGCAGATTGGCTCTTAGCAGCAGTCCTCCATCACCAGGATTCATAGTCGCAGTACATCCTGGTCGTAGCGTTTCCTTCCAGATCACTCCACTGCCCTAGAGAGGACGTAGTCACCGAGATGTCTTGGTTTTGTTTGAATATCAATGTCCTCCTCACCAAAATTCTCGTGTTGAAATTTCATCTCCGGCGTGGGCATCTGAAGTTCTGTCTAAGCCGTGAAGCAGCAAAGCCCCCAAGGTGCGCAGAGGAGGTGCCAGAGCCTGGGGGAGGGTGAAGACCATTGGCCAAGGTTCGCTTTCCTTGTCCACCGTCTGCGGAGTCCAAAGTAGCAATAGCGGTGTCTCTTCCGGGGGGTTCTAAAGGACAGTTGCTGACTGGAGGTTCGGGTTGTTTGCATTGTTGCTCAGCTAGTAACCAACCGTCTTCTCAGCACGTAACGCGCAGTGAGCACCGCTGTCTGAAAGTCGCACAGTCCCACATGTGCGAAACAGCCATTAGTGTCTACGTCGGTCCCAGAGGTCAAGGTTTGCATAGAGACCATGCTGCCACGACCCCTGAACCTTTCTTCTCTGTCTGTGTATCACGCTCTTTATAAACAGGAAGGTGCGGGTGTGGGGGGTGCGAAGGGAGAGCGAGCGCATCTGTGGAGGACAGAAGACAACTCTTTGGGGTCTTGCATCTCTCCTTTAACTATGTGGGTCCTGGGGATTGAACTCTGGTCGTCAGGATTGGTCTTTACCCACTGAGCCATCTCACTGGTCCCAAGATGTCTTATTTGTAAAACAAAATTAATGCATTTCCAGGGCATGAAGACCATAGTGGAGGGTTCCACAGGAAGTGTGGACCCCCTGCTGTGGACACTTCCAGGGTATGTCTGCCTGTGTGGACATGCAGAGTTGGACTCCCAGTGCTGGGGCAGTGTGCTTTGCTCTGAGGGCCCTGGTTGTTGATTGTCTTGAGATGGCTCTCCCCTTTCATGGCTACCCTTCCTGCTCTCCTGTTTTAGGTAAAACACTGTTAACTTCATCTCTGGCTTCCTTTGATGACAGCTTGTTCTCGTCTTGGGGTGAAGTTAGCTGCATATGCATGTCTTGGCTATCATTTGCTAAAAAATAGACTGAGGAGCTGAGATGGCTCAGTGGGTAGAGCACCCGTGCTACCGTGAGGGCTGAGTCCAGATCTGCAGTATCCACATAAAAAGCTGGGTGTGGTCATGCCCGTAACCCTAGCACTGTGAGGGCAGAGACGGTTGATTGCTGGGGCTTCCTGGCTGCCAGATTAGCTCTGGGTTCAGTGAGAAACTCTGCCTCAAAGGAGCAGGGTGGAACGTGATAAAGCAGGACACCTGACAACACCCTATAGTGTGCAGCTGCACAACCATGTGCACACATATCACAACACACACACACATACACACACACAGATACACACAGATACACACATACACATATACACATATATACATACATACACAGATACATGCATGCACACACATGCACACATACATGCACACACACAAACACACATATACACACACATACACATGTATACACATATACACATACATACACGTATACACACACATTCGCACACATACACACACACAAACACACATATACACACACATACACATGTATACACATATACACATACATACACGTATACACACATTCGCACACATACACACACATACACAGATGCATACACACACACAAGCACACATGTACAGGCATGCATGTGCACACACATACACACATGCACATGCACATACACACGTATGCACATTCACACACGCACACACACACACATGCACACACGAACAGCTTCATTGCCTTTGTGGCCTTTTGCTGTGGTACTTCACAATTGGTTCTCAGCTGCTGGACGTTGGGCCTACTGTGAAGTCCACCAGGGTGGGTGACTGAGATTTGTATTTGGGAACGAGAGGTGTCCACTCGAGACTCCCACAGCACAGCCGCCTTCTGTGCCCAGCACCTGCTGTTCCCGCCCGGCTCCCGCCTGAGTCACTGTGCTCGTGGCCATCTGTGACAAACTGAATGATCACGGCCTGGAGTTATTTGGGTTTGTGTCTTGGGCTTGAAAATGAATCTGTAACGAGCCAAGAGTAGCTTCCTTCACGCCCTTGCCCCCCGGTGATGGGGGAAGAAGGTGGCCGGAGCTGCAGAGCCTGGACCCCACTCCAGCCTGGCACCAGCTGCATTCCCTTTACATTTTGGAGTGTGAAGGCTCCAACCCAAGGCCTTACGAGTGCTAAGGCCACGTTCTGTCACAGGGTTCTCCTCACAGCCCCCTAGGGGGATTTATATATTATTATTTACTTGTCTTTGAGACAGGCTTTGGCTGTGTGGCCCGGGCTTGAAGACCTGTTCAAGCCCTGGGCTCGGACGATTCTTCTACCTCTGCCTCCAGACTGGTCGTGATGATAGTGTACACTGTGCCCCATCCCAAGGAAGGTTAGATTGGCCAACCCAGAAGGACAAGTGAGCGAGTGTGAAGGCGAGAGAAGAGAAAGTGAGGTGGGGGAGGGGCATGTTGACAGCTGCTGGCTAGGGCGGTGTCCGGGGCTGAACTTGGGAGCTGTGAAGATGGTTACTGAGAGCTCCCTTTGGCAAGACCTGGAACTGTCTGTCACTTGGGATTCGATAAAGGTAGCGTATGAGCTCACCTGTTGAGAGGTCTTTCCTACCAATACTATTTCCACTCTAAACGCTGGTGCACTAACACACTGGTATTTTGAACCTATGAAATATACGGGATTTGTCTCCCAATAGGCCCTGCCCCCTTGGCATCCTCACCGAGAACAAACCATAAAACAAAACTGAGTGGTGGATGCCAGGCACCATTATCTCAGAAAGACACCCATTTCTCCACGCATCCCTTGATCCACTCAGGTTGACATGCAAAATAATGTCGGGAGCCACTGGCTGGTGTGGTGCTGAACTGAAGGTGCTCTCATCTGTGAGTCAGTAGAAGCCACGAAGGACCCTCCGAGGAACAGCCTGGCCCAACCACATTGGGCCCAAGAGAGACAAGGCTGCCACCAGCTCACAGCTGGAGTGGGCATCGCCGGGTGTGTGCGTGTGTGTGCGTGCGTGTGTGTGTGTGTGTGTGTGTGTGTGCGCGCGTGCCAGGGCCGTGGTCACCTAAGAACGGTTCAGAGGCAGCTATGCTCAGCACTATAGCCCGCTGTTCTTATGGAATGCCTGACAGTAGGGGTGGGTGTGTCTCTGACTCTTTTGCCTGCTCTCAGGACCCCTTTCTTCCTACTGGGTTGCCACATAGCCAGCTTGACGATGAGGTCTGCTCCTTTCTGAAGGAGAGTGGAGCAGGATTGGAAGTGAGGGAAGGGGACTGGGAGGAATGGAGGGAAGGGAATCTGGTTGGGATGTACTATACGAGAGAGGAACAAAAATATAAATAAAAAAGAAAGGTTTTGGAGAGAAGACTGATGGAGTTGGATGTGGAAGGGGGTCAGGGCTGAGAGCTCAGTGAGTGTGAGCAAGGCCCTGGGCTTGACCCTCAACACTGAAGGACAAACGGAAACAGATAGGTAGGTAGGTAGGTGGGTGGGTAGATGGATGGATAGATAGACAGACAGACAGGCCAACGTTTCAAGATCTGATTTCATGAACATCTCCTTTCTGAAGTCGCCCCAGTCCTAAGGCGTGGGGGGGAGGCGGGGATGGAGAGGGGGCGCTAGCCTCAGCCCTCTGTTTTGAGGACCAGCCGCCTCTGTTGGGTCTTCACACCTATCCCACCTGCTGTGGCGCAGCTCTTCCCATCGTTTCCCAGATGGGGAGTGGCTTGCCCTGCAGTGTTTGAGGGTGATTGTCTATCCAGCTTCAGGGAGACCCCCCCACACACACACACACAAGATTTAGGATCTTATTAACCACCTCAACATCCTAATCTTGTGGAGCCTCCTGGGGAAAGCCCTGTTCACCATCTCAGACCTCAACGGACTGAAATGTATTTGCAGCAGCTATGGAGTTCTCTAGACCCAGGGGACAGGAAAATAATTTGTTAATTTTATGTGCATCGGGTCACAAGCATCATCCTGGCAGCTGGACACCATCCCGTTGGGACTTAGACGGTAGGAGGAAGGATGTCCCGTTCACTGTGATGGGTGCAGACAGGTCAGGCCAGCAGCCCCTGGTCAGATCTCCCTCCTCCCAGGGACTAAGGAAAGACCCCCTTTCCCAGTCCCCTGGGTGTTTACAGACTTTACATAGAACGTTGCGTCATGGTCACTTTCCCCGTATGAGGGCCACCTGAGGATGGCAGTGTGTTCGCACTGTCACATTTTAAATTTGGTGCTGCCCACGTTTTGCTGGCAGCTGCTCTGTTGCTCACGCAATCTGGAAGCTTCCTCAGCTCTTTATGGTCGCACAAGGGAAGCTGGAGATAAAAGGGAAGGCCTAATGGATCCCTCTGCACACGTCTCCACCCGGTCACCTAACGGCCCTCGCTACCTCTCAGCAGGACAGGCAGACACCACGAACAGACCCCAGCCCGGTCGCTGGATTTATAAGGAAGAGTGGAAGCCTCCTTTGCTCCAGCCACACTCAGCAGCCCAGTCCACGAGGACCCGAGGCACTAGTGTGCACTTGGTGCTGAGCAAGGAGCTGGGAGTCGGATGGGGAAATGTAGACTTGCTCAGCAAAGTTATACTACGAGTCCCGTGCCGCTGGCCCTCGCACAGCCCCGGAGGGTGGCGTGCAAATGGAAAACACGGCTGATTGATCTCTTTGTGATGATACTCTGGCAGATGGAAGCAGGTGTCTTAAGGGAAACTTTTCTAACCACGGCCCCCTTGTGCTAGTGTGGCTGACATGTGGAGACAGAGAAGTACAATTGCAGTACAGTAGGACAGTGGCTTTATTCAAAGCTCAGAGGAACTTAGAAGCACTGTCCATGTGCCTAAGAGAGCCGTGGAGGATCCCTCAGAGGGCTAACCTCAATGGGAAGAGCGTTCCCCCAAGCTCTTTGACTGCCTGAGTTCAAATCCTGACTGCGCTGCTTACCGTGTGATCTCAGGCGAGTTATCTAACCTCTCTGTGCACTGCCTGAGTTCCTATCTTTCTGAAATACCACACGGTGGGTTCATCCAACCAGGTAAGTGGTCATGTAGGAAGTCTAGCAAACAGGGAGACCCATAGAATAGCGCTCGCCCTCCCTTTCCCCACAATGCTCGAGTTTCTCCCTGAGGACCAGCATGCCCCATTCTGTCTCCCTCTGAACACTAATGGCTACAAAAGAAGAAGAGAAACATGGGGTGCACAGTCACAAGCCTGATGCCCAGTTTCCTGAGTGATGGGCCAATAAGTGATTGAACACACAGGCCCTACAAACTTCTAGAACCTTCCAGAATTGTACTGACTACAGCCTCCAGGGATTTTATCAACTTACAATGGTGAAGGTGAGCAGTGTTCACGTTTCCGGGAATAAGCGAGCTGTATGTGTCAAACGATCTGTGGTGTGTGGGTCCTGGGGGCTGTGGAGCTGTGAGTTCATATGTTGTAATCTCCCACGGTCCCCAAGTGGACTTTGCTATTATTATTTTTTTTTTGAGACATGGTTTCACATAGGCATACAGAACTTAAATTCCCTATAGCTAAGGATGACCCTGAATTCCTATCCCCCTGCCTCAGTGCTGGGATGACAGCCTGTGCCACCATGTCTGGTTTATATCATGCTGGGAATCGAACCCAGGGCTTCATGTATGTAAGGCAAGTACGCAGCCTTCTGTGCTACATCCCGGGCCCCAAAGTGTGCTGAGTTGAGCCCCCACATCCTCCCCTTACCTTTCGAGTCTGCATCCTTGGTGACTGCTGGGAAGGAAGCTCTACTCTTTCAGAAATCACTCATGGGCCCCCTGCTGCCATCAGAACTGGTGGGCAGTGCAGGAGGACCAACGAGCCGTTCCAGACCTGTCGAAATGGTGCGAGATCAGAGCCACAGTAACCGAGAAACACAGAAACCTCAGAGGTCACTGTGCAGCCTTCCAGTCTGAGTGCCCCGCGGCCCTGATGGGGACACAGGGACCTGGGCTCCCATCCCGAAGCCCCAATATCTTCCAGAGGTGGCTTTCAAGGTCTGAGAAGTGTCAGAGCCGAGGAGATGCCGCCTCTGCATAGCCCGGGACAGGGGTGACCTGTGAGTGCAGGCTGGGATGCTTGCTTCCAGGCAGCACCTCTGTCACGGGGGCACAGGGCCTTTGGTGCCACGCCTTCTCCAAGCCTGTAACCTCATCCTGCCCCAGGGCAGGCTGGACCCATCAGTGCCTAGCCCCACACAGGTAGATCTCAGTGTCTGGCTCCAGACACCATTAGGGTCGCCTTCCATCAGATTGTAAAGTGACATCTGTTTGTCTTTTCCTTCTGTATTTCTCTAATATTCTTCTCTACAAGTTCTGTGATGTGTACTTGGCTAGTGGAGTTTGCTCACTGGGAAATAACTGCTGCCTTTTTAAAAGAAAGCATTTGAATAAAGACCACCCTGGTTCAACCACCATTAGAAGAGAGTGAGTAGGTGCCATTGGTCCTGTGTATGTCCCCTGAACAGGCAGGCCACGCGGGAGTGATGGCTGGCTGACCGGGTACAAGTCCCGACTGGACCACTTCCTGTGTGACTTCAGCCAAGCGACCTAACTTCTCTGTGGCCCCTCCCTCAGCTGTTGTAGGAATGTCTACAACCTCCCAGGAGTGGTGCATGCAGGACCAAACAGACTAAATCGATCGGGTAGCCCTCCAGCCAGAAGCCGCGGTCCCTCCCGTGAGAAGCCAGACATGGTAAAGAACAGACTCAAGTGCTCTTGGCATTCACAGCAGGGCTGTGAACAGAGGAGGAGCCTTCCTTTGGGCTGTGATTGAAGTGACAAGGAGGAGTCTCTGACCTTGCCACTGCAGCGGGACCCAGTAGCGGTGGGTCCCTGGATCTGGCATTGACAATGGATGACATTAGGGTGTGTGTGTGTGTGTGTGTGTGTGTGTGTGCGCGCGCGCGAGTGTGCGTGCGCGTGCATGTGTGTGCGTGTGCGCGTGTGCGCGCGCATGCGTGTGTGCGTGTGCTTGTGTGTGCGCGTGCATGTGTGTGCGTGTGTGCGTGTGTGTGTCTACACCCACAAGGGGGATGAGTCAGGATGGAAATAAAAAGAAGGTGACTAAATTGACCTGGGACTTGTACTATTGTGCTTGGACTATGGCTAATGCAGTCTTCTGGGTGTGTGTTTAAGGAAGCGCCTTGCCTGTGTGGATTTGGCCATCCCGGAATAGCAAGCGGCCCATGCCCTGGGCTGGAAACTGTAGAGTGGCTGCTGTGAGCAGGGAGCTGATCCCCCAGAGCCCACAGGGGACAGAAGCTACTGTCTCAAGAAGGGACCAGAGAGAGAAGCCACTAGATGAGCCACCCCCTCCGCGTGGGATGGTGCAGGCCAGACAGAACTTTTCTCCTCACCTGGAAATAGGGGCCAGTGGGCTCTTCCCTCTAGAGGATCTGGGATAAAAAGAGTTAATGGTTAGTTCCTTGTTTTCTTCCCTGGAGTTGAGTGTGTGTTACCTCATCCTTGTCCCAAAGTGGGTCAGTCACTGCATGTTCCCCATAAGAGAAGTTTCCCTGGGGAAACTGAGTCAGGAAGGTTTATTTCTGTGCCTTCCACCCCTAACCCCCCAGAGAATACAGGAAGCTTTCAGTCAGGTGTTGGTGAAGTCTGAGCTGCTGCTGTCTCCATTCTGTATATACAAGACTGGAGTTCTCCAAGACAGCACAGGGGTCTGCAAGGGGGCCTGTCCAAGCGGCCCTTGATGGGCTCCTTGGGCAGATATGGGCCAGGCTCCCTGCCAGAGCACGGGAAGCTCAGCTATAGGTCTTCAGAGAACTTTTTATAGGGTCCGATCATGGCTCGGTGGTGGAGGGCTGGACATGTACAGGTCCCTGGGTTCCACTCCCAGCACCACATAAATAAATAAATAAGATTTCCTACCTCGAGTGAAGAGGTTTTCCCTAGTGGCTAACGATGGTAGTGCTCAGCATTAAACAGGACACTCTTATCACCCCTCAAAAGCCTCAGAGAACATCAGGGAACAGAGGGTTGGGAAACGCTGTCTTATGCTTGACCTGAGGAACTCACACAGCCATATAGGGCCTGCTCACGACTGAGCTATGAAAGATGACAAACACAGACAAGTCCAGTCAGCATGCTGTCACACATCATACTGCCACCCACAGAACACCTTGTCCCCGTTGTCCCAACCCCCTCCCCCAAGTAACCCTCCCTCTCTACTGGAAACAGGGGAGGTTGCTTTCTCTTTAAGGTTAATACTCTCCTGGCACCAAGAGAGACTGTCATGGCCCCACTCTTCTTGTTCACAGAGAAGCAGGGAGCCTCACCCAGTACCGGGGCCCTTTCTTCACCCTCCATGTGCCTCAGCCCTCCTAGCTCTCAGTCTAAGAGGCGAGTGCTAATATCGCCCCTGCTGTACCACTAGGGAATGCTGGCACAATGTGACTAGAGATCCGGCTCAAGGCCACTTAGAAAAGTCAGGAGTTGAACCAGCAGAGCGGGGCTGCAGAAGCACCCCTGGGCAAAGGGGGAGGGTGCACCCATCCTGGAGGTGTTGAGAAAGGTCACTGCCACCTCCACAGCTGGATTCCTAACAGAAATTCGCCCTCCCTGTCTGTGTGCTCTCTGTGCTGTGCCCCAGGAGGGTGTGGCCATCTGCAGTCTCTGAGCATTCGAGCTGGCTTTACCAAAGATGGGCACTCCTCAGTGCCAGCCTCCACGTGGACGGAACACAGAGCGGGTTCTCTGCAGGCCCATCCTGTGCTTGTGCACCCAGCCTTGGCAGCCGATCAGCCTCTCTCTGCTCACATCTCATGTAGCTCATGATTGCGCATTAAGCAGAGACACTGGCCCATGACCCCACACTGCCTCTCCAGCCTCTCCCCATACTCTCCATCAGTCTAGCACCCCCAGAATATGTTAGGAAGGGAAGCAGGAACTTGCTCTCCTCATGTGCTCTCCGACCTTGCCCACCGCTGCTAGGAGCAGGCACGTGCAATGTCCCGATCCTGCCATCTCTGAGATCAGCACCTCTGTGTTCATCCTAAAGTCCTCATAGCTGGCATCCCCACCAACTGCTGCCTCCCAGCTGAGCCTATCCTGTGTCATGAGACAATCCCAGATCCCTGTGGTTGACAGTGCCCAAATCCATGTCTTCTGTGAACCCCATGCTGCCTCCTGGAGCGCCCTTCCAGGGAGCATCCCTAGCTCAGCGTGTCTCTCGGGATATCCTTGGACCCAACTCTTCCCTGAGCTGTCTGTTCCCAGCTAGAGTCCACTGTTCGTTTTCCACACCCCACGAAAGCCTGGTTCAGCCTGCCTCTGTGGCATCTCGTTCTGTTACAGTCACTATTAGCCGCACATCTGACTCCCCTTCCCAGCCCATTGCAAAATGAGCCCGATCCTTCCTTGCTCCATAACAGCCGTCACTGCAGATCTTCCTGGGAGTACAGCGTGCTCAGTACTGTGTCAAGGGACAGAAGTCAGGATCTGGGTTATGAGCATTTTCTGTTCCTTGGGACCAGTGTGCTGGCTATGCACTGTCAGGAGACCTCAGGGCAGGATACAGGGCTAAGGAAGGGTGCATAGGGACATGTCGCCATTCTACCCCGTTCATGGGGAGCTCGTTTTCCCAGGCGAAAGATGTGCCACCCATCTTGGAAGATGTGGATCTAAGTTGACTTACCTAGATGGAACAGAGGTGTATGAAGTCACGGAACATTCGTACGTATCTCTCGCCTCCCAGTGTGAGTGGAGTCCTTCCAGGGAGGAGAGCGTGTGTTCTGACCATGAATGGACAGGATGGTAAGTCGTGACAAAGACGGAGAGAGCGATGGCATAAGAAGGCGGGATGAGGCCGGCGTCTGCGCTCAGTGTGAGAAGAAAGCATCCACTCGCCCGGCTTGTTTGAATCCTGGGATCAGGTTTTCTCAGCTACCGTCACTGACAGCTGGAGCTGGGTAACTTCTCCATATAAAGGCTATCCAATGTGTCTTAGGATTTTTAGTAGTGTCCCTGGTCTACCGACTACTCCCTCTCCCCCCCGCCCCGTCTCTCCATATATATACATATACACACACACACACACACACACGCACACATATATACACATATATATCTGGGGATGGGGTAGGCCAGAGGTTGACATTTGACGTCAGCTATCTTTCTCAATCGCTTTCTACTTTTTAAGACAGGGTCTCTCACTATACCTGGAGTCTGCCATTGGCTAGTCTGGCTGGCCACCACACTCCAGGGGTTGTCCTGTCTCTGCCTCCCCAGAGCTAGGATTACAGTTGCGCACCGCCACACCCAGCTTTCGCATGGACGCGCAGATCCTGACTCAGAGTCTCACGCTTGTGCTACACGCGCTTCACCCGCAGAACCCTCTCCGCGGCCCTGATGCTTTTGACCTAGTATTTCTTGTCGTCTTTGTACACCGGCTTTCCTTCTTCACGTGTGTTCATGTGGCAGGGAAGACCTGAAGGGGAATGACTGACATCCAGTCGGAAGGCAGACCGTGGCCTCTTTCATGATACGCAGCTCCGAGGGGCCCCAGATAGTTCAGCGCCTTCCTGAGGAGGGGCTGCGATGGTGTCTTCCCATGGCTTTATGGGGAAGGGGCCGGAGTGGTACTTCCCACAATCACCTGCTGTGAGGAGGGCTTGAGCGGTACTTTCTCATCATCTTCTTATGTGTTGTTTCGCACCCTGGTCAATCTCCCCAAGTCGGCAGCTTTGGAACGGGGGGTCTTGGTGGCAAGTCTCCTGCCAGATCCTCCCTGGAGACAGATGGATCATGTTCTGTGTTCTGGCCCCGAGTGTAGGTCACCTCCTGTCTCTGTTGAGTGGTTGTTTTGGAAGTTTGATGTCCTTGTCTTTTGTTCTGTGGCCTTGTGGGGTGGGGGTGGGGGGCGAAGAGTGCATATGCTTTAGATTCTACGCCTGAAACTCTGTAAGGGCAGAAGTGCCTAAGATCTTTGCTAGGTCAGGAAAGCGCCCTGTGCCGATGTGCATGGCAGGTGAAGGAAGATCATGGTGACTTTCATATCGTCACCTTTCCTGTCCAATCAGAGTAGACCCAAGATGCCATAGGCTTGGTGAAGAATTCACTGGGGCAGGAAAGGACAAGAGAGAGACCAGGGAAGCAAAGAGGTGGCTTCTCGTCCTCTTGATCAGCTTCCTGCTCCTGCTCTGTGGCAGGGAAGAGAATGAACTCTAACTAAGGCAGCTCGCAGATCAGTACATGCTTTTGAGGCCAGCTCTGGGTAACAGCACTAGCCGAGCCTTCCTGCAATCCAGAGGCCCGTCTGATGCCTTGCTGCCTAGCTTCTGTGATTTTGTTGACGTGTTTGAAGGGAGGTGATAGTGGGAGAAGATTTCTGAAGGAGAGGAAAGCCACAAAGGGGTCCCAGTGACCCAGGCTCATCTTGTATTCTGTTTGGTGGTTCTGTAAAACCTTCTGCTCATAACGAGCTAGAGCCTCCTCCAGCCTCATATGCCTGGAGGGAAGGCAACAAACTAAGCCATTTCTTTCATGCTTGTGAAGGAAAAGCCAGGAATAAAACTCAGACCATAGCAACTCTCTTGGAAATGCTCTTTACAGTTAGATCCAAAGATAAAAATCAACCCCAAGCCTGGAGAAGGAATTACACAGACCTTCTTGTTCTTCTGAGATTGTAGGGGTTGGATGCCCAAATCCTGACAGCATTTGAATGTTAATGACATACCTACTGTGCATGGACCCACCTGAAATCACAGAGCCTGTCAGTGGCTTCCCTTGCGTGGCCTTGCTTCATGCTGTGCAGTGAACCCTAGTGGGTAGATGACCTCATTGTAAATATTCACAAGAACCATGTATCTGCCTGCCAGTGCTCGCTCAGGGAATACCTGCTCCAGGTAGGTGACTCTGCACAAGGACAGAGTGCCAGGAACACGTCACAACCCGCGGCCGAAACAGCTCATTCTCAGGCGAGTCCGGCCGGGGGACTTTCCGAAGCCTGCAGCCATCTGGCCCTAGCCAGACAGTGAATAACTGTTTCTGCTGGTGAAGAGACGGCTCCAGTTAACACACGGCCCAGATTCACTCAGGCAGTCACCTCTGCCAGGCAAGAATGCGTAGGGGGCACGTGGGGCCCGGCCCAGCACGTTGAGTTCCATTGTCACGGCTGGTGACAGCGGCAGCTCGGGTGACACTGCCATCCTGTTCCCCGGAAGGCACAGTGCACGTTGACAAGCACTTACCGGAGACTGGGCCCAGCGCCTCCTAGTGGCTTCTTCGGCTTCTGCAGTGGACGGCTGACCAGCGGAGGGATGCCCGTCTGTTAGGAAGCAATGGCCGTGTGACCCTGTCCATCACACTCGATCTATCCGTGGAAGATATGTGCCCTGTGCACGTGTGGAGCCGGATGCTGGTCACCTGTTTGTCCTTGCAGTAGCTCACCTGGGGGCCCTTAAGGTTGTCACCGGTGACATGCTTCCGTTCAGTGGACTGTGACACGTTCAGCTCTGCCTTCTGAAAGTTTGTGTGTGTGTGTGTGTGTGTGTGTGTGTAGCTGGGACTCAGACCCAGGGCCTTGCACATGCTAGGCAACCACCCCACCGCTGAGCCCTATCTGTAGCCCCTTATGCAGTCTAGTGTTCATCTAGTAAAACGCAGACTTTGAAGTGCTCTGTTTGCGCTTGGACAAATGTACTTCGTGGCGTAACCACCAGCCCCGATTTCGACCTGGAACGTCTCTGTTGTTCCAGAAAGTTCCTTGTGATCTTTTCTACTCAGTTCTCGCCCCCACCAGCGTTCCGGTTTCCATGTTGACGGTACTTGAGTATCACGAGCGTAGGAGGGGCCACCCTGCATTCCTTCGCGCGTTGTCTCATTTTCTAATGAGCGTGCAGTGTGCCTACCCGGTCTCCTCACGGCGTTTCCATACGTCCTTAGGTTTGATCGTCCGTCCCCCCAAACTCCTCGCTTTCGCCCCCTGATTGCTGGACCCTTCCAGCCTCTACCCCCCTCCCCACTTGCTGTCACATACGTTCTAGCACTTTCCTGACCTGCTTCCTCCAAGCCTGGTGTTCTCTTTAGGGCCACATGCGCCACCTGACCCTTGAGTCTTCTTTTATGAATTGTAGTAAGTTGGTCTAACATATCTACAATAAAAGCACTACAGGGGCGAGCCATGGAGAACCCTTTCCTCGCTGTGCCCTCCCAGGAAGCTCTGGGTTGCTTCCCATCTTTCCACGGGCTTCTTCATTCACAGCCGCCGACAAACCACACGTGCCTCGTGCATTGAGCTCTAAAATCTGTAACAACAGTCTTTCCACAACCAGCGCTTTAATTATCTTTTTAGGTGGTGCTGCACCTATGAGTCCCCGGGAGGGTGGGGCTACGGGCCTTCTTGTGCAAGGACGTAGGCCCCGGATCGGCGACAGTGCTGGGTGGGACATGCACATGCCTAAGGATCATATAATTTGACCATGTTCATCTTCCTGGACAGCTGGTCGCTCACTGTCTCATGGTTAGCAGTAACAAGTGTGCTCATATGTATGACTGCCCTCCCTCCTGTTTGAAATGCTATTCTTAGAGCAAACACCAGATGAAGAGTTACTGAACCAAGAGAAGAAATGTTCCCTAGCTCTTGCTGTACCGCTCAGGGCTGTTGAGAGATTACCCTTCAGTGAACAGAGCTGATGGTGACATTCCACAGGCTCCTGAAGAGGCCGTTTGTCAGCTTTCCACCACTATAACGAAATACCTGAGGGAATCCACGTACACAGAGGAAAGGTTTATTTTTGTCCACACGCATGTGGCCCTATTGCCTTGGGGCCTGCGGAGAGGGGGTACACAGTTGAAATTAGTGCCTGGTGGAGCAAACCTGCTCATCTCATGGACAAAGAGAAAGACAAATGGACATGTCCCCCAGGCCCCTTCGAGGGCCACCCCCAGTGACGTAGAACCTCCCACAGTGCTCCAGCTTTTCAAGGCTGCGCCACCTCCCCATAGCACCATGCATGCACACAACTCTGAACAGAGTCCCCCTTGTTATTCTGTCTCACCCCTCACCCACATCCTCATTTATTCTTTCCTCTTCTACAGCCCAAAGTATTTCCCTCTTCAGTCACCTATCCCACCGCCGCCGCCACCTGCCTTCCAAATATCAGAGGAAACGTAGCATTTGTCTTTTGGGTATAGCTTGTTTCACTTAACATTATACGCTTTGACATCTACTGTTTTGTTTTGGGTTTTTTTGTTGTTGTTGGTTTTGTGTTTGCAAGCAAGTCCTTCTTTATGTCTGAAGGGAACCTCGCTGTGACACCCACCGCGCGTTTTCTTCATCGTCAGCTGTGCGCCTGGCCTCTTTCCACGCTTTGGCTGTTGTCAGCAGGGCCACAGCACACACAGGTGCTGGTGTCTCTCTAGGAAGCCGTGTCTATACGGTTCGGCTGGATCGCATACAGAATTAGGAGTCAACTCAACCCGTACAATGGAAAAGAATCTTGTCAATACTCACCTGTCAGGGAATTATTATCTAGACTATGTGAAGAAGTCAAAGAGCTCAGCAACAAAAGAGTAAACCATCCCATCAATGAGTGGATAGTAGAATTCAGAAGGATAAAATTATGTTATCTCGTGGTCATCAGAAGAAATGAGGACATCCCCATCTGAGGGCATGTCCTTGATGACAAAAGGACTTCCCACTGGAACCCACCTTTAAAGCCTCCGTGACCTCCTGGTAGTCCTACCAGGGGGTCAAAGCCTTCAACACATGAACCTTCGAGGACACTCAAGGTCCTGAAAACTTCAGCAGCTGGACTTGAGTTAGAGCTCTCAGTCGCTGAGACTGAGCCCAGGTCACTGGGGCTGATGGCTACAAAGCTTGTGATCTAGAGACTTCAGGTCAGATCAGCTGGCCTCTCTTGCGTGTTCTGGCTCCCAGAGTTCCGTCACTAGCTTACTGGGATGCTGAGTGACACAGCTGACCTCTCCAGACATTCATGTCACCTTTAAGACTTGGGGATGATGAGATGAGGCCAGCAAATGTGCTTGGCAACCTCAGGGCATGGCGGGGTGACTTAGATTCTGTGGCCCTCGAGACGCTGATGAGCCTTCATCCCTTCCTGGGCAGAAACCAACAAACGTGCAGTGTCTGGGCAGCGTCATGCATAGATCTCCGTGACTCCAGGAAGGAGCAATCTCAATGCTGAGGGTTTCGATTGTATTTTATTTTTTCTAGCTTATAATCTATTTTTGGAATGTACTGAAGATAGGATTTCAAACTCCTTTTCATGCTGGCTAAGTCATAATTTACCTAATTATGTTTACTCCTGTTTGGGACAGGAGGCGGTGGGATGAGACCTTAACATGCGAAATATTGCCCATGAAAGGCATGAGATTTTCAGCAACGCTATTTTAAACCAACGAATTGGGGGTGGGGGGGAAACCTTGATTTTTTGGCTTTTGGCTCCCGGCGCCTGAGTGGTTTCTGAAACACATACCTTATGTAAGTTGAAATAATGGAAATTGGAAGCTATTTAAATGACTTCCCAGCCTCCCAGGCTCCTTTTCATAGTTTCATAATAAACGTCACGGCTTAGAACATAGGGTTATTTTTACCCAGAAAGCAAAGAGAATGGCATGTTTCGAGGCAGTTTCTTAAAAAAAAAAAAAAGAATTCACTTCACAGTTTACATTCCCGAAAGAGAATCAGCTAATTGAAAGGTTTGAGAACGATTTGCATCCACCAGAAAGCACAGCTCTGTGGGCTTGCTGTCCGTGGAGGATCACTGAGCAGTGGCCAGGAACCCGGTGCTGAGGACATAGGGCCAGGTGGCCAGGCCCTCGGGGCCTTCTAGGCAGGGCTCTTTGATTGCCCTTCAGTTAGGTAGAAAGCCAAAGGCTTGACCCTTCAAAGGCATCTCCTGAACCCTAGCCTGGGACCAGGTTGTGCTGAGACCGGGCAACATTTGCCTGGCCAGCATGGCTGGAGCAGAGAATGAACCTTGGGTTGATCTAAGCCAGGCAGTTAGGGAGGGCCAGACAGAGCTGGGCTTGGAAGGTCTGAACTGGCTTCAGCATTTGTCCTCTGTGATTGTTGAGAAGCTGCCTGGCTGCTATGTGGGAACAGATCGGAGGCTACTTAGAAGATCAGGGTGTCCATCGGGAGATGTTGCAAGAGGCAGAGATGCTGCAGGGGGTGGAGAGGCTGCAGGGGGTGGAGAGGCTGCAAGGGGTGGAGAGGCTGCAGGGGGTGGAGATGCTGCAGGGGGTGGAGAGGCTGCAAGGGGTGGAGATGCTGCAGGGGTGGAGAGGCTGCAGGGGTGGAGAGGCTGCAGGGGGTGGAGAGGCTGCAAGGGGTGGAGAGGCTGCAGGGGGTGGAGATGCTGCAGGAGGGGTGGGGATGCTGCAGGGGGTGGAGATGCTGCAGGGGGTGGAGAGGCTGCAAGGGGTGGAGAGGCTGCAGGGGTGGAGAGGCTGCAGGGGTGGAGAGGCTGCAAGGGGTGGAGAGGCTGCAGGGGTGGAGAGGCTGCAAGGGGTGGAGAGGCTGCAGGGGTGGAGAGGCTGCAAGGGGTGGAGAGGCTGCAGGGGTGGAGAGGCTGCAGGGGGTGGAGATGCTGCAGGAGGGGTGGGGATGCTGCAGGGGGTGGGGATGCTGCAGGGGTGGAGATGAAAGGTGGACAGATTCAAGAAAGGGTTGAGAAATGAGCTTTCCCAGCCCCCTTCTCAGCTCCCAGGGAGGCTGTAATTCAGCTTATTATAGGATGTGGAAGCCATCCTGGATATTTTACACAGAAAAGGGAATTAGATGCTCAGAAAAGTACAGGAAGGGCTGAGGAAGAGGTACTGTGGGCTGAATGTTTGTGTCACCCCCAAATTCGCATGGGAAATCCTGGCCTATAATCCTGGTACATGCCAATAATCCCAGCACTCAGGAAGCAGAGTCAGAAGTGACAGATTAGAGGCCAGCCTGAATTATGCAGTGATATTACACTTCAAAAGAGAATTGTAAAGAATCTTAACCCCCACGGGATGGTGTTAGAAGGTAGGACTCTGGGAGTTGACTGGATCCTGAGGACTCTGCCTTCATCATGGGGTTAGTCAGCATCCCTAGAAACAAGGCTCTGGCAAAGCCTGGTACCGCAGGCCTATAATATCAGTGACTCTGGAGGCTGAGTCTGGAAGATCCACAGGCTCAAGGCCAGCCAGGGCTACAAAAGAGTTTAAAGCCATCCCTAGCAACTTAGTGAAATCTTTTCTCAAAGTGAAAAGCGCAGTGGGTACAGCTCAGTGCTGGAGTACGTGCCTGACATATTACTCGTGACTCAATCTCTAGTATCATGGCGACGGGGGGCGGGCACTCTGGAGAGCTGACTGGCCCCATCCATGAGTGGACACAGAGATGGCACTTCCATGGCTTAGGAAGCAAGGCCGTGATCTTAGACTTCTGACTCTAAAACTGTGAGACGTGAGTTTTCTGCGTTTAGTAAGCACCTGGGTTAGACTGCTTTGTTACAGCAGCACGAACGGACTGAGACAAGCAGGAACTAGAATACGCAAACCTCAAAACACCCCGCTCAGAATTCAGGACACAGAGCTGTTACCAGTGGAGCCTGTCAGTGTCTGCAGCTGTGGTTGCCCATGGCAACAGCAATGAGAAGAAAGTCTGACCTCTTTTCTGCTCTGGAAGTCCCCATGGTCAACAGGACCTGTTTTACAGTCAGAGCCATAGCTACAAGCTAAGCAAGACTCATCAGAAGATGGAGCATGCTGCTGTGTGACTAGTGCCAGCCACACGGGAAGGTTCACGGAAGGAAGTGAAATGGAAGTTGGATGTGTTGTGGTCTGTCCTGCATCATAGGCTCCATGGGAACGGGAGGTATCAAGGACTCTGCCAGGATTCCTTACTGCAGTCTACGTAGATGGTAGGCCATTCACTGAGGAGGGGTTAAGGGTATCCCCAGGAGGACTAAGGACACAGCACTCAGGAGTCCTGCCAAGGTCAGGGACTCTCCACAGCAGAGTGAGGTGAGAGAGGAGTAGGAGGGGTCAAAGAAGCTAAGCAGGGATGTCTGAAGCAGTGAGAACGCACAAGGTAGGGGTCTCTCCAAGCGTCTTGCTAAGTGAAAGATGCTGACTGAAAAGACTCCATGTAGTAGAGCTCCATTTGTAGGGCCTTCTGGAGAGGGCGCATAACCCCTTGTGGCCAGAGTTTGGGGACTAGGAAGGTATTGATTACAAAATTTCAGCAGGAGGGAATTTTGAGGGGATGATAGAACTGTTTTGTCTCGGGGTGTGATGGTGGATGCATAATCTCTTGCATTTCTCAAAAACCAGAGAACTGAACAACACACACACACACACACACACACACACACACACACACACAATAAAATAAACCAAGAAATAAAAACAGACTTTATCACATAGAGGATGGATGGATGGATGCATGGATGGATGGATGGATGGATGGATGGATGCACGGATGGATGGATGGATGGATGGATGGATGGATGGATGGATGGATGGATGCATGGATGGATGCATGGATGCATGGATGGATGGATGCATGGATGGATGCATGGATGGATGGATGCATGGATGGATGGATGGATGGATGGATGGATGGATGGATGGATGGATGGATGGATGGATGCACGGATGGATGGATGGACGGATGCATGGATGGACGGATGCATGGATGGATGGATGCATGGATGCATGGATGGATGCATGGATGGATGGATGGATGGATGCATGTATGGATGTATGCATGGATGGATGGATGCATGTATGGATGCATTCATGGCTGGATGGATGCATGCATGGATGGATGCATGGATGGATGCATGCATGCATGGATGGATGCATGCATGGATGCATGCATGGATGGATGCATGTATGGATGGATGCATGGATGGATGGAAAGATGGATGCATGGATGGATGGATGGAAAGATGGATGCATGGATGCATGGATGGATGGATGGATGCATGCATGGATGAATGGATGGGTGCATGGATGGATGAATGGATGGATGGATGCCTGGATGGATGATTGGATGGATGGATAGATGGATGGATGGATGGATGGATGGATGGATGGATGGATGCACGGATGGATGGATGGACGGATGCATGGATGGACGGATGCATGGATGGATGGATGCATGGATGCATGGATGGATGCATGGATGGATGGATGAATGGATGCATGCATGGATGGATGGATGCATGTATGGATGCATTCATGGCTGGATGGATGCATGGATGGATGGATGCATGGATGGATGCATGCATGCATGGATGCATGCATGCATGGATGCATGCATGGATGGATGCATGTATGGATGGATGCATGGATGGATGGAAAGATGGATGCATGGATGGATGGATGGAAAGATGGATGCATGGATGCATGGATGGATGGATGGATGCATGCATGGATGAATGGATGGGTGCATGGATGGATGAATGGATGGATGGATGCCTGGATGGATGATTGGATGGATGGATAGATGGATGGATGGATGGATGGATGGATGGATGGATGAATGGAGAGGCGGATGAGTGAGTGGATGTACAGATAGATGGCATACACTTATATATCTTCTTCTATTGTTTTCTGCCTTGTTTTATTTTATTTTTTGATATTTGTATTTTTTACATGAGTCAGTAGGTGTTTTGCCTACATGTCTGTCTGTCTGTGCACCATGTGTGTGCCTCGTGCCCACGGAGGCCAGAAGAGGGCATCAGATCTCCTGAAACAGATGGTTAGCTGCAGTGTGGGTCCTGAAATCAAGCCCAGGTCCTCTAGAAAAGCAGTCCATGCTCTTAACCACTGAGCTCTCTCTCTAGCCCTCCACCTTTCTTTTTTAAGACATGGTCTCCTACTGAATCTGAAGCCATCATTATAGCTGACTAGCTGGCCTGCAAGCCCCAGGAATCCACCTGTCTCTGAGGTGAGATCACGGTCAGGCGCTGTTAGGCCTCACCTTTAACATGGAGCCTGGGGATTTGAACTCAGGTCCTCATGCTTGTGCCATCTTCCCAGCCTGAGAAGCGGCCAGTCCTATCCAATGCTCTAAGGAGACCTAGGATGACCCTGGATCTGTAGAATGTGTAGTAGATTGTGAAATGCTGATGAACTTGACCGATGCCATCAAGAATGAAGCTTTGCTGGGGAAAAGCCTGCCCCCCCCCATGCTGTGTTTGCATGCTGCTTGGACTTCTGGGAACAGCTTGGAGGGAGGTATATGAGAGGGACACTGACCATTAGAGTGGGCAGTTGGGAGTTAAGAGTCAGAGTTAAGAGTTACAGCAGAGTTGCTGCAGGATAGGGAAAGAGAGAGCACAGAAGCTGACGATAGGGAAGCAGGCAGAAATGAGGCTCAGATAAAATGAACTAGCTGGGGTTTTAGAAAAGTTACAATTTAGATCCTCTCAGTAACTGCCGTGCTGGGAGAAGCTGAACCAGAGTGGGTTAGAGATAGTTCAGTTCCCCAGACGTAGACAGAAAAATGCTGAAAAGGTTTCTCTTTCCTTCCTATCCTTTCATTTCCTAACTGAGGTTTTAAAACATTACGAGTTAGAAATCTAGCAGCCAGGAACAGAGGGGCAGAGTCAAGTTGCAGAGAGAAAAGTAACAGCAGCTTTTGAGAGCCCAGACTCAAATGGTAAAAACAGCCAATCCCACCCCCCCTTTAGAAGAAAAACTGTTTACATTTTAAATAACACATTTTAAATATGTTTTTTTTTTAAATAAAACAAAAACTTTTACAACACATTCCTCTTTCCAAGAGCTCAGTTTCTTGTCATGGCTCTTTGAGATCTCAGGGAAGCAGAGCCTACCCATCAGATGGAAGAGACGTTGGCCTGAGCAGGAAGCCTGTTGTAGATGAGATACTCAACAGAGGAAAGCCAAGTATTGGTCGGACTTCATCTCAGCCTCTTCGCCTGTCGCCTGTGGTGGTTGTAACGACTGTAGCGTTGTGGGTTGTGATCGTGTGACTCCTTTAGCCTTGCGATTCCTGGCTGCTCATCAGTAAGTGGGAATGATGCGCAACCTGGGATCCTCGGGATTTTCTGGGAGGTTAGAGCTTTGAAAAGTTGGCATTGTGAACTTCAAGCCTTGACTCGGGCACCCTGCTTTCCACGGACTCGCTTCGTGTCCCCACTTCCCCGAGTCAGTGGTGGCTGGCTCGGTCCCCTCGTCCTCATCCCGGGGCCTTTCACTGTTGCCCGGTTGGTTGTTTACTTGTCCCAGTGCGCTGGGCCAGGTGTGCCACAAGGGCAGACACCTGAGACTCAGCACCCTGCTTGATACCTGGTATGGGGTAAACACTCAGGGTACCCGTGTTAACTCCTACTCTTCCAGGATAGGAGGTATTCCCGCATTGTCAGACCTCTGCTTTCTCAATAGCTTCAGTGGTCTCTGAAAGTCAGGCCACCCTCCAACTCGAGGAGGCTCAAGATACACAGAATATTATTCAGCAGTTCCCAGAGTCTGGGTCACTGAGCGGGTGCTCTGGAAATGTCTGCCGAATAAATGCGTACATTTTGGCGAACAGCACCATTGGAAAAAGTATAGCTCAAAAAGAAAAAAAGGGGGAGGAGGGACAGTGCTAGCAGAAAATCACCATGCAGCTTTCTGTGTCCACAACAATGCTAGCGTGTGCCTTGGGGACTTCAAGGGGCAGTTCGCAGGTGCTGAAGGAATTGTGGGAGCTTATGGACCCAGGACCCATAGGATGTCCCCCTCGATGCTCAGGAAACTGGGTAACAGGAGAGCTCTCCCCAAGTGTCCCGGGTCTTGCATACACTCCAGAGAAGAAAGAGAAACAGGGAGATGCTATGTGTAAGGGTGCCTGAGAATGTGCAGGATCAGGAGCGATTGACAAGGTCAGAAGGGACCAAGGTCGGAAGGATAGGCTGCCTTCCATCCTGTTGCCACCCCGATCGCTCCTCCTGGGCTCTGGAGTGCAGGCATCATCCTACTTCCCTGAGCTCCACAGGGCTTGCTGACAAATCTCTCCTTCCCCGACACCTGCCAGCTGGGATTTCTGCAGTTTAAAGGCTTAGGTGTGACCTCAAAAGCCATGTTAGTGTGCCTTGCTGATCCCTCCCTCCTCCCGCGGGTATGTCTGAACAGTGGGGGTGTGATGAGCCCTCTCAGACTTATAAACCTCACACACTTGAACACGGTCAGGGTGCTCCTCATCCTGGTGAGCCGTGGAAAGAGAGGGTTTCCTCGGAAACCTGGAATGACTCTGTACATCAGGCAGGTTCTGTGCTTGTTCTCACTATCTATGATCTTGCCTTCTTTCCCCCAACAAATCCAGATTATTCCCTCTCTCTTTGCACAAGCCACAGATGCACATCCCCTGCAGTCATGGGGACAGAACGTGCTGGTATGTGAACAGTCGTCAGGGTTACCTGTCCTATATAGCGTCTATTGGGAATCGTACTTAGAGGCAAGGTAATAGCCCCTGAGATGCTATCAGCCTGCTAAGATCATACAGGTCCTAAGAGACAGAAGTGTGTCCCAGAACCTCAGCCCATCTGCTCTCAAGACAATGGAGGTATGAACACAGGACATGCCCACAGGTCAAAGTTGTTCTTGGTGGCAGGGGTTGACACACCATGCTAGCTTCTGGAGGATTCAATCCTGAGTCAGAGAGTAAACCAGTTTCAGCCAGTAGCCAACTGAGAGGAGTGGACTGGCCCTCTGCCCACCGAAGTCTTTGCTGCCAAGGAGTGCCATAGATACTCAGCAAGCCTTATGTTTTCATGGTAGATTATCACTGAAGAGGCAGAAGGCCCTAGAGGCAAGGTGACTCAGCCGCACAGCCCGTGGGTAGGTGGATTAGTTTCTTTTCTGTTGTTGTGATAAAACACCATGACCAAAAGCAACTTACACGAGGACTTACACAGCTTCCACAAGACTCCATCAGTGGCTGGGAGGCACGGCAGCAGGCAAGCGTGGCGGCCGGAGCGGGAAGCTGAGACGCTGCATGTGACCAGCAAGCATGAAGCAGTGAGAGTGGACGAGAGGTGGCAGGGCTTTATAGTCTCAAAGCCCAGGATGTGACTGCCAGCACCAATGGGGGGCATTTCATATTCAAAACACCAAAGTAGAGGAATCCGAGGTCCTCAATCCAGAATCTTGGATTCTCTCACCCAGTCAGTCACTTCTCTCTATGAGGCTAGTCTATGAATACCTCAGCACCGACATCCCAGTGTGTGAAAAGCCTTGGGCGGGCACTGAGAACAAGGGTGGAGTGGGGGTGGGATCATAAGCAGCTGGGAGCTCTACCAGTCCACCTACTGAGTTCGCTGCCAAAATGAAGACCATGGATAATACTCACTGCACCCTGCAGCCTTCCAGCATGCGCCTAGGGGTGCAGAAGGGCAGTAGGGCTGCTTGAAAAGTCTGGTTCTACTAGGGGACAAAGCCATTTATATAACCCACAGCCCCATCCTGGCTGGAGGCCAACGACATGTTCTCTACCTCGGAAAAAGCAGAGATAGAATTCTCAAAGCCGCCCCAGGATTGGGTAAATTGCCAGCTCTCCTCACACTGGCTTGCGAATCAGGAAATGTCTTGCAATCTTGGGACAGAACCACCACCTAAGGCTCTGTGCTGAAAAGCCCCAGACATTCCCACTTCTCCTGGAAAAAGGATCCTGGCCACAGGAATGTGGAGCCTCTTCCTCCACAAGTCTCCATTTCCAAGAAGCAGATCCAGGCCCTTGAAATGGCAGCGGCAATTCTTTTAAAGACGTCAGATTAGAAAATAAAGCTATAAAGAAGGGAACAAAGGTATTTTTCATTAAGCATTTCTTGCCCCAAAGTTGGCAAGCTGGTAGTACCGGGACAGCTGCCAGTTTCAGCTTCTTGTCAGGTGAATCCAACGCTGAAAAGTGAGATTTTATAAGCTTCGTTTTCAGAGCCTAAGGCCTCATTGCATTTACAGGGGAGGGATTTCTGTCTGGAATGTCTACTGAGTGCCTGCTTTGGACCATGTATTTTCCCACGTACCCGAGGGCTGGCGGTTGTGATGGTATCCCAGTAGCAGAGATAATGCAGATTTTTGTCCCCCCAAATGCCATGCCGTTGTTTATCCATTTGGTCATTGAGGTCTACCAAACACCTGTGAGCCAGGCCCAGCTTGGACTCATGAAGACGTAGTGGTGATCTGGGCCATGCAAATCCTTGTCTTTTGCGAGCTTCCAGTTTAGCTGATGTGACGGAAGACAGTGGGGATCTGGGAGGTCTTACTGGCGTGCATCCGTGAAAGCCCGTGTCCATCAGTCATCCTGGGAGGCAGAGGTGATAAGGGGCCATTCCCTTATTGGCTGTGGGCATTCTGAGGCATATGAACTGCTCAGACCTGACAGGGGTGCAGGTCCTCAAGCCTAAGCATCTGATTTAGTTGTTTCCGTGTTTGGACTATTAAATAACACAGCTCTGAGGATTTGTGCTTCTGTGGGGATGTGTCTGTTTTCAGACTCACTGGACAAAGTGTCACTGTCTGAAGAGCTCCCGAAGCCGTCACTCTTCCCATCCCACCAGCAGTGTGTCTGTCTTTGGAACTGCAGCTGTCCCAGTGCATGTAAAGACTTATACTATCTTTCAAGACACAAAGCAGATCTAAATCCCAATCAACTCTCAATTACTGGGATATCTGTGGCTAATCCAGTAGTCTGCTCTGTACTGAGGTCCAGATGCCCTGCCCACTGGTCAATCTGTCTGAAGCCAGTGGGCCCTGAGTTCCTTGGTGGACTTTGCTGAAAGCACCCTGTCACCTAACACTCCGCTGTCTCCTCTTCTCTTCCAGCCATCCACGAGTTCCCCACGGACCTGTTCTCCAACAAAGAGCGTCAGCATGGCGCTGTCCTGTTACACATCCTCGGTGTAAGTATCCTCAAGGGCCAGAAACCACGAACCTCGGGCACAGGAACCCCATCTGTATAGTATGTAATGACCATAGAGTGTCTGAGATCTTGTTCAGTCCTTGTCACAGCCTGGGAAGAGAGGAGACATTAGGCCATTTTGCCCAACAAGAGGCTTTTCTTAAATGTCAGGTGACTTGTCCAGCGTCGCTAGTATCTCCGGTAGCTAGCATCTCCACACCCAGCACAAGGACAAGGTTCTTCTGTGCCTTATTCCCTACTTTCCTAAAATAAGGGTGATGGCCCCTGCGTACGTATCGGGACTAGCTACCTGCTGCATCAGACAGGCTGTGACGCAGGTCCTTGCTGCTGTGCTTCCTTGGGCTGTTCTCCAAGTCTCTTGCCACACTGCTCACTCCCCTCTACACTCAGATGAGATCCAGAATGTTCAGGATGGTTGGCGACAGACAACTCCTCTTTGTGTTCAGACAGACCCCGATGGCAGACGGTGATGTTCTATAGCAGTTTAAGTGGGAATGAGGAATGCAAGCCTACACTTTGGCGTAGATAGCTGTTCTTGGACAGGACAAACCCTAGCCCTGGCCAGATTTCACCTCCCTGCCTGTTTTTACAAAGGTTTGTTTGTTTGAGACAATATCTCCTTTATCCAGGCTGGCTTCGAACCTGGTGTGTAGCTGAGGACGACAATGAACTTCTGGTCCACTTGGCTCCTCATCAGAGCACAGCCACTCCCACTCACTGCTGCCCTCTCTGGGGCTGCTCTTGAGCTTCAGTGGCAGGACTGAAGCTGCCTCAGAGAGCATGCTCTACAGATGCTTTCTGACCCTTGTGGGAACCACTAGAAGACTGTGGAATGGTTGCCAGGAAGTGAGCCTGGTCTAGGTTGACTTTTCTGCTTCAGATCAGCCGCAGCAAATTCCCGTCTGCTCGGCGACCTGGCTACCCAGCACTGTCTGCTTGTAGATTTCAATTCAGCTAGCCATGAGTCTTTTCCCATACATCCTGGCATTCACATTCCATCCCCTTTTACTAGGAGATGTAAATGTAGCAGGTTTTCCCCATACTTCTGTGGCCCTGCCTCACAAGCAAAACTGTTATGGGTGAATCTGAAAGTGAGTCCCTCAGGAACTTTGCAAGAACCCTTCCAGGTGGTAATTGCCGTGCTAAGACTCAGGGGAAGGGGGGCTAAATCCAAGCCATGACCTGATTTTATAAATAAAGTTTTACTAGCAGGGATGCTTTGGTTTTATAAGAGCAGAGCCTAAAATATGACTTCCATGGAGGAGGTTTACTGACGTCTCCCTTAAAGCCGGAGAGATTGAAGCATAGAAGCCAATGGATTCTTTGAGCCTTCCCTGACCCGATGGATAAAACTGGGATGTCATTTGGGCTCCATTTTCCTCTCAAATGCTCTGAGGTGCCATGAGAGAGAAGCCCTTTGACTTCATGGGTCACCTTTGCCTGAGTCGTGACATTGGGGAGAATTGTCGGTGGTATGAGGTACAGTCAGAAACCTGGGGTGCATAGTGGGGAGAGTCCCCCCGTTGCTCTCCTTTCCTCCAGGCCTACGGTTTCTCTTTGCTTATGGCCAAAGACAATGAATCAGTTCCCACCCAGGGCAGTGACGCTTGGCTCAGGCGCATTGGCCATCACGAGTACAGCCTCCACTTCAGTCCAGTGGAGCCACGGGCTCGGACTGTAACAGCGTGTCTTCTGTTTTCGTTTTGCACGCAGAGCACCCGTGTCACTTCTCAGAACCATCCCCTTTCCAAGGGGTCTGGTCCCCGCCTCTGCCTCCAGCTTCACCCTCTGCCTTTTCCGATCCTCGCTCTCTTCTCCCAGTCACCTCTGGGCCTTTGTGCTTTCTGCTTTCTGACCCCTGTCTGCTCTTGTCCTGCACTAGGATTAAGTCCCAAGATGCAGAAGCTTTTCCTGACATCCTCCACACCCCATCCCTGCCGTCTTCCACACCCCATTCTGCTGTTCACAGTAACGCCTGGCACACAGGATGAGCTTGACAAAGCCATGTTAGGTGACTGTGTAGATGAACAGGACCAGGAGACGCTCCTGCTAGGAAGCCACTTAGGAACAGCGGAACTACCCCTGCCTCGGCATTAAGTAGAAGAGAAAGCGGCAGTACACCTGGGATGTGGCTCGGCAATAGAGACAAGGAGGCATTTTCCTAGGTACAAACCCTGCCAGACCTCAGCAGAGGGAGCCGCCTGTCATGGCAAGTGCCATTCTGGACAGTGGAGCCCCGGTCATCTGATCTCAAGGTTTTTTATTGACGCAGAAGCTCCTCTCAGGTGTTTCATTGATAGTGGCTTTGCCAACGAGCGGTGTGCACATGCAGATCATGGGAAATCAAACATATTTACATAAAGCCAACACCTGCTGACAATACAAAACGCCAAGGCCTGGGCAGCCCTTCCCCCAACAATGCCCAAACTACCATTCTAAACATAACTGGAAGTCAACTTCTGCAACAGAGAAACTGAGACCTGGAGATTTGACCCATCCAGATGGGTCCCAGAGCCTGCACCTTGTACTACAAACTTCCCTGTACATGTGTATGGATGCCCAGTGGACCCCTAAAAATTAGCCTCAGGGATGAGCAGAGTTTTGACAGCAAGCAGACCATTGATAACAAGGGAGCAATGCTTTCTCTAAAATTAAAGGGAGAAATGAGAGGTCATGACTTCTCAGCTGTAAATTGTGACTCCAAGCGTCTTCCCTTAGCCTTTCGGTTAGAACCAGCTTGCTTAGTTAGTTTTGACAGCTCTGGTAAGGGGAGTCCTTTTGGTGCCAGTGTGGTCTGCCAGCAGTCTCAGCCCTTGGGAGGCAGAATCAGGAGGCCAAGGTCAGCCCTGACTACATAGTGACTTTGAAGCTACCTTAGACCACATGAAACCCGGTCTCAAAATTAAACAAACAAAAACAAATGAAAAAGGGAAAGTGGCTTCCACTGTCACATTCCCAACTGCCTACATCACCTCTGGCCACCAAAGCAGGGAGGGGCGGGGCACATATTCCAGAGAGTTCTCCAGCAAGTGCCCTGACTCAGCTTATTTAGAAAGGATACTGCCTCCCTGTCTCCGTGGATGCAACATCAGATCCTGAGGCTTGGGGCTCAGTCCCCAGACTGTACCCGCTTCCCTTGGAGCTGCTCCAGGCAGTGTCCCCAACACTAATTGAGGCCCCCGCCTCCCCCTCCTCGGCAGGAAACACTGTACTGGAACAGCCCACAGATCACAAGAGACACATGTAGCTGAGGGCTATAAGGGGTGACACCAGAATAGGTGACTGGGCAAGTGGAGGAGATGCCCAGAGCAAGGCGTTGGGGAGGAGTGGGTTCCCCTGTCCTCTCTGGGCACTGCATCCCAGAAACCTGCCTATGTTCAGCCAGCCACAGCTCTACAAGTCTGTTTTTCTGGGCTGGTGGAGGCTTCCTCACATGCATTACTGACCAGCCCAGCCCTCTAGGATTTTCCAGTGACCAGTGCCATCCTGTCTGGGGCTACCAACTCCCATCTTGTTGGCATATGGGACACTGTAGCGCTGTAGAGATCCTGAGGCTGTGTGTGTCAGGGACCAGGGACAGAGACATCTCTCTCCTTCTTCCCTCTCTCCCTTCCCCCTTCATATGTGTATTTTGGTAAAGATCTCTCTCTTGTTTTCTTGCTCTCTCTCATATTTGTGTGGTGTGTATGTGTTTGTGTGTGTGTGTGTGTGTGTGTGTGTGTGTGTGTGTGTATGTATGTGCACATGCTGAATAACTAGACCAGTTATTCAGCAAGCTGTGAGAGTTCCCCTGCCTCCACCTCCCCAGATCTGGGGTTACAGCCATGTGCCAATGCACCCAATTTTTATGTAGGTTCTGGGGATCTGAACGCAGGTTCTCATTTTATAGACTGAGCCCTTTCCCAACTGAGCCATCCTCCCAGCTCTTCTCTCTTATTTTTTGAAATAGAATCTCACTACGTAGCTCAGCTGACCTGGAATTTGCAATCCTCCTGCCTCAGCTTCCTGAGGGCCGGGACTGCAGACATGTGCCGCCCTGCCCTGCTCCAAATCTGTATTTCTTACTCTGTGACAGCGCTGAGAGAAAGCACAGGCCTTGGAACCTGGATTTAGATCTATCTGCTGCTCAGCATGCTATTTCCCATCTCTCGCCTCAGTTTCCTTATCTGTCAAGGAGGGTACAAAGGGAACAGTTCTGTTGCTGAAGCTTTCCAATGTGCCTGGTCCATGTGTTCTTCTACCTGAAGCCTGGGGCGGGTATAAGGGACAGTCACTGAAGCCAGCTTTCCCTCCACAGGCTCTCTATATGTTCTACGCCCTGGCCATTGTGTGCGATGACTTCTTCGTCCCCTCCCTAGAGAAGATCTGTGAGGTATGTGGAAAGGACCTGGAACCCCCTCCCCCGCCCCCCAATGAAGCCCAGGGTGACTAGGGGTGTGTACCTTGTAAATGGCAAGAGCAAGACTGGAGTAGGACAGGAAGCACTCTGGTAGAGAAGACATCACACAGAGCACCCAGTGTCTGCAGTGTCGCCACACCTCACCCCGAAAGCACCAATCGGTGTCCGTGATGATGTCCTGTCCCCAAGCTCAGCAGATGCCAGGGCCTGTGTGAAGCCACCCTCCAGGCCATCATGTTCTAGGAGGCATGGGGTGTGAGCTAAATCTGGCTAGCAAAAGAGCAGGCAATGCCATGCCTGCTTGGGCTCATTTCCCGCACACTATAGGCGGCAGTCACAGAGGAGGCCTGTGTTCCCGAAGTGCTCCCCTGGGAGAACACCGAGCTGCGGTGACGGGAGCCCTCTGGCTGTTTTGTTAATTCTCGTTCCCTTTCCCACATGGGAGACCCAGGCTCCCTCTCTGCTCTGCCTTCTTCGTAGCTTCTAATTAAGTAGGGAAACAACTTTTGTGGCAGCGTTTGCCATGTGCAGCCCCTTGGGAATTTGCCACCCCTCACCCTAGGAAGTCACCCCAGCTCTTTGAGGCCATATTGTCACGGTGGGGATAGGTGGCTCTTGGGGATAGGTGCCTGCCTTCAGTTCGAATTGTCTCCGAGCATAACCAGGGGAGCGACATGTCACCACACTGTAGGGGGTGGCTGATTTAGAACCGGGGTCTGCAAACCATGAGCTGGAAGAAGGTTTCCAGGCCTTCCCTCCCTGGACTCTCCTCTGTCTGTTCATCCTTGTACCCCTTCAGATGGCGCATGGGAGGCTGGTGCAGAGGGTTCTATCTCGGGACCCCTAGGGTGGAGGCTTGTGGCGGACAGGGTTCCTGCGGGGTGCTGTGGCTGCCTCTGCTTCCGGGAAACTGCCCCCACCCAGGAAAAATGCAGCCACAGACCCTGACTTACATGAGTTAGAGTTTTGTCTCTCTGACAAGATGTCTGACGTGATAATTTAAGGAAGGAAAGACTTATTTAGGCTCAAGATTTGGGGGGTTTAAGTCTGTGGTCAGATTGCTGCTTTGTTTCTGGGCTGTGATGGCCGGAGGGTGTGGTGGAACAAAGCTACTCGGCCCCTGGTGTCCAGAAACAGAGACAGAGAGGAGGGCACTGAAGACGAAGCACAACCCCAAGAGCACACTCCCAGTGACCCACTTTTTCCTCAAGGCTACACCTCCAAAAGTTTCCGACGCCCTCAGAAAACAGCATCAAAAACTCCGTGAGTGACTGAATTCACTGATGAGGTCAGGGCCCACATGACCCAGGCACTTCCCAAACCCCAGCTCTGAACACCGCTGCACTGCGCACCAAGCCTTTAACCCGGGAGCCTTTGGGGGGTCACCCTGCATCAGACTAATGAATACTGAACACACATCCGGGCCCCTCCTGGGCTGATAGTGTGGGAAAACCACAGAAGAAGGGTTGGAGCCTCTTTGCCCTCTGGATTGAGAGACACCTATGGAGAGTGGGCTAGGGCTGCAAACATTAAGGGTGCCAGGCCCTATCGAGGTGGCGTGTGGCAGTATGGACAGAAGGATGAGTAAGGACCCTGGTCTTAGCCTTCCTTTAAGGACCTTAGATGGCAAGGGAGCTAGAGGGAGGGAACGTCATTGTTGGGGGGAGACTGGGAGGGCTTCCTGGAGGAGGTAATGTTTGTATTTTCAGCAAGCAGAGGGGAGAAGGACCCTAGGGAGAATAATGGTGCAGGTCAAGCCCAGGAGGTGACAGAACAGCAGGTGGTAGCCTCCATCCCGTGAAGGTGGCTGCAGATGCCTGGCAGGGGCCTGCTTCTCTCAGCACTGAAGTGGGTGGGCTCTTGGGAACAGTGCTGTGTCCTTAGCCTGTATGGAGCCCAGAGCTCTGATCCTTCTCTAAGTAGCTGACCAGGGGAAGAAGATGCCCTAGACTTCCTGCAGGGCTCCAGAGCCCAGGCCACCTAGTGCTACCTAGGGATCCAGTCTTCCATTATGGATCAGATGATGGGCATCCATGGCTGGAACGTGGCCTTGCTGATCAGCAAGGACTCATATAAAAGGTTCCTACCCTTGTCCCATGCTAGCTCAATCCTGGGTATAGGCCCTCAGGGTGTCTGAGACTCCAGGCTTGCCATGGAGGAACATCCAGAATGCTGGCCCACATCCCACAACCTCAGGGCAGCTTCTAGACCCTCGTTGCAGATGCCAACCTGTTCTAGGCTTTAGGGACCCATAGGTGACAAATGCCAACTCTGTCTTCATGAACCAGAGGGGAAGGCAAGCATGCGCACTGCAAACCCTGATTGTAGAATCTGTTTCAACAAGGGGAAAACAGTGGGTTCTGTGAGGGTGTGACTGGCTCTGGGGACTCGGGGAAGACACTTCCTCAAGGGTTGTGGATGGAGTCTAAGGAGCATAGAGAATGAAGAGAAAGCAAGTGGGTCAGGAGGGAAGGGGGCTGAAGCCTGGCAGAGGGCATGGGATGTGTGCTCCGGGAGGAGAGGCTAGATTCAGCCAGCACTGTGCCACTGAGGGCTACCTGCTGCCCAGCTGCCCAGGGACTGTCCACCTCCCCCTTGGCACACCCCAGTCACTTACGTCCCTTCTGTTTCAGAAACTCCATCTGAGTGAAGACGTGGCTGGTGCCACCTTCATGGCCGCAGGAAGCTCCACACCAGAGCTGTTTGCTTCTGTCATTGGTAAGGACAACTAGGATGTGGTGCGGAGAGAGCCACGGCGATGGAGCATTTACCAGCTCTGAGCCTCAGTTTCCTCACCTGTCAACCCAGAGTCAGAAGTGATGGTTCCTTAGAGTGTGGGGTCCTGATGGGTGCTGGGCTTCTTATGAGAAGGAATTGTTCTACCGTGAGATTGTGGCTCTGGTTGTGGAATTGTGTAGATCTGCCAAGCTGCTGGACTGCGTTAATAGACTTGTGAATTATGTGAAAGCCATTCAAAAACATGGACTCTGGCCAGTGAGGTGGCTCGGCCGGTGAAAGTGCTGGCTGTGCAAGCATGAAGACCTGAGTTTGATCCCCCAAGCCCAAGAAGGGAGCTCGCTCCTGCAAGTTGTCCTCTGCCTATCACACGTCACCACACACACACCATACACACGTGTACACACGCACACACCATACACATGAACATGTGATGACATACACACACACACACACATACTATACATATAATGACACACACATACACACACACACCATACACATAATCACATGACACACACACACACACACACCATACACACACACACACACACCATACACCATACACATGAACATGTGATCACACACACACACTATACATATGACACACACATATCACACACACACACACACCATACACATAATCACATGACACACACACGCATACACACATGCCATACAAATGTCACATGACACACACACAAACACACACACACACACACCATACACATGATCGCATGACACACACACACATACACACACACTTTACCCATGATCACATGACCTCACACACACACATACCATACACATGATCACATCATGAAGATGATGATGATGATGATACATGTAATTTAATTTACAAGGAAAGCCTGAGTGCATGGGAAGAGCTGGTACCCAGGACCTCCACTGTCTGTTTCTTATTCCAGGTGTGTTCATCACCCACGGAGATGTCGGCGTGGGGACTATTGTGGGCTCTGCTGTGTTCAACATCCTATGCATCATTGGAGTGTGTGGACTCTTTGCCGGACAGGTCAGTGGGGTACTTTTTTCTCTGCCTCTCTGACCGGTACCTGGTAGGATGGGGTAAGCTTCCCTAGAGATGGGGTTGGGGTGGCAATGGGGGCACCCTGAGGAGGTTGAGCATGCCACTGTCTGTAGCTTTGAGGCTATCTACATTCTCCTCTGAACCGTTTGAGAGCCTGAGAGGCTGGAGCCATGTTGGTGGACCTGGCCGGTTTATGGGTGGTCATGCATTCAACAGCAACAGCTATTTAAGAAGGTCCTCCTTGGACCCTGGTGGACATGTGGCCTTGTAGCCTCCTGGGATGCTCACCTCCTCTGCAGGCACAAGGGCAGCAGTGGTCAGACCCCATTTGACACGAATGTCTCAGGGAACGTTCGACTTGCCTCACAGAGGACAATCATGGCAAGGCCGACCTTGCTTAGGGTGACAGGGAGGGCAGCGGACGGCACAGGAAGGGGCAAGGTGATGCTTCTGGTCTCTTCCTTGATGGCCAGCTCTTGCTACGCAGTGTGCCTGGCCACCACCGCAGCAGGGTAGAGCTAGTTTCCGGTTCTCCCGTACCTGAGAGCCTTACTCGGCTCTCTTGTCTTTGCCAACTGTAGTCAAGAACTAGAGTAGCTGGGGAGGCACCCGGGGCCCATTCCCAGCCTCCGGGCTACAGCAGCTGATGACTTCTCTCTGCCGTGGCAGGTAGTGCGGTTGACTTGGTGGGCTGTGTGCCGCGACTCTGTGTACTACACGCTCTCCGTCATCGTGCTCATCGCGGTGAGTCACCCCTCGCCCCCCAGCGGCGGGTGGCCAGGGCCTGTGAGGGTACAAATGCCCACCTGTCTGTCCTCGACCCTATGACTAGAGAGGTCACCACAGCAACAGCGGAATGCATTGACTGACCCCTCTCAGTGTTCACACCGGCCCTCGCACCTCTACCCACACTGCGCCTCCCTTTCTAAAGAACTCATCCTCGGTCCCTGCACAACGAGGCTACATTCGGGACCACTTTAAAAGCCGTGAACAAAGCAAAGCACTTGGAGGGAATTCAAGCTCATACTCACACGAGACCCTTCCGACCCTACCTCGAGACCCACCCACTCTTCAGACTCACTTCTAAGAAGCAGGTTTCAAGCTGGGCAGTCGAGACCAATCTGAGCAACTTGGGGTGACCATATCTCAAAATGAAAAATATAGAAATGTGCAGGTACAGCTCAGCAGCCAAGTGCTAGCCTAGCCCACGCGGGAAAGGGCCTGTCTCCAACCCTGCAAAGTGTGTAAGTGAGAAGCGAGTTTATGGGTAAGTAAGAAGCGAGTTTATGGGTTCTCTGCCACTGCAGAGCAGGAGAGGGCCAGCTCAAAGCCATCACAGGGCAGCTAGGATCCGGGGACAAGGTAAAGGACGAAAAGGCAGAGGATGGGGTCTGTTAGTGTGGAGTGTGTCCCCTCAGGCTCCGAGGGCTGGAGTGACACCCTGGCTCATACACAGTGAAGCACACTGGTAAGCATGTGCCACCCGCGAGGGAGCGGTTTTGATCTTCACAGTGGTGCCCAAGGGCAGGTGTCTATGGCATGCTGGATTTCAAGGAAATGCGTGACAGTTTTCTATCTTGCCAGACCCCAGGGTATGATACCCTTGTATAGGTTATCTACTGCTTTGTAACAAAGCTCCCCCAAAGCCAGGCATGATGGGGCATGCCTGCAGTCAAGGGCCTGAGGTATAGCAGCTGGAAGGCGAAGGCAAGGGGAGTGTGAATTCCAGGCCAATCTTGGCTATTAAACAGTGAGATGCTGTCTCAAAACAAAAAAAAAGTTCCCCAAACCTAACAGCTTAAGACAGCAAATGTTGACCCCGGGAGTGAGAAATTGGGGGTCGGCTGAGCTAGGAAGAGAAGAGTCTCAGGACACACAATCAGGTGAGCACCCTCTTCAGGAACACCCATGTGGCTGGCAGCTGGCCTGGAGGCCTGGCAGGCCATTGCACAGTGTAGCTTGCAGGATGATTGCCCTCGCAAAAAAGGTGAGAAGGTCAGGTTACAAAAAGGCCAT
Source organism: Cricetomys ansorgei (assembly GCA_026225945.1). NCBI lineage: Eukaryota > Metazoa > Chordata > Mammalia > Rodentia > Nesomyidae > Cricetomys > Cricetomys ansorgei. The sequence continues at coordinate 22,544,579 of JAMJFZ010002869.1, forward strand.
GATTCCACCTTGGAAAGAGCACCCCATGTCTTCTGCCAGAGGCAAGTCAACAGGTCCCCCAAGTTCAGAGGGGGCATAGATATCAGTGGGATGACTGCAGAGGCCAGCTCAGAAACTCCGCGCAAGGGAGTCGCCTACAAGGGAAACAAGATACCTATATGAGATTTCAAAGATAAAAAATCCACAATACCCTAAATATACCATAAATGGGCAATAAAAATAACTCAGAGAAGACGGATGTGCTTTTGGTAATCATCTTGGCAGAAACTGACTGGAATATTCAGTGATGTCATCTGTGACCCAGACAGAAACTCTCCCAACCCTCAGCTGCAAACGCAGACTGGTGCCGATGTTCTGGGGCTTAACCCTTCACTGTGAAGCGACTTCTGAGACAGTGAATGATTCCCCACAAAACTCTAGATGTGGCCAAGAAGCATTCTTCAGTTTTCGTAAGAGTAATTTACCTGGTTGTGAATTAGATATATTTAAAACCCTTAGGTTTGTACAACAGAGTTAAAGTCAAGGTCATTGCTTTTCTGTTGCCTGAATCCTTATTCCAACATATCGATTATATATTTTATACTCTGTGTTTATATTATGTGTTACATATTTCTTATCCTAAATGTGAAAAAAACTTCACAGTGTAGAACTGTCTCCGTGTCTAATTTCCCTCACATTCTTGCTGTCCTTGCGTGTAAATGTCAGTAGCCTTCCTTTGGACTAGGTAAGGTTTAGCTGTGAAAGCCTCTCAATTTCTCACCTTCCTGCTGTTAAGTGGCTTTCCTTAGAGCCTTGGGTCCAAAAGGCTCTCAATGATGCCTGGCTAGGGAGCTTGAAGTGGCTTCCTAAAGCAGAGCCCCTGTGTGCTGCTCACTGCGACAGACAGTAGATCAAGTCCAGACAGTACCCCTCGGCCTCTTCTGGTCCATCCATACAAACCCTGATGTGTCTATGGTCGGGTTGGTGGGAGCATCCCTGCTACCTCCTCCTACACTGGGCTGTGGAGTTCACTCCTTCCCTTGGCCACAGAGCATCTTTCACTTGTGTCTGTCCTAAAGATGCTGGATGGAAGGCATGTTAATTAGGGTTGTGCAGGAAAAAAGAACCAGTAGAGGACAGATGAAGTGATAGGTAGATGGAAAGATGGATGGATGCGCTGAGGGATGGGTAGGTAATGGATGACCGGAAGAGTAGATGAATGGATGGATGGAGATGTGTTGGGGACTGGGCTCACGTGATCTTAGATCACGCCACCTGCAAACTGGGGACCCAGGGAACTCAGTAACATAGCCCAAGTGGTAGAGTTAAAAGGCTGAAGAACCCTGGAGGAGAAGGAATGGGGTCATGTTTTACCATTCTGTGGCCTTTTTGTTCTGGGTCCTCAGCTGATTCACTGGTGCCCACCCATATGGAGTAGGGTGGATCTTCCTTTTCCAGTCCACTGATTCAAATGCCAAAAGCCTCACAGACACACCAGAAGTAGTATTCTACAAGCCGTCTGAGTACCCCTTCATCCAGACAATTGACCCTTAAGGTTAACCTATGTGTTGAATTATACCATTGTCCCTCTAGCACTTACCTCTGTGTGCACCACACACACACACACACACACACACACACCACCTTCATTTACACAGCTGGACTCTCTACCTTGGAATTCTAAAAGGGGTTACTCTTTGTTTTCAAGAAAACTAGTCCCTAAGCCACACACACACACACTCATGTGATATAGGTATGGCACAGGTATACAGCTATCCGTCTTTGCATTCTCTTGAATTTTAGCAACTCTGTTCTAGTCACAGGGGAAGCTCCTTCTAGGTCTGCCCCAGAAACTACCTGGACTATAATAAAACACAGGCTTCCTCTCTTGGGATGGCCACACTGAGCCAGCAGGCAGGAGTACGTGTTGCAGCTCAGAGCTGCCCTGGGTTCCCACTAAGAAAAGGTCACCTTCCATAGTTGAGAAACTGGGAAATGCAGAGAAGATCAAAGCCCATCGCAAAGCCAGTGTGCATTAGACCAGGTGCCCCAGAGTCTGCGCTCTTCTTCCCTTATAATAAGTGTGTCCCTTTTGTTTCCTTTGCTTTCCAGTTCATATACGACGAGGAAATTGTGTGGTAAGTTTTTAACAGTTTTGTTGTTGTTGATTGACAGCATCTGTGGAGGTTGGGTTGCGGAATCATTTTCAGATTTATTTTTGCAAACATAGATTTGCTAGCTTATGGAAACGGCAGGGCTGTCATCCTAAGCAACCTTGCTTTTGTCCTATTGGAACGACAAGAATTGTTTCCCTCAAGGATCCCACCCTGCCTGCTATCAAGACACTACATCGGTGATAAAACTAGAATAACGTGGGTAATCATACTTTATACCAGCAGTTCTCAACCCGTGGGTCACAACCCCTTTGAGAGTCAAAGGACCCTTTCACAGGGGTCGCCTAAGACCGTCTGCATATCAGATGTTTACATTATGATTCATAACAGTAGCAAAATTAGTTATGAAGTAGCAATAAAAATAATTTTACGGTTGGGGGTCGCCACAACATGAGGGACTGTATTAAAGGGACTTAGGGTTAGGAAGGTTGGGAACCTCTGCTTAATACAAAGATAAGCAAGAGTGAGAAAGGATCTGGTCGTAGGTCCATTTCTGGGAGGGAGAGGTGACAGAGGTCCTGGCAAGGCGGTAGGTGAGGGGGAGGGTCTCAGATGCCACTGAGACAAAGCACCCCATGCAGATCACATCAGAGCCCTCCCTTGTTCCTCGAAGAGGAATCAAGCTCAGGGGACTTAAAGATCTTACTGTAAAAACCAAGGAGCTGGTGAAATGCCTGTCTCACAAGCGATGAGGACCTGAGCTCCAATCCCCAACACCCACATTTTAAAAAAGCCAAGTGTGGTTGGCACACATCGTCATCCTAGCACCGGGAAGGCAGAGACAGCTGGACCCTAGGAGCTGTCTGACATCCTGCCTGGCCAAATCAGTGAGCTCCGGCCTTAGTAAGAGACCCTGTCTCAAAAAAACAAGGTGGAGAGTGATTGAGGAATCCTTCTAGCATTGACCTCTGGCTTCTACACGTCACATGAATATGGATGTGCATTTCCACGCACATATGCACATGTACATGCACGTGTACCACAAACATACACATCAAAACCAGCACAGTTTTAAAGGAATTTTTATAAGAAAAAACAAGGACTTACTCATCTTTGCAGTACTGAATTGCCTGGACTAAATGATCTATATAAAGTTCTTCTACCTTAGTCCACGGGTGTCTTGGCGTCTCAGTTCATATACCATACAATTGCCTGGTCATTGGCACAGCCCACATCTGTATCCTGCAGGTAAAGACTTCAGAAAACGTACCCAGATGACCGCTGAGAACAGTAATTACTTGACAAGAGTAGCTTCATGCCCGGTAACCAGAGAACCCTGGTTAAAGTCCAGTCCTGCTCTTGTTGTCTTCAGCTGTTGATGGGTCGGGCCAGTGGTACTGAGATGCTCTGCAGATCCATTTCTGGTCCACGAGCTGCGTGTTCACAAAGGACGAGCTCCCAAAATGGCTGGCCGTGCCCAGCATGCACCCTGTCAGAGAAGCAAATCAAAACTATGTGGCTCCTCGAGTTTGTGGTTAAGATGGAACGCCACTGTCCACACACATAGCTTGTGGGATTGGGCTACCTCCATAATACAGCAGTAGTAGGATGTTCCAGAAAAATAATACCATACTGTGCCTAGTGGAGGTCCCCAGAGGCTTCTGTGCCCCACCATGCCCCTGGCCCAGGGATTGGGCCTCTTCCTGCCTGTTTCCATGGCCTCCCTGGTCCCTGACCAGAATCTTGAGTGGGCCTAGGTTCTCTTGGGGCTGAGACCATGGGATCTGGCCTCTGGGAGTGATATTAGGGGTGGGGCTCTCCTGAGTCCTGTAGACACCCATAATTGAGAAGACCTACACCCAGACTTCTCTGTTACCAAGAGCACTCTCAGTGATCAGTCGTATGTTGGGGTGTCCCACCTGTATATCTGAGTTCTAAGGACAGGAAAGTGAGGATGTGCCTCCTTGCCACTAACCCTGACCATGCAGCCCCAGCCTGTGGGCATCATGGCCTCCTGATCTCTGACCACACTCTCCTTTATCTCTCCAAGGTGGGAAGGCCTGGTGCTCATCATCTTGTACGTGTTCTATATTCTTATCATGAAGTAAGTGGCTTCTCCCCTTTCTTGAGACCTGGAGGTACCCCTCCTTCCATATTCTAGACCTGTGTTTGGTCAGGAACAGAGGATATCCTCTACCTCATCTTCTAGTTCTTTCAGGGCAGCCTTCATTCTCTAGTGGACATCATCCAGGGCATCCAGGTGGGGAGCGGGCTTGGGCACTGGTGTGGTCCATGTATGTTATGGGACAATGATGGGTGGCTGATGGAGGGCAAATAGGTATTACTCTCCCCAAATGAGTCCTCAGCAAGGACCTGTGTCCCTCTCTGCTCTGGGCAACTCCCCTGCCCCGGGGTACCTACTCTTTTGCTGTTTCAGTAAGTCAAGTAACAATACCGTTCTCAAAAGACTCCTGAGCTTAACCTCTGTCTCAGGCTTTATTAAGTGCCACTTGTGAGGGCCACTGCTTCTTCCAACCACAAGTGCCTCACTCATGGGCCTGGGGGTGTAAGCACTGTCTTCTGGGTTGGGAAACCTTGAGCCACTTGGGAAGCTACCTGGGTCTGGACCACCTTAAAACTACCTATGAGAAAAACGAAACAGCCACAAAGATGAAGTTCTGACACATGCTTCAATGTGGATAAACCTTTAAAAGCTCATCGAATAGAAGCAACCATTCCCCAAAGGCCAAATAATGTGTGACCCAGTGTTCACATGGTATCTGGAAGGGTCAAGTTCACAGAGACACATAGATTAGAGGTCAATGAGAGGCCGGAATGATGAGGAGTGATTAGTGGGTGCAGACTCACTGATGGGATGATGAAAAAGTTGGGGAAATATTAGTGATGTTGTATAATAAGTATAATCAGCATCACAAAGGGTGCTCTTGGAACATAGTAAATAAATGTAGCGACAAGTACTGATGTATATTCTACATACGCATGTGTGTACACGTATACATGTGATTCCACCAAAAACAATAAACCACTATCTGTGAGTATTCATGAGCCTAGCTACATGCAGGCTTTTCTCCTCTTTCTTCATGTAATTGCAGAGAAAGACAACACCATGGATGGTGTCAGGGTCCTTGCCTTTATATAAAACATAATATTGTGTAATTATTTCACAAGACGTATTTCTAAAGTGGGAGAGGAAAGTGTCTGGCAGCAAGAGAATTCTTCAGCGACTGCCTGTCAACAGCTTTTTGGTAAACAGCCAGCAGAGAGACTTAGAGACGGAGAGCCACTCTCTTCTCTCAGGGGATGGCTGTGCTGACCATGAGTGTGTGGGAGGTAGATGGTCCCAAGCAGCCCGTTTGAGCAGCAGTTGCTTCCTGGGGAGGGGGAGGCATGGTGGCGATGCTTCCTTTGAGCTTGTCTTATAGGTTGGGCCGAATTGCTTTTATTAGGATAAGCTCCTAACAAACATTAAGTTCATTGGCTATAAGGCCTCTGTTACCCCTCGAAGGGCACTCATGGCTCAACAGAAGCAGGTTCCCCCAGACTGCACATGATCCCAATGTTCCTGCCAAGAAACCCCTTCAGCTCAGTTAGAGAGCCTCCCTGGTTACCTTCCCTGCCCAGCTCCATGTTTACTGTTTACCCAATGCCCCACCCACCTGGTAGGGTGGGACATCCCCCTCCACTGTTCTGACTTCCTGCCTTACGTGACTAACAGGTACAATATGAAGATGCAGACATTTTTCACAACCAAACAAAAGAGCATTGCAAATGGTAACCCAGTCAACGGCGAGCTGGAAGATGGTAATGACCTCTATGACGGTAGCTATGACGACCCTTCTGTGCCATTGCTGGGGCAAGGTAAGGCTGAGCAGACAGGAGCTGTGGGCCCTTGTGGAAGCCACTCTCCTCTTACAGACACACACGCACAGACACACACATTCATACACACACACACACACACACACACACAGTGTTACTGTCTGACCTTCAGATAAGGAGAGGAGACCCACATTTGAGATGTTGCTCAGATTGACATTCACTTAGATGGGAAAGGATAGAAGGGGAAAGTCCCAGAAAAGAAAAGAAAAATGTATGAATCACATCATAGAAGTTCCCCTGTGTTTCCAGAGGCAGGAGGGATCTAAAGATCTAGAGTGTTGTCTCTGCCCAAGAGAAGGGCCCAGAATAGGAATCCTGGAGAGAATCCAGGCTTCCCTGTGCATCTCAAGAGCCAGGCCCTGGCCTTGAGAAATCCATTCTGGAAAGTGTCAGTCCCAGGGCTTCAAACACTTCTCTAAAGGGACAGCAAGGCCCAGAAAACCAGCCTCAGAGCTTCACAGGCATCCCAGCCCAGAGGCCTGCTTGGAGATCCACCGCTGGAAGCAGCTTCACTGCCCTAGCCCCTCCTGGAACCCAGGCCTGGGAGTCAGGCCATGTCTTCTCGGTCACAGCCTTTGGATGGTCTTGACTGAGAGCTACTTCCTTAGAAATATCCTCTTCTTAATAATCCAGCCGGTTGTCAGGTAACACCCCAGCCCTGGGACACCTGCCCCATGGACCAGGATTAAAGCCCAAATGGTATGTGTATTAGGAAAAGGACATCTGGGACTCTGTGGCATCCTCAGTCCAGTCCAGGCATCCTCCACCTTCTTCCTCAATTGCCCCAGGCAGGTCTCAGTGTTTTGTAGGGCTCTTTAGCTTGCTTGTGGTATCGGGAGTAGGTGGTTTGAGAGGTTCTTGTTGCGTGTGGTGGTAGCTAAGCCTCTGTCTATCCGCCTTCTATGGCCTCTATGGGCAGAACAAGGCAGAGGTTTCCTCTCTCGAGTGTATTTTACGTAAGTGTCTTCTGTCCTGTCTCGGGTATTCCCAAGAGGAAGGCAGCTGTCACAGGTTCTCTACTGAGTGATATATCTTTCTATACGGAAGGAGAAAACTGATCGAGGTAGAAGAGGAATCCCAACTCAGTGAAACCCACTTTAGCGGCTGGAGGCACACCTGTGTGGGGCGGAGCCAGGGAAGCCCAGATAATGGAGATAAAGGTGTTACGCGCGTGCCGTTTCATAGACTCCCAGCAAGGTGCCACAGGGAGCAGCTTGTAAGACGTTCTCCACGAAGGGGGAGGCTCTGGCGTTGGCCATAGTTTGGGACTCTGCTCTAAGGGACTCATTGCAAGTCCCGCGGGCTGCCAAGATAGAGGCTGCCCTGCTCAGTACATATGTGGTACTGGAAGGTTCTTTGAACCTTGGTGGCAAAGAAGAAAGATCAGAGAGGAGAATTGGGGAGCTCCCACTTCCTGATGACCAAGAGTTGCCTCCAGTCCCCCAAACCCAGTGCCCCACGTGTGATGGGAGCCTCATCTCTGAACTTCTCAGGAAGCCCAGGCTCCGCCAGCCTGCCGCCCACGTGCATGACCCTTCTCTGGAACTCCTCATCACTTCTTTAGCCAGCGACAGTAGGGCTTCTCCAGGGTTTAACAGCACCCTATCCGCCATCTGAGTCTAAGATAACTTCTAGAAAGTTGGAAGACCAGTCCACAGAGCTAGCCCAGCCACTGGGACTGAGGGAGAAGAGAGTCTCTTGCACCTTTTATTAAACAGATGCATTTATAATAAAGGCCACGGGAGGAAAGGGCCCCAGAGGTTTGGGTAAGCGAGGCACAGGCCTTAGTTTCTAAGTTTAGAGAGGTCTCTGCCAAGTGTAGACTCGGAGACTGCATCTGGCCTTTACTGTCCCCAGGAGACACTCCCTGGGTCATTCACCTGTTGCTACCACATAACATCCCCGTAATAGAGTGGGTGAAATGAGAGGAAGGGCTCACAGTGACACTCCAGGGCTGAGGTGACCAGGACTCCCCACTTTGCTTTTCTAACAATGTTTCCAGGCAGGAGCTAACATCACTTTCTTTCCCCATCCTCAGCCTCCTGGCAGGGGGCTCTCTAGCCACATCACAGAAAAAGATGTCTGAATTGTCTGATGATGTTTCAAGGAGTGGGGGTAATAGTTCACTGGTAGGATGCTTACCTAGTACACACAGCCCCTAGAAAGAATAAATAGGAAATAATGTGCTCTCCCCAACCGTGCATTTCTCATATAAAATACAAAGCATAAGACTCACTTCTTTGTAGGAGAAACAGGAAGAAGCCCTTTTGTACTTAAATGATCTTAGGCAGCATGTAGCTCAGCTTACTACTTCAATCTCCTGACTGGTTCTCCGGTCAGGTTATTCACAGCCTGGCAGCCAGGTCTACCTGGCCACTGGCTGCCATATTGGATGAAATTGATCCAGTTCAAGGAACATGCAAGCTGCCCTGGTAATTAGACACAACCTAAGTTTAGAAAGAGAAGGGAAATCAATACCGAGCCTTAGCTGATACTGCCAGGAAAACAACTTGCTGTTGAGAACCCTCTGGCCTACAATCTCAGCTTGGGCATGATGGGGCAAGGGAGCCAGGTACCATGGCTCCTGCCTCACAGGCTCCGCAAGCTTTTGAGCCCAAGCGTTCTCCATGGGGTACCTGTAATGAAGCTGCGTCTACAGAATGAAGTGTGGCACCTGGTTCAAGGGGTTGCTGGTGCCCGTCCCACTGAGTCAGCAGCCCGGAGCATCGAGGCTACCCATGGAAGGAGCCTGCTACTAATACCCTCTTTCACGTAACACCCCCACCCCCGGCATCCCTGCCACCAGCAAGAGCTCTGCCCCCAGACTCTGCCACCGCACGCTAACCCACCTGTGGCCACCTGTGCCGACCTCTGTGTCCTTAACTCTTCTTCTAAATTGTAAGTAGTCTGCTTCTTCCTGGCCGTAACACATGCTTTTAAGCAATAAACACAGTCCATGAGCCCAGCCCCACACTGTGCACCCCTCTGTGGAGGTTAGTGTCCATCTCGGACAGGTGCTTGGGCCTCCAGCTGTTCCTAACCCACTCGCCTCCTGTCTGCTGAGCCTTGCTGCCTGTGTGGGGTGTAGTGTATGTGAATGTGTTGGCGGGGGTTTGGGGGGCTGTTTGCTGTGCATTTTGTACATTTTTGCACCATTAACTTCTGCATGCATTTGCCCTCTGGACCTGCTCCCTGGTCACTCAGTTCTTCCTGCAGGACGCCACAGGATCTGATAATGGGTGCAGAGGAACAGCTATATCTGTTTTCTTAGCCCCTTAGAGGGGACATGCTGCCTGCTTCCGGGTGCTGTGTTCATGAGTGGTTTGGTTACTAGACTTTCCCTGGTACTTGGAGTGCCATGCCGAGCTCCGGATACTGACACAGGACTGGGCCTTATGTTCTGTCTCCCAGGGGAAAAGAGTTAGAGAGGGCAGCCAAGCACCCTGGAGGGTGTCAGGGTTTATCGGAGACACTGAGCCCAGACAGCAGCATGTCCTCAGACAAACAGGTTCCCTCTAGGGTCCCTGATGTCTAGGGCCTGGGGTCAAATCCTGGACCATCCCCTTGCCTTCTGGGAAACGAAATTGGAAGCAGCCACCTCCACAGCAGTGAAGATGGCTCACTTCAAGGCAGAGCAGGGGACCTTAGGGAAGATTACAGTGACAGTGTCCTCTGCTTCCTAGCATTTCCCACTCCTAAAGACCCTTATTGACTTGGAAAGTTCCACCCAAGTCTCTAAACATCAGGGTGGTGGTGGTCCTGTCTCAGTCATGAGTGACACGTGCAGGGACCTGTCTTTAGCACAAGTAGCTAATCGCAGCTCATCTAGGCAAGGCACGGAAAGACCCTTGCAACCAGCCAAGGCTGAACCTCACAAGAGAAGGATCTGAGAGAGCCAGACACCAACCATGAGAGGCCAGGTATAGTGCATCAGGAGCGAGGCGCCTGCTGGATCTGTCTGGCTTGCCTAGTTGTGGGAACTTTAGAAGTAAGCCACACTTTGAAGGGAGAAGCTGAAGCCAGGTCTCAGGGTAACTGCCAGCTGCCCTCATGCAGTCCCAAGATGTTAGCCATGCATGGACATTAGCCCATCACTAGTTCACTGTCCTCCGAGGGGCCAACACTGACCATGGGGTGTGCTCTACAGTGAAGGAGAAACCCCCCTACGGCAAGACCCCTGTGGTGATGGTGGATGAGATTCTGAGTTCCAGCCCTCCTAAATTCACTTTCCCTGAGGCTGGCTTGCGCATCATGATCACCAACAAGTTTGGACCCAGGACTCGACTACGGATGGCCAGCAGGATCATAATTAATGAAGTAAGTTAGCCCAGCACTCAGGTGCAGCCTGTAACCCACAGACTGCATGTCATGGAGAGTATCTATGAGTACTCTCCAATTGTACAAGGTTACAATTGTAACCTTGCTTAAAAACATGATTTGTTTTTTTTTGCAATTTTTTTTGTAACTCAATTGCATGTTTCTCAAGCACTCACTCTGTAGATGGCAACACCATGCTACAGTGTCAAAGGTTGGGCACGCTGGCTAGACAGAAAGCAAGTGGCCTTGGGTGAGTCTGGTGCTCCCAGGGGCTTATTCCCTTAAGACTCTTCCTGGAGTCTCAGTCATGGGAGGAAGGAAGGGTGGGGGCCTGCAGAAGTCTGTCATGGAAGCTTAACCAGGCGTGGAAGAACCCCACGCCTAAAGTATTTCACTATTTATCAGAAGCTAGAGTTGAGCTAATTAGAGAAAGGGGAACCTGCAGTATATGTGGTTTCTTTATTTTTTTAATATGTATTTATTATGTGCATTGGTGTTTTGCTTGCATGAATGTTTGTGTGAGGGTGTCAGATCCCTTGGATCTGGAGTCACAGACAGTTGTGAGCTGCCGTGTGGGTGCTAGGACTTGAAACTGGGTCCTCTGGAAGAGCAGCCAGTGCTCTTAACTGCTGAGCCATCTCTCCACCTTATGTGTGGTTTCTTGACAGTGTTATTTAGAGAGAACACCAAGCACGAACACACTCCTGTTCTCTTCGGGCTGTGACCCGTGAAGGATTAGCACTTGTCTTAGTGTTCTACTGAGTTCATCATGGCCAAGACAATTCATCAAGGAAGCCATTTAAGGGGGCTTGCTTACAGTTTCAGAGGGTTAGTCCATCATCCTGGTGGGAAATGTGGCTGCAGACAGGCAGCCATGGTGCTGGAGAAGTAGCTGAGAGCTCATATCCAGAGAGAGAGGGGGAAGAAAGGAGAGGGAGAGAGGGGAGGTAGGGAGAGGGGGCTGGTTTGGGCTTTTAAAGAGCCATTTTTGTCTTTTTTCGGCTATGGGGCACAAGTCACAGCACAGGGGGGAGTGGCTGGGCTGTCAGAGCTCCCAGAGGCAGATAAAACAGCAGGGGATTGGATAGCTTAGTGGAGACCCAGCTCCAACACCCCCAAGCACTTTCCTTTAAGACTTCCACATCCTTGGGGTCAAAGCTCACCCCCAGTGACACACCTCCTGCAGCAAGGCCACACCTCTTAATCCTTCCCAAACAGTTCCACTAGCTGGAATTCAAACAGATGAGCCTTTGGACCATTCGCCCCAACCCACCACACTAGTGATGGTGATGGTCTCTGAGGATTTTCTCATCACACTGGATGTTCTGGGGTCCTTCCTCATCTGAAAGAGTAGGCATAACTCGGATACCACCCCACCACAAAGATAATATAGCCTGCAGCTCAGCCGCTTAGCCTGTTTCTGGGCCTTGCTTTTTAAAGTGCGTTCTAGGACTTACTGGCTTCGTTCTCAGAAGCGAAGAGCAGCTAGAGGACTGAGACGGCGGGAATCAGTCGCCAGCACATAGATATCTGCAAAGGCACTAGTCCTCAGTGGTGGGAGGCTGTCTCTTTGGAGCACGCCTTTAATCCCAACTCTCGGGAGACAGAGGCAAGTGGATCCAAGCCAGCCTGGTCTGCAGAGTGAGTTTCAGGACAGACAAGACTACACAGAAACCCCTATCTTGAAGGAAAAGAAAAAAGAAAGAAAGAAAAGAAAAAGGAACAGGAATAATACCTACAAGGTGCTGGCAGGGGTGGAGGGGTGTTAAATAACTCTGAAAGACTGGGACAATGCCTTTACAGTGTCTTTTATCACATATGGATTTGAGGTTGTTTATTTGCTTAAGAAATGTAGGCTGGTCTTGACTTCACAATGGCCCAGGCTAGCCTGGAACTCAAGATCCTCCTGCCTCAGTTTATCTGGGGCTGGGCTTACAGTTGTGTGCACCGCACCAGGTTTTGAAGAGCCAATGAATACGGGCTGTTGGTACCACAGATGTGTTCAGCTGCTAGGGTTGGCCTGCACTGTAAGGCAGTCTGGGAGCCACAGAGACTGGGCTCAGGAGAAAGGAACTGAGTTCTAATCTCACACCCGCCACTAAATCTCTGATTCCCCTTGGCCTCAGTTCCTCTGTCACAGGCTCCTAGATAGGATGCTTCCAGCTTTAAAAATCCCATCCACACACATTGGAGGAGTGTGCCTGGGCCTAAGCAGTAACTTTAGGGACAGTCATCATAGGGGAACAGTGGAGAACGAAACCCACAGAATGTCCAGTTTCAAACTTGCTTATTGAGACATTCGGAGGAAAAAGTCCGGTTTTGCAGGGTCTTGAGTTCAGTCCTCAGAATCCACATTTTAAAAAGCCAGGCCTGTTGGCATGTGCTTGCAATCCCAGCACTGAGGTTCCGTTTCCGACAGAAGTGGCAGAGCACCCCGGAGGTTGGCCTACCATCCTCCACACCACCCATGTGCTCACGCACCTACACATCTGTACTTGTATGCACACACCTGCACCTGCATGTACACATGTAAACACACCCACATTCCTTTCCATATGCGTGCACACGCCCATACAACACTGAGCACCCGTGCCTTTAGTCATTTTAAAGATTTATTTTGACTTTTAATTATGTGCACGTGTGTGGGGTAGGGTGTAACCCTCTGTTGAGTCTGTGAAGCCAGAGCTGTAACCCTCCCCAGTCATCACCTTCACCAGTGGGACAATGGCCTGGCTTCATAATTCTGTCTCTGCATAGATAGTTTTTTGTTTTTTGGGGGGTTCGTTTGTTTGTTTCTGTTTGGTTCGTACTTTGTTGATGGCTATTCCTTTAATTCAGCTAACTAGCCAAATACTGCATGTTTAGGCCTAAATAGCAGGCAAAGGCCCCTTTGCTCTTTTTGGTGGGCTGAGTGTTGAGGACTGTTTGTAGAAAAAAATTGAGAAGTACCCCTCACCCCAATGTGTGTGTGCGCGCGCGTGCGCGCACGCGCGTGCATGTGCACATGCATGCGCACACACACACACACATGCGCACACACACACACACGCACACACACACACACACACACACACACACACACACGCCGAAGACAGTTCCGCAGTCTTCAGAGCAAGGGTGGGCTTCCATTATGAGTGGTGATGACTCCCCTGTGAGACCCCCAGGATAGTGCTGGGCACCCCGTTGTGGAATTTTGCTGCGGGTCACAACTCCTCCCCAGAGTCTCTTGTTGAAGCAGTAGGGGAGGGTTTGAGTGTTACTGTGGCATGCCCGTGACCCGCAGGGCTGAACCATAAACGTGCCTGGGAGCGGGGTGAAGAGAGCTGAATGGAGAGAGGTTCTCGAGCCCGCGAAGCCTGCTTATTTACTGCTCCTTTTCTTCTGTCCTTTCGTTCTCTTCTTTATTTCCTTTAAGAGAGGTTTTTTTTGGTAGCCCAGACTGACATCAGACTTACTAGGGAGCCGAACATAATCCTCGAACTTCAGATCCTCCTGCCCTCCTGTCTCCAGGGTTACAGAAATTTGCCACCAAGCCTGCTTTATTCAGTGTAGGGATCAAAGCCAGGACTTCACGCGTGCTCACCAGACGTTCTGCCGGCTGAGCTGCACCCTCGGCCTTGGTGTCTTCTGTCCGTGCCTACGTTCAAATAAACTCACAGACCAGCTAGCGAGACCAGCAAGGCTAGGATGGCACTAAGCCTGCTTTGTATTAGTCACGGCAAAGGGGTGGGAGGGGAGGGGATGGTTTAGGTGGAAGATGCTGGCTTTGCAGAGCACTCATCCGACGTGGAATGAGACTCAGAGGGGCAACCCATTGCCCGATGGCCTAGTAAGACGTTTGGCTGTTAATCGTCAGAGAAAAGGCTGACTGAAGCCAGATTCCGTATAAGCACACACTCGGGGTGGTGAAAGCGGAAAGGACCGACTGCGGCAAAGGTTGACGAGGGTGGGAGGTGACTGGTGTGTATTATTGAGAACCAGGAGGCTGTAAGAAGGAAGGCACTGCGTGGTTCTGCATCGCTAAGCTTGGGGTCTGTCTTGCCCTCCGTCCCCACAGCGACAGAGGTTGATCAACTCGGCCAATGGTGTGAACAGCAAGCCGCTTCAAAATGGGAGACACGAGAACATGGAGAATGGAAACGTTCCTGTGGAGAACCCTGAGGACCCACAGCAGGGCCAGGAGCAGCAGCCGCCACCACAGCCACCACCCCCAGAGCCAGAGTCTGTAGAGACAGTCTTCCTGTCCCCCTTCTCCATGCCGGGTGAGTCTGGAGGTACCAGCCCTCTGTGGGTGCCATTGGAACCATGCCTAGGTCTTGGGGGCAGAGATCCTGACCTTGGAGTGGTGGAGGACTGTACAGAGGGCCGACATCAGGTCATCGGGGCACTGGATAAGCACACTATCAGTATTCTAGGCAGGAGCTGGGTAGATTCAGACACTTCTGAATGTGATTGGAGCCTGAAAGCCAGAGAGACCTCAGGAAGCACCAGTAACTCCTGGCGACAACACTTGAATGCCATGGGCAGCTGATCTGTCTTACAATAAGAGATGGCAACCAGTCTTCTATGGACACTAGCGGAGGGGAGCGAAACCCAGTGGGGAAGGGAGCACACATCCACGTGCCGGTGTAGAGGCCAGAGGGAAATGGCATCGGGTGTTCTGCTCCGTCGCTCTTCACTGCAGTCCTTTGAGGGAGGGTCTCTCACTGGACCTGGAGCAGGCTGGTGGCCAGCAAGCCCTGGTGATCTTCCTGCCTCTGCCTCTCACAGCACTGGGGTTTACGAGTTCATGCATCTGCACGTGGCTTTGTATGCGGCTCCTGGGGACCCCCAACATAGGTCTTCTCGCTGGTAAGCGTGCTTACCCGCTGAGCCACCTCTGCAGCTCTCCGTGGACCTTCTTAGGCTCTGCCCCTCCCTTGCACGAGCAGGACGCTCTTGCCCGTGTACAGCCGCATTTCCGGATGGGATGTTCTAAGGCTGTAGCTGCTCCTTGCACAGTTTCACCTGACCCATCTGGATGCATTTCCTCCCATAAACAATCCAGGTGAGACCACGGGCTGCTGCTGGTCTTCAAGCATCCTCCTGTCTCACTTGGGGTCATCTAACTGCTGGGTCCTCGCTGAACTTACCTGCACTTCTCTCTCCCATACGCTCTGCTCCAGACACACTGGCCTCCTCACTGCCCTCCCGCAAACACACCAAGCATACCCCTACCTTGGTACCTTTGCGCTGCCCTTTGCTGGAATGCTCCTGCCTCAGTTACCCACATGATTCGCTCCCTCACCTCTGCTCCCGTGCCACCATATCTGTTGGTCTTCCCAGGTCACCGCATTATAAATTATATATAAATTTTTAAATTTATATTAATAAATAAATAATACATTGTATAATACATATAATATGGCAGGATGAGTCCTGGGATTCAGCCTTTCCAGGCCCTCTCTGCCATCCAGATGGCCACCACCGATGCTCCCCTGAATCTCTGTGGGACCACATGCTGTGTATGCTCAGCCTATTTTGCTTGCCAAGGTGAAAGCCACACTAATTTGGTAGGGCTTATCTCTGAGTTATTTGGGACCCTGAAAGCCAAAAAGGGTGGTCTTCTCCAGGTCCAGAGTCCCTGTGAGGTTTCTGCTAGGACACACTGATGAGGAGGACTTCCATAGAACAGGGTCTCAGGAGAGCAACACATGTTCCAGGGCCGGCAGACCAGGATGGGCCCTGGGTTTATAGGAGACACGGACACGGGCCTTGGGTTCCATCCTGGGTACCCCTTGGTGATCTATGTGCATGATCTCCAACTCTGAAAGGTAGTGTGGGCAGGAATAAGTGAGCAGCCCCTAGGACCTGCCCCTCTACCCTACAGCCAGATCCGAAGCATTTGGAGTCTCTGGGTGGCTCACTGCATAGGGTGGTGCTAGTGGCTGCCTTGTGAACCCTCCTTGGGCCTTCTAGGGAGCTCTGACCTTTCTCTGTAGTTGGCCTACCTCTTTCTTGGCTCCAAGATGTCCTTGGGTGTGGCCCTGACCTAGCCAAGAGCTATAGCTTCCCCTCAATGCTGGCTCCATGCCGAGGAACAAGCTCGCTTCCCATATCCAGGGAAAGCCCCTTTGTGTAGCAGAGATGTTTACAGGGTTGCCCATGGAAACCACAACCCCTCTTCCTCCTCCCCAGGAGCAGAGTAGTCATGGAAACAAGGACAGGGTAGTGGCTGTCCCATAGGTATAGACAGTGACCTGGGCCAGGGGAGGTGGAGGTCAAGGTTCACAGGAAGTTGGAGGAAGCCAGTGAATCCCACACCCATGCCCTCAGTTCCGGGCCTGCTTGGCCTTTTTAAGCACAGCTCTGCTTCAGGTTTCACAAGGCCCAGGACCTGTGGTAGCTCGGAGGGACGTATGAGGTTGGGGCTCTCCTCACCGGGGTCCCTTAGATATGAGGAGCTTTTGAAGCGGGAAGATGCTGTTGTGGGGCCCGTCTGGGCAGCACTGCAGCTATGTCGGGGGTTCAAGAGATCGGCGTCAGTTGGCCCCGTGCTCACGCTTCTGCGTTGCTGCAGGCAGGCTGGGGGTGAGCTCTGCCATCCAGGGTCCTAGATTTGAATCTCTGCCCTGCTTCTCCCCAGCACTGTGGCCCTGGGCCAGCTGCTCTCTTCCCTGACTCTCCTCATCCACGCAGTGGGTGCCGGCACGTGTGTCCTAAGCAGTTCCTATGATAATATTATCAGGTTTCTACACTAATACACAGTAGACACTCAGAAGAATTCATGATTCATCCACATAGCGTGTATCCAGCTTCCGTCGGCCCTGACTGGGCCACAAGCAGCGTTCTAGAAAAGTCACCGGCTCCAGAATTCCTGTGGGTCGAGACCTGCCGCCATTTTGGAGGTCAAAGGAAGGTGTGCTGAGTGTCTGTTGTATTCCGAGTAGCGGACTCTAGGCAGTTTGCAGGCAGCTTTTCTCCTAGTCAGTCAGGATCTGGGCACTAGGCTCTATTCTGGCCTTAGGACGGCAGCTGGGACTGGACAGGCTTGATCATTGTTCCCTAGACGCTTCCAGGCTTGCCAGGCAAATCTGAGTGGATGACCAGGTAACGTGTTTTCTATGATGTGTGGCCAACCTGCCGCCTGTGGGTTGCATGCAACCCAGGCTAGCTATGAACGCAACACAAATCTACCTTACCTAAAACGTCGAGACTTTTCCTTTGGTATCTCAACTGGGCAGTTCTCAGTCATGAACTTTATAGATAACAGTGTGTTGCACTGTCATAAAAACAAACTGTGTGTGTGTGTGTGTACTTCCTTAGGATTGGATGCCACTTGGACTTCTGGGAATTTTGCTTAGAACATAAAGGGGCAGTGGCCATTTGGCAGTTGTCAGCTGGTGGGGTGGTTTGGAGGATGTTAGTTCAGTTCAGCTAGTCCTCTCTGCAGTTCCTGTTATCCAGGCTGAAGACAGCCAAAAAGGGTGGTGAATTTCTCCTCTCTTTCTCTCTTTAAAGGCTACCTGCAAGAGCGGTGAAGATTTCTCTCTTTCCTTGCTGTCTTTTTTAAGGCTAGAGGGTAAAAAAAAAAAGGCACAGTGGTATTCTGTTATAAGTTAGGAATCAGTTACGAGATAGGAATCTGTCACAGTGGCCGTTGGGGCCAGAGAACAGGTTTTCAGTTACACAGCTGGCTTTAAAAAAATAAAATGGATTCTGGGGTTTGAACTCAGGTCTTCATATCTACACAGCAAGTACTTGACCAACCAAATCAGACACCTCTTCGTACGCTCTTAGGAGCTCACTGAACCTGAACGGCCACCTGTATTTGGTGCCCAGCCCCCCAGTACAGTCACTTTGGGGTTAGGGCTTCAGCTCTCAATTGAAGTAGCAAAGGACACAGCTCAGTACATTACAGGGTCTCTCAGGCAGTCTGCGCATTGTTCCCCATTCTAAGACTCTCGTGTGCTCACTCATTTAAGTCATACCCCAACAGGAGGTGGGGTGTGAGGGAAGGAAAGTAAGTACGGAGAGGCTGTGGCTTGCCCAGAGTCACCCAGTGGCTAAATGGAAACCAGGGTTTCCATCTGAGTAGCTCATGTTAACCACTGTGGCACTGTCCCGTACCTGGACAGCTCTACCTAATCCGCACAGCCTCCTCATGAAGAGGATACCATCCCCAGGCAGAGAGAAAACCCAAGACTCACAGAAGCAATGGGACTCCTGAGTCACAGGCAGCCACTCTGCTTCCCCAACTGAATACCGTCAGCGGGGACCGGAGTATGGCCCACAGCCTCTCCTGTCACACGAGTAACCTTAGGTCTAGTTCTGCTCATCGCAGGGGGAAACTTGAGGATCGATGTGTGTTCCACAGAAAGTACAGGCCCTCGGAGGCCCCTGGAATGTTCATGAGAGGTCAGCCACGTTGAGCCCTCTTTCCCTCGGCTCTTCAGACACGCCCGGTTATTCAGTCTTCATGAAACTCTAGGGGCAAAAGTACTGGAGCTGCTTCCACTCATATCTGGCTGCTCAGCGTCACAAGGTGTGGGTAGGGTGCTGGCATTCTTATACTAGTGTTCTAACATCAGGCCTGCTTCTTGGACAGGTTGTAGTCCAACCAGTATGTTCTGTAGTCTCCCTTCCTTGGCTGTCTCTGTCCAGGGCAACAACAACGCTCTGCCAGGACACAAGTGCCATGTGACGTGTTGTACACAGAAACCAAAATGGACAGATACAGAGATCTCACATGCTGGCTTGTAGAAGGTCACTAAGCCTTCTTCCTCCACAATGGGCAATCAGGTTTCCTTGTTCTACCCTTACACCCCATCTTCCTTGGTTCTGTGGGACTTCTGATAGTGTGTAGGTTGGGGAAAGAGAGACTTTGGGTCCTTCTATCCCCAGTAGTCTGGTACTGATGAAATAGACCTCTGCCAAACTCCCACGACTGCCTCCTCTTTGGGTAGGACACCTTATCTGCAGCTCCTGGGATGATTTGTGCAGCTCCACCCACCCCGCTCCCTTTGCCCAGGCCCTAGAGACTCATGGAACTTTCTGTTGGAAATGATGTTGCTCTTTCTTGGCCATGGGAGCCGCCGGAGACACCACACACTCCGCGTGCAGCCTTTAAGTCAGAGTCATGACTTCAAAGACTTGTCCCTGCCAGTCACTCTGTGCACCCCTGAGGCATCGGCTCACAGACCCGCGAATCCTGGCGGAGCACTTTCGTTCTTGAAAGCAGCAGCTTCATTGAGATATCATTCACACGTGTTCATCGGTTCGCCAAGTCCCGCGACCGTTCCCACATCATTATTAAGGAGTTGTCATCATTCCCCCAAAGAGACTTTATAACCATAGCAGTTCCTCTGTCTCCCCCGCCCCAAAATGCTGGCAACAGCTAACTACTTCCTGTCTCTTTAGAGAGATCTAACCTGTAAATTTCATACGCATGAAATCATGTAATGTGCAGCCTCTGCGACAAACTGCTTCTACTTAGCAGGGTATTTTCAAGGTTTATCCACCTTGTAATGTGTACTGTACTTTCTCCTTTTAGCAAATATACCACACTTGTATAGATATTTGGCTATAAGCAGTTTTAATATGATTAATTTATCAACTACTTATTATAATTAGTTTGCAGCGCTGGGACTCAAACCCAGGCCCTGTTCATACTAGGCAAGTGGTTGAGCCACATCCCCAGCCCTCTCAGTGGTTATTCAAAGAACTAGCAGAGCCTCATGCTCTGTTAAAGAAGGCTTGATATTTTTTTTCCTCAGGGAAAGCAGTAGTTAACTGGTTCTCTGTGATTAGCAGCAAATAGTTTCTGTGTATTAACGCTTAAAGCATTACTTAAAATGTTTAGCCTAGATCCCTTATATTCCAGATAGGACACAGTCAATGGCTTACTCAAGGGGAAATCTCCACCAGGACCACCCAGGCATCATGTCAGCTTTCTAGGAAACCCCAACATCCATTCTATGTGCCAGATCAGAGCAGCACTGGCTGGGATGCTCGGGGCTCTGTGTTCTGGAGCCCTGGCCGTTTCTGTGTGTCAGAGGCCAGCAGTGGAACCCACACAACCGCCTTTGCCCAAGAGGTTTTGTTAAAAAGAGGCTTGCTGGGCTGTGCTCAGTCCTGTGGCAAACGCAGCAGTCCTGCAGCCTGCTCCATGCTCACCAACCCAAAACCGCAGAAAGGGGGCCCCCACCTCTCCTCACTTCTGCTTTTCAGATTGAGGAACCTCCAGGAAGCTGGAACAGAGGAGTCTGGATGGATGGCTGCCTTTTGCTTTCTTTGCCACCTCTGCAGACATGGGAAGGGATGGGGGGGTGGGGTTGCCATGGGAGAGACTGAGGGCCAATTCAGTCTGTGGGGTAATGGTGAAGTTAGAGAAGCAATGAACCACCTTCATGCTAACCTCACCCTGTGCAGGAGAGCCTGGGGAGCCCAGAGCTTAGTGAGGCTGGGGGAGGGGCACCCCCAGTGGTCCACTAAGCATCTCAGTCTGTACTTGAACTCTGCCAGTGACCCTGCTTGTGGGGCAGGGGTGTGGCTGGTGGATTCCCATTTCCCTAATGAAGAGTCTGGGGTCAGGGAAGCCCCATGTGGCCACCGTTGAGGCTGGCAGGTTTTGCCTGTTCATAAATGGCTGTTTCTGGCTGTGCCTTTCCGTTGTCTTCAGTGAAAATGGGAGAGATGATGGGAAAGGAGGGTCGGCTGCTAGGTCTGTGGCTGGTTAGCTCCAGGCCCTGGAGCCCACTCTGCTGAGAGGGCAGGATGTGGTTGGCAAGTACTCTCGGTCCCTTGGGGTTTCTAGCACTCATCCACCACTTAACCCTTCCTGGGGTCTCCAGACTCAAGGCAAGGAAGCCCTCAGACAGGGCATGTGGGTGATTGCACACCTTTCCTTAGTCAGCCCGGGGATCCTTGAGGAGGTGGGTGGAGGGTGAGCAGAACTGTCCCACAGAGGAAGAGGATGCCCAGAGAGGCTCGCCCAAGGGTCTGTGAGATCAACCCCAAGTAAGGGGGCTCTGGCTTCTCCACTGACAGAGAGATCCTTGCCTGCTGGTCAAGGCTGTCCTTCCACATGGCACAGTGGTTTCTGGGAGGCAGCATGGCTAGGATCTAACTAATGGGGTTCCTTAAGTTGCTCATCAGCATGAAAGGAAGACCGGGCCCTCAGGAAGACATCCAGGGTCTGCTGCCAGAGAGCAGCTCTTCCTTGCCCTTCGGTGTCCTGTCCACCACCCTGCCAGCCTGTCTGTGTGTCCGTGCTGAGCAGGGCCTGCCCCTGACCTACTGATGCTTAATGCTTCCCCACATACCATCCTCCCGTGCTTCCCCTTCTGCAAGCCTCAGCCGTGGATCTCTACCTACTGGGCTCCTCTGTGACCCTCTAGAGCCCTCAGGATCAAAACCCATTTGTTCACAACCCCAAATAATGCTTGTAAACGAGGTCTATGATAGGTGGACGATAACAGGGTGAACGACAACAGTAGCTCTAATTAGTGCTCACTCTGTGGCAGGCCATGTTCGGCACATCCATGTGCATCGTGGGAACATCTTCTTGCTCTCCCAGTTTTCAGCTAAGAAAACTTAGAGGCAGAGAGGGTGACTGTGCTCCCAAGGTCACATAGCTGTGTGCACATAAGAGCTAAGTCACATCTGCCACTACGGTTGACTGCAAAGCTACAGCGCCTGTCAAAAAAAAAACAGCCAATTTATTGAGAAGTCTAAATGCATCAATGCCATAAAAATAACAAAAAATGGTTGGTTCTAAAGTTTATCCCTAAGATTAACAGAATGGAAAACTTTTACAAGAGTATCTATTATTTTTAATTAAGTGTGTGTGTGCAGATGAGTACAGGTCAGACCCCCAGGAGCTGGAGTTACAGGCCTTTGTGAACCACTGAAGTAGGTGATGGAACCGAACTGTCTTCTGGAAGAGCAACACTCTCTCTTAGCTACTGAGCCATCTCTTCAGCCCAAACACTGGAAACCTTAACTGTCCTCCCAAAGAAGATTTTCCTGTTGCATCCAAAGCTATGAGATAGCTCATGATGCTCTAGTTGTGACTGTTGGCACCCGCCGCCCAGTGAGCAGCAGAGGGACTCCCACAGGCTCCGTGAAACTCGTGGGTAAGCAAACGAATAGCACGGGGGACCAGGATAGAGCTTGTACCATCTCCTGCTGTCTAAGATGCTTAAACAGGCCATTGAATTTCACCAAACCTCAGCTTACTGACCTGTGGAATAGGGAGGATAGCCATCTCTGAAAACGGATAAGAAAGCAGAGTATTTGCAAATATCGCCTGTGAAGTGTGAGGCACAATACAAATGCTGGACAATGACAAGACAGCGTTCATTACTCTCTCCCTGACAGCACCGCCTCCTCCCCCTCCTCCCCCTGCGTCTCCCTCCCTCCCCACAGCTGAGGCCGCTGGTAGGAGGAGAAGGCTCTCTGTGGCTTTACTAAGTCATTAGCAATGCATTAGCCTCTGTGAGGTATGGTTTAACTTTATAAAACAGAGTTTATCAAGTGGATTTATCCCGGGAATTCCAGTTTAAACCAACACTTAAGATCAGTCAGTGTCTCCAGGCCTGATGGCGCAGTTCTGTAATCCCAGCTACCTGGAAGGATGAGGCAGGAAGATTTCAAATTCAAGACCTGCCGGGGCTACATAGCGAGTTCAAGGCCAACCTGGGCAACTCAGTGAAACCCTGCCTCAAAATAAAAGTAAAATGAGACATAAAGTATAGTGATAGAGCATTTGCCTGGCATGCCCTGGGCCTTACATTCCATCCCCAGAAGACACACACAGACACACAACACATTTACCACACCTACACACACATAAACACACACACATAGACACACACTTAACAAACACACAAGACACACGTACACACACACACACACACAGCCAAGGGAGTGATACTTGAAAATGTATAGTGAAAATGTAATATAACCAAAGATCAGCACCCTTTCTTTGTTGTGGAAGTTTAGTTATATATAAAATGTTTTATGCACTGTTGGGTGAGGGGCTAGCTAGATCTTGGCATTCTGTGTTGTTTGTAGGTGTTGGATTTATGTGGGGGTTGTTTAATTGCTTATGATCTGCACGTGGTGTCAGTAGCACACCTAAAGAGTTCTGAATCAATAAAACACCTGAGCTCAGGTTCCACTGTAAGGATAAGGCTTGCCATGATGGTGGTTCCCTCTGCTGAGGTCTGGCAGGGCTTCCACGTATGAATATGCCTGTGTCTCTTCCTTGGTGAGACCACACAGCAGCCTAACTGCTACATTTCTTGATTAAAATGTTTTCAGCAAGCATTTATAAAACCTCTTCAACCCAATAATAAACAGCAATGAAAACCTGCCACTGGCATTGCACATTACAGAGAAAGACTGAGAACTTTTGCCCCCAGTCAGAACACGGGGAAAGGTTTGGAGAGACATTTCTCCTACGGTGTACACATTTGTGTAAGCCTTAAAAGATGCTCAGCATCTTAGCAATTAGGACAACGCTAATTTAAAACTCAGCGATACCAGATACAGCTCACTACGTGTAATCCTGTGATCCTGCAGTCCCGTGACTTGAGGAAACGGGAGTAGGAGGATTACAAGTTTGAGGCCAGCCTGGGCTAGGTAGCAATACCATGTGTTAAAAACAAACAAAAACCAAAGATACCACACTTCACCCTCTTAGAGTGACCGACATCAAAGAAGAGAAGAGGGTTAATAACAAATATTACCCAAGAAGTGGGAAAAGGACTTTGTGCATTCCTGGAGGGGAGCCCAGCATCAGTTCCTCAAAGAGATAAATGGAGTTACTATGGAACCCCGAATTCTACCCCCAGTTATATATCCTGGAGAAATGAGGACACATAAACACTTGCATTCAACCATACTATTCGTAGTATACCAGAAATAAGAATAGCCTGAACATCCATTAAATGAAGGATGAATAAACATAATACAGGGCCGGAACTGCAGCTCAGTAGTGGAGCGCTTACCTGACCTGCCTGACGGACGCCAGGCATTGGGTTCAATTCCAAGACCTGAAAAATGTGGGAACATTGTGCTAAGCGAAAGAAGCCAGGCACGAAAGGACATGATTCGATTCCACTTCGCTGAGATGTGCAGAATAATTGAATCTGGAGGCTGAAAACAAGTCCAGGGTTCCCAGAGTCTAGAGGAGACAGGATGCACTATTAATAGATGTGTATGGGTTTCTACTGGGGATGATGGAATCATCTAGAATGTTGTTATATTGGAAAGAAGGCTATAACAATACTGAAACCCACCTAACTGAACACTTTAAACGGATGACTTCTGATGTGGTAATTATACCTCAAGTGTTTTCAGATGCAGTTAACCTACAGCATGGTTCTCAAACTATGGTTCAGGGACTAGCAGCCTAAGCAGCCACTAGGAACTAGTTAGAACTATTTCTCCACCTCCTCCCTCCTCCTCCTCCTCCTCCTCCTCCTCCTCCTCCTCCTCTTCCTCCTCCTCTTCCTCTTCTTCCTCCTCTTCCTCCTCCCTCCTCTTCCTCTTCTTCTTTCTCCTCTTCCTCCTCTTCCTCCTCCTCTTCCTCTTCCTCCTTTGTATGGATGTTTTGCCTGTGTGTATGAAGAGGTTGCCACATCCCTTCAAATGGAGCTACAGACAGTTGTAAGCCACCGTCTAAGTGCTGGGAAACAAACCTGGGTCCTCTGGAAGAGCAACCAGTGCTCTTAACTGCTGAGCCATCTCTCCAGACCAGAGAAACAGACTTCTTAAGTAACTTCCTGTGGCTCTAGATACTGCAGCCTGAGGTGGAGGAGCCAGAAGTTGGAGGCCTTAGGCCACATAGTGGAGACCCAATCTCTTTTTAAAGGGAAGATGAGGGGAGTGGAGGGAGGGGAAAAGGGGGATCAGGATGTATTATACGATAGAAGTAAAATTAAAAGAAATATTTTAAAAAGGAGAGAAAACAAATTCTCAGACCCTTAATCCAGACTTCCACAGATCAGTCCTGTAGCGTAGTCAGACCCTTCCCATGGGTTCTGAGTTTAAGAAGCAGCGACACCGTGTCAGCCCTGTGGACACTTAGCACCAGGGCCCAAGAAAATCTCTCCACCAGCCAGGGGTCCAGTCCACCCCCAGGACCATAAGTTAAGCACTCCTTTAATTGAAGTGTCTAATTAGTTAACCATCCAAATTAGAATGAGGCTTTCATCAACTACTACATCTGTGCTGTTCCCTCAGGCGTGATGAGCCATCTGTTTTGTTATAGTTCATTTTAAATACTTTTCGTCACATAATTAAATTGTAATGTTCTACTTCAAGAGAGGAATCAGAGACTTAGGGAAAGAAATAACATCAGCCCCCTTCTTCTCCTTGGCGTTGACATATCCCTCACAGTCTGTGATGGAGTTTTGCCCTAATGGTGCACGGGAAGGAAAGGGGTGGGCACCAGCAGGGGCTTCTGGAAGCACCAGGGTGGCTGTCACTTGGGAGGCAAGAATCCTACCACTGAACCATCAGTGTTGGATGTTCTGTGGGATGGACATTTTCCCCGTCACCCTGTGGGCCTCACAGCCATTAGTTGGTGGTGTGTGTTTGTAGTCCCCGGGTTGGGAAGGCTCTAAGGCCAGCCAGCTTACAGGAGATGGCACCCAGTTCCCAGCGGGAAACCCTGTCAGAAAAAAGCAAGGTGGGTGATTCCTGAGCAAAGACACTCAAGGTTGGCCTCTGGTCTCCACACTCACGTGCACACACACTCACATGCACACACACACATGCACACACTCACATGCACACATACACACACTCACATGCACATACTCACATGGACACACACACCTGCACACACACATGCACACATACACACACTCACATGCACACATACACACACCTGCACACACACATATGCACACATACACACACATGCACACATGCACACATACATACACATGCATACACACTCACATGCACACATACATACACACATACACACCCATGCACACATACATACACATGCACACACACATGCACACACACACATGGACACACACACCTGCACACACACATACACATGCACACATACATACACATGCACACACATGCACACATACACACATGCACACACACACATGCACACACACTCACATGCACACATACACCTGTACACACACACCTGCACACACAGACACATGCACACATACACACACCTGCACACACACTCACATGTGTACTCGTATACACACATACACACACACATGCATACACACACCTGCACACACACTCACATGCACACACACACATGCATGCACACCTGCACACACATGCACACATACACCTGCACACACACTCACATGTGCACTCGTATACACACATACACACACCTGCACACACACACATGCACACACACCTGCACGCACACATGCACACACTCACATGCACACACACCTGCACACACACCTGCACACACACACATGTACACATACACCTGCACACACATGCACACACTCACATGCACACACACACATGTACACATACACCTGCACACACATGCACACACACCTGCACACACACATGCACACATACACCTGCACACACACACCTGCACACACACATGCACACATACACCTGCACACACACATGTGCACTCGTATACACACATACACACACACACATGCATACACACAACTGCACACACACATATGCACACACACACACATGCACACACACCTGCACACACACTCACATGCACACACACCTGCACACACACAGGCACACACACCTGCACACACACATGCACACATACACCTGCACGCACACACACCTGCACACACACATACACATGCACACACGCACACATACACACCTGCACACACACATTCACACACTCACATGCACACACACACCTGCACACACACTCACATGCACACACACCTGCACACACACACACATGCACACACACCTGCACACACACATGCACACATACACCTGCACACACACACCTGCACACACACATACACATGCACACACACGCACACATACACACATGCACACACACACATGCACACACATGCACACATACACACACGCATACACACACTCACATGTGCACTCGTACACACACATACACACACACTCATACATACATACATGCACACACACACACGCATACACACACTCACATGCACACTCATACACACACACTCATATACATACATACGTGCACACACTTGTACACACACACTCTTACACACACACACGCATACACACTCACATGCACACTCATACGCACACACTCATATACATACATACGTGCACACACTTGTACACACACACACAGACACACACACACTGGTTTCATGGACTAATATTTAGCTTTCACTTTGTGTAAACCCATTATTTTCTTTTTCTTTTTAAGGAAATACCAGTTTCCACCCACTAAGATGATTTTCTAATCTAGTAGTATATGACACCCAACTGTTAAAAAACCACAGCAGTAGAGACAGGGTCCACTGGAAGATGGTTTCCTAGGAAACCAGTGGTGGGTGGTGATGCTAAGCTGCCTGGGTGGGGCCGAGATGAGTACAAATGTCACAACAATGCACACAGCCCATACCAGGAAAAGC